>OX596288.1:8614955-9814955 GCA_951394225.1 Harpalus rufipes | reverse complement strand
TTTGACAGCCGAAAGAATGCCATGAAAAATAGTTGATAATTTAAATTATTTGTAACTGACAGATAAATGTCAGTGTCAGAAATAATGAGTAATGAAAGAAAAATGTACTTGGAGAATCCCTTAGTTCTTGATCTGTGACTATTATGTAGATGACAAGTCTAGGTTGAAGGACTTAAATTTGTTTCAAACATTATGGGACAATGTACACCAGTACTATAGACTAGAGTAACTTTGAATTGCGAAAAAGCTATCAAATTCTTCTCAAGTAAGTTGTAAATATTGACAAAATTACACATCGATATAAGAATAATCGGAGTGCAATCTATCCGTCACTTTATTAAAGGGAATTAGTGTTATTTAGATATAACATGTATGAAAAAATAAAATGTAAAAAAAGATATGTAAGAATAGATGCACAATCCAGATATATACATTTTAGACCGCCCAAAATTAATGTTTTTACTAGAAGAATATGAAGAGAAAGTAAACAACGTTGTTCGAATTGAAAATTGCTGTTACCAGCCTAATATTTATATATGGTAAACTCTACTTTGTAATTTATTGTAACATAATTTATGGTAAAATATCTTCATGTTGAGACATGCTATTATTGAATAATAAAGAAGTTTAAACGTCATAGATTTATATGAATATATTATTTGTATTTATAAAAATATTCTTTGCTTTATGCATACAGCCAGGTAAAATATACGGCGAGAGGTTATGTGCTGGCCACATCAGATTTTTTAATTTAATTTTTACGGTAGCCCACCAACGCGGTTGAATAAGTAAATGCGCGGGAACTCATTAGGTTTTTTAGGGAGGAATTAAAAAAACCGTCGGCGGCGATCCGAGGGTCTAATTTTTTATCAGTATTTTTTGTAATAATTGTACTTACGGAAGCTGTATGACCATTTTAATCATGTCTTTGATTAATGAGTGGCACGTGGTACATATTTTAGCTGTTCAACAAGTATTTTAGTTCATTCATTGTCTAAATATAAATATAAAAAATCTGTTGTGGCCAGCACCATACCTTCCGTCAATCCTGTGTATAATGTATAAATTCCATACATAATTTTTCTTGGAAAAGATTCTAAATTTCCAGTAAAATTATTTCATAAACAAACTATACAAATTGCACTTGACACTGACATCTTCTTCCTCTTTAGCTTTTCCCATTCGTTAGGAGTCGATATTTTTGCGTGTCGTTCTCATTCGGTTCTTTTTCTCTCAAGTCTTCCGCAATACAGTCCTTCTATCTTATCTTTGGTCTTTCTCTGCTTCTTCAACCTCCCATTATTAAACTACTCATTCTTGTTCAAATATATTTCTTCATTTCTCCTCATGACATGTTCAAAGCAATGTAATCATATTTCTTGTATTTTTCTAGAAAATTGAAACACTAGAGTTATTTTATTACCATATCTTTCCCAACATCTACTTCAACATCCTCATCTCTGCCACATTAATTTACTTTTTATTCATACTGACATCTGTCAATTTGAATTATATGAATATATTAGCAATTTCCATGTTTAGCATAGCTGGCGGAATATAAAATTTAATTTCTTTAAAAGTCTTTAACTCTGTATCTATTGAATATGAAGTATAAAATGTAATCAAATCGTATAGAGAATAATATATTCTTTAAGTTATAATAATATTAAATGTCAATAAATCAAATTTAACTGTTAAATCTTCAAATGAGGCTACTTCCGGTTCACCAATTATAACCAAAATCTAATCACTTGTTCTTCTGGATGTAATCTTGAGGAATACGAAAAAATTATAATTTTTGGAATCGTGGTATTGAAGTCATGGGATCCGGAACTTTTGTCACACACACATACATACATACAGACATCATCGTAAAAAGAGTAAAATCGTATTATAGGGACCCTAAAACATGCTTATTCACTAAAAAATCATCATTGAGTTTTTTGACCAAAGACAATACCTTCCTTACCTAAAGGTGTTGGAGGGTAATAACGAATTCATAACGAAATAACAAATATTATCTTAATAAATTGTGACAAAATTATTAAAATACTTATAAATGATTTGAATGATTTAATGGAAGATGTTAGCTTAGCAGTAAGAATAAACCATTGATTATATATACTAACGTTAGTATATACAAGGTGGAAACGAACTTAATGTCATAAATTACACATACACAGACACACATACATACATACAGACATACAGACATCATCGTAAAAATGGTAAAATCGTATTATAGGGACCCTAAAACATGCTTATTCAGTAAAAACTCATCACTGAATTTTTTGACAATCAAGTCTGCATATGCATATAAGGAAGAGGAATACGTAAAAATTGTAATTTTTTGAATTCTAGTATTGGAAATATTGCAGCCGAAATTATAGTCACATACACGAACACACACACACACACACATGCACACACGCACACACACTCACACACATACACACACACACACACACACACACACACACACACATACACATACACACATCATCGGTACTGATAGTAAAATTGTATTGTAGGGATCCTAAAACGTGCTTATTCATTGAAAACTCACCACCGTTTTTTTTTTGACCAAAGACAATACCTTCCTTACCTAAAGGTGACGGAAGGTAAAAAAATACAAGGTGTTAATAATTATTTGAAATCTTAGTCAAACAGCATTTATTCTTATAACACAGACGTTTCGGTGCACACTTGCACCGTCTTCAGAGTCTATAACAGGTAATATAACAAAATAATATATTGTAGCGTCGTGCACCTGACGTCACTGAAATTATCGAGTATGCGACCGACGCTGTTGGTAGTTCGTTTCTAGAAGTCTGCCGCTCTGTCGATGATGTAATCTTCGCAACCACCGGCGAAATAAATAAGTCTCGACTAGTTTACTTACGATCCACTGTTCCTTTGTATTCGATGTTATTACGCGTCGAATGTTCCAGACAGGACGCCGGACTATATAAACACCGACAGGGAAGACAGCTGAGCATTCTGTTATAGACATGCACCGTGAAATGAAAAAAAAAATAATTTCATCACGGCATATTACCCATTGCTGGGTGTGCCAATCTGCTTTATACAGATATCGGTAATGATGGAATATTTGTACCGTGCGGGCGCTTACCAGGCGTCACCTCACGGGCACTCATTGCTGGCGTGGAGAGTGCGCCACAGGGGTCAATTTTGTGCCATTAAAATGCGATGTAATTTTTGGCGTCGGTCGGGATCGAACCCGGGTCCCCAGATTCGCGACCAGACACTCAGGCACACGGCCACGAGACCCCATTATTATTATTATTATAAAACCAGTTAGATAAGACATAATCATGAATTATTTATGCATCTAGTTGATAGACATTCCGCACCGATTTTCCGTTTATAAACCCTTAGCTAAATCCATCCATTTCGCCCACTTTCCAACTGCATCACTTTTTATTTCACCTTCACCCTTATCAAATTTCTCTTTCCATCGTTCTTCCACCCCTCTGTAAATCACAATCAACCGTTTTGCTACCGTTTCACAACCCCTAACGACCTCCACGCTCGACCCCCTGACACACTTCCATTTCCAAATTCCACGTCCTCGGCCGTGACACGGGGCGGCCTCCACAAGAACAAGGCTGAAGCCGAAGGCTGTAGGCTGGAGCCAGCAGGGTGAAGGATGATAGTAGCAGGGTGAAGGCTGCACCCTTGGCATTGCGAGGCCTCTACGCAACAACCCTGTCAATGTAGGGCAGGTTCAATGACAAGTGCGAGAACGTGCAAGGCAAGGACGAAATTCGGTGAGGGTGAGATCAATACGGGAAAATGGGGTATTGGGAATGAAAATTAAGGTAGATGAAGCGGATTTTTAAAATTAGTACGAAGAGATAGAAAGTGAATTGGACGTCCAATATCCATCATTTTTACCTCCCGTCACCTTTAGATAAGGAAAGTATTGTCTTGGTTCAAAAAAATCGGTGGTGTGTTTTCAATGAACAAGCACGTTTTAGGATCCCTACAATACAATTTTACTATCATTACGATGATGTATGTATGTGTGTGTGTGTGCGTGTGTGCTTGTGTGTGTGTGTTCGTGTATGTGACTATAATTTCGGCTACAATATCTCCAATACTAGAATTCAAAAAATTACATTTTTTTACGTATTCCTCTTCCTTATACCCATCTGCAGACTTGATTAGATTCTGGTTATAATTGGTCAACCAGAAGTACTCTCATTTGAAAGTTTTAACAGTTTTTCTTAAAAAAATCTGATGTGGCCAGCACAATACCTTCCGTCAATCCTGTGTATTATGTACAAATTCCATACATAAATTTTCTTTCAAAAGATTCTAAATTTTTGGTATTATGTGATTCCCTTTCTCGGCAACTGAATTTAATACTCCTGATAACAAACAAACCATATGAAATAAGAAAATTATGAAATTTTGATTGAAAAATTATAACACTTGTCAGTTATGGACATAATTAATTGCTGTCATTTTGACACGGGTCAAAGTCTTGTTACTGCACGCGCCCCATACATAAATTTTCTTGCAAAAGATCCTATAATTCCAGTAAAGTTATTTCATTAACAAACTATGCAAATTGCACTTGACACTGACATCTTCTTCTTCTTCTTTAGTTTTTCCCATTCGTTAGGAGGTCGCTATTTTTTATTTTCTTCTTCCACTCATTTTTGTTTTGCATGTCGTCCTCATTCAGTTCCTTTTCTCTCAAGTCTTCTACAATACAGTCTTTTCATCTTATATTTGGTCTTCCTATGTTTCTTCCACCTTCTATTAATATATTCATCTCTCCTCATGACATGTTCAAACCAATATGTAATCGTCTCTCTTATATCTAGAAACTTCTAACACTAGAGTTACTTCCCTTATTCTTTCATTGATTTCATTTTATTGATACTGACATCTGTCAATTTGAATTACCTGAATATATTAGCAGTTCCCATGGTTAAGTTAGCATAGCCGGCTGAATTATGAAATTTATATAAAATTTATTATCGTTATTCTCCTTTAACTCTATATCTGTTGAATATCAAATATAAAATGCAATCAAATCGTATAGACAATAATATATTCTTTAAGTTATAAGAACATTTAACTGATTTTTTCAAGAAAAACTGTTAAAATCTTCAAATGAGGGTACTTCCGGTTGACCAATTATAACCAAAATCTAAACAGGTCTACATATGGTTGTAAGGTAGAGGAATACGCAAGAATTGTAATTTTTGGAATTCTAGTATTGGAGATATCGTGCACGAAACGGCGTCCACACACACACATACATACACACCCACACACACACACACACACACACACGCACACACGAACACACACACACACATACAGACATCATCGTAAAAATAGTAAAATCGTATTGTAAAGACCCTAAAACGTGCTTATTCAATGAAAACTCACCACCGAATTTTTTGACCAAAGACAATACCTTCCTTACCTAGAGGTGACGGAAGGTAAAAACGTTGTTAAATATCATTTTTTCAGATTTATTGTTATTATAATTATTAAAGAATGTTTAATTCTCTATAAGAATTGATTAAATTTTATACTTCATATTCAATGGATATAGAGTTAAAAAATTATAAAGGCATTAAATTACATAACGCAGTCAGCTATGTTATCACTATGGAAATAGCTACTACATTAAGAAAATTCCAAATGAAAGATATCAGAATCAAGCGCAATGTAATAATTTTACTGGAGAATCCTTTTCTAGGAACTTTCTGTATGGAATTAGTATAAAATACATAAAACTGACTGAAAGTAATGTACTGAAATATAAAATCCTTTGCAAAAAATCTTTCTAAGTGGAATTTGTACAAAATACATAGAAATGACCGAAGGTAATGTGCTGCCCACATCAGATGTTTAAAATTTATATCTTGGAGCTAAATAAACTTTTTTGCACGATCAGGTTTTTTTAAAACTTTACCGATAGGGTTTCCAAGGCAGTAAGTTTTGTTTACAAATTACTGATCAGTAAGTGATGTAACTACCTACCGATCTGGAGGCGGTGAAAATTACATAAATAAAAAATAAATGTACAATTTTTAAAGCTTTAACGATAACTAAACAACGATCATAGCTTACTTAAAAATGACAACTATTTTTTTTAAAATATCAAAGTAATTTTTAAATAATTCTAAACTTTAATTTGTTATTATTGGGACTATCGTGGAAAAAATATAATAAGCATTGCGGGCATTAAGTGCATCTTACCGGTATCGGATGTATTGGACTAACTAATCCTCAACCGGTAAGGTGCAGTTACTGCCCTTAATACTTAAATAACTATTAATATTTCTTTTTTTACTAATCATAATTATAAAGCGTATAAATTCTATTTTTGACACAAATTTATCATAATTTGATTATGGTTTATAGAAAATTGGATTGTGGCAAGAGGAATTCAGATTATTTACTTACTTAAAATAATATATTTTTTTAAATAATTATTCTAAATTCATTGCTAAGGAGCTGTTTACTATTTCACCTTCCTCCCTCTGACAAGTCGCAATTTGTTAATAGCAAAATATCTAAAAATATATATTAAAATCTATATTTACTTATACCTACTGCAAGTAAAATAATATATGAATTGTGGACTGAATTATATGGGAATGAATACATATTATTTACAATATTTCAATATCAGTACTTAATAAAATACGAAGATCTCTGTTTTTATTTCAAATGACTTGAATATTCCTCAGAGAGTTTATTGTTGAGTTCAACATTTGCTGATTGAATAGATATACCACAGGGTGTACTGTGTGAACGTGACATTTGGTATGATAATACAGATTCTCAGGGGTGTTTTTTATTGAATGAAAGTGAGCATACTGCGACAATACGTTTGACCCTATCTCACCCTCTTCACAATCTGGGCAGAGGTTTAGCTTTGTGGGTTAATCACATGATTGTTATTAATATTCCCGAACATAATATTCAATTGTTGGAAATTAGTCAAACGTTGAAATAGACTAATGGATCAACAATAACATTACCATTTATAATTTCTTCTAGAGTGTATATAATTATTATTATTATTATTATTATCCTTTATTTCACAGATACAGATTATACAATATATACACACACATTTGTTTTTTCAGGTGTAATCTGAGTAGTATATAGTTTCCTTCCTGCTCCGAGATCTACACTCCTTCCAGCTACTTACCAAGCAGCTCAGGTAAGGGTGTTAAGTGTTTTTCTTATGATATGTACAGTACAGTATATTGCAGTTTTTACCTTCCGTCACCTTTAGGTAAGGAAGGTATTGTCTTTGGTCAAAAAATTCAATGATGAGTTTTTACTGAATAAGCACGTTTTAGGGTCCATATAATACGATTGTACCATTTTTACGATGATTTCTGTATGTATGTGTGTCTGTGTGTGTGTGACAAAAGTTCCGGATTCCATAACTTCAATACCACGATTCCAAAAATTATAATTTTTTCGTATTCCTCAAGTTTACATCCGGAAGAACAACTGATTAGATTTTGGTTATAATTGGTCAACCGGAAGTAGTCTCATTTGAAGATTTAACAGTTAAATTTGATTTATTGACATTTAACATTATTATAACTTAAAGAATATATTATTCTCTATACGATTTGATTACATTTTATACTTCATATTCAATAGATACAGAGTTAAAGACTTTTAAAGAAATTAAATTTTATATTCCGCCAGCTATGCTAAACATGGAAATTGCTAATATATTCATATAATTCAAATTGACAGATGTCAGTAAGAATACAAAGTAAATTAATGTGGCAGAGATGAGGATGTTGAAGTAGATGTTGGGAAAGATATGGTAATAAAATAACTCTAGTGTTACAATTTTCTAGAAAGATACAAGAAAGATGATTACATTGGTTTGAACATGTCATGAGGAGAAATGAAGAAATATATTTGAACAAGAATGAGTAGTTTAATAATTTATACTTCATATTCAATAGATACAGAGTTAAAGAATTTTAAAGAAATTAAATTTTATAATTCAGCCAGCTATGCCAAACTTGGGAACTAGTAATATATTCATATAATTCAAATTGACAGATGTCAGTATCAATAAAAAGTAAATTAATGTGGCAGATATGAGGATGTTGAAGTAGATATTGGGGAATACACGGAAAGATACGGTAAGAAAATAACTCTAGTGTTACAAGTTTTTAGAAAGATACAAGAAAGACGATTACATTGGTTTGAACATGTCATGAGGAGAAATGAAGAATTATATTGGAACAAGAATGAATAGTTTAGTAATAGGACGTTAAAGAAACAGAGGAAGACCAAAGATAAGATGGAAGGACTGTATTGCGGAAGATTTGACAGAAAAGGAACTGAATGAGAACGACATGCAAAAATAGCGACCCCTAACGAATGGGAAAAGCTAAAGAAGAAGATGCCAGTGTCAAGTGCAATTTGAATAGTTTGTTTATGAAATAATTTTACTGGAAATTTAGAATCTTTTGTAAGAAAAATTATGGAATTTGTACATTATACACGAGAATGACGGAAGGTATTGTGCTGGCCACAACAGATTTTTTGAATTTCCATTGCGTCATGTTTACCAGGGATTTTTTCTATAGTTTTTTTTAAAATTATGTATCCACAAATCCTGTCCCTCCTACGATTATTGGAATTATAAATGTTTATTATTATTATTATTATTATTATTATTATTATTATTATTATTATTATTAATGAGTGCTCGTGAGGTGACGCCTGGTAAACGCCTGCGCGGTACAAATATTTCATCATTACCGATATCTGAGTACAAAACAGATTGACACACCCAGCAATGGGTAATATTCCGTGACGATATATTTATTTATTTATTATTAATACTTTCCTATGACTGCGTTATGTGTTCTGTTGTATTAATAATGGCCCATGTTCGATTTCGGCCGATGACAAACTTTGCAATTTTCAAATAACACAAAAGTAATCATTGTGGAGCTCTTTCCACCACAGCTTTTGTGAGCGCCTTCAACAATAAAAAATCTGATGTGGCCAGCACAATATATTCCGTCAATTCTACGTATTATGTACAAATTCCACACAGATTTTTTTTTCAAACTTCTATGTGCGTTTTTTTTTAGGGGAGAAATGAACTGATCTTACCTCGTACTAAACTGAACTGAACTACTCCTAAAAAGAACAGTATGTTTCTTAAAATTAGAAGTAGAAAATACAAACATATATAGCATTATATTTAGAACATAATAATCTGCTAAATTGGCTTATGGCTATAATTTATTGCATTACATTATGTGATTTGTTTTTGCCATCTTAAATTATTTTACATTTTTTATTTCCAGTAATAATCTTTTCACAAGGATATGTAAATTGTATTTGACACTGACATCTGTCAATTAGTAATATTTGAATATTATGTTTCCATGGTGTAGCTTTTAGCAGCGTTAGATTGCAAGTTATTTCTTTAGAATTCTTTATCTCTAAATTCATTACAATTTTTAAATGTGTCGGATTGAGAATTTTATTTTTTAATATTTGTAATAACATAAATATTCAAAAAATAACATTTAGAAGATTTTTGTTAAAATACTACTACTCCCGGTTCTCCAATTGTTACCAGAATCTATTCAACTCTTCCAATTACTGTTAGATAGAGGAATCCGTAGTTACACAGGTCTTTAATCTTATAGAATTTTTGAGACATCGTACCTCCAACAACCTCACACATATATATATATATATATATATATATATATATATATATATATATATATATATATATATATATATATATATATATATATATATATATATATATATATATATATATATATATATATATATATATATACACACACACACACACACACACACAGACATCATCAAAAATATTATTATCGGATTTTAGGGACATTAGAACGTGTTTATTCACTAAGATCTGGGTATGTAATTTTTAGCATGATTCCAATACCTCTGAGCGAGAGGTAAAAAATTAATTATTAATGTAAAAATTGGAATCGTTCGGCGAACTGGAATTATTTAGTGATTATGTTTATTTCTAATAATGAACCACAACTAGTTTAAAAATTTAGTTGAAATGGTTTGGATTTAAATGCGTGTTTACTTTTTATAGCCATTCAAAACTAGTCTCTAATTTTAAGCATCACACGTTAGCTAAACAAGATTTCATTATTTTCTTCTATAAATAGAAGTGTAGGAGGATAGTAGCAATAAACTGCGCCAGCAACTACCAAGAAAACATTTACAATAAACTTTACTACCACTAATTAATTAAAATTTCTAGGCTGATTTTCTTTCATCGTTTAAAATTAAAATGCCCGACATTCTGTCTCGTGAAAAGTCACACAAATACTTTACGACCCCAGGGCACTTGCCTTAGTATAATTAAACGATACATTTTTCCCCTTCTTGGTAATTATTGCAGCATCGCAATTCCACGTTCCATAGCAAATCAAGAAGGCCTGACTTGGAGTTGGAACACGTGTGCTTATACGCTAATTAATAAGAGATAAACGTATTTTTACGCACGGTTATGACTCCGGCGGAAATGAGCTTTTTATTTAAGAATATGGCGTAAGGTAATAGTAATAAGTATGAATATGGTTGTAGAGAATATGAATATAGCTTAATTATGGGATATTAATATTCGTAGATGATTTTTAGGTTGAAATATGTCAGTTTTTTTTTAAAATAAGGAGAATACATTAATTGTATGGCTGTATTTATGACATACTTGCTGCAAGCATAATAATTAGCATGTACATTATCCCAGACGTCGACGATATTTTATACTTTATGATATGTTTTCACATAATATGTTAATATAATGTCCATAGTAATTCTGACATGGTTTAAATCAGAACTTAAGGACTACAGTTTTTCCTTATTCATAGTAACGGTTGACTTACACCTAGTTTAAACCTAGTTTAAAATTTGGACCAGGCCTACTCCTAGTTTATATATATTATCATTGTAACGAATACATCGAGTGAAAATTCGTAACATATATGAATCTTTTATTAATTGTTAAATTGACAATTTTAATATTAAATGAATAAAATTCAAGATGTTTTTGCACACATAAATGTCGAAGGTACTTAGGTGCTTTTGTAATATCTGTAAATTTGATATAATTGAAATGTGTATTTAATTTTCGAAAATATAATGAGAGACAGAGATACAGATGGTGAAGATGAATTAAATAATGCTAGACGCAACGAAACAGGGTATTTATTTAGACAAAACCACAATAATCTCGGGAACGAGAAAACTTCAAACCTCACTCGTAGCTGAGACATATTTTTACTTAAAAATGAATGTGTCAGATAAATTTTGAGTATAAATAAATGATTTTTTTATTTAGTTAATTTCATACGTTTCCTGTAAATTGCAACCAGTTTTGCACCCAAATAAAAGTTCTGATGAAACCAGTACCTCTGTTAGACTCGGATAACCGGGAGACTTACCCGAGGCCTCGTATATACATTTTAGGAATAATTCCTTAAAATTAATAATAAAAGAGAAAATACTATTCCCTAGCTCAGTGGTCGGCAAAGTGCGGCTCTAAAGCCGCATGTGGCTCTTTAGCTCCTTAAGTGCGGCTCTGGCACAAATATCCACGGAAGGCGCAATAATATTTTTATTTAAAAAAAAACTTAGTAAGAAAATAATTACATCTTATTTTGATAAATTAAAATTCTTCTATAAATCGAGAACATGTATAATTTTTTGTTTAAATTAAAAGATAGATAGGTAATTAAAATTTTATATTGTTGTAAAAATACGTAACGAACATCGAGTTTAATTTATTGATGAGAACTTGGAATCATGCCTAAAATTAAAAACAACAACATACAAACCTGACTTACTCAAACTTTCCAAGGAAACGCAAGCACATCATTCTCATTAATAAATATTTATTAAGTATGAAATTTAGTTTTATTTAGTGTACTACTTATTTAGTGTGATAAAATTTAGTGTAATGAAAGTTTACTAAACAAGCAGATTTGGCTCCCAATTTTTTTTTAAATTGTTGTTATGTTAATATTTAGCTCTTTGGCTAATAAGTTTGCCGACCACTGCGCCTAGCTAAAAGAAAAATCGTCAATTCCGTGCATTATGTACAAATTCCATATATAAATTTTCTTGCAAGAGATTGTATATTTCCAGTAAGATTATTTCTAAATAAACTATGTAAATTGCACTTGACACTAACATCTTCTTCTTTAGATTTTCGCATTCGTTAGGAATCGCTATTTTTTATTTTCTTCTTCCACTCATTTCTGTTTCTCTTGTTTTCCTCATTCAGTTCCTTTTCTCTCTCTCTCTCTCTCTCTCTCTCTCTGTATGCGTGTATGCGTGTGTGCGCGCGAGTATGTGCGTGTATGTCTGTGTGTGTGGGGTCCACCGGAAGTACTCTTAATTGAAGTTTATAAAAGATTTCCTTGAAAAAAACGCAGTTAAATTTTAACAATTTACGTTATAAATATTAAAGAATATTTTAGTCTCTACGGTTTGACTGAATTTTATTTCAGTCGAAGATGAGGATAAAGTCGAAGATGAAGAATGTAATGTCCTTTCCACATTCGAAGAAACTTTTTCTTCTATTGAATAGCTAAGAATATTTATAAAGTCTAGGAACCATGTTTCTAATTATGTTTATAAGTCTTTAAGTTTTTCGTTGAAGTTTTTATAGAAAAGGAGAAGTGGTCTTCTAAAACACAAAAATAATTACCGAATACTTTAAAATAAACAAATAACTTTTATCGTGCATTCTTCCCGATTTCCTGTATTTCCTGTTACTCGAAATTTCTGTAACCCTAATTTTTTTCTTGTCCCTTGACATTCGAGTTAGGAAAATTCCACTGTACCTATTTGTTATCTACCAGGAAAATTTATCACCGCAAATAACTATTCATTTTGTTTATTTCAGGTTTGAATTCCACGTACCCGCAGATTAGTAAATACCTTGCTTACAGGAGAAAAATTAAAATTTTCCAAGGTTTAGCAATAATCACACTTAAATTACATCGCAGATGGCTATATTTTCTTATTATTTCTTAAAATAAAACCTCCCCTGCATGTGTGTACAGGGTGGAACAAATTCGAATTCCTTTTATGAAAAACTTTCTTATTATGCGCGCTTCTGAAAAATGATGTAGATCTTTATGGACCAACTTTTTGACACAATTAATAGGCACCAAAGGAATTATCTATTGTCTTTTGTTTTTGAGGTACAGGCTAAAACTTGATTTTCGCTTATTTAATTAGATTTATTCAAACCTTAAAAATTCTTGAGCTATAACACAAATAATATTTTTTAAACCGAAATGTTGAAATTAATTATTCTTTTTCCTTATTTTATAAACTTAGAAATGATATATAATAAGACTACATTGTTTTGTTTTAAAAATGAATAGAACATGAATAATTAATTTTTTGAAGCGATTTTTTAAAAATATATTAAGAAATAAATGAAACAATCAATTAGATATCATCATTTGTTTATTTTTAATGTTATTTTCTTTATTTTTACTCATTTCTCAAATTTATATACTTCAGAAAGCATATTAAACCACATTTTTCGATTTGCTTGAAAAGGTAAAAACCATCTATAACGCCGATAAAAAATTAATTACCTAATCCAAAAATAATTGACTAAAAATAATATTGGGAATTTAATTAATAGATGGGGTCTCGTGGCCGTGTGCCTGAGTGTCTGGTCGCGAATCTGAGGACCCGGGTTCGATCCCGGCCGACGCCACAAATTACATCGAATTTTAATGGCACAAAATTAACCCCTGTGGTGCACTCTCCATGCCAGCTATGAGTGCCCGTGAGGTGACGCCTGGTAAGCGCCCACACGGTACAAATATTCCATCATTACCGATATCTGTATACAAAGCAGATTGGCACACCCAGCAATGGGTAATATGCCGTGATGAAATATTTATTTATTTATTTTTTTAATTAATAGATATGGAATCAAAACAAAGAAACGATGTTCTGTAACGGATTTTTTTTTTTCATTTAAATCTTAATAAATTTCATAATTTTCACCTCAAACATTTATAATTCATGTTTTATTCATAATTCATTGAAAAGCTTACGACATAAGGCAAAAGTTGAAACTATTTTCAACATATGTTTCCGTTTAAAAAATATTATATTTGTATTATATCTCAAGAATTAATTTTGAAAACATAGAATTTGACTACGTTATTCTATGTAAAAAACCGTATAAAAATTATCTAAATATTTTTCCATTTTTACCTCTCGCAAAGAGAATTGGTTTCATGCTAAAAATCGCATATCCAGATTTTAATGATTATAATAATTGAGACAAGAGGTATTTTGCAAATAAGCGAAAATCAAGTTTTAGCCTGTAGCCTGTAGGTCGAAAACAAAAGAGAATAGAAAATTCCTGTGGTGCCTGTTAATGTTGTTTCAAAAAGTTGACCCATAAAGACATCAATTTTCAGTAATCTACATAATAAGAAAACTTTTCATATAAGGATCTCGAAATTGTTGCACCCTGTATATACCGGACTGAAGTAAGGCCGAAGGCCTACAACATTGTATCAAAACACGTATTATTTAAATTAGTGAAGTTGTTCCTAGCGTGGTTAACTTATTTTAAAGAATTATACTTAATAATACGGGTATGGCTGTTGTCTGAAAATATGTGATACCTCTGCATATTAATATACTCTTAGCGTGCCATTTGTCAATTTCGCTACAGTACCAGTATGATAAGTTGAAAATATAATAATTGAAAAGTGTAAATTGTAGCATAACGTTTAATGATAATGGACTATTAAAAGTGTAGTAGGTGAAACTGGATTTACCTGAAACAAGAAACCATATTATTATAGCAAAGTTTCTGCATTCGTTGAATATTGGACATAAATAAGAAATCTGCACAAACTTTATAACTTTATTATTTAACTAAAACAATTTACACTTATATAAATTACAGTTCAATAACATAATCTGCACAAAAATCCACCGTCAATCTAAGTCCAGAGAATATTGTCAAATCATTCTCTTTTGTCTTTGGTCAAAAAATTCAATGATGAGTTTTTAGTGATTAAGCATGTTTTAGGGTCCCTATAATACGATTTTACTATTTTTACGATGAATTCTGCATGTATGTATGTATGTATGTGTGTATGTGTGTCTGTGTGTGTGTGTGTGTGTGTGTGTGTGTGTGTGTGTGTGTGTGTGTGTGTGTGTGTGTGTGTGTGTGTGTGTGTGTGACAAAAGTTCCGGATCCCATAACTTCAATACAACGATTCCAAAATTTATAATTTTTTCGTATTCCTCAAGTTTACATCCAGAAGAACAAGTGATTAGATTTTGGTTATAATTGGTGAACCGAAAGTAGCCACATTTGAAGATTTAACAGTTAAATTTGATTTATTGACATTTAACGTTATTATAACTTAAAGAATATATTATTCTCTATACGATTTCTTTAAATTTTATACTTCATATTCAATAGATAAAGAGTTAAAGAACTTTAAAGAAATTAAATTTTATAATTCAGCCAGCGTTAAACATGGAAACTACTAATATATGCATATAATTCAAATTGGCAGATGTCAGAATCAATAAAAAGTAAATTAATGTGGCATAGATGAGGATGTTGAAGTAGATGTTGGGGACGTCACGGAAAGATACGGTAAGAAAATAACTCTAGTGTTACAAGTTTCTAGAAAGAAACAAGAAAGACGATTACATTGGCTTGAACATGTCATGAGGAGAAATGAAGAATTATATTTGAAAAAGAATGAGTAGTTTAGTAATAGCAGATTGAAGAAACAGAGGAAGACCAAAGATAAGATAGAAGGACTGTATAGCGGAAGACTTGAAAGAAAAAGAACTGAATGAGAACGACTCGCAAAAATAGCGACCCCTAACGAATGGGAAAAGCTAAAGAGGAAGAAGATGTCAGTGTCAAGTGCAATTTGAATAGTTTGTTTATGAAATAATTTTGCTGAAAATTTAGAATTATGTATGGAATTTATACAGTAAACACATGATTGACGGAAGGTATTGTGCTGGCCACAACAGATTTTTTGAAGTGACGAAGTGCATTTTTAATTCTTCATATAAAATTCCATATGCCGATTAAACTTATAGTCTGTCGGACCATGAATATCTTGTTTATAAAAATTAGTTTTTATTTCCTGCATAATCCCTATCTTTCTAACGTGAAATAGAAATCGGTATCGATAATTACAAAATTCTTATTCCAAAGCTTCAAATGCAATTCAAGCAGCAGGTTTTTCTGACTTATTAACAATTGCGATTTATTATACTTTGGTACAAATTTTCTGTTTCTTAATGAGCTAGTTTACACCCAATCCTATTCATGCGACCTGGCTTATACCTTGTCCTATAATAGGTCTTCTACAAATCGTTTACACCATGGGGACTAATGATAAGTTTAGGTCTATTATAGGTGCAATATAGTCCTCGAGTCAATGCCATCTGTTGAAATACAATCGCACTTAATTTTTTTAAACTGCAGTTTCATATGCCAGATTGATAAAAGTATTTTAGGTTATGTCAGCATCACCAAATATCATTCAATCTTTAATGTGTTTTTATTGGTATGTTCACGCTGTCACTAGTGAAATATGTGCTCTTATTGACTTTTTTCGTTTGCATCATTGTGAACTTCACAAGGATCAGGAGATTCAGCTTCGGAACATGAGTTTTTTTCCGTAATAATTCAATTAATTTAACTTACACAACCTACAAAATATGATGTCAACAAAATCACAATACGGATCAACCGCCACCTACAGGGTTTTTATCAAACACTTTAGGTCACTAAGGCGTTTACACGCAGTTTAAAACGTGGCCTAAACTGGGTCAGGTCACATGAAAAAGAGACCTGACCTAAGCTAGGTCAGGTCGCCTACTAAGTGTTTACAGCATGGCGTCCTATAAGGTATAGGTCGAATATAGGGTATAGGACGCGGCCTAAACGATGGGTGTAAACTAGCTCAAATATTATATTTCTTTCTTAAAGAATGATGCGTAAAGTTTAAGACGAGGAATTTTTCAAGAGCAAATTTAATAAGCTGGAATCTCAACAAGAATGCTGGCTAAAATATAACTAGACTGAATCTCATACTGCCAGGACAATAAGAAATAAATGCAACTTTAAATACACAAAGAAGATTGCCATCAGCAAGAGAATTGAGGATCAAAAGCAAAAACTATGTCCAAGAACTTAGCGATTACCGGATTTTTTTCCGAAAAATGTGTCATTTCGAATGATAAAAGTTATTTTACTTTTAAGAACTCTGATAAAAATTTGTTGTGGCCGGCACAATACCTCTCGCCACTTCCGTTTTTGGTTAAGTATAGGGTGCGAACAGTCATCTGATATTATTGGCCTTGATAGGCAGATATGGGGGCTCGTTTCGGAATGATAATTAGTAATTATGTACATAGATGTCAAATATCAGAATTTTTCATTCTAAGTTTGAAAATTTTCTAAATTCATGTTAATTTGTCACCAGAAGTGTGGAATTTACTTGTCTAGGAAAATACATCACATGGAATTGGTAAATAACTAAATTTAGAATAAGAAATTCTGATTTGACATATATGCACATAATTATTACACAGCTATCATTCTGACACGGGCCACCATATCTGCTTGTCAAGGCCAACAAAGTGACATGACTGCTCTCCCCCTATTGTATTTAACATTTCTAGTATTCCTACACCAAAAATTCTACTTACATCTATTCCATATATTTAGATTGTTTAATTTTAAATTCATTCTATGCAGAAATTTTGTCCTACTCTTCTAATTTTTCGAAATGTTACCAATTCATTGTCGGGATTGATAGTATTTTTGAAGGGTATATGTATATAGGTACTTATCATTTTAAATACAATAAGAAATAATTTATATACTTCCCAGAAAAAATCTTCAGTAATGTCTCTGAATTTTTGATGCTGACATATATCTGTCAGTTACAAACATTTTAATTTTGAATTGGTTTCCGTGACATTATTTGGGTTATGAGATTTATTACAATAGATTATTATATACCTTATATTTCTTTATCCCTAAATCTATAAAACATATAATAGAATATTTATATGTATCAAATAGAGAATTTACTCTTCTTTAATACAAGCAAGAATAAAAATTTTCAAAAAATAATATTTACAAGATTTTTTTTTTAAGAATCTGCTACTTCTTGTTGTCAAATTATAACCAAAACCTTTTCAGCTCTTCCCAGTAATGCCCGATTGAGAAATACGTAGTTAAACAGATATAGTATTATAGTTTTTGAGAAATTGTCCTTCCAACGTTCCACGCACATACACCTCATTAAAATCAGGGTATGCGATTTTTAGCATGAATCCATACCCCTCCTAGCGAGAGGTAAAAATGCAAATACAGGGTTTTACAGTTATATTATAGATGAAGTTGAAGCAAAACCAAGAAGAAATTCGAAAAGATATTCTGGTATGGTTGGCAATTTCACCTTTAGGGATCTTCCAACCATTTTTGTCCTTCAGAACTGGAAATCAACTAGTATGCATTTTTAATAAGTTAGCAACAATTGTTTAAATTTGGACAGAGTTAAGTTCATCACATTAAGCCAAATCTGTGGCAAGCGTATTTGTCGTTGAAAACGTAATTTTTGTTCTGAAAAACGATAATCCACCTTGTGTGCCCAAATTATTGTGCCCAATGAGGTATTTTTGGCCAATACTTAAGACAATGGTTTACAAAAAAGGTTGTCAAGCAAAAATTAAGACCGAGCTTCAGAATCGCATTAAGTTAAATGTTTATCTTAGCCTTGTACAAAGATGATTGAAGGCATACTAAAAAAAACAGGACCTCGTTCAGCGAACTGGAATAATTTAGTAATTGTGTTTATTTCTCAACTATAGGTTTAAATATTTAGTTAGAATTGTTTGTATTTAATTAAGTATTTACTGTTTATGACCATTCAAAACTAGTCTCAAATTTTAACTATCACCCCTTATCTATAATTGTATTACAAATGGTAACTTTTCAATAGCGATTAATATTTCAACAAATAACCTGACTGACTGTTCGAAACCTCTGATTAAAATGAAAAAGATAAAGAAGCATAAAATCTGTCCACTGGACTGGAAGGCCAACTCCCGTAGTCTTCAAGTAGCAATTAGGGTTGTGGCCAGTTCGTTAATTAGTATCTGTTGCGTTGTAGTTATGGTTGGAGGCGGTAGGTGGCAGTGGCAGCACGGTGCACGGTAAACAAAAGACCTTCGGCGACAGAATACGAATTATAGAGTGGGTTGTGGGCGAAATGTTACTGTTGCATTGTTCATGCATATTTAACAGTGGTTGGGTCTTTATTAAAGAGAAATCAGAGCAGGTAGTGCAGGGTTATTTATCATAAGATAACCGCTCCTGGTGCTTTGTGCGAATGGACAATGCTGTAATTAATGCCCCAGAAACGCCTTCGCCAGATTTTATTTAATTGCGTTGCGCACACTAAGGGAGAACATATGCTGATTTCACACTCAATAATTATTATCTTAATGTACCATTATGTTCAGGTGATCCACTTAGAATCCAATAAAATCTGTCTATAAATTCTAAATAAATGTGCAAACAAAAAGTAGATGAGCTCGCTAAAAAGGGAATAAAATTTGGCAATAATTTTTGTTTTACAAGCTTTCTATAAGACCTGGAGCCTCTTAAAACTAACCAATGGTGTTCTATACCATATCTTAAATGACAGTTTAAATTTTTTTCGTATTCCTCTTCCTTACACCCATATGAAGACGTGATTAGATTTTGGTTATAACTGATCAACCGGAAGTACCCTCATTTGAAGATTATAACATTAAAAAATAAATGATATTTAACTGCGTTTTTTCAAGAAAAACTGTAAATCTTCAAATGAGGGTACTTTCGGTTGACCATTTGCAGGCAAAACGAAATATATATAATATATATATATATATATATATTGTTTTCAACGCATACTTTATTTTGAGAAGAAACATATAAATATTTTCATTAATACCTCAAAAACTATCCAGTTTAGAAGGTAAAAACCCTTAAACTTTTTTTAAGCAAAAATTATTTTCTATTAATTTGTATAATAATATACAGGATATTCCATTTAAAAAAAGTACCAATATGGCAATATCTTCGAAAATTAAACTTTTTTTACCAAATTTATACAGATTTAGTTAGCTTATTAAAAGTACTGAAAACTTTATTTAAACAATTTTTCGGTATCTATAATAACTTCCGAGAAAAAAGGTGTTTCCAATTTCGTATTCCTGTATATTCCTACTTAAAATAAAAAATCTGTTGTGGCCAGCACAATACCTCTCGCCACTTCCTTTTTTGGTAGTATAGGGCGCGAACAGTCATGTTACATTGTTGGCCTTGACAAACAGATGTGGGGGCCCGTTTCAGGATGATAATTAGTAATTACGTACATGGATGTCAATTGTCAATTTTTCATTCAGAATTTCAAGATTTTCTAAATACCTACACGTAGTTAATTTGTCAGCAGGAGTGTGGAATTTACTTGTCGAGGAAAATAAACCACATGGAATTGGAAAATCACTAAATTTAGAATGAGAAATTATGATACTTGACATCTATATACATAATTACTAGCTATCATTCTGACATGGGCCCCCATATCTGCTTATCAAAGCCAACAAAATCACATGACTGCTCGCGCCCTATTGTATTTAACATTTCTTGTATACCTACACTCTACAACAAAATTTCTACTTACATATATCTATTCCTTATATTTAGATTGTTTAATTTTAAATTCATTTTATGAAGAAATTTTATCCTCTTCTAATTTTTCGAAATGTTTCCAATTCATTGTCAGGATTGACAGTATTTTTGAAGGATATATGTAATATACCTATAATTTTAAATTTTTAATTATTAATGCATTAAGAAATAATATAATGTATGTACTTCCCAGAAAAAGTGTTCAGTAATGTCTCCGGATTTCTGACACTGACATTTATCTGTCAGTTACAATACAAACAATTTAAATTTTCCATGGCATTCTTTCGCCTGTAAAATTTATTACAACAGATTATTTTATACATTATATTTCTTTTATCTCTAAATCTATAGAATATATAATAAAATATTTAAATGCATCAGATAGAGAATTTAATTTTCTTTAATATTACCAAGAAAAATTTGCAAAAAATATTATTTACAAGATTTTTTTTCAAGAATCTTCTACTTCCGGTTGTCCAATTGTTACCAAAACCTTTTCAGATCTTCCCATGAATGTCCGATTGGGAAATACGTAGTTAAACAAATTTAAAGTCTTATAGTTTTTGAGTAACCGTCCTTCCAACATCCTACATACATACACACACACACACACATACATCCACACACACACACACACACACACACACACACAGACATCATCGTAAAAATGTTAAAATCGGATTGTAGGGACCTTAAAACGTGCTTATACAATAAAATCTGTATATGCGATTTTTAGCATGAATGCAATACCTCTCTTAGCGAGAGGTAAAAAGTTAAGTCCTATATTTTGGGAACCGCTAATATAAATATATTTTTACTAATATCACCAATTTTATAAACCAATATGGCAAAAAAATCTCATTTAACCAAAATCATATCTCTTCAAATAAAAAAGGTAGCAATAGTGAGCAAGCTTATTGGAACAGCCTGTATGTTGCTATAAACAAAAATGAATTTATAAAGCAATTTATTATATAATTTCACAAACAAAAAGTTGTATTCATACAAGAAAATCTATTTCCAATGTAATTCATTTCCTTCATTTATAATTAATTATTTTCTTTATTTGGATGTAAATAATTGATATTCGTCCATAATTCATAATTTGCTATATGAATGATCATCTTTTTCACTTGAGTAAATGAGGGGAACACTTCCTATTTCAGCTCAATGGAACTTAATTCATTATTAATGAATTATCTCAATGAATTTTCTAATTATAGCGTTGTCCTTTTATAGCCCGAACAAGTCGCTCTGAAAAGAAAATCATTACCATACATATGGGTCTTAAATTAGATATTTAAAATGGAAATTAATTATGATTATCTCTATACGAATATGGACCTCCACTTAGACGATTATTCTTGGAGAAAATATGGATAAACGGCACATAATATTCAACTTTACACCATTTCAAATTCATGCGACGGGTATATTATGCATTTTTCGGTCTCAAATGAGTTGCAATTACAGTAAAACATAGCATATTATGCAGGTTTCATGCCCAAAAATGGAGAGGTTGTAAGACAAGCAACAAATTAGGCAATTATATTTGCAACACCTTCTTAATTGTCTCGCGATTCGAGCTCTGCCAATTCGACACAACCATGAAACTGTATTGTTTTTATCATGCATAAGTGCCATCTCGTTTGCCCTATTGTCGTAGCATTGAGTTTTTTGTGGAAAGTTGTTGCGGATATAAAAACTTCCAAAAAACAACAGTAAATTTTATTATTTTATTTGAACCTTATAATGGAGTCATTTCACATTTTCTAATTTATTTTTTTCTTGAAAGAATAGGTCAAATTAAATATGTAGTTATGTGTATGTTTTACACCTTACAAGTGGATGCTGACGTCACGGCTATACGTCACGGCTTGTCGGATGCGACACTAGCTCTCTACCGGTTGTGTTTGGAACTATGATTATTTGGGTTATCACTTGTCAGTTTGATTTCGGATCGCGTAACTCCAATACCATGATTCCAAAAATTATATTTTTTTTGGTATTCCTCGAGTTTAGATGCAGACATGATTAGATTTGAGTTATAATTAGTCCACCGGAAGTACCCCCATTTGCAACTTTTAACAGTTTTTCTTGAGAAAACACAGTTAAATATCATTGATTGACATATAATATTTATAAATTTTAAAGAATATGTTATTCTCTATACGATGTGATTGCATTTTACACTTCATATTCAATATATATATATATATATATATATATATATATATATATATATATATATATATATATATATATATATATATATATGTCCGGTGTCAGAAATGTGTGCATACTCAACACTTAATTAAAAATATACTTACGCACAATTTATTTAATTTCTAAACTCTAATAACATTTGTAAATTTGTCATATGTCAAAATTTAACTCGTTGTTAAATTTAACAATGAGTTAAAGTTAAACAAGCTTTTATGAAACCGAGCAAAAGAGTTAAAGAATTGTAAAGATATTAAATTTCATACATCAGCCAGCTATGCTAACCATGCTAATATATGTAGATATTTCTAATTGATAGACGTCAATATCAATGAAAATTAAATGAATGTGGCAGAGATGAGAATGTTGAGATAGATGTTGGGAAAGACATGGAAAGCTACGGTAAGGAATGAAAGAATAAGGGAAAAACTCGAGTGTTAGAAGTTTCTAGAAAGATAAAAAGATACGATTACATTGGTTTGAACATGTCATGAGGAGAGATGAAGAATATATTGGAAGAAAAATGAATAGCTTAGTATTAGAAGGTAGAAGAAACAGAGAAAGACCAAAGATAAGACGGAAGGACTGTATTGCGGAAGATTTGAGAGAAAAGGAACTGAATGAGAACGACACGCAAAACAGAAATGAGTGGAAGAAGAAAATAAAAAATAGCGACCCCTAACGAATGGGGAAAGCTAAAGAAGAAGAAGATGTCAGTGTCAAGTGCAATTTGAATAATTTGTATATGAAATAATTTTACTGGAAATTTAGAATCTTTTGCAAGAAAATTTATATATGGAATTTGTACATAAGCCGACCCAGGTGGAGTAGCGGTAGCGCTGCGCTTCACGCTCCAAGGGTTCTGGGTTCGAATCCCGGATAAGGCATGGCTGTTGTGTGTGTCTTTCATCATTTCATCCTCATCAAATAAAGGTGCAGAACGTAGAAGTTATGAAAATATGGAAGGAAATTGACTCACCCTCATTAAATATCGATTGTAATAAGTAAAAAACTTGATATACAATAAAGATTATTATTATTATTATTACATAATATACAGGGTTGACGGGATGTAATGTGCAGGCCACATCAGATTTTTTACTATTTGTCGAAAAGTATTATCCTAATCATGTTTAAAAATTCTCCGGTCAATTCAGGCGTGGCAAATTTGCAAAATGTTTATGAAAATGTTATTTGCCGATATTTAGCGGTTTATTTATTCATTCTAGTTTACATACGCGCCCGTTTTGACGAGTGGCACATGAGGCAATGAAGGGCTAATAACATGATTGGAAATATGATAAAGGTGCGGCAGTAAACGACCGCGAATTTAGCCCAAAATGCGTAACCATCCGACTTAACACAATCACAATAATTGCTTATAATATCTTCAGTGATCGGAGGTTATTTCCACAAAGTCGTGACCATGAACTTTGATTTTTACAATGATTAATTTAATTATTTAAATTTCTACAATTATATTCACGGATCTTTTATTTTTTGTGACGCGAATAATGTTACAAGTATTTTACTTTAAATTACAATGTACGAATTTGCAATAAGAAACGCCCCAGGGTAATTTGGAAAAAATGAATTTCGTGAAAATATGGCTTCGTAAATAATTGAGTTATTAATTTTTTTCTTAATTTCGTGAGAATAAAATTTCGCATAATATGTAACAGCAATCATTTTTTCATAAAATTAATTCCATTTTTACCTGTCGCTAAAAGAGATATTGGATTCATGCTAAAAATCGCATATCCAAATTTTAATGATTAAGCAAGTTTTAAGGTCTCTACAATCCGATTAAATTTTTTTACATGATGTCTGTGTGTGTGTGTGGGTGTATGTGTGTGTATGTGTGTGAGACGTTGAAAGGACGATTTCTCAATAAACTATAATATTTAATATATGTTAAACTACATATTTCTCAATCAGACATTACTGGGAAGTTGGTAATAATTAGACAACCGGAAGTAGCAGATTCTTAAAAAAAATCTAGATTTAGAAATAAAGAAATATAAGGTATATAATAATATACTGTAATAAATCTCACAGCCCAAATAATGTCATAGAAAGCATTCAAAATTAAAATGTCAGTGTCAAAAATTCAGAGACATTACCGAAGATTTTTCTGGGAAGTACATACATTATATTATTTCTTGATTAATGATAGGAGTCTAAGGTTAAATTATAACTAAAACTAATACAATTACCCCTTAACCTTATAATTATAAAATAAGCTATGTACGTATTTCGAGAACTAAGTTCTCATCATCAGTAGTACAAATTTAAGCCGAGTAGTTAAAATTACTCAACATGTATACCGTGCCAAAGGTCCTAACAACTCTGAAAAAGCAGGGGAGAGAACTGGGATTATATAGGGATTAGTGATGCCGCGAAACGAGAAACGGCGAGAAACAGTTCACTCTCGTCTCGTCTCGAAAATTCGAGACGAGATTGTTTTCGTCTCGTCTCGTCATATTTTTCATCCTCTATTCTCGATCTCGACTCGAGAGTCTCGAATTTCTCGAATTTATAATTAGCTGTATGGATGTTCCATAAGTTGGCAGGTCAGAGCGTGTTTGTATGGTTGAAGGTAGCAAGCAGTGACGCTCTAATTATGTATTATTTGTATATGAATACATGTAAAATAAATTCATAAAATATTACCCTTACATGTTATAAATTTTCTATACTTTCATCTATCAGGAAAATAAATTAGCATCAACTTGGACGTAATAAAGGAGTAAGTAGATACTACTGATTAAAACTTTATTTTTACTAAGTCTGGCATTTAACAGGTAAGTAAAAAAATACTGAACAAATATTACTCGCAGCAAGGGTATTTAATACTAGCGTGGAGAGTACATCACAGGGAACACTCTTGTTCCTATTCTTTATACTAAAACCCTATAAATTTAAAATGAATAAATAAATAATTAACAGGCAATGAAAATATTTGTACTGATAATTATTTTTCTTATTGTATATCTTTAATTATAGATATATTAAAAAAAAAATCGTGCAATCGAGATCTCGAATACCTACTCTCGTCTCGAGCAAATCTCGAGGGCATTCCTCTCGTCTCGTCTCGATTTTTCGAGACGAGTCTTATGATAGTCTCGTCTCGAAATTTCTCGATTTTCGAGACGAGATCTCGAACATGCGAGATCCCACGGCATCACTAATAGGGATGGGAGTCACAGGTGAATGAATACCAATTATAAACTAAGATGTAGCGCTAAATCTTCGGTATACTGTAACAAATTAGAACGACTGCTTCTGACTTAAGCCGAAATATATTATGAACAGTGAAATCCCCGGTATAATGTTAATGATTTTAACTAACGTCCGTATATGAGAAGTCATTTCTTAAAAATGGGATCCAAAATTAGTGTCGGAATCCGTTTAATAGAGATATGTTTATTAGGAAAAATAAATATAAAAATGCCGGTTCAAATTGTCCAGTTAATAGAGGTGTCCGCTTATTGGAAGTGTATTAAAAAATGTGGCGTGATTTATAAAATGTATTACGGTTTCATATAAAAATCTTCTCCTTCAAAACATAATTACTTCCCCTATAAGTAAAATTGTACCAAAATTCCTCATACTGTATCTCTCTTGATTTTCGACCAGAATTCAATAAATTGTTTAACAAGAAAACAGGCCTCTAATCAATTCTAATGACTGGGAACACTGATATATAGCATCCAATTTATCGACAACAAATTCTATTTGATTGTTCAGCATGTAATCAAAAATCAAACTGGATTTTCGACCACCGTTGAGTCTAGTTATGAGCCACCGTTCCCCATTCGTCATTCTTAACTTATCAATAGACGCGCAGCCAATAGAAGAGAATAAATCATCATTGAATTGATTTCCATACGCATAATCATCTTTAATTATCGTGTAGAGGTAATTTATCTACATGTCGTACTGAGCTAATGATTTCTATTCGTATTATTTTAAATGCAGAAAGATAGGAGGTGGTCTTAGAATTCGTTATGTAATTTCTGATAGAAAATTATTTTAGATGATTACATATTTCGCGCGTCGTCTCCATGTTGGTATTGGTGGAATATGAGCCCC
This sequence comes from Harpalus rufipes, assembly GCA_951394225.1. Classification (NCBI taxonomy): domain Eukaryota; kingdom Metazoa; phylum Arthropoda; class Insecta; order Coleoptera; family Carabidae; genus Harpalus; species Harpalus rufipes. The sequence continues at coordinate 9,787,798 of OX596288.1, read as the reverse complement.
GTCTTACATCAGTTCGCTCACCTGCTTTAATTTCATTTTATTTATTTAATTTATGATACAAATAACGATTAACATGAATTAGCGCTAATTTTTATTAATATTACGGACATTTTGTCGTTCTAATGACACATAGCAAGATATGTTTTCTAAAATATTTTATTGTTTTAATGTAAAATTAAATAACACCTACGTATTTTTACCAACTATAAACAGTTCTACGGAGTGTTCTTTCTAATTTGAAAAAGTATGAAAAACTTGGATGAAAGCGATTTGGATATTGTTGCTGGCATAATTACAGGGCTAATTTTGAATTATTATTTGACGAAAAGTAACATTTTTACATATCTACCTTCTCGTTAATTGAATAATCTGCCATTATTGATTAATAAAGTAGGTAATTAGTCAACACCAACTCTGTAAGTAGGTATTGCATGAATTCAGATTTTTGCTCCGCCCATTCTGACAAATTCAGTAGTGTCGTTTGCTTAGTTTTTATGAGGGTACATAAGATACTACGGTTATTTTATTATTATAAAAATATATATTACAATAAAAGCATTCCAAATTTAAAAATAAGTCAACTGGTAAGTTTCTTAGCAAATGTAAAACCAAATATGTGAAAAATAAAATACTGACACAATGTCAGTGTCATTGACACTGACAGGAAATAACATTATTCGTACGGCTATGAATCAAGGTAATGTATCTGAATTAATATATAAACTTACGTTACAGCGAAAGTATTATCAACAACGAGCATCGTTTTAAAGTGGAATGTCGTAACTTAGTCGAAACAATATTAATTTTTGAAAGACAAGCGTGTTATATCCATCCTTATCGCACACGCCTTTGCAGAGGAGAAAGGTGAATGTATGCCAATTTGTTAATTCGTTCTTGATAGAGATAACCTTGATGGGACATCTTTAAAAAAAAAATACTGTACGTGAGCCAAAACAACGCGAAATAATACACCTGTCAAATTTAATATTTAGTTTTCAAGGCACACTTTATTTTGAGAAAAACATTTTAATATTTTCTTCAATAACTCAAAAACTATCAAGTATCAAGGTAAAAACCATTATACTTTTTTAAAGCAAAAATTATTTTGTATCATTCTGTGTAAGAATATACAGGCTGTTACATTTAAAAAAATCTGATGTGGCCAACACAGTACCTCCCGGTTAATTTAATATTTATTCATGTAAATACTTTAAATTAAATTAAATTTAAATCTCGGATGCGAACCCGACCAACGCTAAAATTTCGAATTTTAAATGGCACAAAAATGACAACTGTGGTGCACTCTCCACGCCAGCAATAAGTGCTCGTGAGGTGACATCCGATAAACGTCCGCAGGGTACAAATATGTTATTATCGATTCCGAAATCTGTGTACAACATTTTTTTTGTATCTGTAATAACTTTCGATAAACACCATGTCTCCAACTTTCGATTCCACCATATATATATATATATAAAATAAATTTGTCAGAAATTGAATTTGACGTTTCTTTTTGTTAAAAATAAATAGTCCGGCAAATGTTTCCAGGATTACTGATACTGTGCCATTTCCCGGAATCAAATTAGCATCGTAAAGTAGTACCTACATGTTGGACAGTATGAAATAAAATATAATAAATTACTTCTAATATTAAAAATCCAAGGTAAAATTTGTCTTCATAATACATTTAACTAAAAATTTCCTTGAAATATTAAAACCATTATCAATTACACAAAAATATTCTTATAGGAAAATTTAGCTATAGTCATAAAGATATAAGTACTTTCATTTTCTAAAAATATTAGAAATTACACTGTGATAAAAACCGTTGAAATTAACTGTGGTCACTTTTGTAACGGTTCTATGGATCATAAATTAATATAATTCACTTTAATTGTTTAAGTTTTACCTCTTTGCGAAAATAACTACAAATCATACTTCGATAAAAACTGATTGAATCAACTTCGGTTCGCTTTTGTAACGGTTTTATGAATTCAAAAATTTCTCTTATGTATTTGAATCTAAATATTTACGTTTTACGAAGAAATATATTTATTTAAAATAGTTACAAATCATACCTTGATAAAAACTGCCGTGAATCAGCTGTGGTTCACTTCTGTAATGCTTTTGTGGACACACTAATTTCACACCAAATATTTTATTGATAAATTATATATCAATATAAACAGAAAACAGTAGGTATATAATAGATTGATAACATTTATAACACTAATAGTTCATAATTTTCACTAAAATTTTATAATAAATTAACGATACGAAGCATTTACTATATTTCAATTAGCTAACGCGAACTGACAAAACTCGACCGAATCCGTAGATCTTCTAGACAGAGGAACAGTTGCTACATGCTAATGCAATTTCATTTACGTGAAAATTTAAATTAATATATTTCTTTTCTTTTATTGATACACGAAATAATTTTTACAATATATATTTTAAAATGTTAATGTATAATTCATAATTGTTGATTAATGCATTTAAATTTAAAGGTAGCTTTAAAAAGATGAAGATATTTACATGAACATTAACCAAATTACAGCGGTAATAATAAATAAGGGTTAAGTTTAGAATAGCTTCTTTTTAACACAGGAATAGCTATTCCTAGTTTATCACGAGCTTAACCCACAAATGTATAATAATAAACATGGAATAAGGCTTAACTCTAGAATAAACTCTCCATAAACGTCATTTTAACACCAGGGTTAAGAGATATTCTCGGAATAACTAATCTGGAAATAGGAAATTATTTATTATTACCGCTGTTAATGTTACAGAAACATCATAAAATTTCAGACGTGGTTGAAATTTAAAGAGGAATGCGAAATTTTAGTTTCAGTTATTCTATTCTCGCCAGTCGCAATGGTCACAGTTAAAACTGCTGTGGCCAGTACAATACTTCTCGCCACTTCCAGGAGTGTGGAATTTACTTGTCGAAGAAAATAAACCACATGGAATTCAGAAATCAATAAATTTAGAATGAAAAATTATTGACATCTATATACATAATTACTAGCTATCATTCTGACATGGGCCCCCATATCTGCTTGTCAAGGCTAACAAAATCACATGACTGCTCGTGCCCTATTGTATTTAACATTTCTTATATATTTACAATCTACACCAAAAATTCTACTTATACATATTCTTTATATTTAGGTTTTTTAAATTTAAATTCATTCTATGAAGAAATTTTGTACTCTTCTAATTTGACGAAATGTTTCCAATTCATTGTTGGGATTGACAGTATTTTTGAAGGGTGTATGTAATATACCTGTAATTTTAAACATTTAACTGTTAATAAAATAAGAAATAATATAATGTATATACTTCCCAGAAAAAACCTTCAATAATGTCTCTGGATTTTTGACACGTTAATTAGAAAAACAGTGTTCTACTTGATGTCTATGTTAAATAATTCAAATTGACAAATAGTAGTTTTTGCTTCATACAGAGCCTACTGAAAATGACTATAAAAATCAAATTTATGAAAATTTCAATTGAATTTCTCGATATTTTTGTTATGTATGGATATAAATCGATTACAGTATTTTTTTTAAACATGTCCGATCAAGGATATCTGTATCATGAACGAATTAACAAATTAGCATAGATTTATCTCTCTCCTTTGCAAAGGCTGTAAGCGTGTGCAATAAGGATGGATAAACATGCTTGTCTTTCAAAAATTCATATAGTTTCGAATAAGTTAGGGCATTCCACTTTAAAACGATGCTCGTTGTTGATAATACTTTCGCTGAACCGTATGTTTATTTATTAATTCAGATACATTACCTTCATTCATAGGCATATAAATAACGTTATTTTCTGTCAGTGTCACTGACACTGTCTCAGTATCTTATTTTTCACATATTTGGTTTTACATTTGCTAATAAACGTACCAGCTGACTTATTTTTGAATTTTGAAGGCTTTTATTGTAAAATATATTTTTTAATAATAATAAAATAACAGTAGTATCTTATGTACCCTCATAAACGACACTACTGAATTTGTTAGAAGGGGCGGAGTAAAAATCTGAATTCATACAATTCGTAGATGACCTTGATCGGACATCTTTTAAAATTTTTACTGTACATGATTCAATTCAGAAAAAATTAATACTCTATCGAATAAGCCTAATAAATATATACTATTCCATTTGCAAAAATATAACTTTGTATTGTAACTGGTTTAAAAAAAATATATTTCGTTCCCTAATCGGATGACCCCTTTGGTGTTATGTAAGATTATCTTATAGTATTTTATTTTATCTTTAATAATACAGAAATTATTTGAGGTAGCTCGTTTAGCTGTTACACTCTGTATATAATTTATTATTTTGCCACCATCCTAGTAGTAAAATATATTTTTCATATAAATAAATATAAAGTTTTTTTAACAACCATATAACTTGTATTGCGGAAATTCCAAATCTCTTTAAAGCATTTCTATAAACCACTGTAGGCATTTGCATCCCACTATATGAAAAGTTCTTTCCTGCCTACCTGGAAATGAGGCAGGCTTTCCTACCCTAAACAGAGATTGGTGCATCGACCTTTTAAAAAGGAAGGATTGTTCAACCTTGGGGTTGCATATAGTTTCAACTCGAAAAGGTAGCTGCAACTACGTCAAAACTTTACAGTGTACTGAAATCTGCGATTAAAAGTATAAAGTATAATGGCACACCCTGAGAAGGATAAGAAGCCGAGATTATTACTCCGTTACTGCTTTATAATTATATAATTGAATAATTCGTTTGGAACAAAGAATATGTAATACAGACCTCATTGTTGATATGAAAAGAAAAAAAGTTTGATTATAAAGTCGTGTGTACAGTATATACTCATAAAACAGCCGTTACGAACCTTAGGTGACCCCTGGCATAATGAGAAGGTCAGAGATCAACCATGTAGAGACTCTGATTATTTCCAAGTCATACTACCTTCATCACTAAATGACTTGTAGTATTTTCTAACATAGTAATTACCTAAATATACACACTATCATTCATGTACGTATAAATACAGAAACAGATGTACATACATGATAATACATGCATCTATTATGCATTTGTAATTTGAATCGCCATGTCATCCAATCACAATTATCCTTGTAATTTTCTCTACCAATCAGCGTTGACTATTGAAATTCTTATCTTTAAGGAAATACAAACACTGATGTTAATATTAGATAAGAAAATTCTTCTGACGCTATATAGTTAACCGACGATAGATGGCAGCATGTATACACACAACCCTCCCCCCTTTCCGATGATCGGAGTCAAATTTGTATTTATTAATCAATTAAATTATATGTATAAAATTTGATGTAGCCAGCACAATACCTCCCACCATTTAATTTTTATTAATTTAAATACATACTTACGAGTATTTACTGATGTTGGAGACTTGCTTTGCATTCGTATATAATATAATATATAACTATAACTATTGTTTTATTTTCAATTTTCTATTTAAAACGTTATCATTATTAATTTGAAATGATAACTTTTGCGACATACATTTGAAATCTGAACTGTGTAAGTAAGGAATTGTGTTTATCTGTAAAACATAGGCTCCTGGATTTATAAAATAGATTACTTCATATATTTATCTAAAAATTTATAGAAACAGTATTAATGCATACCTGCATAAAATTTAATAATCTTTAATTTTTATAATAACATAAATCGCGAAAGAATAATATTTAAAGCTATTTTTTTAGGAAAAATTATTTTGAGCTTCAAGCAAAGTTCCACTTCCGGTTATCTTATTTATACCAATATTTAATGGCTTCTTTCCATATTAGAATGGGACAGAAATACATGGTTTCAAAGTTTGAAAAATAGTATTTGTGTTAGAGCGTCCAGAAGATCCAAACACACACATACACATACGAGGTCTGTTAGAAAAGTATCAGACTTTATTTTTTTTGCGAAAACCTGATGGATTTGAATGAAGCGCGCTTGTATGAGCCGACCTTGAACCTTCATGCGCATGCGTGAATTTTAATATGAAGTATAAAATTTAATCAATTCGTATAGAGAATAAAATGTTCTTTAATATTTATAATAACATTAAATGTGAAAAAATTATATTTAACAGCGTTTATTCAAGAAAAACTGGTAAAACCTTCAAATGAGGGTACTTCTAGTTGACCAATTATATGCAAAATCTAATCATGTCTGCATATAGAGATGTAAGGAAGAAAAATACGTAAAAATTGTAATTTTTGGAATTCTAGTATTGGAGTTATCGCGAGCGAAATTATAGTCACACGCACACACACACACACATGCACACACGCACACTTGCGCACTCACACACACATACAGGTATCATCAAAAATAGTAAAAACGTATTGTAGGGATGCTAAAACGTGCTTATTCATTGAAAACTCACCACTGAATGTTTTGACAGTTTTGACCCAAGACAATACCTTCCTTACCTAAAGGTGACGCGTGACGGAAGGTAAAAAGAGCGCCGACTCATACTATCATTTATATTTCAATTTTCAAAATAATGAACAAGGAAACAATGACAGTTATCTTATTCTTGCGTTCAGCATTTCGTTCCAACCTTTTTAAACTTAACCAATTTGAAACAGTTTGCGAATGGAAATGGCAAAATTAGCCCTTTTAAAATCACTCCCTCCATCACCAGTCTGTGCCCGCGCGAACAGAAGTCGTTTACCTCTACGCAATACGGCAATAAACCGTTGAAATTACAGCCTTTCGACGCGAATATGACACTTAATTATTTACAATGCCGGCAAGTGACGAATGGGGAACTAATACCTTCTTCACAGCCGATCGCTAGTAATTGATAATGGCAATAGCGCCGATGTCTTCACCCTTATTAAAGAGGTATTATATGTAACGGTACAGATGAAATAAATGTTAATCGATATGAAGTATGAAGCAACATGCGAGAAATAATTATATAAGAATTGGATATTCTAAACAGTAGCTACTAGGTATCAACATATCTTCTAAAGATGATAGGCTATAAGAATTTACTTTTTAAATCGTAGGATAAATTATAGATAACTAGACATTCTTTAGAATTTTACATAAATTAAATTTAAATATTTAGCTCCAAGACTAGAAAACGTTGACAAATAAAATCAAAATGAATATATTATTCTTATTTTTTATAGATATATTACATATCATTACGCATTTTACTACCTCTCGAGTATGGCGTTTTGCTTCTGGCAGATTTCAATAATATCATATAAAGTACCAGCGTGTATTAAGACCCATGTACCGAAAAATCACATTTTTCTACAGTCTACATAGAAAGTAGCCTTTTGCGCTCTCTTTTGTCAACGTAAAATGTAACTTTGCCGCTCTAGCGCGACAAAGTAGAAAAACGCTTACTGTCCAAATTTCTAACTATACAATGTTGAAGAATTGTCACTTGTCTACATTCTTAATGGAAACGTTTAGTCAGGAACTAATGGCACTGTAGTGACACATTTACCACCTTTACAAATCAATCTGACATATAACTACTTTGTCGGTATATTACATAACCAAAAAAAAAAATGCCGCACTATTGTGAAAATAAAATAGGGCATTAATTTACAAAAACGAAAGTAGTTATAAAATAAACATTTTATCTAAACAGATGAGATTGAAGCAATAGGTCAAGAAGAATGGGAAACAACGATAAATTAAAATTAAATATAAAAGACGTTTTTACTTCCTTGTACATAAGTAAAGGAAGTATTGTAATCGCGAAAAATTTCGGTTTTCAGACTTCAGCGGGAAAATCCATTTTGATCATCCCTGAATCCATTTTTACTAACATCTAGTTGTGCACCTCCCTTTCTGGTTATTACACAATTTCCAGAAGTGGCACTTTACATGAAGTCTATAATAGAATTTAATGAAAAACTGTTTTAAAATATAATCCAAAACTTTTCAAATTTGGTATACAAGACTTTTATGTCAATCGAAATAACATAATAGATTTTGGTTAAAATAGACTAACCGAAAGTGGTACATTACTTGAAGTTGTTAACAGTTTTTTCTTGAATAAAATGATTTTATTTTGATTTTTGAAATAAATGCTTCAAATATAAGTTTTAGAGAATTAATTTCTGCGTCTAGCACATCAAGTATTATTAAATTAGCCCTTTGTATAAGCGAGATATGTAAATTTAAAAATTATATACCTTTTTGTTTTTGTAATAAAGCTTGCTATGGATTAGGGCAAAAAATAAAACAAAAATGTTCATGTCAAATTACGTTAAATACGTGCAATTTTATGATGCGTACAATAACAAATATTATATTTTTATTCTGAAATTAGTCATATTCATTGTTGTAATCAAATATTTCTTTGTTGTAATCAAAAATCTCTTTAAAAAGAACCGGGTTAGATTAATGTTAATTTAAGAATGATAGTAGTAAATGAATTATTTTTTGTTCTATATCAAAATATTTCTCGGGCTTGGCTTAAGCCTGTCAATATTTTATAATTTAATTATTAAAAAAATATGTATAGGTTAATAATCGTACAAGGAAGTCGTGTGGTGTACACATCAGATTTTTTCTTTATATTAATCCTTATTAATTGAGTAGTAGTGTAAGTACAAAGTGTACATTTTATTATTTTTTGTTATGGTGGCGACTGTAGAAAAATCTTGTGTGTGTTTCGAGCGCAAAAGGACATTGTCGATTTCGAGAGAGAACAACCTCTCAATCGATAATGTCCTATTTTGCGCTCTTAATACACAAATAGCTACACATACACACACACATACATCCACACACACACACACACACACACACACACACACACACACACACACACAAACACACACACACACACACACACACACACACACACATACATACACAGACATCATCGTAAAAATATTAAAATCGGATTGTAGGGATCTTAAAATGTGCTTATTGCTTATTCACTAAATCTAGATATGCGATGTTTAATATGAATCTAATACCTCTCTTAGCGGGAGGTAAAATTATATGTCTAGATGGCTCAGTCAGCCAAAAGTTGTCTAAATATAGCTCCTATGTAAAACTATTATTCTGTTGATTTTTCTCAAAATGTTTAATTTTCTTCAGTGGCCTTATTATATTAATCCAAAATCCGCTTCTCATATATGGATCCGAGTTCCGATATTGGAATCTAAAACCGAGATGCGGATAGTTCAACATTCAATATTTAGGGTAACCAGATATTTTTGGATCCAGATTCCGAATCCAATACTATTATGTTTGTGTTCCCTTTTACCCTTTGAGAATACGCATCAATCTAATTACCTAATACAACAGGTAGATTAGTAGATTAAGCACACAAATCTACAGTGTTAGATCATTCCTTTATCTCTATATAATCAACCATTTCTTCTACACCTACACACTTCTAGCTCTACCTTAGCTATGCAATACATCACGGTTGTGTACGGTTGGCACGGGGCAGAGTTTCGCCGCGGGGCTCGCGTGCGTGACACATGTCCGGCTGTGTGGGCAGGGGGCCCGGTGGGACCCGGGGGGACTCGCGGACCGTGGGAACGAGAAGCGCGCCAGTCGAGCGTGTCCGGCACGCGCGGGGTATGGGATGACGAAAGGGGCTCTAATGAGGAAGGTCTAAACAGGAGATGAAGATGGTGAGGATGGAGAAGATTTAGAGGATGAAAGAGGACTAAATATGGGAAAAAATGATGCTGATTATTGAAGATCTGTAATCAAGATTGTAAAATCAAAATAAGTATAATCCTGGGTACGGTACGCACGGGTGAGTCACACTGGGCGAGTCACAATGGTCGATGTTTAAGTGAACGATACAATTTGATGAATTTTCTTTTTTTTTTCCTTCTCGCTAAGAGAGGTATTGGATTCATGCTAAAAATCACATATCCAGATTTCAATGAATAAGTAAGTTTTAAGGTCACTACAATCCGATTTTAACATTTTTACGATGATGTCTGATCTGAAAAGATTTTGGTAACAATAATTGGAAAACCGGAAGTAGCAGATTCTTGAAAATCTTCTACATACTATTTTTTGAAAAAAAATCTTGGAAATATTAAAGAAAATTAAATTCTCAATCTGACACATTTAATTTTTTTATTATATCTTGTATAGGTTTGGAGATATAGTATATAATAATATAGAATAATCTTTGTCAAAAAATAATCTCGTTGCCTAAAAAACAGTTGAGATATTTATATGTTTATAATTGACAGATAAATGTAATACGAGTACATTTAATATATATTATTGTATTATTAATTAAATATGTATTTAAATTATAGGTATTGTAATATTACATATATCCTTAAGAAATACCGCTAATACCGTCAATGAATTTGAAGAATTTTGAACATAGAAGAGTAGGACAAAATTCCTCATAGAACGAAAGAAGAGATACAGTTTCAATTATTAGTGTGTACAAGAAATGTTACTTCGTTACTTATAGGGCGCGAGCAGCCATGTGACTTTGTTGGCCTTGGCACGCAGATATGAGGATCCGTGTCAAAATGACGGCTAGTAGTTATTTGTCATAATTTTTCATTCAAAATTTCAAAATATTCTGATGTTTATTTGTCATCAATAGTTTGAAATATACTTATCGAGGAAAATAATCCACATGGATTTGAAAAATCATGATGTTTTAAATGAAAAATTATGATACTTGACACCTATGTACATTATTACTAGATGTCATTCTAACACGGGCCCCCATATCTGCTTGCCAAAGCCAACAAAATCACATGACTGCTCACGCCCTATATAAAATAAAATGAAAATGGCGAGAGGTATTGTGCTGGCCACAACAGATTTTTTTAATTTGAAATATAGTACAACGTGATGCTCCGATTTTTCTAAACTTACCTTATCACAAACCATCTTAATGCACAATTTTGTAATTCCACACGTATTCATTTTTTATTTTATCGCTTAGATATCTGTTGAATGTAAAATAAAATGGAAGAATGTTATTTGGAAAATGAAGAACTGTAATTAGAAAGTGTAAAAAATCGGATGTGACCAGCACATTACCTTCCGTCAATTCTACGTATTTTGTATAAATTCCATACAGAAGTTTTTGTTGTAATCTATTTTATAAGCCCTTTCTTTTGAGAGGAGATATGAACTGATCTTACCTCGTACTGAACTGAACTGAACTACTCCTAAAGAGAACAGTATAGTTTTTAAAATACGAAGTAGAAAATAAAAACATACACAGCATTATAATATGTTGTATATGATTTGTTTTTGCCACATTGAATTATTTTACATTTTTATATTTCCAGTAAAATCAGAAAAAAGGTATCATAATGTCATCGAATCTTTGTATATTTTAGTCAGTAGGTATGGACAGTGGTGGTCCCATAGGGTATACTCCATATACGCCGTATACTCTCAAGGATTTTCTGGACATACTGCGTATACTTTCAAATAATTTATGAAAACTTGTTAAAAAAATAATCAGAGGCACGAAATGAGAAATAAAAATAGGTGCAACATAAAGAATGCTTGATTACACGTTGAAAAGTGTTGGATAGATATAATATAAATAATATTTAAATAAAAATATTTAAGTTCATTTGTTTTCTATTTTATTCGATATCCATGCGCCTCAAAACAAACCCATACCCCCCCCCCCCCACGTAACCTTAGAAAAAGTAAAGAATATAGTAGCTAATCGGTGGTATACCCTCAAAAAAAATCATGGGACCATCACTGGGTATGGAATATAAAGTATTATCTACCTGTTTTCCAAATCGGATGAAAATGATGCTTGACATTGCACATAAAAATGACACGAGATGTCACATATCATCTACACAGACACTAGTCTGAAATTACAACTTTCAGCTAATTAAAACTAAAACAATTACCCCTTAACCTTAACAACTCTCAGAGTTGTTAGACCTCTGACATGGTTTACATGTTGAGTAATCTTAACTTCTTTGCTTAAACTTTTGTTTTTGTTCTACTGATGATGACAACTTAGTTCTCGATACGTATATAGCGCAGAGCTTATATTATTATTTTAAGGTTACGGGGTAATTGTTTTATTATTTATAATTTAACCTTAGACTCCTCCTATTATTGGATTTCAGCTAATTATAGAGTTAAAAACTATGCCCTATTCTCTACAATACTGAATTGGTAATGTAGAATAGAGTATAAGCAAATAAGGCCCTGTAAATATGGTGCCAAAAAATACGAAATTTGTATTACCAGATATCTCAGTTTAAGCTAAAATTATACCAAAGTTTATCTAGTTCCTATGTAAAAGAATATTAATACTTGATTTTGCTCAAAATGTTTAATTTTCTACAGTGCCCTTACACTACCACAGTTTAATAAGGCCCAAATTTAATTTTTACGTCTCGCTAAGACAAATATTGGATTCATGCTAAAAATGGCATATCCAGATTTTAGTGAATGAGCACTGTTAAGGTCCCTAGAATCCGATTATAACATCTTTGCGATGATGTCTGTGTGTGTGTGTGTTTGCGTGTGTGCGGATATTGGAGGTAAAATTTTTCAAATTCTATAAGACTAAAGACCTGTGTAACTACGGATTGCTCAATCTAACAGTAATGGGAAGAGATGAATAGGTTCTGGTAACAATTAGACAACCGAAAGTGGTAGTTTCTAAAAAAAATTGTATCTTCTATAGGTTTAGAGATATAGTAGAGTATAATATAGAATAATATGTTGTAATAAATCTCGTTCCCCAAACAACTCCATGGAAACCAGTTGAGATGTTTAAATGTTTGTAATGCAAAATGTTAGTGTCCAAAATCAGCAGTTTTACTAACATTATTGATAGATTTTTCTGTGAGGTACGAGTACATTTAATATTTCTTACTGTATTATGAATTAAATATGTATTTAAAATTATAGGTATATTAATATTACATATATCCTTAAGAAATACCGCTAATACCGTCAATGAATTTGAAAATTCTTGAACACATTAGCATTAGAAGATTAGGACAAAATTCCTCATAGAGCGAAAGAAGAGATACAATTTCAATTACTTTTGTGTTACTGAACTTTTTTAGATTTATAATAAAACAAATTATGCAAAATATTTCATTTTATTTAAGGTAGACCTTATTTGCCTCCATGACCTTATGTTTAATAAAAGAGGAAAATTTGTGTAAAATTCTATAAAAATCCATGTGGTTTGTTTATCAACAAACTAAAAAATTTAATTGATAAAGCCGCCACACGCATGGATTTCCCAAATCACAATTATCAAGTATGCGGATTTATGTGGACAACCACAACAATGCTAAATTCGTATCTTTCGAAGTTTACCCATTTATGATAGTAAAAAATTAAATTATCATGTTTCATTTATTGGCTGATAATGGTTGGTCATTCGTCGGTAATGGAAACTATATAAATTCCAAAGTCCAAAATCTAATCATAGTTCGAAAAAAGCGAATTTCCTTCAAATAAAATAGATTAGATTCATTGTATCTGCTTGTTCCGTTAGATCTCGTGTTTTAGAGCTGTTGTTAGCAGTAGTACCCAGTGATTGTTGTAGTGGTTCACGTTCCCAGCGATCGTGGCTGTGGCTTGACTGGCAATCTCTGTTGACTCCGCGACCGCCGGAAGTCTATAATAGAGCTAATGGCGAGAGAAAGCCACGGTAGTTAACGTATCCCCCGCGAGGACCTACAATATATACACAACTTGACTTGTAACTCATTATATACTTTGGGAATTAAAGGCATATGTTGTTATTTACATTATTATTTTTATTAACTTACTAACGACCCCAGCAGAGTGGCAAAGACGTTGTGTGGTGTAGTAGTTCATAAATTACTTTTTTTGCATTTTAAATCCATTGATTATTACTCATCTTACGAATATGAGAGCCGAAAATCATATTAGTTCGACCGGCACAGTATTTTAATACTGTGTTGCGCCTATAATGGCTTTTTATTCAATCAATATTATCCCATACTTGTTGGAATTTAACTTTTAATCGTTTACTCTGCGTGCCGAATTCTTACGCAGTTCCTTTTTACCTTACGTCACCTCTAGGAAAGGAAGGTATTTGTTCAAAAAATTTGGAGGAGTTTTCAATGAATAAGCACATTTTAAGGTCCCTACAATACAATTTTACTATTTTTACAATGATATCTGTATGTGTGTGTGTATGTGTGTGTGTGTGCGTGTGTGTGTGTGTTCGTGTGTGTGTGTGTGTGTGTGTGTGTGTGTGACCGCAGTTTTGGCCTCGATATTTACAATACTAGAATTCCAAAAATTATAATTCTTACGTATTCCTCTTCTTTACATCCATATGCAGACTTGATTAGATTTTGGTTATTATTGGTCAATCGGAAGTACACTCATTTTTCTTGAAAAAACGCTGTTAAATATTATTTTTTTACATTTAATGTTATTATAAATATTAAAGAATATTCTATACGAATTGATTGCATTTTATTATTTCATATTCAATGGATACAGAGTTAAAGAATTATACAGAAATTAAATCTTATAAATCAACCAGCTACTATATTAAGAAAATTCTAACTGACAGATGTCAGTGTCAATGAAAAGAAAATTAATGTTACAGAGATGAGAATGTTGAGACTGATGTTGGGGAAGACACGAAAAGATACGGTAAGGAATGAAAGATTAAGGGAAATAACTCAAGCGTTAGAAGTTTCTAGATAGATAAAAAAGAGACGATTACATTGGTTTGAACATGTCATGAGGTGAGATGAAAAATATATTGGAAGAATGAATAGCTTAGTAATAGAAGGTAGACTAAACAAAGGAGAACCAAAGATAAAATGGAAGGACTGTATTGCGCAAAACTTGAGAGAAAAGGAATTGAATGAAGACGACAAACAAAACAGAAATGAGTGGAAGAAGAAAATAAAACATAGCGACCCTTAACGAATGGAAAAAGCTAAAGAAGAAGATGTCAGTGTCAAGTGCAATTTGCATATTTTCTTTAAGAAATAATTTTACTGGAAATATAGGATCTTTTGCAAGAAAATTTATGTATGGAATTTGTACATAGGATTGGCGGAAGGTAATGTGCTGGCCAAATTAGATTTTTTATTTTATGCTGAAGGGGCTCAATTGGCGACAAATCCAGACTACTTGAAAACCACTTTAGAGTAGAAATATTATGATTTTCAAGCCAAGTTTTAACCGTTTTTTGTCGACACGGGGCATCGTCCTACTGAAAAACGTAGTTTCCATCGACGGACTCGAATAAAGAAATCAAAATATTTTGTGGAGAAATGCCGTTCATATGGTTTACCACGAGCCATTTTAGTGTAAAAACTTAGAACATAAATAAATATGAAGCACTTTGTTGATTGTGTTTTGTCAACAGTTGAATCAAGCACCATCTATTTTGTACAAAATTTATAAGTGGCCGAAGTATTCTGATTCGAATGTTATGTATATTTATATAGAGTTAAAAAATTATAAAGATATTAAATTTCATAAATTAGCCAGCTATGCTAACCATGGAAACTGCTAATATGCTCGGAAAATTCAAATTCAGTATCAATGAAAAGTAAATGAATGTGGAAGAGATGAGGATGTTGAGATAGATGTTGGGGAAGACACGGAAAGATACGGTAAGGAATGAAAGAATAAGGGAAATAACTCTAGTCTAAAAAGTTTGTAGAAAGATACAAGAGACACGATTACATTGATTTAAACATACCATGAGGAAAAATGAAGAATATATTGGAAGAAGAATGAATAGCTTAGTAATAGAAGGTTGAAGAAACAGAGGAAGACCAAAGATAAGATGGAAGGACTGTATTGCGGAAGACATGAGAGAAAAGGAATTGAATGAGAACAACACGCAAAACGGAAATGAGTGGAAGAAGAAAATAAAAAATAGCGACCCGTAACGAATTGGAAAAGCTAAAGAAGATGTCAGTGTCAATTTAACTGGAAATTTAGAATCTTTTGCAAGAAAATTTAATTCCAAAATAAGATTCAAGAAGAAAAGCTTTGATTTCTTAAGATAACATTCTTGACAATATCTCGTGTCAAATTAACATTTAATAAAATATTTTTATATTGGCATACGTTTTGTTGTTCATAGTCTAGTTAGTCTTTTTTTTAACACACTGTACTTTTGTCACTGCAACCTATGAGATTTATCGTAACAAGGTCCTACATATATACACTTCTCCCAATTTTTCAAATGTTTAAACTTAGATCTATCGTAAGGCTTGCCATTTTAATCCCTATACTTACCCTATATTAAATTTAATTTCATCCCCTCTGGTTATCTTACTAATGCACCGTCATTATTATATATTTTCTACATCCCACACAAAACGTATTTGCTTTCTGTTCACTTCTCCACCCCGTGTATATTGCTTAAGCGTGCCGGTTGAGAGGTCATGCACCATGACACGTGAAAGTGATCCCCAGGTGTTCGCGCGCTGATGGGTGTGCTGCGCGTGTTCGTGTTCTATTCCTCGTGTTGGCAGATAAGCGAGATCGCGTGCGAACACTAACGAACCAGCCAAGCACGTGATTGCAGGAATCAGATAATCACCACACTGCAGATCAACATGGGATAAAGCAGAGGATGGAGATACTAATTGGCGATTAGCAAGGAGCAAAGAGGAATTTGTTACTTTGTTATGAATTATATTTGTTATTAAACAAACGTGAAATCCTTAATTTTCTCCTTTAGTCTCTCCTCCTGTTCCTAAGGAATATATAGGGTGTAACAGCTAAACGAGCTTCCTCACAGAATTTCTATACCTGGTTTTATGAAATGTAGGTCGACTACTATAAACCTTATGAATTTTACTGACAAAACTACAAAAGCACTTCGTGACAATAAGCAGATAGATGTAATCTACACTGATTTCGCCAAAGCATTTGACAAGCTTAACCATAATATCCTTCTATATAAACTTTCTCATAATTTTAATTTTTCCCCTAATCTTATAGATTTTCTTTCTTCATATCTGTCAAACAGAAAAATGCAAGTGCATTATAATAACTATCATTCTAGCACATACATGCCAACTTCTGGCGTACCACAGGGCTCCAACCTTGGACCCTTGCTTTTCATACTTTTCATCAATGACATCACTACCAGTGTCAAACACTCTGATTTATTTCTTTATGCCGACGATATGAAGATATCTAAAATAATAAATTCACCTGAGGATAGTTTAAGGCTGCAAGATGATATAAACAGCATTCTACTGTGGTCCAAATCTTGTAAACTGCATTTCAATATTCAAAAATGCAAAATTATGACATATTCTATGAAAAACTCTTATATCTTACACTTATAAAATGGATCACCATTTGCTAGATCGAGTCACTGAATTTAAAGATCTAGGAATCATTTTTGATTCTTTCACTCCACATATAAATTACACTGTAAAATCGGCTTACAAAGCACTAGGTTTCATAATTCGCAATTGTCGTTCTTTTTGTAAGCTAAAAACATTAAAAACTTTGTATTTCTCCTTTGTCCGCTCAAAACTGGAATACTGCTTACAGATATGGAATCCTATATATAATGTTCATAGCAGTATTATCGAAAAGATACAATACAAATTTGTAAAGTACTGTTAATTTATAATTTACGGGGTTTACCCGACTCATAAAACATCATACAATAACTTGCTACTGACTTTCAATCTTATTTCGTTAGAAAATAGAAGAATAATGCAATCTTCTATCTATTTATATAAGCTAGTGAATAATTTTGTAGTATTCCATTTTCCGTTCCACGATTACCATCAAGAAATAAGAATACATTTAGATGTGTATTTGTACGTACTAATTATGAAGCTAGATCGCCCATCAGGCATTTATGTTACATTTTTAATAGTTTATCTGTTGAAATAGATAGTTTTCATTGATAAATATGTTCTTATAGCATTATTTCATTTTTTTTTTCTCTATGTTTAATCTACATTATGTATTTTTTTTGTGATGAAACATTGATTATTGTATGTATATTTGTATATATTTTGCATCCACCCCGTAATTGGAATCTTGATTCTGTGGGATGGATGGGTTACTTTCTAAATAAATATATAAATAAATAAGACAATCTTATACAGGGTGTTTCAGGAGGATGTGCAAATATTTTGAGAGGTGATAATAGAGAGTAAAACAAGAAATAAATTGTAATACACCGAGGTCCAATACTCAATGGTTTTCTGGGTATAGAATTTTTATTTACACCTTCAAATCTTAACGTGATATCGCGTAAACACCAGAGACGAATTAATCGCTCGAATCATGAATAGTGCAGCGCTCCTAAAGGACCGCCAAGATGGTATTAGAAGAGCAACGAGCAGCGTTTCTAATAGAATTATTAAATGTATCGAGGTTGGCGGTGGAATTTTTGAACCAATAAAGTAAAATATGTCTAATTTTAATTGTTATTACATATTAAAAATCAACAATGTTATTTCTGTATGTCAGTATCTATTAAAAATAGGACACATGTTCATATGAAATTTTGTACTCAAAATCATCCGTACTATAACCTCTCAAAATATTTGCACTTTCCCCTGAAACACCCTGTAGATCAAGGGGAATATCCGATTTTAGAAGAAAATATTTTTTTATCCATATTCAATGGATATAAAGTTAAATAATTGTGAAAATATTTAATTTCATAACTCAGCCAATTATGCTATAACCATGGAAACAGCTACTACTCGTATATTAAGAAAATTCTAATTGATAGATGTCAGCGTCAATGAAAACTAAATGAATGTGGCAGGGATGAGGATGTTGAGATAGATGTTGGGGAAGACAGGAAAGATACGGTAAGGAATGAAAGAATAAGGGAAATAACTTTAGTGTAAGAGGTTTCTAGAAATGTACAAGAGAGACGATTACATTAGCTGGAAGATATCATAAGAAGAGATGAAGAATATATTGGAAGAAAATGAATAGCTTAGTAATAGAAGGTTGATGAAACAGGAAGACTAAAGATAAAATGGAAAGACTGTATTGCGGAAGACTTGAGAGAAAAGGAACTGAATGAGAACGACACGCAAAACAGAAATGAGTGGAAGAAGAAAATAAAAAATAGCAATCCCTAACGAATGGGAAAAGCTAAAGAAAAAGAAGAATATGTCAATATCAAGCGCAATTTGCATAGTTTGTTTATGAAATAATTTTATTGGAAATTTAGAATCTTTTGCAAGAAAATTTATGTATGGGTTTTATACATAATACACAGGATTGACGAAAGGTATTGTGCTGGCCACATCAGATTTTTTTACTTTAAGTCAAAACTGATTGCAGAAAGTTTTAATCATATTCATTATTGGTATTGGAGCATTGCTATAATAGTATAATTTCAGTACATAAAATGTCAATTCCAAAGTAGCTATCGTTTATCCTTTAAATTTATATAATTAAGTCTTATAATATCTATAAATATTCCTTGACTCACATTTAATTTACAAGTTTCCGCAAAAAATACAGGTAAAAGGTGTAAAAGATATTCATGTAACTGAAAGTCATACAATCCTATAATTATTTTCTCATGTCTATATATAGATGCAGAAAAATCTGCCTTGGTAATAATAGCAAAGTCATTATCATTAACTCATTCCCCACAATTTCACATTGCACCAATTCTCGGAAGTTGTAATTGTTCTTAGATCGATGCTCGTAACATTTTATATTTATAACGTAAGTAAATATCAAATGGAGTGCACAAATTCACTGCTAGTGATCACCAATCCCGTAAAAATGTAATTAACTGCAGTTAAAGTAATTTGTATCAAGTAATTATCTTCTAAGAAGGATTGTAATTACCAAACGAGTAGTTCTTTTCAAATCAAATCAAAATGTACGTGATTGAATTTAAATTCCAAACAGAACAGATTGAATAGAAATTGTTGGCAAATTAAACATATGATTGAACGATTGAAGTGTCCCTATTTTCAGAAGGATTGTCTTATAGCCTATTATTCCAAGAACACATATGAGTTTTTTTGTCAGTTCAGTCCATGTTTTACAAAGGACGAGTGCGATGATAACAGGCCTTATGAAACATGTTTTTACCTTCCATCACTTTTAGATAAGGAATAAGTACGTTTTGGTGTTCCTAGAATACGAATTTATTATTTTTACGAGGATTTCTGTATGTGTGTGTGTGTGTGCGTGCGCGCGTGTGTGTGTTTGTGTGTGTGTGTAGGTGCAACTTTTTTGGACGACATTTGTATCGATTTCTCGGACTTCACACTGAGCAACTCTGAAATTAAGGGAAATGTTCGTTTTTATCTCTCGCTAAGAGAGATATTGGAATCATGGTAAAAATCGCATATCCAGATTTTAGTGAATAAGCACATTTTAAGGTCCCTAGAATCCGATAATAACATTTTTACGATGATGTCTGTGTGTGTGTGTGTATGTGTGTGAGGTTGTTGGAGACACGATTTCTCAAATTCTATAAGATTAAAAACCTGTATAACTACGGATTCCTCAATCTAACAGTAATGGGTAACAATTGGACAACCGGAAGTAGTAGTATTTTAACAAAAATCTGTGTGATCACGCGAGAATGAACTCACAATTATCTCACTTATTAAGCGAGATAGCGATTATCTTCATATAAGAAAATTTACTAAAGGCAATATAGGTAATAAGATATGGTATCAAAAAGGGTTCTATTACTCCCGGTTTCGAAGTACGTGATAGGTACCAACTTTGAAACTTCAAATGGAACATACTATATTTTTTATATTTTTGAAAAGTACACAAAATTTGCTTTACAATGATAGTAAACAAGTAGGACATTATATTATTAAAAAGTAAAATGGCGGACGTTTGAAATATCTTACAAAACAAGTCAAGAAATTGTGGAATTTTGTTTTATTGGATTTGTTTATATTTAATTATATCAGATAGAGTATTTAATCTTCTTTAATATTTACAAGAACAAAAATTTTCAAAAAATAATATTTAGAAGAGTTTTTTTTAAGAATCTGTCACTTCCGGTTGTCCAATTGCTACTAAAACCTTTTCAACTCTTCCCATTAACGTCCGATTGAGAAATACGTAATTAAACAGATATTAAGTTATAGTTTTTGAGAAATCGTCCTTCCAACATGCACACATATACACACACATACACACATACATCCACACACACACACACACACACACACACACACACACACACACACACACACACACACACACACACACAGGCAGACAGACATGATCGTAAAAATGTTAAAATCGGATTGTAGGGACCTTAAAACGGGCTTATTGATTAAAATATGCGATTTTTAGCATGAATCCAATACCTCTCTCAGCGAGAGGTAAAAATGAAATTTTGAATGAAAAATTATGACATTTGTCAGTTTTGGACATAATTAATAGCGGTCATTTTGATAAGGGTCCCCATATCTGATTGCCAAGGTCAGCAAAGTCACGTGATTGCTCGCGCCCTATGGAGTTTGTATATAATACACAGGATTGACGGAAGGTAATGTGCTAACCACATCAGATTTTTTGTACATATGTTCATACTTATGTATATATATATATATATATTTGATAAGTATTATTTTCTGTATAAAAATATATTATCTTTATATTAAATAAATAATTTATTTGTGTATTATTTGTATTTATATTTCCCAAATATACATAACTTTACAATGATATAGACAGCCTGTACTTATAGTCTGTCTCTATCTAGCCACAATTTCATAACCATGTTTGAGTACGAGTATCCTCCTTCTATATACATATTACTTCGTGGTTTACAGACTCATAAAGACACCGAAATAGAAAAAGTAATACAGGTCTTATTAAATTTATCGTAAATACGAGGGTGGTTTGAAAAGTCCGTGCAA
The DNA here is from genome assembly GCA_951394225.1 of Harpalus rufipes. Lineage (NCBI taxonomy): Eukaryota > Metazoa > Arthropoda > Insecta > Coleoptera > Carabidae > Harpalus > Harpalus rufipes. The sequence goes on along the minus strand of OX596288.1, from coordinate 9,765,918 downwards.
AGTTCGAGAGATGGCAACACTAGTACGTATCAAGGTTATGTTTAGTTAGCGACATGTCATGGAAGAACGCTCACCAAGTTTTAACCAGATCGGTCTATTTCTCTGTATTTGACGTTCGTTTAAATTGACAAGGTCGAGTGATTTTCAAAAAATGGAAGAAAAAGAATTTCGTGTGTTGATCAAACATTATTTTATGAAAGGCAATTCGCCTCAGAAGACTAAGGAGAAGCTTGATAAACATTATGGTGAATCTGCACCTTCGATTAGAACAGTTTATATGTGGTTTCAAATTTTTCGGAGTGGGTATATGAGCACAAGTGACGCTGAACGTCCTGGACGCCCTATCGAGGTGACTACTCCAGAATAATCCTCATCGACTATTTAGAAAAGGGTAAAACTATAACAGGTGCATACTATTCATCGTTATTGGACCGTTTGAACACCGAGCTGCATGAAAAACGTCCACGATTGGTCCACAAAAAAGTTCTTTTCCATCACGACAACGCACCAGCTCACTCATCTGTGATTGTAGCCGCAAAATTGATGGAATTAAATTTCCAACTTGTTCCACATCCTCCCTGTTCTCCAGATTTGACTCCTTCGGACTACTACTTGTTCCCCAATATAAAGAAATGGTTGGCGGGAAGAAGATTTTATTTAAACGAGGAGGTGATTGCAGAAACGAAAGCCTATTTTGCAGTTGGACCAATCTTATTATTTGGAAAGGATCAACAAACTGGAGCAGCGTTGGACGAAGTGTATAAGTCTAAAAGGAGACTACGTTGAAAAATAATAAAAAAATATCCCGAAAAATTAAGTAGTTTTCATTTTTCACAGCCTTTTCAAACCACTCTCATACTTGAAATATGAAAGTGAAAACTTGTAAATATGCCTTTAAGAATTCATTTTCGATTTCATTTTAATTTTGTGAAACATCTAATTTAAACATGCCTTAAAGAATTTTGTTGCATGGGAGTCTAATTTTACTTTAATGTATAATTTAGTGCATCATTCAATCAGGAAGATAATATTCTAAATTCTAAACAGTTATGAAACTAAGATTGCTTTCGTTAGGAAAGAGCCCATTCAAGAAGCAAAACAACAAAAACCGAAACCGATGAGAACGCATTAAGTTCTCGTGACTACCACGTCAAAATTTCATCCAACTTTAATTACGGTGATGTGTTTTGCGCAGTAAATTTGTTTCACCGTCAAAATCGTGATGAATTTTGACCTGAAATCATAAAAAATGTGAAAGGCGTGGAGGAATAAGTGGTTAATACAAGGAATCATTTTCATTTATCTTAATTAGAATGAAGGAGGAAAAGGCAAATCAGTAAGCGCAATTAAAATTTGAAAGTGAAATAGGAGCTATAGACTGACGTTTGACGGTATGGTATAACTTATTTTACTTAGCACCGTACTGAGCAGTGAGCAGGAAGAAATAGAAAGTTTCAAGTTCAAAATAATATGATACACTTATTATTCCAATACAATATAATATGTACGATGTTTTGTGTTATTATCATAAAGTACGTAACAAATTTTGTTACTTAATTGAGATCTAATCTAGTTATTAATAAATACATGATACTTTTATAATATGCCCTGTTAAAATTGCCAAAAAAAATTTTGAAAGATGTTATACCAACTAGAAATACGCTATCTGCATTATTCCACATTTGTTTATTTACTTTACTTTAATCAAAATTCATGAAAATAGAGACAATCGTCAAATTACCATAATTATGAAACAAGGAATTCAAAATTAATACGTACTCAACGGTTTAGATTAAATAAATCTACAAACAACTCATTACAAATTAATTTATATAATGTTTTATCATTAGATTTTAAAAATCTGAATAATAATGCTTTTAAAAGAAAAGTAAAAACATTTTTGTTGCGTCATTGTTTTTATTCCACACAGGAATTTTTAAGTCATAATTTTGTTGACGAAGACTGAACATAATTTATATTTTAAATTTTAATTATACAAAGACATTTGTCCGTACAAATTAAATTATATTTTTGACGTGCTGTAAACATTGGAATAATGTAAGATGGTAAATAAATACTCTACTCTACTATTCAACTTATTTAATACTAATACTTTTCCAGATAAATGGAAAACTGCGCAGGTCACGCCAGTTCATAAATCTAGTGATATAGTTTGGTTCACGAAAGATCTGGTATAATATTACTTACAAATAACTTCACTACATTCCATACACATAGGCGTGCACTAGGTATAATATTTGTGGATACATTTTAATCATTCAAAATCCCGTTGAAAATATTCGTGTTCATTATGCACAAATTGAATACCTTTCTCTCCTATGATTATGTTCAATAAAATAGCAGAACAAAATTAGAAACTTATTCGTTGATTTTGATTAAACGTCAAATCCTGGGTCAAATTCAAAACACAAACTCCGCCACTGGATTTGCTTTAACGTAGAGGCAGTTGAATAGATAATTGCATACCAGCAACTCATCGACATACGTTCCTATTACTTTTAGTGAGCAATGTGAATATGGAACGTATATCTGTCATATAGCATAAATCACGTAGACATACGTCAAATAATCTATCGTCCAGTGGCCATACTTTGTAATTATAATAAAGTATTTGAATGTGGTATATATAATATAATTTTAGTCGGTCAGACTTTTTTTACCTTCCGTCACCTTTAGGTAAGAAAGGTATTGTCTTTGGTCAAAAAATTCAATGATGAGTTTTTACTGAATAAGCACGTTTTAGGGTCCATATAATACGATTTTACCATTTTTACGATGATGTCTGTATGTATGTATATCCGTGTGTCTGTGTGTGTGTAACAAAACTTCCGGATTCCATAACTTCAATACCTCGATTCCAAAAATTATAATTTTTTCGTATTCCTCAAGTTTACATCCAGAAGAACAACTGATTAGATTGGTCAACCGGAAGTAGTCTCATTTGAAGATTTAACAGTTAAATTTGATTTATTGACATTTAACGTTATTATAACTTAAAGAATATATTATTCTCTATACGATTTGATTACAATTTATACTTCATATTCAATAGATACAGAGTTAAAGAATTTTAAAGAAATTAAGTTTTATAATTCAGCCAGCTATGCCAAACTTGGGAACTAGTAATATATTCATATAATTCAAATTGACAGATGTCAGTATCAATAAAAAGTAAATTAATGTGGCAGATATGAGGATGTTGAAGTAGATATTGGGGAATACACGGAAAGATACGGTAAGAAAATAACTCTAGTGTTACAAGTTTTTAGAAAGATACAAGAAAGACGATTACATTGGTTTGAACATGTCATGAGGAGAAATGAAGAATTATATTGGAACAAGAATGAATAGTTTAGTAATAGGACGTTAAAGAAACAGAGGAAGACCAAAGATAAGATGGAAGGACTGTATTGCGGAAGATTTGAGAGAAAAGGAACTGAATGAAAACGACATGCAAAAATAGCGACCCCTAACGAATGGGAAAAGCTAAAGAAGAAGAAGATGTCAGTGTCAAGTGCAATTTGAATAGTTTGTTTATGAAATAATTTTACTGGAAATTTAGAATCTTTTGTAAGAAAAATTATGGAATTTATACATTATACACGAGAATGACGGAAGGTATTGTGCTGGCCACAACAGATTTTTCTTATTGCCCCTGTTAACCCTGAGGCCACCATCACCCCCACGGATCTATCCAGCGCCCAGAAGGAGGTGTATCATCCACTTTGAGAATCACTGGTTTATAGGAACAAGCCCTTATGTCAGTATTTCAATATAAAAAAAAATCTGTTGTGGCCAGCACAATACCTCTCGCCACTTCCTTTTTTTGATTACATAAGTATACGGCGCGAACAGTCATGTTACATTGTTGGCCTTGACAAGGAGATGTGGGGGCCCGTTTCAAAATGATAATTAGTAATTATGTACATAGATGTCAAATGTCAGAATTTTTCATTAAAAAATTCAACATTTTCTAAATTCACGTAGTTAATTTGTCACCAGGAATGTGGAATTTACTTCTCAAAGAAAATAAACCACGTGGAATTGGAAAATCATTAAATTTAGAATGAGAAATTATGATATTTGACATCTATATACGTAATTACTAGCTATCATTCTGACATAGACCCCCATATCTGTTTGTCAAGGCTAACAAAGTCACATGACTGCTCGCGCCCCAATGTATTTAACATTTCTTGTAATACCTACACTCAACACCAAAAATTCTACTTATATCTATTCCTTATATTTAGATTTTTTAAATTTAAATTCATTCTGTGAAGAAATTTTGTCCTACTCTTCTAATTTTTCGAGATGTTTCCAATTCATTGTCGGGAGTAACAGTATTTCTGAAGGGTATGTGTAATATACCTATAATATTAAATATTTAACTATTAATACATTAAGAAATAATATAATCTATGTACTTCCCAGAAAAATTCTTCAGTAATGTCTTCGGATTTCTGACACTGACATTTATCTGTCAGTTACAAACAATTTAAATTTTCAACTATTTTTCATGGCATTCTTTCGGCTGTAAAAATTATTACAACAGAATATTTTATATATTATATTTCCTTGATCTCTAAATCTATAGAATATATAATAAAATATTTAAATGTATCAGATAGAGAATTTAATTTTCTTTAATATTACCATATTTTTTTCAAGAATCTTCTACTTCCGGTTGTCCAATTGTTACCAAAACCGTTTCAGATCTTCCCATGAATGTCCGATTGGGCAATACGTAGTTAAACAAATATAAAGTCTTATAGTTTTTGAGTAATTGTCCTTCCAACATCCCACATACACACATACATAGATACATACACATATACATTCACACACACACACAGACATCATCGTAAAAATGTTAAAATCGGATTGTAGGGACCTTAAAACGTGCTTATTCAATAAAATCTGGATATGCGATTTTTAACATGAATCCAATACATCTCTTAGCGAGAGGTAATTGTTTTCATTTGATGCATAAAATCTCCCTCCAAAACCTGAAAAAAACCTGTCCTCTTAGACTTCAATCAATGCATTGAAACCTTTCAATTCCCATTGACCCACCTGCACAGCATTCATAGACTGAAATTTCGGCGAACTGGCATCACGTTTCATAAAGCAGCCGTATCAAATCAAAGCCCAATCTCTTCACAAACTGATCTCAGCCGTTAGCGATTTTCCTTAGTAGTAAAGTCCACTACCGGATTCACGGACGAGTGAACATCACTTGACAGGTATCTTCTTCATTGCTTCTTTACATCGCCTTCATTCATGCTCGGCAGTGTTGTATTACTTACTCATCTTAGTAGTAGGCAAGGATCAACTTACAACATACTGGTATACATTTGCATGCATGTTAGAGGTAGTAAATATTGTAGATGTGGAATCTTTTCTAAGCTAATACCTGTAGTTATGCGATAGGTATGTTATCTGGTTGTTGATGTCATGCTTCAATGAGATGTTTTTAGGATATGAGTACAAGTTTCTAAACAAGATGAAATTTGAGTTTCTTTCAATTAAAATATGTATGTGTAGAATTTCCGGAATAAATTAAAATTTAATGGCTTTGGCAGTATTTTAAACAATTAGAAAAGTAATCAATGAAAAAGATTTTTGAGAGAAATTTACAGGAAATGCCAAAGTTTTTTAATTTCATTTAACATAATGTGACATGTTTTCGGAAAAAAATTGAATTAACGATACTGTGGGCAGTGTCGGACTGATTATTAGAATATTTTTACCTTCCGTCATCTTTAGGTAAGGAAGGTATTGTCTTTGGTAAAAAAAAACAATAAGACCGTTTTAGGGTCCCTATAATACGATTTTACCATTTTTATGATGATGTCAGTATGTATGTAGGTATGTATGTATGTGTGTGTGCCAGTGTCAGTGTGTTTGTAACGATAGTTTCGCATCACATAGCTTCAATACCACGATTCCAAAAATTATATTTTTTTCGTATTTCTCAAATTTACATTCAAAAGAAGAGGTTATTATATTTTAGTTGTAATTGGTCAACCGGAAATACGCTCGTTTGAAGATTTTAACAGATTTCTTGAAAAAACACCGTTAAATCATTTTTTGACACTTAATGTTATTATAATTAAAGAATATACTATCTACACGATATAATTGCATTTTATACTTCATATTCAATGGATATAGAGTCAAAGAATTACAAAGCCGGCATCGACATAATTTCCTCTAGAATCGCGAAAACTCATAAACTTTTGACTAAAAGCTACACTGACAAAAAGGATCATTTCGTAAAAACAAACTTCGTTTTATATAAAGCAATATGTCTTTTGAATTCAGCGGATTAAATTTATTTTTGAGTGAATTTGTTTCAAACGAATAAATGTTGTTTAAAAAGTGTGCATTAAAATTTCAAATAAATTTATTTATCATAAATAAATATTTATTGCTTTAAAAAGAACAGTATGACTCCATGAAATTTACTATATTCGTAACAAATAAATTCATTATTTCTGGAAATATTTATTGGTTTATTTGAAAGCCACTATTTTCTTTTTTAAATAAAGAAAAGTTTACAAAAAAATATTTATTTCATATATACACAATATGTATACATATTTATTGCTTTATATAACGTAAATACATACGTATATATTTCTACAACATAATATTAATATTAATACACACTTGTATAATTTTTTTTGCAAACAATATATAAAAATAATTTTATCAAATATATTATATATGTGAAAGTTTAAGTAAAGTAGTAATTATCGAAATTAATAAACTTATGGACGCCGAATTTTTTATAATGGAGAAAACAAACTTACTAACTGCAAATATACTCGTTTGTTCTCCAAATCTGGGATGTAATTTCATAATTTTGAGAATATAATTCCTGTATGATTTCCGTTTACTATTGTGAACAACCTAACCTAATATTGTGACAGGTGACAGCAAAGTTAAGAGTAAAGGTATGTAAATAAAACATTTATTAATATAAATACCAAAAGTTGTGTGAAATATGTTTTTCGTTAACAATATGATGCTGTCACAAAATCAAACTGACAAGTGATAATCCCAATAATCATAGTTCCAAACACAACCGGTAGAGAGCTACTGCCGCATCCGTCAAGCCGTGAAGTATGCCGTGACGTCAGCGTCCAAATATTTGAAATTAAAGACAACATTTCTCTGATTCTAAAAACTTGTAAGGTGTAAAACATACACCTGCATATTTAATTTGACCTATTCTTTCAAGAAAAAATAAATAGAAAATGTGAAATGACCCCATTGTTACCAAACTTTATCACCATTCATAAATTATTATACTCGTAGCACAAAAAGAGCACCATATATTTTCTTCCCCGATTTAATTGTTGTATTGGTTGATTGTTGATTGGTGTGCAATGATTGTGGGCATCACCATTACACCGACTAGCCGTGGGCAGTGCATCCGATTCGACAGGCAGGCAAGTCCGGCGGAACGCGTGTGTAACGAACGGCAAAATGAATTGAATAATTGCGCCTAGTTTAAACTGTTCCGCGTTAAGCTAAAAGGGAAGTTCTGATTTAGCCTGCAACAGTCTTATTATACGAGAACAAAAGCACCCAATCACAAAAATATAATGAGGGGAAAAGATTTTGTGTTGTAAATTTAAATTTACGTAATACAATTTTATTCATTTAATACTATTCTTCAGTATTTTAGGTCAAAAACATTTATCATCTCTTCATCTCATGAATTAAAAGTTTAATTCTTGTTCATTTATAATTCCGTATGAATAGAACATAGAAAAGTCTTCCGTGTAAAGTATTTCATTCTTAATTTGCTTCCCAGATTTCCTGTCCATTCATAAATCTTTTACTTATGATAATTTATTCTTTTTTAGATATATCGTTTCCTGCATTCACGACAAATTTTGACTATAATTAAATATGTACATACATGTTCGTTTGTCAATACGTATAACGCCTACTCGATTTTTAAAATTTATTTATTGCTAACAGATAAATAATATACGCACAATAAAATCTATTTTATAATAGTGTTCACTATGCAACTTCCTGTATACATATGATAATTTCAATAAAAAAAAAATCTGTTATGGCCAGCACAATTCCTCTCGCCATTTTCATTGTATGTTGCATAGGGCGCAACCAGTTATGTGACTTTTTTAACCTTGGCAAGCAGATATGGGGGCCCGTGTCAAAATGACAGCTAGTAATAATGTACATAGGTGTCAAGTATAATAAGTTTTTGCCTAATCCATGTGGATTATTTACCTCGATAAGTATATTCCATACTATTGATGACAAATCAACAACAAAGTATTTTGAATGAAAAATTATTATGTAAATAACTACTAACAGTCATTCTGACACGGATCCTCATCTGCTTGCCAAAGCCAACAAAGTCACATGACTGCTCGCGCCCTATAAGTAAAGAATTTAACATTCTTGTACACACAAATAATTGAAATTGTATTTCTTCTCTCGTTCTACGAGAATTTTTACCTTACTATTTTGTTCAAAATTCATCAAATTCATTGACGTTATTAGCGGTATTTCTTAAGGATATATGTAATATTAACATACCTATAATTTAAATACATATTTAATTAATAATACAATAATATATATTAAATGTACTCATACCTCCCAGAAAAATCTGACACTGACCTTTTGCATTTATTTGTCAATTACAAAAATTTAAATATTGCAACTGTTTTTTAAGCAACGAGATTTATTACAACAGATTATTCTATATTATTATATACTATATCTCCAAACCTATACGAGATAGAATAAAAAATTTAAATGTGTCACATTGAGAATTTAATTATCTTTAATATTTGTAGTAACAAATTTTCAAAACATAATATTTAGAATATTTTTTTTCAGAAACTATCACTTCCGGTTGTCCAATTGTTACCAGAACCTATTCAACTCTTCACATTACTGTTAGATTAAGGAATCCGTAGTTACACAGGTCTTTAGTCTTATAGAATTTGAGAAATCGTGTCTCCAAAAACCTAACACACATCCACACACACACACACACACACACACACACACACACACACACACACACACACACACACACACACACACACACACACATACACACACTCACACACACATCATCGTAAAAATGTTAAAATCGGATTGTAGGGACCATAAAACGTGCTTATTCATTAAAATATGGATATGAGGTAAAAATATGGTGACACTTTTGTTTATACCTTGTGATAATTATCTCTAAAAATTCCTATATAACTTCTGTATCCCCGAAATTGCTCAGAGTCTGTATAAAAAAAAAGGCTGGATATTTTTTATCACTATACGGAATTCAGGTAGCCGAGTAGTGTGAGAAAACAGGTGTATACATTCACCAAAATAAAATTAATTATACGTCTACTGTAAAATGATATTAAGAAATCTAAAAAAATCCTTACTTTCTAGAAAACCAAGTGACAACACTAATTGCCACGTATCAAATTCAAGTAAGATTCCAATATTGGAGGAAAATGTGTGCCTGCATTTTAAATATGTCAAAAGAGATTGTTGTAGAAAAAACAAGAGGAAAAAAGAGAAAAAGTTGTCATTTAAATTCACATCAGGATAGACAAACCGCGGATAAAAATTAATGTCTGACGGTATTCCCACAGATTCACGATAAGAACTATAGGTACATGTTTATTCATAACAAGACAAAAACACTATTATTTCATCGTTAGACATTTCAGGATATATGTAAATACATCATCATTATTTTTAAGTTTTACTTGGTTTTCGTGTGTGGTTTATACAGGGTATTAAAAAAGGAGAAAAAATTGAGTGTATATATATTTCGATGTGCTGATTCTCAATCAAAAAGAAATTTTCCAAAATTCGGAAAATTATTTCTTATTTTTACCTCTCGCTAAGAGAGATATTGGATTCAAAATCGCATATCCAGATTTTAATGAATAAGCACGTTTTAAGGTCCGACACCTTTAAAAATTCAATGATGAGTTTAGTGAATAAATACGTTTTAGGGTCCATATAATACGATTTTACCATTTTTACGATGATGTCTGTATGTATGTATATGTATGTGTGTGTGTGTGTGTGCGTATGTCTGTGTGTCCGTGTGTCTGTGTGTGTGTGACGAAAGTTTCGGATCGCATAACTTCAACACCACGATTTCCAAAATTTCATATTTCTCAAGTTTACATCCAGAAGAACAAGTGATTAGATTTTGGTTATAAATGGTGAACCGGAAGTACCCTCATTTGAAGATTTTAACAGTTTTTCTTGAAAAACGCAGTTAAGTATCATTTATTGACATTTAACGTTATTATATCTTGAAGAATATATTATTCTCTATACGATTTGATCACATTTTATACTTCATATTCAATAGATATAGAGTTAAAAAATTATAATATTATATTTCATAAATTAGCCAGATATGCTAACCATGGAAACTACTAATATATTCAGATAATACAAATTGACAGATGTCAGTATCAATAGGTGCGTTCCATGAAGTAAGCAGTTCAAGCAAATGCTAGGTAAGCAAACGAGACTTGTGGCTTAGTACACTGAAAGATTTGCTAGCTATATGACGAACTGATATTCACAAATGTCATCGAGAAAGTTATACAGTTGTCAAATATAACATGTGTATCTCTCATATCCCTTTTATTGGTCTGGAAAGTTATACAAAATGAAGGTAAAAATGCAGCCAAACAAAACACAACAAAACTTCAAGCGAATACAAAAAAAAACATAACTTTTTAAACGTCAATTTGATGGTTACACCCACAGAACACTAACAATCAAATTTCCGCTAACGCAAAGTGACAGTCTCACCCCAAACATGACTTGGCTACAGATTAAGAGTCACGTGTGACCCCGTAACCAATAGAAGTTAGACTGTGGAGGAACCTATAGTTACATACCTGTACAATGTACAGTTTGGTGTCGCGTAAAAAAATGACGGATTATGCTAACGAACGTATTTTGTTCTACCTATTGTAATTTAATATGTATATTCAAAATTTCCTGCAGTAACCAAATTCTTACAAAAACGTGTACGCGTGCTTGGTTCTCGCGTCATTCGTGTGTCAACCACGCGCTAATGCCCTTCTCGACAGCTGCGTTCTCACGCATTCCCACGCTCGCGAACAAGGAAGCACCTTTCAATTACAGCCACTTTCGTTGTCTCTGTCTCGCAGCTGTTCACGTCTATCTCGCCCTCTCGCTTGCCTTACGCGACATATGGCCAGTATGCCGGTCGGCCGTGGGAACGCACACCCTTCTAGAAGATTACACCCTTCGGGAAAGATCAGGGGATGCTGTCTTAAGTGTGGAGGGATTCGATTCGGACGTGTGGCGAAATAAATAAATGGCGATTTTACTATAGAATATTTTTAAGTGGTATGAATAAGAGTGGAAAAATTCTGTAACTCGAGGAAGACGAAAATGGGACAGGAATCATTTGTTTGAATTACTTAAAAAAAATACAAGTCGATTTAAATTTCAACAAGTTTTACCTTTCGCTAAGAGAGGTATTGGATTCATGCTAAAAATCGCATATCCGCATTTTATTGAATAAGCACGTTTTAAGGTGTGTGTGTGTTGTAGGTATGATTTCTCAAATTCTGTAATACAACTATAGACCTGTTTAACTACGGATTCCTCAATCTAACATTAATGGGAAGAGTTGAATAGGTTTTGGTAACAATTGGACAACCGGAAGTGATAGTTTCTTTAAAAAATCTTCTAAATATTATTTTTTGAAAATTTATGTTAATACATTAATAAAGATGTTTAAATTCTCAATCTGATGCATTTAAAAAAAATATTATATTTTTTAAAGATTTAGAGATATATTATATAATATTATAAAATAATCTGTTGTAATAAATTTCGCTGCCCAAACAACTCCATGGAAACCAGTTGAGATATTTAAATGTTTATAATCGATAGATAGATGCAAAATGTCAGTGTCAAGAAGCAACAGTTTTATTGCTTTTTCTGGGAAGTAAGTACATTTAAAATTTCTTATTGTATTATTAATTAAATATATTTAAAATTATAGGAATATTAATATTACATATATAAATAAATAAATATATCATCACGGCATATTAGCCATTGCTGGCTGTGCCAATCTGCTTTGTACACAGATATCGGTAATGATGAAATATTTGTACCGTGCGGGCGCTTACCAGGCGTCACCTCACGTGCACTCAATGCTGGCGTGGAGAGTACACCACAGGGGTCAATTTAGTGACATTAAAATTCGAAGTAATTTTTGGCGACGGTCGGGATCGAACCCGGGTCCCCAGATTCGCGACCACTCAGGCACACGGCCACGAGACCCCATATATATCCTTAAAAAATACGGCTTATACCGTCCGTGAATATATAGAATTTTGAATATATTATAAGAGTAGGAGAAAATTCCTCATAGAACGAAAAAATAGATACAATTTGCAATTTGAATTATTTGTATGTACAAGAAATGTCAAATTCATTAATTATGACCCGGGTCCGATCCCGACCGACGCCAAAAATTACTTCGAATTTTAACTGCACAAAATTAACCCCTGTGGTGCACTTTCCACGACAGCAATGAGTGCCCGTTAGGTGACGCCTGGTAAGCGCCCACACGATACAAATATCTCATCATTTGCCGATATCTGCATACAAAGCAGATTGGCATACCCAGCACCCAGCAATGGGTCGAAAAAAGCTTTCCGTTATTATAAGCATTTTTTTTTTAGAATACTGGCTAAACGGTGCACTTTCACAAATAAGTAGGTAAGTTTAGTTAAATCGTCTTATTTTAGGCCCAGGAATTTGTGGTTAAGCCATGTCTATTTAAGAGACATCTGTATAAAAAACTTATGTTATTTACCCAAAAAGTGGACTGTGTTAAAAATTCACCATGAATGAATAAATTTATCAATACAACTTCGCAAAGACTTATACTTAATATTTACAGTGGTGAACTGGTGAATGTATTTCCGTTTCATTGGTTAAAAATACGTAAACCTTGAGTATCAATTTTTTTCGTGTTTATCTGACACACCTAAAGAAGTATTTAGCAATGAATAATTAATAGTTTAATCTTCATTAATAATGAATATTTTGCAAGGTTCAAATTGAAAAAAATATTTGAATATCTTCAATGTTTTGGGAAAATTTACTCAGATTGGTTTTACAGTAGCGAGGGCTGCAACTATAGGCGATGTGCACATTTTAAGCGTCAGCGCCTCTAACAACATATTTTTCTATTATATTCGCATAAATGAAGAAGACTTTTCATTAAAAATATTCGCGAGTAAAATTAAGCCGTTTGGGTTAGTGTTATTTTATTTGGTTTTTGTTTGTATACAGTGGTACAGTAAGCTTTTTTTTATGTGTCAGAAATCCGGAGATATTTCTGAAGACTATTTCTGGGAAGTATATACATTATATTATTTCTTAATGTATTAGTAGTTAAATATTTAATATTATAGCTTTTTTACACATACCCTTCAGAAATACTGTTACTCCCGACAATGAATTGGAAACATTAGAAAGTTGGACAAAATTTCTTAATAGAATGAATTTAAATTTAAAAAATCTAAATATAAAGAATAGATAAGTAGAATTTTTGGTGTAGAGTGTAGGTATACAAGAAATGTTAAATACATTAAGGCGCGAGCAGTCATGTGACTTTGTTGGCCTTGACAAGCAAATATGGGGGCCCATGTCAGAATGACAGCTAGTAATTATGTATATAGATTTCAAATACCATAATTTGTCATTCTAAATTTAGTGATTTTCCAATTCCATGTAGTTTATTTTCTTCGGCAAGTAAATTCCACACTCCTGGTGACAAATTTACTACGCGAATTTAGAAAATTTTGAATTTTTTAATGAAAAATTCTGATATCTATGTACATAATTACTAATTATCATTCTGAAACGGGCCCCCACATCTGCTTGTCAAGGCCAACAATGTAACATGACTGTTCGCGCCCTATACTCGTATACTTATATAACCAAAAAAGGAAGTGGCGAGAGGTATCGTGCTGGCTACAACAGATTTTTTATATAGTAGACAGTTGTGAATATATTGGCATATTTTATCAATAATAACGTTTACTAACCAGGGGCCTTTATTCTTGAGCATTCGTAATTACGTTCGTATTCGTATTCGCTTTCGTCTTCATGTTAGTTAGGTTAGTAGTCTGTGTTTCAAAAATAATATTATGTCAGTGTTAATATCAATTGTATTGTCACATTTATTTAGATCACTTACAAGTTAAAAGTTCACTTATCATATATTTATTAACGATTTATAAATAATTTTTTTAACTTGTAAATGATGTGAATACATGCTGCAATACAGTTGACACTGACATATCCAATATTGTTTTTGAAACACAGACTACTGTGACTACTAACATGAAAACGAACGCGAATACGAATGAAATGACGAACGCTCAAGAATACGGGCCCAGATGACTTATTTGCAGTCGGCGATGTTTTTCAAAAGTACTACATCGAGTTCTGTAAGGATAAAGAGCAAATTACATAAATAGAAATACATAGGCGCGACAGTTGGAAAATTTATTTCTCTCCTTTTTTGTCGATAAACGTTTGTTGGACAAGAAAACTAAAACAGCGAGTAATAAATAATATCCGAACATGAGACTGTAGCTCATTAAATCTTCAATTAGTTTAATCGAAACAACAGCTGAAATTCTGATTCACGCGCCAATAAAAAACATTCTACGAGATTATCCAGCTAATACAAAACGTTCTATCAAACAACCAATTAGCGATGCGAATAAGTACATTGAATAATTGAAACCCCGTTTTCAATTAAACTCAGGATAGCAGATAAAGGAATTAGTTTCCCGCGAAAAACAAAAAAGTTAATTTTTATGTAAATAAAGACAATGCCCAGTTGCAGAAACGTTCATCAACGCTTTGTTTAATCAACGGACCATCAAAATGAACAAATTTCCTTATTCTTAGGACATTTAAATCATTGCTGTAAAAAATCACGTTGCATTTGTTCGTTTTGAAGATCTGTTAATGAAACAAAGCGTTGATGAACGTTTCTGCAACCGGACATTGTCTTGAAACCGGTAAAAAATTATAACAATTTTAAATTATTTACTGGTTTCAGGATATTAAGCCTTTATTTACATATACAAAAGTAAGATGGTAACTGAGTATGTAATTTTATCTGTACTGTAATATTATTACCATACTGATATGTTAACAACAATCTATAAGCTGAACATAAAATAAAATCGATGTATAGTTCGTATCCAAATGTGTAATAATTAAAAGAATATCGACGGATGATGGATAAATTGAAGGAAATAAAATATACTCCTTGTTGCAAACGTTTCGGTTTTTATTAATCCATCCTCAGTGGTACGGAGGAAAGGAAGAATAAATCGTTACATAGTAAAATACAGCAAAAGCCCAGCAATAATTACACATTAATAAATAAATAATGCTTACCAACAGAAGATTGTTACAATAAATTTTTAAAATTGGCGATTGTTCAAGAAACGTTCGACCAGCGATGTCGGTAGCGTTCCGTTAGACTCAGTGGCGTCGGGGCACCCACGCTACTGTATAATGCTCTTCATTAATACATACAGATAACGTTAGTGTATCTTTCTTAACACGGTTTACTTTATCCTAAAATAATAAACATGAGGATAAAGCACATAATTTGACTATTTGTCATATTGACATACGACAAAATAAAGTACCATTAAAAAAAATATTTAAATTTTTTTATTACCTAATAACATCTTTATTTTCTGTAACCGATAAACTATTGAACAAACCAAGGAAGTCTTAAAATCGACTACCGCCATTATTTTATTTAGAGTAAAGAGGATCCACACATACACACAAACACACAAACATCATCGTGAAAATGTTAAAATTGGATTCTAGGGTCCTTAAAACATGGTCAATTACCAAAATCTCGATATGCGATTTTTATCACGATCCCTGTACCTCCCTTACCAAGGGTAAAAAAACAATCATTCTTGTTAGTTATATGATATAATACAAAGTAACAAATGATTCGAAAAATAAAAAAAACTAAAATATCTATCATATGACCATTTGAGATAAAATACCTACTCCCGGTTCCAGGGCCCCTTGATATTATGGGTCCCGGGTCCCCCCCCCCCCCCCTTTCTCATCGGGGCTGCTTACTGTCACTGTGTACCGTTGCATGTCTGTTAATTAATTTTATATAACAGAACAAGATTCCCCACAATCTAAACATTCATAAATCATTATCACCATCATCATCAACTTTATGTCCTTCGGGGTCTTTCAAATCGTACACTATTCCGTATTCATATCATTTCTATTTGTGAAGATATCATTCATCATGCTCTTATGTTAGTTACAGTTAGGACTTGGGGGTGTTCCTAACGACTTGAAGAAATGGAAAGCGAACAGGTGGAAGATTCTTAAGCTGGTAAAGTGTGGGAAAGTATCTAGCTTTAGTGGGCGTAAGCCATATGTTACGTAACAGGAAGTCTGCGAAATATCTGGGAACTTATAAAGACTGCATGGGAAAATGTGACAAAATGAAGTGAAGTGTTTATTAGCGGAGTTTTTTTGTAATGGTTTGCAAAATATATTTTATACCGCATTCACATAGCACGCTATTGGGAAGCCACAGAATTCTGTACTATAATGTTCGTTTGTGTGACGTATTTATGGCGAAAAGTCATAAATTATCACAATATTAAGGTAGTTGTCACTCGAGTGTACCTATTCAAAAACTTGTTATATGTTCAAAATAAAAATTAAGCTAATGCAGTTTATATTTGCAATAACTTATATTTTCTAGCATTATTTTATATACACAGATTGCATCAAAATAGTTAAAAGCTAATATCAAACACTGTAACAGATGAATTTTCTTTATTTTTCCGTAGAAAAGTTTTTTTTTAACTGTACCACTCGCACTAACACATACACAAGTGTCGTATTTCAATGTTGAAGAATAACTGTGGCATCGTCGCACCTAGACATTTATTGGTACATTCTGGTATTTCTGGTATAAAAATAATAAGATATTTTAAGATATAATACTAATTATAAACTACAAATGGAAACTGCAAAACAAATTAATATATTTCTTTCTTAAAATAACAATTATACTGTTTAAAGTTTTTATGCTTTTCACGTAAAATACCAATTTGTTTACGATCAATTGTAAACAAAGTTGCAGCCGTCGTCGAAGAGACTCACGCACTTGATCGTAAACACCTAGAGTCCTTAGTTGTTAAATCTGATGTGGCCAGCACAATACCTTCCGTCAATCCTGTGTATTATGTACAAATTCCATACATAAATTTTCTAAAAACCAATGAGTATTGGACCTATGTGTATTAGAATTTTTTTCTTGTTTTCATCTCTACTATCACCTGCTAAAGTGTGTAAAGTTTTTTATTAACACCCTGTATATACTGTAAAAATTTTGAAAGTTGTCCGATCAAGGTCGTCTACGAATTGTATGAATTCAGATTCTTGCTCCGCCCATTATGACAAATTCAGTAGTGTCGTTTGTTAGTTTTTATGAGGGTACGTAAGATACTCTGTTATTTTATTATTATAAAAATGTATATTACAGTAACAGCATTCAAAATTTAAAAATAAGTCAACTGGTAACTTTATAAGCAAATGTAAAACCAAATATGTTAAAAATAAGATAATGACACAATGTCAGTGTCAGTAACTCTGACAGAAATTAACGTTATTCATACGGAATCATGGTCATGTATCTGAATTAATAAATAAACTGACGTTACAGCGAAAGTATTATCAACAACGAGCATCGTTTTAAAGTGGAATGTCCTAATTTATTCGAAACAATATGAATTTTTGAAAGACAAGCGTATTATATCCATCCTTATCGCACACTCTTATAGCCTTTGCAAAAGAAAGAGATATATGTATGCCTTGATCGGACATTTTTTAAATTTTTTACTGTAAATGTATCAAGTTATCAAATTTGAACTGTCAGAAAAATTAATTAGGTTATATACTAATTAATTTTGTGTCATTTTGTAATTATTATATTACTATTTATAATGTTTTAATTTAGAAATAGAACGTTTTTATTAGGACGAGAAAGTGCAAATAATTCAGTAGTATTATTCTGACATGCATTCATTTGTAATTTTATGTCAATTCCATGGCTATCACTAAAATTTCAAATTCAATTTACAGGTTACAAAACGTGCAAAATAAATTCTGATTAGTGATTTAGGTGAATTTTATTATCTACAACCTTTATTTGAAACATTTTAGGCTAAAATTAATAGGTAAATAACTATAGCAAAATTTAAAAAAATAACATTGCATTCCCCATATTACAGATTTCAAATAGACACCCGGTTTGTGTGAAATTTTGAATTCTGCCTAATTTTCTTAAAGATTGTATATCTTTTCCAATAGATTCCGTCTGAAGCTTCTTTTTCTTGTTTTCATCCAGTTTCTTATATCTATTGTACAACATACAACTACCTTTGGCTCTTTATAGTGATTTTCTACTACACTTTTATTGAATACCTACCTAGTCTGCCGTGGTATTCTGATGAGAACAAAATGATTCACGGTAAACGATTTTTGCTATAATCTATGTTTTAAATAAAAATCGCAAATGACTCGCCTTCGATCATTTTCTTTCATGAGATTTATTTTAGTTTTTGTAAACAATTCAAAGGAAAATGATATCATTTTGGGTAGTACACTAATATAAATTTCAACCCAAATTAAAGTTGTTCCACATATTATCACGTTTTAAATAATATTAATAAATTAATCTTTGAGCAGATTTTTTGTTAACACACCGTTATTTGATAGTTGAAGTCTTACATTGTCATAAATTTTAATCTTTTCAAAACATCAAGCTTGGCTAGATTTTTCAGTCTTGCTATTTTATTACAGTTTAAAATTAAACCAGGGCATCGAACCCGAACCTGAACCGAACCAAAACCGGAACTAAACCGTAACATTTTAGTGATCCCAAACTCAAAACCGAACCTCAAATATATTTTTCAGGGCATTGAACTTGCCAAAAACTGGGTTCGATTCAGGTTAATTGATTTTTTAAGAGATGGTTTCGAGTGCGGTTCTGGTTCAAACACTAATAAAATTTGTGGTTTTGTTCCGCGTTCAGGTGTTGATTTCAGGTTCGGTTCGACCTAATGAAAACTGAATTAATGTTTCTGGAATAACAATCTTTATATAGAAATAATTTAAAATGCGAGCCGGACTTTACGCAAGACAAGAACACGAACACAATTTTCACAAACAGACAACACAGGCTTCGATTATCGGCTGTATTACGATTACGTGTACATTTCGAACTTAAAATGAACCTGATCCGGAGCTGAACCCTAAACTCGAATTTTAATACTCGGTTCGGTTCCGACTCGGATTCAATTGAAAAATATATTTGAGGATTAGTTCAGGGTTTGGGTTCCCCAATATGTTATGGTTTGGTTCCGGTTTTGGTTCGGTTCAGGTTCGGGTTTGATGCCCTGATATTTTTCAATTGAACCCGAGTCGGAACCGAACCGGGTATTAAAATTCGAGGTCAGGGTTCAGCTCCGGTTCAGGTTCATTTTAAGTTCGAAATGTGTTGTCTGTTTGTGAAAATTGTGTTCGTGTTCTTGTCTTGCGTATAGTCCGGCTCGCATTTTAAATTATTTCTATATAAAGATTGTTATTCCATAAACATTAATTCAGTTTTCATTAGGTCGAACCGAACCAGAACCTAATACCTGAACCCGGAACAAAACCGCAAATTGTGTTAACGTTTGAACCAGAACCGCACCCGAACCATCTCTCTTGTCGGGTTCGCTGCACTGATTTAAACCGTTTGTATTGAAGTCAGAAGTAAGATATTCTTCACAATTTCTTTAATATTTATAGCGTCAAGCAATAACTTTGTAGGTAATATTCTTTCCCAATTTCCAGTGTCTAATTAGATTCCGTGGGTCTCACGTGCAGCTAGCACACGTGCGTCATCACCTCACTCTCTCTGTCTGGCCACTTGTTGTCCTTGTCTGGCTAACGGCTAGATAAGCACGTGCTCGGCAGCGTTCCCACGGTAGTCGCTATGCCCCTTGCCCCGCGCACCGAAGCGTGATTCAACTTACAAGTTGCTTGCTGATTACACGCATAAGAGAGAGATAGCACGCGCGACCAACAGAGGATGAAGATGGTGTTTGTATTGGGATATTGAAATGATTTTTAATGTTTACGTTTCATTAGAGTCAAATTGCTTTTAGCTTTGACTGGCTGATATATACAATTTAGGGTTACGTGGCTGTGTAAGTTAAGTTATCGGTTGTTATTTGGACCGGTCGAGTTCGATTCCGACCAATGTCAAACGTGACTTTCAAATTATTTTTAATTTTTAAATATGATTAATCTGATGTTTCGAAATCACTAAATACAAATTCTAGTTTTTTACCTTCCGTCACCTATAGGTATTGTCTTTGATCAAAAAAATCGGTGGTGAGTTTTCAATGAATAACCACGTTTTAGGATTTACTATTTTACTATTTTTATGATGATGTCCTAACTCTAATACTAGAATTCCAAAAATTACAATTTTATGTATTCCTCTTCCTTACATCCATATGCAGACTTGATTAGATTATGGTTATAATTGGTCAACCGGAAGTACCGTCATTTGAAGATTTTGAGAGTTTTTCTTAAAAAACGCTGTTAAATGTCATTTTCACCTTCCGTCACCTTTATGTAAGGAAGGTATTGTCTTTGGTCAAAAAATGCGATAGTAAGTTTCTAATGAATAAGCACGTTTTGGGATCCCTAGAATACGAATTTACTAATTTTACTATAATATCTGTATGTGTGTGTGTATGTGTGTGTGTGTGTGTGTGTGTGTGTGTGTGTGTGTGTGTGTGTGTGTGTGTGTGTGTGTGTGTGAATGTATGTGACGATCGTTTCATGTCGCATAACTACAATACCACGATTCCAAAAATTATAATTTTTTTCGTATTAGACTTTGGTTATAATCGTCCACCGGAAGTACCCTCAATTGCAACTTTAAACAGTTTTTATTGAAGAAACAAAGTTAAATATCATTTATTGACATTTAATGATTATATATTTTAAATAATATATTATTCTCTATAGTCTATACGATATGATTGCATTTTATACTTCATATTCAATAGATATAGAGTTAAAGAATCATAAAGATATTAAATTTCATAAATCAGCCAGCTATGCTAACCATGGAAACTGCTAATATATTTAGATAATTCGAATTGACAGATGTCAGTATCAATGAAAAGAAAATGAATGAGGCAGAGACTAGGATATTGAGATAGAAGACACGGAAAGATACGGTAAAGAATGAAATAATAAGGAAAATAACTCTAGTGTAAGAATATTCTAGAAAGATAACAAGAGAGACGATTACATTGGCTTGAACATGGCGTGAGGATAGATGAATATATTGGAAGAAAGAATAGCTTAGTAATAGAAGGTAGAAGAAACTGAGGAAGACCAAATATAAGATGAAGGACTGTATTGCGGAAGACCTGAGAAAAGGAACTGGAAGAAGAAAATAGAAAACAGCGACCCTTAACGAATGAGAAAAGCTAAAGAAGAAGATGTCAGTGTCAAGTGCAATTGCAAAGTTTGTTTATAAAATAATTTTACTGGAAATTTAGAATCTTTTGCAAGAAAATTTATGTATGGAATTTGTACACACGGGATAGACGGAAGGTAATGTGCTGGTCACATCAGATTTTTTCACAATTAATGTTATTATAAATATTAAATAATATTTTATTCTCTATACGAATTGATTCCATTTTATAGGTACTTCATATTCAATGGACTGATGCTCAACTCTTTCCCTTCTCCGCACCCTGTCCCTTGCACTGCAGTGTTGCCACTTTTTCATAACTTAAGTAAGTATAGTATGTTTGTGTTATAATTTTACTGGAGTATCTTTTGCTAGAAACTTTCTGTATGGAATTTGTACAAAATACATAGAACTGACGGAAGGTAATAATTTATTGGAAATATAGAATCTTTTTCTAGAAACTTTCTGCGTGGAATTTGTACAAAATACATAGAACTGACGGAAGGTCACAACAGATTTTTTTAATTATATAAAAAGAATGTTTAATTATAATTGGACGTTTTTCGTGCATCAAAATATAAAAATCCCAACTTATTATTTGCCAAGCCATCATATTTGACTCCCGTTTTTGTTGGCCATAATCACAATAAACATATAATGATACAGTGACAAGCACGCTACAACAATTATCTCCACCATTTGATTGTGATTGGTCTGGATAAAAATTCTCGCATCGGGCGAAACAACGATGACTCGAAAATAAAAGACATGAGCCCAGTGGCTTCACCAAGTATGCGTAGTGATCGAGAACCTATCACCTGCTTCATTTTCCCACAGTCCACAGGAAGTGTGACGGAGACCGACCAAGCGTGCTAGCCACGTGCAAGACAAAGATGCAAGATGCTGTAAAAAAGATGAGCTCGAGCGAACAAACCTATCATTATTAATTCAATGAGTTAGACGAGAATGGAGCGACAGATGCTAGTGCCTAAGACAAGGATGGATGCTTCAAGCATGAAATAATTGATTGACGCAAATATCACAAGAAGAAATTAATTTTAGATCGGATTTACATAAACGGTAAATATTATTCAACATAATTTTCACGTATTTTCAGGTCAGTGTATGTAAATTACAGTAACCACGGTCATAATTATTTCTTATTAATTTTGGATCAATAACAAGTTGATCGAACATATTGTAATAATAAGAGCATCGATTAATGCATCAAATATAGTTGAGATAAAAATATTTAGTCCATTACCCTCTTTTACACATTTAGAGATAAGGAATATAATTTATATAATAATCTGAGGTAATAAAATCACACAATCCAAATCACAGATCACTTCACCCAGGAAACCAGTCGACAAATTCAAATGTTTGCAATTGACAAATTATCAAAAATCAACAGTTTTAGTGACAGTACTGAAAGCTTTTTCTGGGAAGTACATTTATATCTTATAGTTTTATTAACTATATATTTAAAGTTATAGGTAAAATACATACAGTAACATTTTTGAAAGATGTCCGATCAAGGTCATGTGTATAATGAACGAATTAACAAATAGGCATACATTTATCTCTTTCTTTTGCAAAGGCTGTAAGAGTGTGTGATAAGGATGAATATAACACGCTTGTCTTTCAAAAATTCATATTGTTTCGACTAAGTTAGGACATTCCATTTATAAACGATGCTCGTTGTTGATAATACTTTCGCTGTAACGTAAGTTTATTTATTAATTCAGATACATTACTTGAATTTATAGCCGTACGTATAACGTTATATTCTGTCAGAGTCACTGACACTGACATTGTGTCAGTATCTTATTTTTAACATATTTCGTTTTACATTTGCTTATAAACTTACTAGTTGACTTATTTCTGAATTTTGAATGCTTTTCCTGTAATATATATTTTTATAATAATAAAATAACAGTAGTATCTTACGTACCCTCATAAAAACTAAGCAAACGACACTACTGAATTTGTCATGATGGGCGGAGCAAAAATCTGAATTCATACAATTCGTAGACAACCTTGATCGGACATCTTTCAAAAATTTTACTTTATATCCATAAGAAATACCGCCGATCCCGTCAATAAATTGGAAGAATCTCTGACATTTACAAACTTCCTCATAGAATGAAAGAAGAGGGCGCGAGAAATAATGTAACTTTCATGACTTTGACAAGCAGATATGGGGGCACGTGTCAGAATGATAATTAGTAATTATATACATAGATGTCAAATGTCAGAATTTTTCATTAAAAATTTCAATATTTTCTAAATTCACTTGGTTAATTTGTCACTAGAAATGTGGAATTTACTTGTAGAGGAAAATAAACCACATGGAATTGGAAAATCATGATATTTGGAATGAAAAATCAGATTTTTTGTATGTACAAGAAATGTTAAATACAATACTTATATAACACAACAGTTTTTTTTTTAAATGGGATAGTATATATTTTTTAGCCCCATTCGATAGAGTATTTTTTTCTGAATTCAACCATGTAATCATTTTATATCCTTACATAAGAAAGGTATTGAGAAAAATGAATTGAAATTCAAATATATTTTTTTATTGTTATTTTTAGTAGGCTATGAATGAAAAAAAAGAACTAATTAAAACGAAACATAAATATTTATTAATACCTTCATAAATAATTCAAATTCACAGATAGCAGTTTTTGTTTTTCATGCAAAGCCAATTGAAAAATAAATATAAACAAAATTGATTTAATTTCAATTGAATTTTTCTCAACATTTTTGTTATGTAAGGGTATAAAATTTGTTAAAATGTTGATATTCATTCATTTATTACTTCGTTGTTGTGTCTTATTTTACCTATCTTGCAATTACCTCGATTTGATAAAATTATTATATGGTTGAATTCAGAAAAAAAATACTCTTTTGAATGGGTCTAAAATAGTATATTGTGTTATTAGGAGTAAAAGTGAGACTTTGTGTGACGAGCGTGGAAGTTTAAACGACGAGCGAAGAGAGTCGGATAAATGCAAGCGAGGCACACGAAGACACTTTTACTCCGAATGACACATTATATTTTTTCTTCAAACGTAGATATTTAAAGAAAAATATCTACTACTGACGTTATATTTTACGTAAATTACGTTTGCGATTTCAATTGCCCTGTAGCTATGGATATTTATTTGTTCACTTTTTGTTAAAAAACATTGAAATGTAAATTTTCACGTTTTGACGTTTAAATAAAATCTGTGCAATTTTATATCCTCCTTGTGTGCAATTATGTCGGAATTTGAAGGATTATAATGTACGTCTCCTGAAGTTGTTCGATTGGATTGGAATCTAACAGTGTGGCTGAAAGATATGTCCAGGAATCTCTGCAAAACAATATAATCTTTTCTTA
The DNA here is from genome assembly GCA_951394225.1 of Harpalus rufipes. Lineage (NCBI taxonomy): Eukaryota > Metazoa > Arthropoda > Insecta > Coleoptera > Carabidae > Harpalus > Harpalus rufipes. The sequence continues at coordinate 9,740,842 of OX596288.1, read as the reverse complement.
TCACTTTAATTCTAAGTATTCTTATGCTCATTACTGTCCCTGTAATTGTAATCTGTAAGTCTGCTATTCTTTAATAATGTTATTTCCTCAAAAGTAAACTATTTCAATTCATAGGTTATAATATATTTAAATTTGACAGCTATTGATCGTATTAAGTAACTTTATTCTTAGGTTACCTAGCGTGTTATAGTGACATTTAGGGCGATATTACAGTTTCTTCTATTAATGTTACTTCTTATTCGTTGATGCTGTATAGTTTCTATGGATATGCCGGCGGCGTAGAAATTAGCTATTTCTACTCCGGCGGCGTAGATATTAAACTTCTACCTTGTGAATCAAGTCATAAAAGATGCTACTTTTATGACGTTTGAAGAAAAAATATATACTATCCCATTTAAAATAATATAATTTTATGTTATAGTTTAAAAATTAGTTTTTTTTTTCTTCAATAAGTGAATATCCTCCTTAATTAAACTACTCGTATAAGTTTTATTTGAATAATTTTCTTCTATTTCCAATAATAAAGAAACACCCGTATATTTATTTGAAAATTGTAAATAGTTTCCGTCGATCGAAATTGGAATCGAACTCAGGTCATCCATATCAAAATCGGTCACCTAACGCATGAAGAATATATGATTTACAAGATCATGCAATATCTGGGTGACATTCTTGCGGTACAATTTATCAGTGGTATACCTCAAAAATATCTATGTATGCGATTACATAACTTTTCTTAAAATCTATTTAATGTAAACTAATGCCTAAAATTTCACAACATTACAAAATATTGAAGATTTAAATCATATTGCTCAATAATCACAAATCAAAATACGACAGGAAATTTTAAATCCCGCATAAATTTTGTCAATAATTACATGTTCAGGAATTTAGGTCAAATATTTGAATAAATACGGCAAATAATTTGTTGAAAACCGAATGTCTTAAAGGGATATGGATTTAAATTTTAAATTAGTTTATCATAGTTATTAAACTGTCAACTCTTTAGCATACATATAAGAACTAAAATTTGCATTGTCAAGAACGCTTTGAGTAAATCTGCTTGACAACAAAACAGATAAATATATCGTGTCAATAAATAGAAGGCTTCTGCTTCTTTCTGCACCAATATAAACTGAATTGGTTATTGTTAGAATAAGATTTATTTCCGCCTTCTAGAGGTAAGGTAAATGTGACAAATCCTTGATTTAAACACACAAAAAATCGATACTATAATAGAACAAGCAACAATCAAGAAATCATATTTTCAGAAAGTGAGGCAACTTACCATGACATAAAAAAATCTGATGTGGCCAGCACAATACCTTCCGTCAATCCTGTGTATTATGTACAAATTCCATACATAAATTTTCTTGCAAAGATTCTAAATTCTGACATCTTCTTCTTCTTTAGCTTTTCCCATTCGTTAGGGGTCGCTATTTTTTATTTCCTTCTTCCATTCATTTCTGCTTTGCGGGTCATCCTCACGTCAAAATTTTTCATTCAAAATTTGATTTTTTGGTATTTTATGATTCCTTTTCTCGGCAACTGAATTCAAGGGTGATAATAAATAAACCACATGAAATAAGAAAATCATGAAATTTTTAATGAAAAATTATGACATTTGTCAGTTATGGACGTAATTAATAGCTGTCATTTTGACACGGGTCCACATAGTATCTGCTTGCCAAAGTCACGTCACTGCACGCGCCCTACACATATTTTTTTTGCAAAAAATCCTATATTTCCAGTTAAATTATTTCATAAACAAACTATGCGAATTGCACTTGACACTAACATCTTTTCTTCTTTAGTTTTTCCCATTCGTTAGACAGTCGCTATTTTTTATTTTCTTCTTCCACTAATTTCTTCCACCTTCTGTTATAAGCTATTCACTCTTCCAATATACTCATCTCTCCTCATGACAAGTTCAAACCAATGTAATCGTCTCTCTTATATCGTTCTAGAAACGCCCAACACTAGAGTTAGTCAATTTGAATTACCTGAATATATTAGTAGTTTCCATGGTTAAGTTAGCATAGCTGGCTAATTTATGAAATTTATTATCTTTGTAAGTCTTTAACTCTATATCTGTTGAATATGAAATATAAAATGCAATCAAATCGTATAGAGAATAATATATTCTTTAAGTTATAATAAAATTCAACTGAGTTTTTCAAGAAAAACTGTTAAAATCTTCAAATGAGGACACTTCCGGTTAACCAATTATAACCAAAAATCTAATCAAGTCTGCATATAGTTGTCAGGAAGAGGATTACGCAAGAATTGTAATTTTTGGAATTCTAGTATTGGAGATATCGTGGTCACATACACACACACACACACGCACGCACACACGAACACATACACACATACAGACATCATCGTAAAAATAGTAAAATCATATTGTAAAGACCCTAAAACGTGCTTATTCAATGAAAACTCACCACCGTATTTTTTGACCAAAAACAATACCTTTCTTACCTAGAGGTGACGGAAGGTAAAAATTAATCTTAAAATTTGAAAAACTTACATAGTGTTGTCTAGGCCGCCTTTTCATATACAACATCCCCGAGGGGTGCGAAAAAATCTTCATATCCATGCTGTGAGCAAGAAAAAACACGTAAACAAACAAGAAAATTTTCAAAAAATCAAAAGTAAAAAAAGGCTTTATAGTAAGTATTAGTTACCTAAATTTGTGAGGGAGTAAAGCGACTAAAATATGACGGTTGTAACCTTGATAATATTTTAAACTTTATCTTTCCTTTCATTAAAGTCTTGGTAAGTTGCTTCACTTTCTGAAAATGTGATTGCTTATATGATTGTTGCTTGATCTATTATAGTATCGATTTTTTGAACCTATGTATGCTGAAAATGGGAATTGATCAAATCCCGAAACGTCCGAATTAAATAAATTAAATGTGTGTTTAAATCAGTGATTTATCATTTAAGAATTTATAACTAGTGATTAATTTAACTAAATATTTATATTTTTTCACATAATTGTCAGTTGTTTTTGATAGGACATTTTTCCAGTCACTTTAATTATAATTTTTGCAAGATGCAATATTTATTTTTTATAAATTTGTTACCTAATTGTTTGTAACGATGTACATACAGTTTTTTTTGTGTACTGTAAAAGTAGTAACAGGTGACTAGTGCCCATTTATAATTATCAGTTCAACTAGAATCCTGCTCAATATTTTAGTGCACATAACATGGATCACGCAGTTATTAAACTGTTTATATTCACACCATAAAATTGTTATTCATATAGCTATTTATATCAAATTTTTCGTGGTTTGTATAAACAAGATTAAACCATAATCTAATCCTCCAAACATTCCCCAGCCAAAAAAGGTTTGTTTGTTTACACGAAATAAACATTTTTTGGCTTCACGCGTGCTGTAAAGTCTCATGATAAGCTGACAAAAACGAGCATAAAAACTCCTCGTGCCAGGTGCAAATAAAGACATCACAGGCGCTACTTCTCGGTTCCCACGATCAGGAAGGTGATGGCAATGCTGATGGCGTTCAATCTCCTCATTAATTACCACTAAATAATTACCTACTTTGATAATGACAAACATGATAGCTCATTCTGAAATCACTTTTCTATTTGTTAATTAGGTTAAGAGATGGATACCTATACCCAAAGGCTCAGTTTAAAATGGGATTGTCTAATTTTAATATAACTAATGAAAATGAGACACAAATTAAGTACTATAGTGTTATGGCTACTCCCACACTGTTATATGGTACGGTACGGAAATTTGAATCACAAAATCATAAAAACAAAATAAAATCCAAGCAACAGAGATGAAATTCTTAAAATAAGCTCATGGTAGTACGCGTGAAAGAATCCGCAACGAAATCATAAGAAATTAAACGTATACATATAACATCATCAATAAGATAGACAAAAACAAAGAAAAATGGAAAGATCACATCGAGAGAATAGAAGAACAATGACTGCCTAAAGAAGTTCTTCTTTATAAACCAAAAGAAAAAAATCTGTTGTGACCAGCACAATACCTCTCGCCATTTCATTTTATGTTGCATAGGGCGCGAGCAGTTATGTGACTTTGTTGGCCTTGGCAAGCAGATATGGGGGCCCGTGTCAAAATGACAGCTAGTAACAATGCACATGTGTTAACTATCATAAGTTTTCATTCAAAACATTATGATTTTCCAAATCCATGTGGATTATTTTCCTTGACAAGTATATTACATACTATGGATGACAAATAAACAACAGAATATTTTGAAATTTTGAATGAAAAATTATGACAACTGTGATATCTATGTAAATAACTACTAGCCGTCATTTTGACACGGAACCTCATCTGCTTGCCAAGGCCAACCAAGTCACATGACTGCTCGCGCCCTATAAATAACAAATTTAACATTTCTTGGACACACAAAAAATAATTGAAATTATATTTCTTCTTTCGTTCTATGAAAATTTTGTCCTACTATTCTAATATGTTCAAAACTCTTCAAATTCATTGACAGTATTACCTAGCGGTATTTGTTAAGGATATATGTAATATTAACATTCCTATAATTTAAATACATATTTAATTAATAATACAATAATATATATTAAATGTACTCGTATTTCTCAGAAAAATCTGATTTTTGGCACTGACATTTTGCATTTATTTGTCAATTACAAACTTTTAAATATCTCAACTGTTTTTTGGGTAACGAGATTTATTACAAGAGATTATTCTATATTATTATATACTATATCTCCAAACCTATACGAGATATAATAAAAAAATTAAATGTGAGATTGAGAATTTAATTTTCTTTAATATTACCAAGAAAAAATTCAAATAATAATATTTAGAAAAATTTTTCAACAATCTGCTACTTCCGGTTGTCCAATTGTTACCAAAACCTTTTCAGCTCTTCCCATTAATGTGTGATTGAGAAATACGTAGTTAAATAAATACTAAGTCTTATAGTTTTTAAGTAATCGTCATTTGTCATATATGTGTTTCGTTATTATAACGTTACAATAACCGTACATTTCTCAAGTCTGTATTAAAAATTCATTAAAAATTAAAATTAAAAATAAACTTTTAAAAAAACTTACGCACTTATCCTATTCTAGAAATAAAGTGTTCAGCTTGAATATGACCACTTTTGGCATCTATCTATTATAAAACACGAATAAATTATCAGGAAATTATACTTTCAAAGGGCAAAACTCTTGTAAACCTGGATAACGTTATTGTGAATCGTTATATGTTATGTTGCGGTTACGTAACGTTATTTTATAATTGTAACGTTATTAAAAAAAGCTACGTTATTATAACGGTATCGGGTATCGTTATGTTACGTTTTCCACCCCTTAACATATTTTACAACAATGATTATCCTCTAATTTACATCTTCTATTAGCAATACTTCTTCATTTTTAAGCAGTGGATATTTTTTTGCTCTGAGGTAAATTTGCAAATAACAATCAAATCTCATTTGACACTTGACAAATGTAATAGATATTACAATGTTGCCAGTGCCTCATAAGTAATACAAGCTTTAGCACAGCCCTTAATACAATTTACTGATTTCCACCCGCCCATTGTCATTATAAATGTTTAAGAAAGAAAGTAAATTACCACAACCAACACAAGCGATTTAGAAAACGACATACTACTTGTTAGATCTTCAACTTAACTAACTTCTCATTCTCTTCACCGTTATTTGTCTATAAAATCTTCGTTAAACAAATGACCTCAATTTACTTTCAATACCTCTTTTATCTTGTATTTTATAATCTATACGATCAAGTCTAGATCAACAGATAGTGAGTGATATGGTAGATAGGAATCCGTTGTCTGTCAATTACCCTGGATGGTTAAGGCTAGTTGCTAGTTGTTCGTGTGGTTCAGTGGTTCCAAGTGGTTTGTTGATGTCATTGTCTCGCTTCGTTTCATGGGAAAGCGAAGGTGGTAGCGCAGGTTGATGGTTGAAAACCGTAAAGAAGTAATGGATGGCAAAAAAGTTGTAAGAAGTAGAAGAAAACGTTATTTCTAATTAATGGTCTAGAACTAGTTTTAGGGTTGGACAATAATGGTAATTTTAAATAAAGTGTATTTATATATTTCAGAACTCATAATATAACAAAAAAAAATTGATGTGGCGAGAACATTACCTTCCGCCAATTCTAAGTATTTTGTACAAATTCCATACAGATAGTTCCTTGGAAAAGATTCTATGTTTCCAGTAAAATTATAACACGAATTTGTTTTTTAGCATTTCCTTCTACTCATTTATATTTTGCGTGTCATCCGTAACCTCTTATTCCTTATCCTATCTTACCACGTCTTTTGAATATATAATGTAAATTAATAGTAGAATTATTTGAATATATCAGTAGTTTCCATGGTTATGTGGTTATAACATAGCTAACTGATTAATGAAATTTTAATCTCTTTATAATTTTTTTAGCTCTATGTCTGAATATGAAGGAAAAAGTGATATCAAACCGTATAGAGAATAAAAAATTCTTTAATACTTATAATAACATAAAATGTCGAAAAAGGATATTTAAATGTGTTTTTTTCATGAACTGTTAAGAACTCCAAATGGGAGTACTTCAGGTTGACCAATTATGATGAAAATCTAATCAACTCTTCATATGGATGTAACGAACAAAAATACGAAGTAATGTTAAAGTTATCGACGGAGAAAATTTCGTCACACACACATACACATCCACACATACACACACGCATGCAGACATCATCGTAAAAATAGTAAAATCGTATTCTAGGATCCTAAAACATGCTTATTCATTAAAAACTCACCATCAAATTTTTTGACCAAAGACAATACTTTCCTTACCTAACGGTGATGGAAGGTAGAAACGATAAAATGAGTTACTTATTGAAAAAAATGCTAGTCTGAAACAGTGCATTAAAGAACTAAAGAACATTTGTACATATATGAACTTTTTATCCTTTTAATGTATAGAAAAAAATTATCCTTAAAGTAACAGACGTTTAATTTAAGCGGGAATTGAACTGAAAATAATGTATTCATTAACAGCTGTTTTAAACTGCTTCTCGACAGTACCCCTATGTACGTCCAAAGTATAAATGGAATACGCGCGAAATGATTTCATTATCGTAAGCATAACAATAATTAAACTGTCTATGTTCATATAAACTACAGGATATTTTGGCCGTGACTCAGTCTTTATTCCCAGAATGTTTAGTGGTCGGCCTTTCTTAATGCCTTTTTGCATGAATATATAAGAAATTATAGGGCACTGACCGCGACATCGAAATATAGAACTTTAACATTCAAATTCATACTTTAGAAATTTCCTGCTTGTCTAACTATTTTAGGTAAAAATGCTTCAAATAAATATTGCAAAGCATAAAATTCTACATTAGAAGCAATAAACAAAATTAATTTTTCATGATCGATAACGACAGAAATTAGGTATGAAAATGTCGAAAATCACCCCAAAAATTGCTAGTAAAATTCTAATCTCTATAGTGGTATTATGTACGGTGAAACCTGCCTAAGCCGGAATCGTGAGGGGCCAAAATATTATTCCGGCTTCAGCAGGTTTCGGCCTTCTACAAGAATCTCCTAGACAAAGACAAACCTGTTCAAAACGGAAATAATTTTTGTTTCAAATTTTAATTATAATTTAGAAGAATAATAATTTTATGCACGTACCTATAATACTGTAGTATTAACGCTAATAACGTAATAATGCAATAACAATGTAATATTTATACAAGGTCTGTTTTTTTTTAATTTGATTATTTTAAATATTATGGAAAATATTTTCAGAGTTCATTTTAAATTAAAAATTAAAATGTCTCCAAAACCTGCGGGGGAGGTATTTCTACCGAATGTTCCATTTTCACGCAATGGTATATAAACTCAAACACCACATAATTTTTGCATGTAATCGCTCGCTTTCGTTTTGTACAGGTTTGTTGCCTGAATGTCTGGTCGCGAATCTGGGGAACCGGGTTCGATTCCGATCGACACCAAATACATATTTCGAATTTTAAATGGCACAACATTGACCCCTGTGCTGTACTCTCCACGCCAGCAATGAGTGCCCGTGAAGTAACGCCTGATCAACGCCCTCACGGTGCAAATATGTCATCATCATTACTGAAATATGTGTACAAAGCAGATTGGCACACCCAGGAATGGGTAATGTGCCGTGATGATATATTATTTTATTATTTTGTTTTTACCGGCACGAACCTAAAATTGTTTCCGCGTCCGACTAATAATTATTGTTGTAGCGAATTTGAAGTCGCCTGGAATTATTAAAGATCTAAGATCTTCGTCATTGGCAGGTAATCTTGGTAGCCAACAATAGGCTGAAGATAAGTGATAGTGTATTGCGACGATTAGTCATCAAAGACTTAAGTGCGTCTTAACTAACATAGTGTTGCACATGAGCAATATATCTCTAATTGCATTAGCAAATCTGTTGTGTTGTGTTGTCCGTTGGTATCGTCTTCGTCTTGGTCTCCGGCACGTGATCTTGGCTAACAATGTTGTGTGGTGACCTCGGAAGGCTGCTTGCTGCCCGATATTGTCCTCTGATTGTGTTAGTGCGCGTGTTGAGCGCGCGTTGGAAGCGAGACCGCCTGTATTAGAGAGAGTGCGCCGATGGCAGCTGCTTGCCGCTAACACAGGTGGCCGCTAGCGAGTGTGGGAACGCGCTTGCCGAGGCGATTCCCACGATCGGCTTGTGCGAGGCGCACACCTGGGACGCTATATAAACTGCACCCCACTCAAGAAGCTTCATTCAGCGCCTGCTACTCGCACAGAGAACATCTCTTGCAGTAAAGCTCCGCTTTTAACGTCGTGTTACAAGAAAGTTTGTGTTTGTTGTGTTGTGATGAGTTACGAGATGATGGAAGAGCCTCAACCAATCTCCCGTACCTACCAGTACAGAAAGGTTATGAAACCTATGCTCGAACGTAAAAGAAGAGCAAGAATCAACCGTTGTTTGGACGAACTCAAAGAGTTGATGGTCACCGCCCTGCAGTCCGAAGGCGAAAATGTCTCCAAATTAGAAAAAGCCGACATCCTTGAATTGACAGTTCGCCACCTCCATAAACTTCGCCGTCAACAGCGTCTAGCCGCAAATCCAGTCATTGACGCTGACAGATTTCGCGCCGGTTTCACCCACTGTGCCAATGAAGTCTCCAGGTGCTTGGCTTCAACTCCTGGAGTAGATGTCCAACTGGGAACCAAGTTGATGACACATTTGGGTCATCGCCTCAACGAAATGGATAAAGTGTCTCCCCTGTGCATCCAAGTTGGAGGAGCGTACACTCCTCCAGGTTCCCCAGCTTCTGAGGAAGTCAGCAGTTCGGGGTATTCCATGCCTTTGACACCGGCGTCTTCGACGTCTTCAAGGCAGGCACCGTCTCCGTCGCAACCTATGGACTGCACTACGTCTGGCCTTCTGAAAGTTGCCGCCAAACCAGAGGAAGTCTGGAGGCCTTGGTAAAATATCAACAAGTGTCAAAACTGAATCCAGTGTCTTCCTTGACCACAAGTGTCTTTCATAGGTTTTAAGAATAGTTAGTAATTTGATTTGCTCAATATTGTAAGAGAATAATTGATCTCTCTATGTTATCAAGCTTTAATTTAGCTATAAGGATCTAAAGAACATTATTATGTTTATGTGATAAGATAATGCGTACCTGTGATTGTAAAGGCTAAATCTAATAATTTTATAGAATCAAAATGTATTGCCTTTAAATTTTTATAAAGAATTGGGATGATGTATTACAAGCATTTCTGTGATACACTGTGCATATTTGATGAAATGATGACAAATAAAATATGACTGTTAATTTAAACTTATACATTGCTTTTATTGCAAAAACAACCTTCCCTCTTTTATTTTTCAGGAGCATGCACTGTCGTGACATGCAAGTTTTGACAAGTGTTGACCAACAAAACAAGTAAGTATAGACAGTAAGTATATAGAAATTAATTATTCACAGTATTTACTTTAGTTTAATTTGATTATTTGGGAAAGTTTTGCTGTTTTATTTATCATTAAAATTAATTTGAATAATATCGACGGATGATGGATAAAATGAAGGATAATAAATTAATACACTCCTTGTGGGAAATTTCTAGATTATGATGTGAATAACAATACTCGAAATATCAGTCAAACAGCACAAAATAATTCATACAAAATAACATGGACATTATCACACACAGTAAGATCTTACAGATTGTTACATATCATGGACACAAAATACATTCGTAATAAACAGTCACACGCATATTCAGAAACAAAGCTTAAACACTGTTTAATTTTGACAATTCTTTTTGTATTCAGAGACTACTTTTTTAGACACTGTTTAAATATTTAAACACTGTTTTAATTTAGACAGTGTTTATCCCTAGTAACTCTGTTTAAACGCATTTTACTCATTCATAGACACTTTATCATCGTAGACATCGTAACTAAACAGCAATTTAAACATGTAAATTTAAAGAATGTGTTGGGGTAGTTTATATTTTACAAAATGAGTGGAATTGACGAAGTTTCAGAAAATATTTTAAGAAGTTACGGAACTGAATGAATATGTACGTCCGTGAACATGAATTAGACTTACATTGGTAGTTTTACACAATATGGTTAAATTATTGAATGAAGAAGAGAACTGAAATGATCGAGGACAAATGTTTGTGATGTCTGTCGACGTATATCGCCATCGGTTATTTTCTTATAATTTTTATCCTATTTCTAAGTATACAACACATTTTTACCTCTCGCTAAGAGAGGTATTGGAATCATGCTAAAAATCGCATATCCAGATTTTAGTGAATAAGCACATTTTAAGGTCCCTAGAATCCGATAATAACATTTTTATGATGATGTCTGTGTGTGTGTGATATGGACATAATTAATAGCTGCCATTCTGATACGGGCCACCATATCTGATTGCCAAGGTCAGCAAAATCACGTGACTGCTCGCGCCCTATGGAATTTGTACATAATATACAGGATTGACGGAAGGGTGCTGGCCATAACAGATTTTTACCTCTCGCTAAGAGAGGTATAGGAATCATGCTAAAAATCGCATATCTAGGTCCATATGTGTGTGTGGATGTGTATGTGTGTGTGTGTGTGTGTGTGTGTGTGTGTGGGGTTGTTGGAGACACATTTTCTCAAATTCTATAAGATTAAAGACCTGTGTAACTACGGGTTCCTCAATCTAACAGTAATGGGAAGAGTTGAATAGATTCTCGTAACAATTGGACAACCAGAAGTAGTAGTATTATAACAAAAAAATTCTAAATATTATTTTTTGAAAATTTATGTTATTACAAATATTAAAAAACAAAATTCTCTATCCGACACATTTAAAGGTTTTATTATATCTTCTACAGATTTAAAGATATCGAAATATAAACTATAAAATAATCTGGTGTAGAAAATGTTACAGCCTGCTCACAGCCCAAACATTTCCATGGTAACTACTTGAGATATTTAATTGTGTGTAATTGACAGATAAATGTCACTAATGTCAATGTCAAAGATGCCAGAGATAGTACTGCATGCTTTTGCTGGTAACGATATTTAATATTTCTTATTGTATTATTAATTATATATTTAAAATTATAGCTATATTACATGAATCCTTCAGAAATACTACCAATCCCGTTCATGATTTGGAAAAACCTCGAACATTTAGAAGACATGGAGAAAACTTGCTCATAGAATGAATTTAAAATTATAGAAAATACGTAAATATAAAGATTAGGTGTAATTAGAATTTTTTGTGTGTACAAGAAATAAGAAATGTTACATCTTTGAATATATAATACATATAAGAATGGCAACGTAATGTATTTAGATTAAATATTTCGAGAGAAGATGCCATCTATCCCTCCATATACGAATTATTTCTGAGTTAGTTCAAAAAATACATAATAGATGGATGTTGCACAGTATTGCCACGTAGCTAGAACAGCAAGTTAAGATTTTATAAAGGTTTTTAAGTTTGCTACTGTAAAACAAGTATACATAAGATTCAAAATATATTATCTGGTTATTATGAAACAATATTTTTGAATTATTGATTATTGAATACCTCTAACAAATAGTATCTGGCAATGCTGTCAGCACGATTTACCGTAGTTCATAGTTTTGTGGTAGGAGTCACTAGCTATCTATAATAATTTTGTGAATAAAAAGAGACAGATATAGTATGTTGCTAGGCCATATGCGTTGCCATTCTTATACGTATATATACCACATTGGAAAGGGCGAGAGGTATTGTGATGGCCACAACAGATTTTTAGATTTAATTTCCAGATTATATACTTTTTGTCTTTATTTGTTTGAGTGTTTGTTTAGACCAAATTTAGATTAATTAATTCCCAGTATGAACTTTTCTTTTTGTTGATATAACTCCTCACATTTTTATCTTCAATAACTAAAAATTGTCTTCCAAAAGTTCCAACTTCCAATCGTCTGACAGTTTTTTTCTTTTTACTTGTATCCTTTTCTAATTCTTTTTATTAAAATTTGGAAATGCACTTTTAAATTATCTTTAATTTCAACTACGTATTTAATTTAAACATGTACCTGTCCAATTATGATAGCAATATGAATTTGTGTCCCAATTCGTATTTTTGCGGTCTAGATTTTTTAAGCAATGTTTAAATATTTAGTTACCGTGTTTCTGAATGCATAAAATTATAATCAACGTTGATTATTTTAAATAGTATTTAAGTTAAACACTGTTTAAATTTTTGATTCTGAATAGACGTGTCAGTTTTTATACGTCGTACAAAAAATTCAATACATACATCTATTTGCTTGCAAAATCGACAATAGAATAATTTGGAAAATAGCCGGAAATATCTTGCGGAAGGATTCTCCAAACCGACTCCTATTGGTCGTCTGTACACCAGTAATTGTGTAGCATTGTTGTAGGAATTTAAATAAAATATAAGGAATTTAATTAAATTTCAATTTCCCTGAAATTTGCTTTTCCTTTTTGAACTTTTCCAATACACCAAAATATACGCTGTTAAGCCCTTATATATCAGTTCTTGCTTTGATGTTGTTGCAAACATCCTTGACCCTGATATTAAGCATTTCAACAAATATACGTTTGGAGTAATTCTGTTCTTCAAAAATCTTGAAATTATACAGATCAAACGTGTGTTTAAGTGTATTGGAATGTTCAGCCAGAGCACATTTGATCGCCTTGTTGGTCTGTGTTGATCTGCGATATATAAACCACGTTTGATTGTTTCTGTATTACTTGTTATAGACCCTGAAGAAGGTGCAAATGTGCATCGAAACGTCGGTGTTGTAAGAATAAACACCTTATCCACATCACAATCGAAAAATTTCCTCACAATTAATGTCAAAACCTAATCGACACATCAATTTAAAAATAATGTCAATAATATTTTAGTAACACGAAATTTAAATGTCTTATTTTTAAGTAAAAAGTTACCAATGATTAAATAAATAAATATATTATTATCATCACTTATTACTCATTGCTGGGTGTGTCAATCTGCTTTGTACACAGATATCGGTAATGATGATGACATATTCGTACCTTGTGGGCGTTTGCCAGGCGTCACCTCACGGACACTCATTACTGCCGTGAATAAAGCATCAATGACATTTCATAATTATGGCAATGAGTGCCTGGGCGCGAATCTGGTGACCAGAGTTCGTTCCCGACCAACGTCAAATTATTTCGAATTTCAAATGGCACAAAAGTCAGATTTTTTTACCTCCCGCTACTCTTGGGAAGGGAGGTATAGGGATCGTGCTAAAAATCGCATATCGAGATTTTGGTAAATGACCACGTTTTAAGGTGTGTGTGTGTGTATGTGTGCGTGTGTGTGTATGTGTGTGTGCGTGCGTGTGTGTGTGTGTGTATGTATGTGTGTGGATTCTCTTTATACTATCGTTCAGAAAAAAATTAAACCGATTATTTCTACCTTATTCTAATATGGAAAGAAGACATTAGATTTTGGTGTCAATCGGATAACCGGAAATGGCACTTTACTTGAAGCTCAAAATAGTTTTTCTTTAGAAAACACCTTTAAACGTTATTTTTTCGCAATTTGCTATTATAAAAATTAAAGATTATTCCATTTTCTACAGGTTTGCATTAATACTTTTTGTATATATTTTATAGATAAATTTATAAAGCAATATAAAAATTATATCTCGGAGCTTATGCTTTAAACACAACTCCATGGTTACACAGTTCAGCTCAAATGTATGTAAATTACAGATAAATGTCACTGTCAAAAAAATAATCATTTCAAATCAATGAAAGTAACTTTAAAAAAAACTGTAAATAGAACAATAGTTACATGGAAAAAAACTTAATATACATATAGTTTCATATTAATATTAGTAACGTTTTAAACGAAAATTGTAAATAGAACAATAGTTATATGGAAAGGAACTTAAGATACATAATTTCTAGCATTAGTAAATATGCAGATATGTATTTAAATAAGAAAATAAATAGATATATCATTACGGCATATTACCCATTGCTGGTTGTGCTAATGATATTATTTGTATCGTGCGGGAGTTTATCAAGTGTTACGTCACGGGCACTCATTGCTGGCGTGTGCACTGTAGTGCACTACAGGGGTCAATTTTGTGGCATTTGAAATTCGAAATATTTGGCGTTGATAGGGATCGAATCGGGTTCCCCAGATTCGCAACCAGACATCAGCACGCGGCAACAAAACCCCATAGGTATGTATTTAAATTAATAGAAATTAAATGCGAGGGGTATTGTGTTGGCCACATCAGATTTTTTAATATAGAATTAACACCCGAATAATTTTATTCTCTACCTTTGTTTCTTCCAAATAAGTACCCGAATATTAATAGCATATCAAAATAAAGTACTCTAAAAACGGTGAAAAACACTATTAGCTTTTTACAAAATATCCATTAGTGTGTAATATGTTGTAAAAAAAAATTCGGAATAGTAATCGTAACTCTAAATTCTTAATTTTACGACTGTGAGCATAAGGTAATTTAGTACTTCTATTTGTAAATTTCAGTCACATAAAAATAAAACATGTGCTAAATTTTTATTGACGTATTTACAAATCATTGAACCGTAAAAGCAGAGTAACAACCGTGAGAAATAAGAATCTAATAAGACTCGGCGACCCTCGTGATGAAACTAATAAAATACTGGCTGGCTACAAGGAAGGGAAAGGGTTACTAAAAAAGGCGGGAAAACAGATTTCTTGTCTTGAAATATGATGTAATATATTTCTGTGGCCTAATGCAAAAACAGCCAGTTTTTGACCAAATTGAGAATATTTATGTAATCGGCTAAAAGTAAAAATCTGTTGTAGCCAGCACAATACATCTCGTCATTTCCATTGTAAGTTATATAAGTATTGTATTTAACATTTCTTGTGCACACAAAAAATTCTGATTACATTTATTCTTTATATTTAGATATTTTTATAATTTTAAATTCATTCTATGAGTATGAGTAAGTTTTCTCCTATTATTCTTTTAAATGTTCGAGATTCTTCCAATTCATTGATGGGATTGGTGGTATTTCCAAAGGGTATATGTAATATACCTATAATTTTAAATATTTAATTAGTAATACAATAAGAAATAATAAATGTCTTTCCCAGAAAAATCCTTCAGTATTACCTTTCGATATTTTTATAATTTCTCAACTGGTTACCATGGAGTTGTTTGAGCAGTGAGATTTATTACAATAGCTTATTTTGTGTTCTTTAATATTTGAAATAACATAAACTTAAAAAAAAAATATTTAGAAGAGAGCGAGAGCTAAAAACGATATTTTTGTTTACAAGAAGAATATGTAAAAGTATAAAGTGAAAAGACAATTGAAAATTTGTTGTATTTTTACATATTTGATATTTCCGGCGTAAATATACCGGGTGATACATTCGTCTGTTCTTTTTTTAATAACTCGATTATTTTAAATATTATGGAAAAAAAATCAAACGAAGTTTATTTTAAATAAAAATATCTATAAATATGCAGTGCAGCAAAATCTCTCTTCACAGACACCTCTATTAACTGGGCAATTTTACGGAAACCGGCATTTGTATATTGATATTCCTAATAAACATATCTCTCTTAAGAGGACACGCTATTAAACGGACACGGACACTAATTTCGGATCCCATTTTTAAGAAATAACATCTCATATACGGACGTTAGTTAAAATCATTAGCATTATACCGATATATTTCGGCTTGAGTCAGTAGCAGACGTTATTATTTGTTTTTGGATTATATGTTAAATTCACATTTAAAAAATGACAATATAAACTCGTAAACTTATGTTAACGTTGCGAGAAAGTTACAAGTTATTGATGTGTTCGATAAAAAAAAATCTGGCCAGCACAATACCTCTCGCCACTTCCGTATTTGGTTACATAAGTATAGGGCGCGAGCAGTCAGGTGATATTGTTGGCCTTGGCAAGCAGATATGGAGGCCCGTATCAGAATTACAATTAGTAATTATGTACATAAATGTCAAATGTCAGAATTTTTCATTAACAATTTCAAGATTTTCTAACTTTACGTATGTATTTAATTTGTCACCAGGAGTGTGGAATTTACTTGTTGAGGAAAATAAACCACATGGAATTGGAAAATCACTAAATTTAGAATGAAAAATTATGATATTTGACATCTATGTACATAATTACTAGCTATCACTCTGACGCGGGGCCCCATATCGGCTTGCCAACAAAGTGACATGACTGCTCGCCCTTTATTATATTTAACATTTCCTATACACCTACACTCTACATCAAAAATTCTACTTACATCTATTCTTTATATTTAGATTTTTAAATTTTAAATTCATTTTATGAAGAAATTTTGTCGTCTTCTAATTTTTCGAAATGTTTCCAATTCATTGTCGGGATTAACGGTATTTTTGAAGGGTATTATGTAATATACCTATAATTTTAAATATTTAACTATTAATATAATAAGAAATAATATAATGTATGTACTTCCCAGAAAAAAATCTTCAGTAATATCTCTGGATTTTTGATCCTAATATTTATCATTTATCTGTCAGTTACAAACATTTTTATATATCAGTTGGTTTCCATGACATTATTTAGGGTGAGATTTATTACAACAAATTATGATATACATACCTTATATTTCTTTATCTATCTATAAATCTATAAAAGATATAATGAAATATTTATGTGTATCAGATAGAGAATTTACTCTTCTTTAATAAGCAAGAACATTTTTTTTAAGGATCTGCTATTTCCGGTAGTCCAATTATTACCAAAACCTTTCAGCTCTTCCCAGTAATGTCCGATTGAGAAATACTTAAACAAATATTAAGTATTATAGTTTTTGAGAAATCGTCATTCCAACCTCTCAACACACACACACACACACATTACATACATCCACACACATCATTGTAAAAATAGTAAAATCGGAATGTAGGAATCTTAAAACTTGCTTAATCATTAAAATCTGGATATGCGATTTTTAGTATGAATCCAATACCTCTTAATGAGAGGTAAAAATTCAGTGTACATAAGTTTGCAGTCTGGTTTAATATCGGGAAATCTCAAGGAGATGAAATTATAAAAAAGAGGACAGAACTATTGAAAATTTTTGATTCACATTTATGATTCACAGAGGGCCTCAACATAGATAAACTTACATATGAATATTTTATTAAGGCGCGAAATAAAAACATTCCTTTTTTCGGATATATAATTTCGCAACATTTAGGCTACGAAAATTTTACTGTTTAAATTTCATTTTTCCTTTAAACGGACACCTTTTTTAACCGGACAAATAATTGGCGATCAGTCCTGTCCGCTTAAAAGAGATTTCACTGTATTTTTATTATATGCAGAAGGCTTTGCAATACTATTTTTTGACATATTATTCCGGTAATATTAAATAATAGGTGTAATAATGAAATATCGGATTGAAATAGATAAAAAATATTTAATTAATTAATTTTCATTAAATTTGAAAGGTGTAATGTAAAAATAATGAAATCAACTTAAAATTATTTCCACTTTTCAAATAGCAATAAAATGATTCCTGTGGTGGTCTCTCCACAACAGCTTTAGAGACCGTGATCGTATTTTTATAATAATATCCATGTAATATATAATATATAATAAATAAAAGATTCTATTATATTATTATAGAATAAATGGAATCTATTAAGAAAAGCTCTATTAAAAGTCACTTCAGAATACGAGATACAAAGCTATTTTATTTGAAGTTTGTTCTTGTTACTGCGAAAATAGTATTGTCCTGTCATCTAGCAGAATACATTGGAACTATACTCGAACGCTGCGCGTTTAGTGACACCTATGATTGAGCTTTAAAGCTTTTTTGTTACATAACTGAAAAAGTTAGGATATTTAGAAATCTATAAATTCAATGTTGTTTTTAGTATTTTCAAATTAAAATTTGTCTGAATTAAAAAGTATAATGTAAAAATTGACATTTTATTTTAATTTTAAGTAAAAATAAAATAGTACTACAAAAATTTAATTATATTTTATGTTAAATTAAATTATTTTTATACGTAATTATAAAATTAGGGGTATTCTAATGTAGTAAAATTTAAGGTAATTTTTTTAATGTAGATTATGCTACTGCTCATGCCCCCAAGGAATTTTTTGCTTGGGGTAATGCCCCCAACGAAACTTTTCCCTTAACGCAGCATTTTTTTTAACGTTTATTTAAACGTCAGAGAACAAGTGAAATAAATAATATACAGGTTGTTGACCGCGACACCGCACATATAACTTTAATATGTAAAATCATATTTTCGTAATTTCCTGCTTCCCTAATTATTTTAGATTAAAATGCTTTGAATAAAAGTTGTCGAGCTTAAATCAATGAACAAAATTAATGTTATATATGCTTTGTAACGGTAGAAATTTGGTATGAAAATGTCGAAATTAATCATAAAAATAACAATAGTCATGGAGTAGAAACAGAGAAACGTTTGATATATTAACTGTCAAGCATGGGTGAATCTAAGAAATGTCAAAGGAGGAGGCGAATTAAGATACTTTAACTTAATTGTTCGAATTAAAACTGCTTTGGTATTTTGATAAAGAAGAGTCCAATGTGTTTTTTTGGCGTTTTTGATTGGACATTTTATAATCACGTATACTTGAAAGCAATGAAATAAAAATTAAACTAAATTGATTTTTATACCTTATAATTGAGTCAAGTTAATATATTTTTATCATTAGTAATATCTTTTCAAGAGAATAATTATCTATTAATTAAAATAAAACGTCAACGTAAAATTCTAATTTTTAATAAATATATAAAAATTCCTACATAGCTCAAATTAAATAAACAAGATTTAAAATACAAATATGTGAGTTTAAAAAAAATAAAGTAAAAAAAATGTATTTCATTTAAATTGAATTTTCAACATGTATTACTTACGAGTTATGTTAGTAGCCGACTTTCAGGAAATTAAATACACTAAATTATTCTGGGTAACAGAAGATTGTTATATTTTTATATAAAAATGGAAATATATTAAATATATTTGTTAACCTTGAAATACCTTAACAATTTATTTTTCAAAAAATTGTGTTCTTCCCATAATAAAAGAATAAATAAAGTAATTATGAATTTCAGTGAGTCGATAATGAAAAATGAAATACAAGAGTCCCGAAACTCGATTGCCATAGACATAAAGATGTATTCTTTAGGTAATTTTAAGTAAAAATATCTTATATACTTACGAGTATGTCCGACACACAATATTAAAGGAGTAATGCGCAATATTAAATTTAACAGAGCATGCAGAACAAATAGATAATATGATGTAATGTTTTATTAATAAAAAATCTGATGTGGACACCACACGACTTCCTTGTACGATTATTAAACTATACATATTTTTTTTAATAAATAAATTACAAAATATTAATTTTAACTTCAAAACAGTAAGATATATAACGACCATAAAGGGAGTTTTTAAAGAGAGTTTTGATTACAACAAAGAAATATTTGATTACAACAATGAATATAACTAATTTCACAATAAAAATATAATATTTGTTATTGTACGAATCATAAAATTGCACGTATTTAACATAATTTGACATGAACATTTTTTTTTATTTTTTTGTCCTAATCCATAGCAAGCTTTATTACAAAAAAATAATTTTTAAATTTACATATCTCGCTTATACAAAGGGCTAATTTAATAATACTTGATGTGCTAGACGCAGAAATTAATTCTCTAAAACTTTTATTTGAAGCATTTATTTCTAAAATCAAAATAAAATCATTTTATTCAAGAAAAACTGTTAACAACTTCAAGTAATGTAGCACTTCCGGTTAGCCTATTTTAACCAAAATCTATTATGTTATTTCGATTGACATAAAAGTCGTGTATACCAAATTTGAAAAGTTTTGGATTATATTTTAAAACAGTTTTTCATTAAAATCTATTACAGGCTTCATGTAAAGTGCCACTTCTGGAAATTGTGTAATAACCAGAAAGGGAGGTGCACAACTAGATGTTATAGCTGTCCTAAATACAAAATTTCAACTTTCTACGGCTTACCGTTTTTGAGTTATGCGAGATACGGACGTACGTACGTAACGTACATATGGATTCAGGGATGATCAAAATGGATATTTCCGCTGAAATCTGAAAACCAAAATTTTTCGCGATTACAATACCTCCTTTACTTACGTACAAGGAAGTAAAAATCTTATGTGACCAACACAATACCTCCCGCTATTTAATTTTTATTAATTTAAATACATACCTATGGGGTTTCGTTGCTGCGTGCTGATGTCTGGTTGCGTATCTGGAGCACCCGATTCTATCCCGATCAATGCCATATATTTCGAATATTAAATGGCACAAAATTGACCCCTGTGGTGCACTTTTCACGCCAGCAATGAGTGCCCGTGAGATATATCATCATTTCCGAAATCTGTGTACAAAGCAGATTAGCTCACCCAGCAATGGATAATATGCCGTGATAATATATTTATTTATTTACTTTTATTTGAATACATACCTGCATATTTACTAATGCTAGAAATTATATATCTTAAGTTCCTTTCCATATAACTATTGTTCTATTTACAATTTTCTGAGTATTAATAAAGTAAAACAGTAAGCTATGAAAACAATTTTATTATCTTAAAACAAAAGAAAAGTGAGGATTCCTCTTTCTATGAAGTTGAAAAACTCTAAAAAAATTTCTTTCTTCCGAGTTTCAAAACTATAACAACGATTTCTTCATTTGTGTAACGCACGTGGACCATAATTATTATAACAAAATTAATATCGTTACTGTCACATTAAATTAATTTCAGAGTTGCTCAGAGTGAATTCCAAGAAATCGATGTAAATGTCGCCCAAAACCTAATGCTGGTATCCGCAGAAAGTAGCTCCTTTGGAAAGAAGACGCCCATCTGTATTTAATTTAAGTTCATAATTTTGTTGCTTATGGAACAGTTAATTATTAAGTATTACAAAAATTTAACTAAATGCATTTTTACCTTCCGTCACCTTTAGGTAAGGAAGGTATTGTCTTTGGTCAAAAAATTCAATGAAGAGTTTTTAGTGAATAAGCATGTTTTAGGGTCCCTATAATACAATTTTACCATTTTTACGATGATGTCTGTATGTATGTATGTATGTATGTATGTATGTGTGTGTGTGTGTGTGTGTGTGTGTGTGTGTGTGTGTGTGTGTGTGTGTGTCTGTGTGTGTGTGTCTGTGTGTCTGTGTGTGTGTGACGAAAGTTTCGCATAACTTCAATACCACGATTCCACAAATTATATTTTTTTCGTATTCCTCAAGTTTACATCCAGAAGAACAACTGATTATATTTTGGTTATAATTGGTGAACCAGAAGTAGCCTCATTTGAAGATTTAACAGTTAAATTTAATTTTTTGACATTTAACGTTATTATAACTTAAAGAATATATTATTCTCTATACGATTTGATTGCATTTTATACTTCATATTGAATAGATATAGAGTTACAGAATAAAGAAATTAAATTTTATAATTCAGTCAGCTATGCTAACTATGAAAATTGTTAATATATTCAGATTGACAGATGTCAGTATCAATAAAAAGTAAATTAATGTGGCAGAGATGAGGATGTTGAAGTAGATGTTGGGAAAGACACGGAAAGATAGGCTAGGAAATAACTCTCGTGTTATAAGCAGGGACTTAAACCGATATATATTTATGGTTCAGGTTTGGTTCAGGATCAGGAAATAAATGTCGATTCAGGTTCAGTTTCGGTTCAAGAAATTTAAAATTATAACGGTTCATTGGTTTTGTGTGCGGGTTCGAAGTTCGAATTTCGGTTCAGGGTAATAAATAATTACAAACACAAGAAGATGATTATATTTATTAATTTTAAAATTACATTAAAATGTATTTTTAATTATATATTTAACCGAACCTGAATTTAAAACGGTTTAAGTTCGGTTCAGGGTTATTGACCTTGGCAAATAAAGGTTCGGTTCGGGTTCAGGTTCATCAAAAACTCGGCTTAATTCGGGTTTTCGGTTCTGGTTCGGGTTCAGTTTCAGGTCCCTGGTTATAAGTTTCTAGAAAAGTACAAGAGGGATGATTACATTGGTTTGAAAATGTCATGAGCAGAAATGAAGAAGAAGATAATAAAAAATTCCGACCCCTAACGAATGGGGAAAGCTAAAGAAGAAGAAGAAGAAGATGTTAGTGTCAAGGGCAATTTGTTTATGAAATAATTTTACTGGAAATTTAGAATCTTTTGCAAGAAAATTTATGTATGGAATTTATATATAATACACAGGATTGACGGAAGGTATTGTGGTGGCCACAACAGATTTTTACTTCCTTGTACGTAAGTAAAGGAAGTATTGTAATCGCGAAAAAATTCGGTTTTCAGATTTCAACGGAAATATCCATTTTGATCATCCCTGAATCCATTTTGACTAATTTCGTCGTGACGTCTGTACGTACGTACATACGTCCGTACGTACGTATCTCGCATAACTCAAAAACGGTAAGCCGTAGAAAGTTGAAATTTTGTATTTAGGACTCCTATAATATCTAGTTGTGCACCTCCCTTTCTAGTTATTACACAATTTCCAGAAGTGGCACTTTACATGAAGCCTATAATAGATTTTAATGAAAAACTGTTTTAAAATATAATCCGAAACTTTTCAAATTTGGTATACAAGACTTTTATGTCAATCGAAATAACATAATAGATTTTGGTTCAAATAGGCTAACCGGAAGTGGTACATTACTTGAAGTTGTTAACAGTTTTTCTTGAATAAAATGATTATATTTTGATTTTAGAAATAAATGCTTCAAATAAAAGTTTTAGAGAATTAATTTCTGCGTCTAGCACATCAAGTATTATTAAATTAGCCCTTTGTATAAGCGAGATATGTAAATTTAAAAATTACATACTTTTTTGTTTTTGTAATAAAGCTTGCTATGGATTAGTACAAATATATAAAAGAATGTTCATGTCAAATTACGTTAAATACGTGCAATTTTATGATTCGTACAATAACAAATATTATATTTTTATTGTGAAATTACTCATATTCATTGTTGTAATCAAATATTTCTTTGTTGTAATCAAAACTCTCTTTAAAAACATGCTTTATGGTCGCTATATATCTTACTGTTTTGAAGTTAAAATTAATATTTTGTAATTTATTTATTAAAAAAATATGTATAGTTTAATAATCGTACAAGGAAGTCGTGTGGTGTCCACATCAGATTTTTTATTACAAAAATTGTTGATATTTGTGCCAATACTTATGAAATATACGTTAATATATAATTTCCGTCGACCGTTTATTAATATCTTAATGTATAGAAAATCATTCATTAATGACCCCTATTAATGCATGATAAAATGTCTCGATCATTAAACGCCCTCATTAACACACTTGATAGTTAAATAACTATTTCCTATACTTTATTTGTCTTTATACTTTATAAATTATTTTTGTCATTGTAATCCTTAATCAATTAAATATTACCCTAATACATAGTTTCCAAACATAGTATCGTTGCGACCAACTTCAGACTTCAAAAATTCTTCGCACCCTCCCGCCCGTTTAGTAGTTTTTGAACCCTTGGAAAATTTCGCGCCCCACAGTTTCGGAAACACTGCCGTAATATATTGAACCATATTTCGAAATTGCGAAGATAAGGAAAAAGTAGATTATTCATAATATTGTTCACAAAGTTGACCTTTGATAATTAATATGATCATGAATATTTTAAACCAAAAATACCGCATGTTATGAGAAAAAATAACTTCTGAGAAACCATTTATGTTTATGGGTCACTTGCAAAAAATCATAACATCACATAGTAAACACATCTGAATCCTTCAAAGTATCTATTTCTTCTAGCGCCATAATAAAAAGTATACATAGTTATATGATGACAAAATCGGTGTCCCAAATCTCAACTATAAAATAAATAAGGTCGGTTAAATAAGACAAAAGTTTCAGTTACTTAATGTTTCAAAAAGAAAAAATCTGTTGTAGCCATCACAATACCTCTCGCCATTTCCATAGTGGTATATACAAGTATTGTATTTAACATTTCTTGTACACACAAAAAATTCTAATTACACCTAATCTTTATATTTACGTATTTTCTATAATTTTAAATTCATTCTATGAGCAAGTTTTCTCCATTTCTTTTAAATGTTTGAGGTTTTTCCAATTCATTTACGGAATTGGCGGTATTTCTGAAGGGTTCATGTAATATACCTATAATTTTAAATATATAATTAATAATACAATTAGAAATATTAAATATCGTTCCCAGAAAAAGCCTTCAGTACTATTTTGACACTGACATTAATGACATTTATCTGTTAATTACAGACATTTTAATTTTTCAAGTAGTTACCATGGAGATATTTGGGCTGTGAGCAGGCTGTGAGATTTACTACAACAGATTATATTACAGATTATATATCTATGTCTTTAAAATTTAAATCTATAGAAGGTATAATAAAAAATTTAAATGTGCCGGATAGAGAATTTTGTTTTTTAATATTTGCAATAATATAAATTTTCAAAAAATAATATTTAGATTTTTGTTAAAATACTACTACTTCCGGTTGTCCAATTGTTACCAGAATCTATTCAACTCTTCTCATTACTGTTAGATTGAGGAATCCGTAGTTACACAGGTCTTTACTCTTATAGAATTTGAGAAATCGTACCTCCAACAACCTCACACACACACACACACACACACACACACACACACACACACACACATACATACACACATACACACACATACACACACACACATACACACATACACACACACATACACACACACACACACAGACATCATCGTAAAAATGTTATTATCGGATTCTAGGGACCTTAAAACGTGCTTATTCACTAAAATGATTCCAATACCTCATCTCTTAGCAGGAAAGTAAAAATCTGTTTTGGCCAGCACTCTTCCATCAATCCTGTGTATTATGTACAAATTCCATAGGGCGCGAGCAGTCACGTGACTTTTCTGACCTTGGTAATCAGATATAGTGGCCCGTATCAGAATGGCAACTATTATTCATGTCCATAACTGACAAATGTTAAAAATTCATTCAAAATTTCATTTTTGCTGTTGTATGATTGCTTTTTCTCGGCAACTGAATTCCACACTTCTGATAACAAATAAACCACATGAAATAAGAAAATCATGAAATTTTTAATGAAAAATTATGACATTTGTCAGTTATGGACATAATTAATAGCTGTCATTTTGACACGGGCCCCCATATCTTCTTGCTAAGGTCAGCAAAGTCAAGTGACTGCTCGCGCCCTATACATAAATTTTCTGGTAAAGATTCTATATTTCCAATAAAATTATTTCATAAACAAACACACTCACATACACACACACAAACACACACAGACACACACACAGACGCACACATACATCATCGTAAAAATAGTAAATTCTTATTCTACCGAATTTTTTGACCAAAGACAATATTTTTCTTACCCAAAGGTGACGGAAGGTAAAATATATACACTAGCGATCATTGAAATCGGAACACCAAAAAAAAAATAATAGGAATAAACGGACTAAATTCAGCACAGAGGTTGTTTATTATTGGAAGTATAAATGATTAAAATTTGATATCGCTATCAAGTTAACATACTTCGTCGAAGACAGCAACGTCCATTTGGGCAAGTGGGTGATTTTGATGGCCTTATCGTGGATATGCGCGAAAGCGGATTATCACTGTGTAATATAGCGGCTCGTGTACTCGTAGTATAAGCACGATTTCATGTATACGGCGACAGTGGGTACAGACAGGTACTAAGAGACGGCAGATAGGATCTGGAGCCCGCGGGAGGACATCAGCGAGAGAGAACCGTCATCTTGTTCAGCTAACGTTACAAGACCATTCTCAAAGTGCACCAACTGTAGCAGGGCAGTGGTGGACAATGGCAAGATACCCACTA
Organism: Harpalus rufipes; assembly: GCA_951394225.1. NCBI lineage: Eukaryota > Metazoa > Arthropoda > Insecta > Coleoptera > Carabidae > Harpalus > Harpalus rufipes. The sequence continues at coordinate 9,714,273 of OX596288.1, read as the reverse complement.
TCTGTACGACGTATCCACCACCGTTCGGCAGAATTTGGGCATGGAATAATGAATGGAATGAAATTTTCAGACGAATCGCGTTTTTGTTTGTACCAAAATGACACTCGGGTACTTGTAAGACGACTCCGGGGTGTAAGTGGAAATGTGGCCTGCATTCGTACGTATTGTAACGTATATTTATTTGGGTGAAGTGTAAAAATCAGAGAAATATTATTAATTAAAATAAAAATTTAATTAAACGATAAAAAATTAAGATAAAGATAATAAAAATAACTAACAGTGTGATTAAACAATTAAAAACACGATTTAAGACTAAGAATATTATTAAATACCTAAACACTAAGATTACTTATTTAAACAATAATTATTTCACTATTTATTTATATAACTATATTTATTTATAATTGTGGGTAATTTCTCGATTATGATGTGGATAAGATCAAGGTCTCAATAATTACTCGAAAGTTCAATCAAATAGCATTTATTCTTACTATACCAACGTTTCGTTGCATCCTTGCATCTTCTTCAGGGTCTACAACAATTATACAACAAAAATGTAATACATACAAAATAACATGGACATTATCATACTTACAGTAAGATCTTACAGATTGTTACAATTCATGTACACAATATATATTCGTACAAAAGTTCAGTTATTTTATTAAAATATCGTACAAAATATTCAATTAAAGACCATACACACATCCATTTGCTCTAAAAAACGACAACCGAATATTTTTTTGGTATTGTATGTCTTCTTTTCTCTGCAACTGAATTCCACACTCCTGATAACAAATAAACCACATGAAATAAGAAAATTATGAAATTTTGAATAAAAATTATGACTTGTCAGTTATGGACATAATTAATAGCTGTCATTTTGACACGGGTCCACTTATCTGCTTGCCAAAGTCAGCAAAGTCACGTCACTGCACTCGCACTACACATAATTTTTTTTGCAAAAGATCCTATATTTCCAGTTAAATTATTTCATAAACAAACTATTCGCATTGCACTTGACACTAACATCTTCTTTAGTTTTTCCCATTCGTTAGGGGGTCGCTATTTTTTATTTTCTTCTTCCACTAATTTTTGTTTTGTATGTCGTCCTCATTCAGTTCTTTTTCTCTCCTTTCATATTATATTTGGTCTTCCTATGTTTCTTCCAACTTCTGTTATAAGCTATTCATTCTTCCAATATACTCATCTTTCCTCATGACATGTTCAAACCAATGTAATCGGCCCCCATATCTGCTGCAAAGTCACGTGACTGCTCGCGCCCAATACATAAATTTTCTTGCAAAAGATTCTATATTTCCAGTAAAATTATTTCATATACAAACTATTCAAATTGCACTTGACACTGACATGTTCTACTTCTTTAGCTTTTCTCATTCGTTAGGGGTCGCTGTTTTTTTATTTTCTTCTTCCACTCATTTCTGTTTTGCGTCGTCCTCATTCAGTTTCTTTTCTCTCAAGTCTTCCGCGATACAATCCTTCCATCTTATCTTTGGTCTTTCTCTGGTTCTTCTACCTTCCACTACTAAGCTATTTATTGTTCTTCAAATATATTTTTCATCTCTCCTCATGACATGTTCAAACCAATATAATCCTCTCTCTTGTATCTATCTAGAAACTTCTATCACTCGAGCCATTTCCCTTATCCTTTAATTCTTTACCTGTCTTTCCCAACATCTATCTCAACATCCTCATTTTTGCCACATTCATTTTCTTTTCATTGATACTGATATCGGTCAATTTGAATTACCTACATATATTAGCAGTTTCCATGGTTAGCATACCTGGCTGATTTATGAAATTTAATATCTTTATAATTCTTTAACTATATCTATTAAATATGAAGTATAAAATGCAATCACATCGTATAGAGAATCATATATTCTTTGAAATATAATGTCAATAAATGATATTTAACTGCTTTTTTTTCAAGAAAAACTGTTAAAATCTTCAAATTAGGGTATTTTCGGTTAATAATTGTAACCAAAATCTAATCAACTCTTCATATGGACATACAAAAGAGGAATATGCAAGAATTTTAATTTTTTGAATTGTAGTATTGGAATTATACGATCCGGAACGATGGTCACATACACACTCACACGCACACACACACACATACACACACACACACACACACATCATCGTAAAAATAGTAAATTCGTATTAGGGACACGAAAACGTACTTATTCATTAAAAACTTACCATCGATTTTTTTGACCAAAAACAATACCTTCTTTACCTATGGTGACGGAAGGTAAAAATTAACATATTTTTTTCTGAATACTTTTTGTAACAAACTCAGCGAAAATATAAGATATTTATATGACTTGAAGTGCAAGTCATTTAGTATAATTTTAATTTTAACGACTTTAATGAACACGTGTGGAACACGGTAATTTATTTTTTATTATATTACTAAACTATAAAAACTAGTAGCCAAGATAAGTTGTTTAATGAGGAGTTGCAAAAAATTTAACATATCATTTTTATTCTGATATTCGTAAGTACTTTTTTTAGTAATAGTATATTGTGTTATTAGGAGTAAAGGTGATACTTTGTGTGTCGAGCGCGGAAGTTTATCCGACTCGCTTCACTCGTCGTTTAAACTTCCGTGCTCGACACACAAAGACACTTTTATTCCGAATGACACATTATATTTTTTCTTCAAACGTAGATATTGAGAGAAAAATATCTACTACTGACGTTACATTTTACGTAAATTACGTTTGCGATTTCAATTGCCCTGTAGCTATGGATAGTTATTTGTTCACCTTTTGTTATAAATATTGAAATGAAAATTTTCACGTTTTGGCGTTTAAAAAAAAATGCAATTTTATATCCTCGTTGTGTGCAATTATGTCGGAATTTGAAGTATTATAATGTACGCCCCCTGAAGTTGTTCAATTGGATGGAAATCTAACAGTGCGGCTGAAAGATATGTCCAAGAATCACTACAAAACAATATAAAATTTTCTTATCACTTTAATTCTAAGTATTCTTATGCTCATTACCGTCCCTGTAATTGTAATCTGTAAGTCTGTTATTCTTTAATAATGTTATTTCCTCAAAAGTAAACTCTGTTTATATTTCAATTCACCGGTTATATATTTAAATTTGACAGCTATTGATGGTATTTAGTAATTTTATTCTTAGGTTACCTAGTGTGTTATAGTGACATTTAGGGCGATATTACAGGTTCCTTTTATTAAAGTTACTTCTTATTCGTTGATCTGTATAGTTTCTATGGATATTTATTTTATTTCTACGCCGGCGGCGTAGAAATTAGCTACTTCTACTTTCTGCATATATTAAACACAGTAGCAATTTAAAAGTATACATTTGATTTGGTGCCAAATTACACTGCCTGTGACGTCCAAGAAATACGAGCCAATGACAAATGAAAAGATAAAAATTTAAAAATATTTAATATTTTTTTACAGCAAAATGATCTTCATATAATGAAACTTTGATTTTGTAAATCGTTTTATGTTTACTTGAGATAACCATTTAATTTTTCTTTCTGCGTTTTGAGGCATTACTTAAACTATTTTTTTATTACTATTATTACTTCTATTTGAACACACTAGCACAAAACTTTTTTCTACACCATGTTTGAGTCTTTACAAAATATAAAATTCAGTAATATGGATAGAACTAGTAGCTAGTATATAATTGACAACTGTCACGAATGTCAGTCGTTTAAATTCTGGTATGTAATTTTCTGACGTCATCAGGCGACAGAAAATGTGGCAATTTAAATATTGTATTTCTAGAGACAATTTTCTTATGAATAAAGAGTAATATGAAAGAAAATAAAAAAAATACGGGTAAAATATTATTTCTTATTCTTTCGATTAAAGCAAAGAAAAAAAAAATCTGCTGTGGCCAGCACAATACCTCTCGCCACTTCCGTTTGCAATCTATGTACATAATTACTACCATTCTGACATGGGCCCCAATATCTGCTTGTCAAGGCCAACAAAGTCACATGACTGCTCGCGCCCTATTGTATTTAACATTTCTTGTATACCTACACTGTACACTGGCTTGCAAAAAAATCGTGTACACCTGCTTTTTGCTGTATTGAGTCGGTCTCGATTGTTAACTTGTCAGTGTCACAAGTCAGTGTCATTAGTGTCAATTAAGATGCCAAAATTATCAGAAAGCGAGAAAGTTGTAATACTTTCTAAGTTAGAAGAGGGGTGGTTAATCAGATCAATAGCAGAACATTAAAATTAAATAAAGTACTGGACGCTGATGGAGCGATGATAAATTACTAATGTTACTTCGTCCATAATTTGTTTCAGTCATAATTTTTACTTCCATTTAAAATAAATTCTTGGTTGTTTTTTAATTTTTCTAGAATATATTTGTAATTTAGTAGTAACTTAGCACAATGAAAAACTTGCTCCACGATACCTAAAATAATGACATGACAGTGACAACGGTGACAACTTCATTGGCAGTTGATATTAACCTATTTTAAAAAAATCGTATTTACATAGCTAAAAAAAGTAAAAACTCGGTTACTTGATTTTTAAGGTGTACGCGATTTTTTTGCAAGCCAGTGTACACCAAAAATTCTACTTACATCTATTCTACTCGTATATATTTAGATTATTAAATTTTAATTTCATTTTATGAAGAAATTTTGTCCTTTTCTAATTTTTCGGAATGTTTCCAATTCATTGTCGGAATTGACAGTATTTTTGAAGGGTATATGTAATATACCTTTAAACAAAATTTGACATTAAATTTACGTTTGTTCCCCATATAGAAGACACGTACAACAAAGCTATGAAAATGCTTGGATTTGTAATTAGAAACAGTAAATCTTTCCAAAAATTTTTAGCTATTACAAGTCTATACTACTCATTTGTTCGGGCTAATCTTGAATATTGCCACATTATCTGGAAACCTATCTTTGAAGTACATCAAGATTTACTCGAATCTGTTCAAAAGAAATTCCTAAAGTATCTTTGTTACAAAATTCACAAAAAGACCCTGTATATTCAATATCATATGAACAGTTGTTTGTTATGTTCAATTTTAGGAGTCTTTTTGAACGTCGCGAAAATGCTCTAGTACTATATTTCTACAGTCTACATAGAAAGTAGCCATTTGCGCTCCCTTTTGCCAACGCAAAATGTCACTTTGCCGCTCTAGCGCGACAAAGTAGAGAAAACGTTCGCTGTCCAAATTTCTAACTATAACAATGGTTGAGAAATGTCACTTCTTAATGGAAACATTTAGTCAGGAACTAATGGCACCTGTAGTGACACATTTAACACCTTTACAAATCAATCTGACATATAACTGCTCTGTCGGTATGTTACATAACCAACAAAAAATGCCGCGCTATTGTGAAAATAAAATAGGGCATTCATTTACAAAAACGAAAGTATAAAATGTTTAGATTAGATTGAAGCAATAGGTCAAGAAGAATGGGAAATAACGATAAATTAAAATTAAATATAAAAGACGTTTTTTCTTTATATTAATCCTTATTAATTGAGTAGTAGAATAAGTACAAAGTGTACATTTTATTATTTTTTGTTATGGTAGCGACTGTAGAAAAAATCTTGTGTGTGTTTCGAGCGCAAATGGACATTGTCGATTCGCGCGGCAACAACCTCTCAATCGACAATGTCCTATTTTGCGCTCTTAATACACAAATAGTTATTATGGGATTAATTAAGTACAGCATTTATAAATTATAAATACAGTGCCATAATTATACAATTAAATGTTGTTTTCCCACTCTTCGTCTCCTGGGCCCTGTTTCATAAAAATTACTAGTCGACAAGTTACAAGTTATAAGTGACAAGTGTACAAGTGACAAGTTCTAGTAATTTCTGTTTCAAGAATAATTTTTGACTACTTGTCAGTTTTCCAATATTACTAGTGAATTTTTACAAGTTGACAAGTTTGAAACCATAGTTTCATAGTGAATGTAATATGCAGCCACCTTTGCATTAAATATATATTTTTAATCACATTATGCGTTTTAAAATAATTTAATTTAATTTTGTCCACATTTTGACATTCAACCCTTGCAATCAAAGAAAGTTAAGCAGGCAAAATTACAATTAATTGTAATTATATTTAATATGGAAAAAAATTCTATTAAATTGGCGTTTCTTCGCGAAATTAAGGAACATAAATACATCCTATTTGGCCCTTTTTCCACAAATTTAACAAAAAATATGAAATGTGAAAAATGGAAATTAATCCATGAATTTGCTGTTTCGCACGCATTAATTTCAAATGAGAAGGACTGGCAATATTGCCGGGATACATTATGGCCAAATTTAAGAAAAAGGACACTAGTAAATGCTTTTGTTACAGTCTCACTTTGCAGTATAATAAACCATTTTCTTAATTTATTTCAACATACTCAGTTTCATATTTTCTTTTAAAAATTTAATTAGATTAATTAATTTTTTAATATTGGAATAATTGCTCTCTTTTAAATATTACTATTGAAAAGTATTAAATTACGAAGTAGTTGCTAAACATACTTTTTTATATTTAATGTTCAGGCTAAAGTGGATAATGCAAAGAAAACTGGCTCCGCAGGAGCAACAGATTGTAAAATTAACGAAATTGATAATGCAGTGCTCGACATTTTGGGGAAAGATTACCCGGCCGTTTGTGGAATAGGTGTTACAGATAGTTTCAAACCTCTTCCTCTTCTGAATCACTGGACCACATTTCTAATATTGCAAAAGAAAAATGCTATAATTAATTGTCATAAAAAAATTCAATTGTCAACTTGTAATTTTCAAATGACCAATCTTTCATTCCTGGTTACTGTTCACTTGTAAAATACTAGTAGTAAAAACCAGAAAATATTTTTTGAAACGTTACACTTGTAAACTGCAAAAATATACTTGTAGAAACGGATTAGTTTACTTGTCACTTGTAATTTACACTTGTAGGTTTTTGAAACAGAAACTTGTCAAATTATTAGTTTGACAAGTTCTACACTGGTAATTTACAAGTGTAGAAGTTTTATGAAACAGGGCCCAGACCTCTCTGTCGTATGCTACCTCCTCTTCTAAATCTCGATCTCTCATGGCTCTTCGAATTCCCTCGTTCCATGATCTCCTTGGTCGTCCTCTTCGGTTTATTCCTGGTGGTTGCCAGTTGAAAATTATTTTTGGCCATCACGTCTCTTCCATTCTTAAAAGATGCCCAAACCATTTTAAACTTCTTTTCTCAATTCTATCTATTGCTGTTTCTTGAGCCGACATGCGATTTCATATATCCTCATTTCTGATTCTGTCCATTCTAGACACTCCTGCACTTCTTCGGAGATAATCCATTTCTATGGTTAATATTTTCCGTTTATCATCCTCTTTCAAGGGCCATACTTCGCTGCCGTAACTCATAACTGTTTCCACCATCGTTTGTCCTATGCGTTTCTTATTTTCTCGACTTATGTTTTTATTCCACCATACTCCGTTTAGGGCTTCCACAATTTTTTTTGCTTTCTGTACTCTGCTCTTTATTTCTTGATGGCCTATGCCATTTTTATCTACTATTGTACCCAAGTACGTATAGTTGTCCACTTGTTTCACCGTCGTATCGTTCTTCAATAACACATCGAATTTAGTGTCTGAATTGGTGACTAGGTATTCAGTTTTTTTAAGACTGACTTGAAGCCCCCATTTTTGGTATTCGTCATATAATCTTGTTAACATGAATTCGAAATCATAAGCGTCTTGACCGATTACAACTTGATCATCCGCAAATTGTAAAGTAAGGAAGTGTGTGTCATTGACTGGAATTCCCATACCTTGGCAGGATCTCTTCCATTTTCTCAATGCCACTTCTACATATATATTGAAAAGAAGTGGGGATAGGCTACAGCCTTGTCTCAGGCCTTTAGACGTATGTATAGGATTTGAAAGGCATCCATTCTGTTTTATGTAAGCTACATTGTTTTCATATAATTCTTGTATTATTTCAATCAAGTAATTGCTTATGTTCATTTCTTTGAGAGGTTTCCATAGTCTATTCCGAGGAATGGTATCATACGCTTTCTTTAGATCTATAAAAGCCATGTGTAGCTCCTCATTTTTTGTATTCTTTTTTTCTATCAACTGTTACAATGTAAACAAATTGTCAGTGCATGACCGGCCAGGCATGAATCCACTTTGGTCTTCTGATATCTGTTGGTTCACTTCATATCTAAGCCTTTTTTGTATTACTTTGCCCCACAGTCTGCTAACAGTACTCATGACACTTAATCCCCTGTAATTATTAGGATCTTTTCTGTCCCCTTTTTTGAATATTGAGGAGATGTAGCACGTTTTCCATTCGGTTGGTATTTTCTTAGGGATTAGGCAATTGTTCATCAGGTCTTTTATTCTATTATACAGTATTATTCCACCATATTTAATTAATTTTCATTTCTCTTATACTTTCTTCGATTTCTTCTAAATTTATCATTTCTAGTACTACATTTGTCAAAAATAATTAATGGCTGTGTTGAAGATCCTCGTTCTCTGTTTTTCCTTCATTTTCATACTCCCATGTCCGTACTAGAAGTAGTTTCACATTTTATTTGCCCTTAGCTCAAACTAACTATTTAATGTTGTCACCCATATACAAATTGTGTCACACTTATAATACCAAATTTTCAATTATAGATATTTTCTGTTTTGACAAAATTCTACAAAATTATATGCAACATAAAATAAGTTAACTGTATAATATTTAATTTTTCCTACCCTTAATTTTGGCTAAGCCTGTTGGGTAGTTGTATAAATAAATATAATTTTAAATATTAAGCTATTAATACAATAAGAAATAATATAATGTATGTACTTCCCAAAAAAAAAATCTTTAGTAATATCTCTTGATTTTTGATACTGACATTAATCTGTCAGTTACAAACATTTTAATTTTTCAACCGGTTTTCATGACATTATTTGGGCTCTGAGATGTATTACAAGAGATTATTATATACCTTATATTTCTTTATCTCTAAATCTATAAAAGATATAATAAAATATTTATATGTATTAGATAGAGACTTTACTCTTCTTCAATACAAGCAAGAACAAAAATTTTCAAAAAATAATACTTAGAAGATTTTTTTTAAGAATCTGCTACTTCCGGTTGTTTAATTATTACCAAAACCATTTCAGTTCTTCCCAACCTCTTCACACACATTACACACATACACACACACATCCACACACACACACACACACACACACACAGACATCATCGTAATAGTATATTAAAGAACGAATGTCATAATTGTCATTTTATTTTGTGAGAAGGAAGTTTGGGTAACGACGCGTACCGGAGTTGCCCAAACCTTCGAACAAAATAATCGACAATTATGACATGAGTTCTTTATACTATTTTTTCTATTTTGCGCTTTTTTTGATCTTTTTAAATAAAAAATCGTAATTTCAAAATTTAGGGAATTTTGTGTTAGTTGGTAATAATGTGACATTTGAAAATTCAATTGTTTGAATTTAAAATTGTCTCGTGTTGTGTACAATCAAATTCATATCAAATTAAAAATGAATACAGACGATTTTTGTGTACTCCACCTGAAATACGTGAAATTACGGAAAATACATTTTATAATTTCAAAAACAAACAATGAAAAAAGTCAGGTTATAACCAAATGTAAAATTTTTACAAGTTACTTACATTTTATTGTATAAAATTAACTGAAAAGGATGTGAAAAGTGTAAAACTATATAATTATACACATCTTATATTTAAAACACTATTTTCTTATAAATAAACACTTAATTCTTGTTGACATGCTTTTGCTTACACAACCTCTCGAACTAATTTACCGACAGAGTTCATAAATAAATAAATTACATATTTTAAATATCAACAATTAATAGTGTTTTGAACTATTTATGCCCTAAATATATATAAATAAAAATAAAAACCTTAATTAGTATCGTTTATTCAGTAAGGTTTGACATTTGATATTTTTGGACATAACGTTTCAGCTATGCTACCAACTTTATAAAAATAAATTGTACTAGGCTGTTACAACACTCAAACGAGCTATTAACGAACTCCTTTGGGTGCTGTTATAGCTTTGTTACAGGTGCAAAATAGAAAAAAATATTAAAATCGGATTGTAGGGGCCTTAAAACGTGGTTAATCATTAAAATCTGGATATGCGATTTTTACTATTTTTAGCATGAAGCCAGTACCTCTCCTAACGAGAGGTATAAATTCGTTCAACACCTTAATTAATTATTGAGCATAAAAAGTTGTTCAAAAAAGTCAGGAATAGCTTATACTTCTATAAATTAGTGTTTTTATGTTATAATTATATGCTATAAAAGAACATCGTTAAACCTATATCCTATATCTAATGTTTTAAAGTAGAAATTGCTGTATTTTTTGTACTTATTCTATATGCATAAAAATGTTATTAAACATAAAACAGTGACTTGACGTCATTATAAGTCAGATAAAAGTATACTTTTGACATTTCCTCGCGATAAGATAGATATATCTACATTGCATTTTTTACATATAAAAATTTAAAAAAATTTGGAATCTTCAGACACAAAATTATTTATTCCTTACTCTTTTTTCAATCCACAAATCTTAAAATAGATGTACACAGCGTGGCTATAAAGTTTTAGAACGTTCTAAATAAGACAAAAGCCGATATATCATCAAAATCACAATTCTTCAATATATGTACATCCTTCTAAATCCACCCAGCGCTTAGTGCGATCCTCCAGTCCATTCACAGCATTCTGGAGGACTAAAAGTGAAATGCTGTTCAATACCTTCGTCACGATGGTTTAAGTGCTTGTTACATCGTCGTAACGGTTCCCTTTCGGCTTCAATTGTTACAGTCCTTTAAAAATGCACTTCATCAAGAACATTTTTATTAACTCTGATACAAGTTGCACTAAAATTTTGAAACTTGGTGTAAGGATACTATACTTATTTAGATGCATATTTATATTTCCTTTGTTTCTGTATCTCAACCAGAGGTGTCTCATATGGGGAAGCCATGAAAGTTTTTTTTATCGTTCTTTTACCTATTAACATATTTTGATTTGCTTATAAAATATTACATACAATTCAAAAACACACAAAAAGGTAATCTTGTTAAATTTGATAAATGCAGTACAATTTGAGATTTTTTAATTTTTAGAAAAAAATCAATTACCTACCCAAAATATTTATTTAACAATTAAAAAATCTGATGTGCCCAGCACAATACCTTTCGTAAATCCTGTGTATTATTTACAAACTCCATACTCATATTTTCTTGCAAAACATTCTAAATTTCCAGTAAAATTATTTCATAAACACACTATGCAAATGGCACTTGATACGGAAATCTTCTTCTTCTTTAGCTTTGCTCATTCATTAGGGGTCGCAATTTTTTATTTTCTTCTTCCATTCATTCCTGTTTTGCGGGTCGTCCTCATTCGGTTGCTTTTCTCTCAAGTCTTCTGCAATACAGTCCTTCCATCTTATATTTGGTCTTCCTCTGTTTCTTCCATCTTCTATTACTAAGATATTCATTCTTCTTCCAATGTATTCTTTATCCCTCCTTATGATATGTTTAAACCAATGTAATCGTTTCTCTTGTATCTTTCTAGAAACTTTTAATACTCGAGTTATTTCCCTTATTCTTGCATTGCTTACTGTACTTTTCCGTATCTTTCCCAACATCCATCTCAACATCCTTATCTCTGCCACATTAATTTTCTTTTCATTGACACTGCCATCTGTTAATTAGAATTTTCTTAATATAGTAGCTGTTTCCATGGTTATAGCATAGCTGGCTGATTTATGAAATTTAATTTTTTAATTCTATATCCATGAATATGAAGAATAAAATGCAATTAAATCGTATAGATAATAATAATAATATAATAATTTATAATAACATTAAATGTGTAAATAATATTTAACAGTGTTTTTTCAAGAAATGCTGTTAAAATCTTCAAATGAGGGTCTGCATATGGATGTAAGGAAGAGGAATACGTAAGAATTGTAATTTTTGGAATTCTAGTATTGAAGATATAGCGACCGAATCCGCGGTCACACACACACGCACACACGCGCACATACGCACACACACATACATACAGACATCATCCTAAAAATAGTAAAATCGTATTTTAGAGACCCTAAAACGCACTTATTCATTGAAAACTCACCATCGAATTTTTTGACCAAAGACAATACCTTCCTTACCTAGAGGTAGTAAATAGTGATATAAATAAAGTGAAATAATATCGCGTAGACAGTCTACATCAGTCAGTTGAATAGTAATATAAATAAATAGTGATATAAATATCGCGTAGACAGTCTACAACAGTCTGCAACCGACCGGCAGTCTAAGATTGGAACGCGTAGTGAAATAAATGGAAATAATTAAATAAATAAACAGTTAATTAAATAAATATCGTATATGTAAATAGTCTTATATATTTTTTTAAATCAATAATCTTAGTGTTTAACTATTTAATAATATTCTTAGCCTTGAATAGTATTTAATATTTATTTAATTATAGTAATCGTTATTTTTAATAATATTTATCATTTAATAAATATTTATTTTAATTAATATTTCTTTGATTTTTACAAATCAGCCAAATAAATAAACGTTGTAATATTTATTTGTTAGTTATAATGTATTTGTTGAACTGAATATTATTTTCACTGATTGTGATTATTAGCCAAGCAGCCCTATTATTTTTTACTGCCCTAATTCCTCTAATTGAAAAATATGTCAATAAATCCATTTGAGAAGAAGCTGTCGAACAATTTAAAATTTATTGACACATAACAAAACCATAATTGCATGATTTCAATTGTCAAAACAAAACATTAATTATTTTTTCAACTCTTTACAATAATTTCTGTTATTGTCACATCATCTATCATTTTCGTATTTATAATTAATATTTATATTCTTAAGCCCCGCCTAGTTATGTTATGATAGAACCATCCCCATGTCATGTTTAAAATTGCAAAATGCATCCCTTGAGAACGGAGTGTTTAGTGGGTGTAACACACAAATTAGGTGGCGATGATGTTATATAAGTTCGTCAGATGAAAGAATGGGACGTAGAAACCGACAGCTCTTAGTAGTGCACGGTTCGCGGGAAGTTCTAGTTTCAAAACGTAATACAAATTCAGTGAAAAGTTTAATACAGGGTGAGTTATTGTTGAATATATATGAGTTTTGCTTAAAAATACAAATTAAATTATTCAATTATTTAAGACTCATCAATATAATATATATAAATAAATCTACGGTTCAGTGGAAAAGTATTCGTACATACGAGCCCAAACCGGTTTATATTTTCAATAAACAAATTATAAAACCTACGCAAATAGTGAGAAATGTCTATAAATTTCTTTTGACTAGTTAAATATAGATTTTAAACTTACAGAAACTGAATATTGTGTTATTCAAGTATTCCGCCATTTAATATTGGGTTACATTAGGAATACCAGCTTTAATTCTATTAAGCATTGTATCCGGTATTTTCACTTCCAAATAAACCTATAGATAAATTTAACCTTCGGATAAATATTTTTGTTGTCTTTTCACTTGCAAATAAATTTATTCGAAAGAATAATATCTCTGTTATTCCGGAATAAGTTATTCGCTAGTTGAGTAGTGAATAAAGGGTTTATTCGTATGTACATTCCTACATAGTGCAGATTTAATAACAAAGTGGATATATTAAATATTTTTAATGATTCTGCTGATTGTTCGAACTATGAATGAATAAATAATGCGAGAAATCGAAAACGCACTATCAGACAGCGACCTAACCACACACATCAAGAATTTTTTTGACAGTTCTTATTTTATTATTACAAATTGGTTTTCGTATTTGATCTCAAACAGTGCATACATAGGTAAATCCCTCCTCGAGTAAATCATTATAAAGATCCTGACATTTGATGCTAGTAAAATATTTTCGGATTTTGAATACTTTTATACAATATTCATTTACCTCGAACTGAAAGGAATATACAAAAATTATAAGGACAATTTTACAATATACACAATTTCGTTTCCCGCGTATGATTACTGCAATAGATTACTTGTTAAACTACACTCTCCCGCGGGCCTTAAAATGCAGAAGGATATAGATGACATTAAGGATGTCAAACAAAATTTTGACAAGTACGGATTCAAAAGAAGTTGATACGTTTCATCCTTGTCTGCTTAACGTGGCTACGCAAAACTCCAACCTTCTCCACTGACACAAATTCACTCTGCAAGGTTATACTATTCACGAATGTTAAAATTATTCGACACATATCTATTTGTTTTTTTCAAATGTTTGAAAAGACTCAATGGAGTTATTCGTTGAATAAATATATAGAATAAATTTATTTAACGAATATTTTTTCGAAACTTTATTCGGAAGTGAAAATACCGGTCCTAAGCCTTGTAAATTTTTCTGTAAATATTGTGCCATATGTTTATGGTCTCGGTAGATGCTAAATCTGGACTAAACGATGACCCTTAAAATACCAGTTGAACTGTTATCACTCGTCATTTGGCATTTGACATACAGTTTTTTTTAAGTTTTCAATCTACAGAGTGTATCACGAAAAATGAAACAGGCGTTTAATATGGGAAATCAGTTTTTCCGTGCGCATTGCTCCCCTAATTATTTTAGACAAAAAGTTTCAAATGGATGCTGTAAAGCAAAAAATTCTACATCCGAATCAACATAAAAATTTGATGCGGCCAACACAATACCTCCCGTTTAATTTAATTTTTATTTATATAAATACTTGAAATTAAATTTAATATAAATATCGGGTTTGATCCCGACCGACTCTAAATATTTCGAATTTTAAATGACACAAAAATGATCCCTGTGGCAGACCCAGCAATGGGTAATATGCCGTGATGATATATTTATTTTATTTATTTATGTACTTACCTATATTCATTACTGGCGTGGAGAGTACACCACAGGGGTCAATTTTGTGCCATTTCAAATTCTTAAATATTTGGCGTCGGTCGGAACCGAACCCGTTCGCAAGATTTGCGTGAAGTCACGCCTGGTAAACGCCTGCACGGTACAAATATCATTATTATCGACATCAGCGTAAAAAGCAGATTGACTCACCCATCAATAGGTAATATGCCGTGAATATGTTTTTATTATCTTACCTATATTTTTACATATTTACTTATGCTGGAAACTGTATTAAGCTCCTTTCCATATAATTATTGTTCCTATTATTATTTTCTTTATAAAACATTAATATTATTATTTGAAATGATTAATTCATTGACAGTGGCATATATCTGTCAGTGACAAACATTTGAGAACTGAATTGTGTAACCATGTGAGTGAGTTGTGTTTAAAACGTACACATACATACACACAGACATCATCGTGAAAATTGGATTGTAGGGACCTTAAAACGTGACGTGGTCATTTACTAAAATCTCGATATGCGATTTTTAGCACGATCCCTATACCTCCCTAACCAAGAGTAGCGGGAGGTAAAAATTATTTGGTGCAAGCTATAATTATTATAGATTTTTCGAATTGTTGCTGGGCAGGGTCTGGGTCGATTATTAAATGTAGCACCAAATACATCTGAAACTTGGTTATTTAAATTATACCATGTTATAATCTGCACTTTTTCTTCAACTGTATATAAAACATTTTGAAATGTGACAGTTTGATGAGTTTAACAATTATTCCCTATGTTTACTCATAAAATAAACGCTTCAATACATTTCTATAACTATGGTAATGAAACTACTCTATGTTTACTGATAGAAAAAACTCTCTGTATCAAGTTATACAGATGTTCATTCTAAATAGGCTACCATTATCATTGCTATCTCGAGAACTATAAGAGCCACAAAGACGGTTATATGAGCAAACAATATCTATTTCACAAGACAAATTTTAAAAAAAGAAAAATCCTTTTATTCTACCAGTGGTTCTCAAAATATGGGACTTAACTTTTTTTTAAAAGAGAACATATTTTTTATTTTGTCATTCAATGAAGCTTATAATTCTGAATTCAGTGATATAATATTTTTATACCCTTACATAACGACTGCTTTGAGAAAAATGTATATATAATTTTATATTAATTTGATTAAAATATGGCTATAGTTTGGTTTACGAAAGATGACTATTCAGGGTCATTTATAAACCGTCTCATATAATATTACTTGCAGATAACTTCACTGCATTATTTGGAAATAATTTTTCTTTTTAAATAATGCTTTTCGGAAAGATTTATGTTCTTCACCTATGTTTTTGCAAAACATAAAAATATAGACGACATAAACCATGGAATAATAGTTTCATTTAAATGTCAACGTCACTGGGTAAACATTAGCCCAGAGGGAATGTAGCGGATAATTAGATATCTGTAACTCTACGACATACTTCATTATTATTTGTAGTGTGTTAGAAAGCAATGTAACAATTTACGTATATCTGTCACAACATAAATTACGTAGACATACGTTAAATAATCTTTATCTTTCTAACATGAACCGTTGCTAAGATGCTGCTGTCTAAAGTACTGCGTATTCTTTCTTCGAACAAGTGACCTTGAATAGTCATCTTTCGTGAACCAAACTATATAATCCAAGTGCCATGAATGGAAAAAATGAATACGTGCTATTTTTTTACACAGATTTAGAATGCCATGAAATAAATACTTGAATATTTTGTATGTGTTGACATTTATGATCAATTAAAACAACAAAATATTCAATTCTTTCTGCAGGGCACTCTAATTCTATGTAAAAAATCTGATGTGGACACCACACGACTTCCCTGTACGATTATTAAACTATACATATTTTTTTAATAAATAAATTACAAAATATTAATTTTAACTTCAGAACAGTAAGATATATAGCGACCATAAAGGCAGCTTTTAAAGAGAGTTTTGATTACAACAAAGAAATATTTGATTACAACAATGAATATGACTAATTTCACAATAAAAATATAATATTTGTTATTGTACGAATCATAAAATTGAACGTATTTAACGTAATTTGACATGAACATTTTTTTTTATGTTTTTGTCCTAATCCATACCAAGCTTTATTACAAAAACAAAAAAGTATATAATTTTTAAATTTACATATCTCGCTTATACAAAGGGCTAATTTAATAATACTTGATGTGCTAGACGCAGAAATTAATTCTCTAAAACTTTTATTTGAAGCATTTATTTCTAAAATCAAAATAAAATCATTTTATTCAAGAAAAACTGTTAACAACTTCAAGTAATGTACCACTTCCGGTTAGCCTATTTTAACCAAAATCTATTATGTTATTTCGATTGACATAAAAGTCTTGTATACCAAATTTGAAAAGTTTTGGATTATATTTTAAAACAGTTTTTCATTAAAATCTATTATAGGCTTTATGTAAAGTGCCACTTCTGGAAATTGTGTAATAACCAGAAAGAAAGGTGCACAACTAGATGTTATAGGAGTCCTAAATACAAAATTTCAACTCCGTTTTTGAGTTATGCGAGATACGTACGTACGTACGTCCGTACGTACGTACAGACGTCACGACGAAATTAGTCAAAATGGATTCAGGGATGATCAAAATGGATATTTCCGCTGAAATCTGAAAACCGAAATTTTTCGCGATACAATACTTCCTTTACTTACGTACAAGGATGTAAAAATGAATACGTGCTAATTTTTTTACACAGATTTAGAATGCCATGAAATAAATACTTGAATATTTTGTATGCGTTGACATTTATGATCAATTAAAAGAACAAAATATTCAATTCTTTCTGCAGGGCACTCTAATTCTATGTAAAAAAATTACATGTATTCATTTTTTCCATTCGTGGCACTCTTATTATAGTCATTTGTATATGCATTTTTCTCAAAAAATTCGTTGTCAGGGTATAAAAATATAGCATTGAATTCAGAATTAAATTCTCTAACAAATGAGAAAATAAAATAAAAAAATATTTTCTCATTCAAAATAAAAAAAGTTAGGTCCCGTATTTTGCAAACCATTGGTCGAAAAAATAATTTTTCTTTTCTTTAAATTTGTCTTGTGAAATAAAAATTGTTTGCCCATTTAACAGACTTTGTAGCTTTTATAGCTCTCGAGATAGCAATGGGGGCCCATTTTAAATGAACATCTGTCTAACGAAAAAAAAAAATCCTTCTTATGCTAATAATTAAAATGAATTTTATATTCTTTCTTTAAAGATGGAGAAACTCGATTCTTCTTCTTGGGCAGAGCGACAAGTCCCACTAAGTTTAGAAGAAAAACCAGAAAAGGAACTAGATTCAGAAATCTATGATATTGAAAAGAAAACTGTGAAAGAACGAGGATTCAGTTTGATGAGTAGTATTAATGTTTATTTCAGAGAATATTGTTCAAGTTCTAGTCTTCATGGAGTAAGGTATCTTGGTGAACAAAAAAGGACCATCACAGAAAAGTATGTTAAAAACGAATTTTTATGTTTCTTCGGGCTGTGATTCGCAATTTAAATGATCAAAGTGATTATGATTAAGAAGTATGTTTTTTCGTTGTCCCCACTTTCTCATTTTGTTATCACTAGACAAACTTCCCCTTTCCCTTCTGAATCATCCTTTTTGAGTGATCACACGGATTTGATCGTTGAAATTTATCAATGTGGGATTTGTTGTATCAAAGGAAATATGATTTTATTACAAAAGCATGTAATGACCCGCCATACTTTTGAAAACAAAGAAAATATGTTACATAAAAGATTTGTTTTAAGTAAACATACTTCATATTCCTTCCCAAGAACTTTTTTTTTCTTCTATATCAGTGATTCTTAAAGAGGGCGATATAGCCCCTTTTCGGGCGCTATATAGATCCAATGGGGCGATGGTCAGGGGGGCATTGAAGTGCAGTAAGTGGGCTATGAGAGCTAAATAGAGTAATAAGATAATGCTCAAAAAAATTAACCGACTAAAATATTTTTCAATATTTTTCCTCTTGAATGCATCGTCGCATTAGTTGTAAATTTTCAGTTCCAAAGTGGTTTATTTTAAAATAAGATTTTAGGGATTTAAACATAACACATAGTTTTTTGTTAATACTCGAAGGATTGATATAAAACGATAAAAGTCTCCTCATTTACGAATACAAAGAAAATAACCACCATAATTCAAAATAGAACCATTGTGTCTGGTTTCATGAATCCTCACAGTTGGACTTCCTTATTATGAAATACATTTTATTTGATTTTCATCGCAGGATATATTAATAGACTTTCAGCGAACTTAAAATTAAAAATCATAATCTGATTTTCTTTAAGCCGACAAATTTATAAATTTGAACCCTTAAGGTATTTACGAAATATCATAGGTAGAATTTTTAAGCTCAAAAGGAAACAAGTGGATGTAATATATACAGATTTTAGTAAGGCGTTTGATCGGGTTCATCATCCTACACTTATACAAAATCTGAATAAACTCGGAATACATGGAACTTTGTTGAGATGAATTGAGTCATATATATCTCAAAGGTCACAACTCGTTTACTGTAATGGATATAAGTCTCAATAATAGTAACATCTGGAGTTCCCCAAGGTTCTCACCTTGGTCCAATATTATTCAATCTATTTATTAACGATGTAACTACTTGTTTTTCAAATTCAAACTTCTTACTTTATGCAGATGATTTAAAAGTATTCAAAATTATATCTAGTGTAAACGATTGTGATGACCTTCAACGGGATTTAGATAAATTCTATTTTTATTGCAGAAATAATTATGTCACTTAACATTGATAAGTGTTATTTTGTTAATTTTACTAGAAATCATGATGTTATCAATTTCTCATACAATCTTAATAAATGTGCAACAAAAAAAGAATGTATTGTTAAAGATTTAGGAATTATGTTTGATCCAAAATTACTACATAATTTCCATATAGATTCAATGGTTAATCACTCTTACCGAATGCTTGGTTTTGTGTTACGTACGTATAAAAGTTTTACTGATCCATTTTCTATTATTTGTCTGTATAACGCTTTTGTACGATCTAAACTAGAATATGCATCAGTGATTTGGAACCCGATGTACAAAAATAACATACATTTAATAGAAAATATTCAAAAAGATTTGTGAATGTATTACGTGCTAAATTTAATGTAAGTATTCCTAATTATGATGCTAGACTTCAACATTTTACCATAAATAGCCTTGAAAACAGGAGAGTTTTATCAGACATGACATTGCTTTATAAAAATTTTAACAACATAAACAATTTTAAAGTCTTATAGTTTTTGAGTAATCGTCCTTCCAACATCCTACTTACATACACACACACATACATCCACACACACACACACACACACACACACACACACACACACACACAGACATCATTATAAAAATGTTAAAATCGGATTCTTTGGACCTTAAAACGTGCTTATTCAGTAAAATCTGGATATGTGATTTTTAGCATGAATCCAATACCTCTCTTAGCGAGAGGTAAAAAGCAAATTTCAGGCCAATCTGAATTTCATTAATTTCCTTACATTTTACTTAAATTCCTACGACTTGCTACATTATTATTGGTGTACAGACGACCAATAGGAGTCCGTATCAATGAAGTCACCAGAATCCTTACACAGGATATTTCCGGCTATTTTCCGTATTATTCGGTTGTCGTTTTTTAGAGCAAATGGATGTATGTATGCTCTTTGAATTTTTTATACGATGGTTTATTAAATTACCTGAATATTTTGTACGAATGTATTTTGTGTCCATGAATTGTAACAATCTGTAACATCTTACTGTAAGTGTGATAATGTCCATGTTATTTTGTATGTGTTACATTTTTGTTGTATAATTGTCGTAGACCCTGAAGAAGATGCAAGGGTGCACCGAAACGTTGGTATAGTAAGAATAATTGCTGTTTGACTGAACTTTCGAGTAATTGTTAACACCTAATCCACATCACAGTCGAGAAATTACCCACAATTATTTAATTTAATATTTATTAGTATGCAAAATGCAAGTACACAAAATATAGAGTTCAGGGACATAACACGAGTAATTTCTTTTTGAATTTTTTCTAATATTTCATGTTTGCCCCCCCCCCCTTGTATTTTGGGTTACCGACGCCTATGGTTAATTGGCATTGATCTGCATATGACATTTAACGCTGGGTGGAATTTATATCATTCAAGTTATTTTCTTGATGTAATTTTAAAATCATGGTTCAAAAGGATCACGATGAAACTACTCAGGATGCACAAAATCACAATCACAGCCCGAAGAAACACGGCTCACATAAAGATCCTTTAGCGTTACGATTAACAATGGCGCTAACTTTTGACTTCCTCTATTCATTTTTTTTTCTTCTTTTGTAGAGTATGGTGGCTGATGATCTTCGTCGCCAGTATTTTCATGTGCGCACACTTGATCATAAAAACTTGGGACAAATGGAATACTAGTCCAGTGATTGTAAGCTTTGCCCAAAGTCCGACTCCAGTGTGGCAGGTTCCATTTCCGGCTGTTACCATCTGCTCGGAAACTAAGGCCAGACAAAGTGTTTACAATTTCACTGAAGCTTTTCATAAATATAGAAATGCTTCCTTGTATGGCGATGTTAAAGAGATTTTAACACCAGAAGAGTAAGTAAGGATATACCGAGTATCCCAAGCAAACCTTGACATAGGCGTTTAACATGGGAAAACAGTTTTTGGCAAATAAAAAGTGTCCGGCAGAAAATTAAGCCATGCTATTGAACATGATAATAGTACATTACCTCCTGTACGTTATTTAATACTAATTACTGTATTATCAGTACATAAATTAAAGAAAATTATAAATGTCAAAAATATTTGTTTCAATATTTTATTATGTAATAAAAAATATTTGCAATTGTCATTGTGGCTGAATGGTTAGCGTGTCTGCCTGTGGAATGAAAGAACTTTTGAAGGTTGGGGTTCGAATCTCCATCAAGCTAAACTTTTCATTATTTATTTTTTATTTATGAATTAATTACGAATTGTAATACATTTTTATAATATTCACTCAATCGTTAGCGTTTAAGAAATTCATTTTGACACGAATATTTGATATAAACAAAACAAAAAACCAAACAATGAACACATTATTGACACGAAAAGAAAAATACTTTAAATATTTTTTTATAAAAAAAGCTTATTTCTAAATTATTGTAATTGGAAATAGAAGATATATATTGAAATGGATAACAATATTTTATAAATAAAAATAATTAGTTTTAACAATGACAAAAATTTATTTCAACAATCAAAATATGAATTTAATAAAAATGTATAATTCTTTCTTTTGATCTTAATAAAACATGATAATAACACAGTGAATATGTGTATGTTTTGTATTTTTACTGTATTTATAAAGGAAAAGTATGTGGTATAGTTTAAAATCTTGCTTTTGATGGGTACTACTTCCATTGAAATTACTATTATATCGTGATGGAAACTTATTTGCAATTATTTAACTAATTCATCCACATCATCTCATAATATCGTTAATATAATTTGTAATTAATACATAAATAAATAAAAAATGAAAAGTTTAGCTTGATGGATATTCAAAAATTCTTTCATTCCAAAGGCACACATGCTAACCATTCAGCTATAATGACAGTTGTAAATATTTTTATATAAAAGCAAAATAAAAACAACATTATATCTAGCACATATCAATTGGACCATAACTGGAACACAGAGTTACATGTTTATATCTTGATCAAAACCATGCGTATTTTTTTCTTCAAATATATTATTGAGTGAAACCAATTAAAACTTATTGTTGACATGTCAATGTAGTACGATTGATTAGATAAATAGGCAGAAATTCTTTATCGTTCTCTAATATGCGAAATTGTATTATTGTTGCGCGCAAAACTGGGCTTTCTGGACAAAAAATTGCAAAAAGCGTAAGTATTCGTTAGGAACGACGAGAAACATAATTTTGCAGTTTAAAAATACAGGAAATATTGAGACACACGTTAAAAACGAAGAGGGATAACCGTGCTCTACTCTCAACAGGCACTTATTATAGAAGATCGCCGAGTGTCTATCCCAGATTTACCTGTCAAATGGGCAAATGTGATTCGTAGATGGATCTTTAAAGACATTTGTCTGAGAAGTATGAAAAAACTGAGATGTGGGTTGTGGGTTCTACAAGATAAAATAAATCATTATAAAATAATCCAAACTGGTATATTTTTCACCTAGACGATGGAAAAGTCTCTATATTTTACTATTCATATTTTACTATTCACTGACCGGAATGCCACGGGGTGGTTGTGCCTTCCGCGCGAAGTCAATGCAACACAGTGCACAGAAACACAGTATTAATTCGCAAAGTGTGCAATAAGAAACCCAATAGTGTGCTTGGTTTATATTTAAGATTTTTTTCTGAGAATTAACAAAAGAACTTAGTTCTGCGCCCTATTAACAGCTGCGCCTGGGGCAAGTGCCCAGCTCGCTCCACCCTAGTTGCGGCCCTGAGTAAAGATACAATTTAAAATAACGAATTGATAAATATTTTTTGTCGATATTATTGTTCTCAATTTTAAAATCGCACTTTTGTGAAACATCACACCAGCATTATTTATTTTTTCTTTATATTTCAGATTAAAAAAATATGAAGATGTCTCTTTAATTTGTGATACACATCTACTTAATAAAGGAAGAGATACAACTGATAAATCAGCTATACAATTTATGCACGATGTAAGAACTCATAGAATAAATTTAATTACTCGTATACGAATTATGTACTATGTTTATATATTTCATGTGTAATGGACAGGTAGCTCCACAATTTGACGAGATGATGTGGGTTTGCAAATGGACGAACAAGTTGAACACAACCTGCGAAGAACTTTTCAATCCAATGTTAACTGAAGAAGGACTGTGTTACACTTATAATATGCTGGACAGCCCTGAATTGTTCAACCCTGAAGCGTAAGTTACGAGCATATTTTATTTGTTTACTACACTTTAGGTGGCGGTTACCATTTGTTCCCGATTTCCGGGGACAGTGACAGTTCCCGCAACAAAATTTGTGTCCCCGAAATTGTCCCCAATTCTGTACATTTTCCTAAAATGCAGTGTCGGACTGGCCAACTGATTTTTTTTGTGTTATATTAAAAACTTAAACATATTTAAAAAAATATTATTTATCATACTCTCTAAAAAATGTCTAAATACATACACACACACATACAGTGTTCAAGATATAATTATTTTATGCGCAAGTCTAATGAATATAACAGCTATCTTTCTTTTTCTTTTTGCGGTAGTACTATTAGCCATATTTGGGTGTCCTCTCATTCATTTTTAGGATTTAACCTAAATATTACAACCCACCTTACAAAAGGTGGGGAAGTTCTGATTTTAAAATATGTTGTTTAGGTCGGGACGATGTAAATTAAGTTTCCGACCTCGGGGAGGGACGGCGCGAGCCGCCATGTTTGATTAAAGGTCCAGAAATAGTATATTGTAATACAAGTGTTGAAAGCTTTGGTTTGCTACACGAATGTGAAGTTTGCAGCACTCACTATCGTTCGTGCTGCAATCACATGAGTGTAGCAGAGAGCTTTCAGCACATGTATTACACGCTATTTTTTCTGCAACCACATTTTCATAAAAAAAAAATCTGATATTCGTCAAATGTCATTATGACATTTCTTAAAAAAGTAACAACTAAAATCACAATCGCAGACTACTCTATATTGAAATGAGTGAATTTGTTTCATTACTAGGGAGATTGACAAATAACGCTTGTTATAAATTTTCAAATCCTTCAAACTGTGATTTTCACAATTTTGATATACATAATAATAATTTATAAAAACCATTCAAAATGAATGAAAGTGATTGTGAAGATTTCCCAAATACTCCTCCGAATGTTGCTGAAGCTGCAAATGCTGCATCTCTGGAATTACTACCAGAGAAATCCAAAATAAGGTATATTAGAGAACGCAGCATATTTGTCACACGGTGTAAACAGAAAAATATTAAGAAATTTACGGAAAGTGTCCTTCTGGCTTATTTCGCCGAATATTCCAAGAAAATGAAATCATCCACACTTTGGTCTTCCGGAGAACATCTGCAACGTTACTTGCTAATGCCGGAGCAGACATTCTTTGTTTGAAAATACATGGGGGATGGAAATCTTCCACAGTTGCAGAAGGCTATATAGATGATAGCGTCCAAAATAAAGTAAAAAATGCCCAAAACATCATTGGAAAGCCTAACGGTTTAACTAGTAAATCAATTGAGATTTCAGCACTTCCCCAAACTCAACTAGTGACAGATTCCACTACAACAAATCACAATTTGTTCAATTCCAAGCGTAACTGTTCAATTAGCCCTACACTCGACAATTCAATATTTTCTCAACCATTGACAGATTCCACCGATTCCCCTATCACTACAGTGACAACAAATCACAATTTGTTCAATTCCGTGCCGCCAAGCATTAATATTAACAATTGTACGTCATTTACATTTAATTTTAATGTTAATAATTAGTCTGTACTTGCATAACACTACTTGTATTTATTAAAATAAAAGTTTTCCATGATTTTGCTTTAGCATGTTGAAAGAACTTTCAACACTCAAAATTTACGTGTTGAAAATATCTTTCCACACGTAAATTCCATTTGTTCGGCAAACACCTATTTTCAATACTCGTAACTATGGAGACGAAAGTTGAAAAGCCTACTTTCCATGGTGGTTGTAGAAAAAAGTATTTTTAGCCATTTTCTCAAAACCGTTGATCCATATCAAAATTTTGCAAGAAAGCTTATAATTACTTCCTTGTACGTAAGTAAAGGAAGTATTGTAATCGCGAAAAATTTCGGTTTTCAGATTTCAGCGGAAATATACATTTTGATCATCCCTGAATCCATTTTGACTAATTTCGTTGTGACGTCTGTACGTACGTCCGTACGTACGTATGTATGTACGTACGTACCTCGCATAACTCAAAAACGGTAAGCCGTAGAAAGTTGAAATTTTGTATTTAAGACTGCTATAACATCTAGTTGTGCACCTCCCTTTCTGGTTATTACACAATTTCCAGAAGAGGCACTTTACATGAAGCCTATAATAGACTTTATTGAAAAATTGTTTTAAAATATAATCCAAAACTTTTCAAATTTGGTATACAAGACTTTTATGTAAATCGAAATAAAATAATAGATTTTGGTTAAAATAGGCTAACCGGAAGTGGTACATTACTTGAAGTTGTTAACAGTTTTTCTTGAATAAAATAATTTTATTTTGATTTTAGAAATAAATGCTTCAAATAAAAGTTTTAGAGAATTAATTTCTGCGTCTAGCACATCAAGTATTATTAAATTAGCCCTTTGTATAAGCGAGATATGTAAATTTAAAAATTATATACTTTTTTGTTTTTGTAATAAAGCTTGTTATGGATTAGGACAAAAAAATAAAAAAAGTTCATGTCAAATTACGTTAAATACGTGCAATTTTATGATTCGTACAATAAGAAATATTATATTTTTATTGTGAAATTAGTCATATTCATTGTTGTAATCAAATATTTCTTTGTTGTAATCAAAACTATCTTTAAAAAGAACCGGGTTAGATTATGGTCGCTATATATCTTACTGTTTTGAAGTTAAAATTAATATTTTGTAATTTATTTATTAAAAAAATATGTATAGTTTAATAATCGTACAAGGAAGTCATGTGGTGTCCACATCAGATTTTTTTTTGTATAAAAAGGGTTCTTACATTTTTTACCTGGGATGACCTGTCAAAGAGTTATGTTAAAAAATATATAACCAGAATACGAGCTTTAATTTTATATTGTTTCAAATTTTGATACGGTCCACTGTTTTTGAGAAAATGGTTAAAACACTTTTTCTGCACCTGAGGGTGGCTCGCGGCGACCCTCCCCAAGGTCGAAAACTTGAATTTTACATCAGAGACCCGACCTAAACAACATATTAAAATCAGAAGTAGGTACCCCACCGTTTGTAAGGCAAAGGTCTGACTGGACTATATGAATTATATCAAATTTCATTCCAATCGAACAAAGCGTTCTGTTATTATAAGTAAAATTAATTAATTAAGTATGTCATTTTTGCTGTATTATTTGCATTTATAAAAACTTATACCCTTATTTAAAATAAAAATGGTGCACTTACAGCCAAAATTAAAAGTTTACGCCTCTGTATATAAAGTATGTATGTGCATAAAGGTGCGCAGTATAAACAGCTTAAACTAACAGTGATGAATGTTTATGTTTACCAATTTACAAAAGACTATTAAAAACACAAATGAAATGATTCGTAGTAAATTTAATGAATAGTTCGTATAATTTTCCTATCTGATTTAATTAGTTAATAACGAACGCAAATAATATCATGTTTTGTACATATAAAGAGTTCAAATGCGGCGTAATAATAGGTAAATATACACGCGATAGGTTCATCATAGAAAGTAAAAAGTTAAAAATGATATTAATAGGTACATATCTAGTAAAATGGGAGCAGTAATAATCATAAATCAAACAACACAATTGGGTATTTCATTAATTTACAGAAATTCCTATGATATCTTCATAATAGCGGCCTGTTTAACAATTTTTGTAATACATCATAAATTCATTTTTATTATAAATGAATGAATACATGGAAGTAATTATTACACATGTTATCAATCTAAATTAATTAATACTTTAATTATCATTTCCATCAACGCGTAATTATTTCAAAATGTTAATTTCTACTCTCAGGAGATATAATAATTTTTCAACTAATATATTATCATATGACGTCATGACGTTAAATCCCAACTGATGCAAATGGATCCTTTGAGAATGAAATATTCATCATTTTAATAAAATGTCAGAAATTTATAATTACTTTTTGAAGATTTTATCTTTATGTTTGTTATGGGATGACGTCAAAATACAAATGTTTTTTACTCAGAAAATATTTATGTGGGAGTATGGACAAAAAATTAACCTAATTTTTTACCAACACATACTCGTTACAAATTTATTAGTTGCAATGGAATTGTATTACAATTTTATTGTAATAAAAATAATTTTATCAACGCCTACTTAATTAAAGTCTGTTTGATGATCGAAAATAAATAATTAAAATGATACAACCTTTTTTAGTTTTATTTCTGTTTATTTATTTAAATACCGACGTTTCGGCAGTATTAACTACTGCCTTCTTCAGGATATAAACAACAAATCAACAAATATAAATAAATAAATACAAAAACATTAGCAACACGTAACCAAGGTGACAATTACAACATATTTAATATAGGAAGCCATGCACGACTAAGATCTAGCTCGTCACAATGATTGAGATTATTGCTTTTGGTTTTGAAAATTTCAATGGTTTCTCTAATTAACCTGTTGTTTAGGTGTGTTGGTCTCGCCAGTATTTTTGTATCTTCGAATTTTATATTGTGGAATTCTTCCAGGGCGAGACCAACACACCTAAACAACAGGTTAATTAGAGAAGCCATTGAGATTTTCAAAACAAATACAAATATTCCATCATTACCGAAATCTGTATACGAAGCAGATTGGCACACCCAGCAATGGGTAATATGCCGTGATGAAATATTTATTTTATTTATTTTATATATATATATATATATATATATATATATATATATATATATATAATTTAATTTAATTTGTACGGACAAATGTCTTTGTATAATTAAAATTCAAAATATAAATTATGTTCAGTCTTCGTCAACAAAATTATGACTTAAAAATTCCTGTGTAGAATAAAAACAATGACGCAACAAAAATGTTTTTACTTTTCTTAAAAGCATTATTATTCAGGTTTTTAAAATCTAATGGTAAAACATTATATAAATTAATTTGTAATGAGTTGTTTGCAGATTTACTTAATCTAAACCGTTGAGTACGTATTAATTTTGAATTCCTTGTTCCATAATTATGGTAATTTGACGATGTAAGAAAATTGTCTCTAGTTTCATGAATTTCGATTGAAGTACAGTAAATGAACAAACATGTTTCTTACAATAAGAAAGTTAAGGGGGGGGGGAGGGCGTCTCCCCAGACACCTGTATATATATACAGGGTTGTGACCGCGACCCCGGAACATAGGACTTTAACATGTAAAATCAGATTTTCGTAATTTCCTGCTTCCCTAATTATTTTAGGTAAAAAAGCTTCAAATAAAAGTTGTAAAATTCTGCATCTGAATCAATGAGCAAAATTAATTTTGTATGCCTTGTAATGTCATAAAATAGGTATGAAAATGTCGAAAATCACCGCAAAAATAACTATAGCCATGGAATTGAAACAAAAAATGAAAAAATGTTAACGATTTATCTGTCAAGCTAGGTTTAATTTCATTATTATTTGTAAAATATGTTCAAGTGAACAAATATCAATTTAAATTAAAAGATAATTCTTAATTGAAACAGAAATTAGAAATAATATCTAATAATAATAAATTACCCTAAAGTGACAGATAAACCGTTAGACATTTATTATCTATTTTGTCTCAATTCCATGGCTATTGCTATTTTTGAGGTGATTTTCGACATTTTCATACCTAATTACAAGGTATACACATTAATGTTGCTTATTGATTTAGATGCAGAATTTCATGCTCTACAACCTAAAATAATTATGGAAGCAGGAAATTATGAAAGTATGATTTTACAATTTAAACTCCTATGTTCCGGGGTCGCGGTCATCACCATGTACTCGTATATACAGCGTGTTAATTAAAAACCTGGCCATAGGCGTTTAACATGGGAAATCAGTTTTCCTTGCGCAAAAGTACCCAAATTATTTTATACAAAAATACTTCAAATAAATGCTGTAGAGAATTAATTTCTGCACCCGAGTCAGTTATAAAATTTTGTTTTTGACATTTAATAACCGAGAAAATCAATCTTAAAGTTTTTTGAAGATTGCTGATTTATTACGATAGCCATGCAACTCAAACTCAAAAAAAATGTTCCATACTTTCACAGGAATATGTTATTGAAAGAAAATTACAAAATACAAAATTTTTGACAGTTAAGATGGCATGCAATTGTTCGTAATTTTGTTTGAGTTCCATGGCTACCGCTATAAATCAGCTATCGCCAGAAAAACATAAAATCTTATTATTAATTCGGGTGCAGAATTTAATTCTTTACAACATTTATTTGAAGTATTTTTGTCTAAAATAATTTGGGAACTTTTGCGCAAGGAAAAACTGATTTCCCATGTTGAACGCCTATGGCCAGGTTTTTAATTATCACACTATATTGTTTCGCTAAGACTGACACTTTAAACGGCTACCCCCCGCATAGGCGGCCGTGATATAAGCCTAATATTTATTAGAACAGTTATTACTAGAGCTCAGAAAATATGCAAAGCGCATATTAAGTGCAAGCTTGCATATTTTTATGAAAATCGAATAATGCATATGCAAAATAAAATAAGTGCATATTTTGCGAATTTTTAACAAATGATAATTTTAAATTATTACTTCAAAGAAAAACTGGCGATTCATAGGTACTTTGTTGAAGGAGAGATTACTATAATAAAGTATTATGGTCAGCCGGATGACCTTCTAGAGTGCTATGTGAATGTATTTACACTCATCATCAGATATTTTCTACTTTTACCACGGAATTTTCCGATCTCCAGGTAATTTCTACCCCTATATTTGGTATAAATTTTACAGTTCTCTATAATTTTTTGGACGTTTGTGCGAAGCATTAAAAAAATAATATAGAAATATAATTGTGTGTTAAACAAAAATCCTAGATTTGATAAACCGACACAAACAAATAAATTAATAAAATATTAAATTGCGATGTTGAGGTTAATGTTAATTTTAAATCAAACTTAATTGCAAATTTTAAATAAGCCCCTATAATTTGTTGCAAGGTTGAAGTTAGTCGTTAACACGAAAGAACGCGGATGTTGTCAGGAAGAGTATTCCACGTAATCGTGTTGTTATGTAATAAAAATAAACCATGGGCGTCGCTTCGGTGCAATCTACTACTCTTGGTTGGAGCGGTTCATGTATTACGTATAACAAGTTATACACATAGTAAATATTTTTAATCGATGTGCCGCTTTACAGAAATCCTGATAGAATTTAACATTCCTCAGACCGATTTTCTCTCGTGTCACTGACTGTACATTTTCTTCATTCATTTTTACTGGTACAAGGCAAAATCTTTGTTTAGATAATTTAAAAAACACCTAGTTATTTATTTTTATAATTGTAATATTAAAATAGATTAATTTAAATACTTAGTTCTAAGAAAAAACAAATGTATTATACGTAATGTAGGTTTAATATGTACTAATAATAATTAATCATAACTAGTGCTGTGAGGATACGACAAAACTTGCATCCGAGTACCCGGATTTCAAAATATCCGGTTCCTCGGATATCCGATATTCGGATATTGAAGCGGATATCCGTAAATTGAATTCGGATTTGAACTTGGATCCGGATTCGATGATTTATTAAGGATCCGGATCCAAATTTTAATTCTGGATCCGATTCTTCATTTTCAATGTGAAGGCAAACCCCACTAAAATACCCAGGTAGTTTGTGCAAATGTAAAGAAAAAGAATTTATACTTTCACAGAGTCCTATTTAGTAAATGATGCATAAAAAAATACAAATTTGTATTATTACACATATAAAGTAACATATTAATATGACATACTCATATTCGAATCTAAGATCCGATACTAAAATTCGTTTCCAAGATTCGATATTCGAATGCGGATCCAAGATCCGATACTCAGATTCGGATCCAATATTCAATACTCAGATTGGGATACAAAATTCGATACTCAGATCCGGATCCAAAATCCGATACTGAGATTTGGACCCGAGACCTGGAGACTTTAAAATTCAATTATCTGGATATCCGGATATTTTTGGATCCGAAACCGAAACTATCTGCATCCGGATCCCACCACTAACGACTGTTTCTGACTTAAGCCGAAATATATTGTGAATAGTGGTATAATGCTAATGATTTTAACTAATGTCCGTGTATGAGAGGTCATTTCTTAGAAATGGAAGTCGGTGTCAGTTTAATAGAGATATGTTTATTAGGAAAATTCAATATAAAAATGCCGGTTCCCGTAAAATTGTCCAATTAATAGAGGTGCTCGCTTATTGGAGGTGTCTGTTAAGAAATCATAACGACATAACGACGGTTAAGATGTGATACCTCGTATCTACATTTTTCATGTAAAATGTGTTATGAACATCGAAATGTGCAGAAAAAATTATGCGCATTTCTGATGATACCTCGTACGTTCATTTCTAACGTTTGCTCGATCCACGTCAGAATTGTACGTACGAGGGATCACCAGAAACGCGCAAAATTTTTTCTGCACATTTTGATGTGCATAACTCATTTTACCTGAAAAATGTAGATACGAGGTATCACATCTTAACCGTCGATAAGTGCATATAATAGCATGTATAAGAACATATTTTAGTATATTTTTAGATGTTTTAGTGCATATTTTCCGAGCTCTAATTATTACTAATAAAAATTTGTTTTCAGACGAGATAAACATTATTTAAATCATGGAAGGTCATCTGACTGGACCCTATTTGACGGATATAAGAAAGGATCAGAAATGGACGTGTATCCTAGAAGAGCTCTGGGGGCAGGTATTAAAGCAGGATTAACTGTCCTTATGAGAGCCTATGATTATGATTTGGATTATATTTGCAGAGGTCCTGTTCAAGGATTCAAGGTATGAAACATAATAATTTCCATATTCTGTGGGTTGATGTCATATTCCTGTTTAGTAATTAGCTCAAAATTTTAGAAAATCTATTTGAAAGCGAAAGGGACATGTTGGGGCGGATGAAATAACATTGCACACACTCATTATGTATTGATAATTTTCTTATATAATTCCTCCTTTCAGGTCCTCCTTCACAACCCGGCAGAAACTCCACGCGTTAGCCAACAATACTTCCGAGCTCCCCTAAACCAAGAAGTCATCGTGGCTGTGCAACCAAACATGATGACTACTTCAGAGGGTCTCAAAGATTACGAACCATCTCGTCGGTCCTGCTTTTTCGACCACGAAAAGAATTTAAGATTCTATAAAGTTTACACACAACAGAACTGCGAAATAGAGTGTCTGGCCAATTTTACTCTAAATATGTGTGGATGTGTGGCTTACTACATGCCGAGTAAGTAAGGATTGATAATGGTAATATACTGCAAATAATCTGAAATGCAATTAATTCTTTGAATTTTGACTTATTTTCTAAGATATTTCAAACGTCCGCCATTTTACTTTTTAATAATACAACGTCCTACTTGTTTACTATCATTGTAAAGTAAATTTTATGTACTTTTCAAAAATATAGAAAAATATGGTAAGTTCCTTTTGAAATTTCAAAGTTGATATCACATACTCCGGAACCGGAAGTAACAGAACGCTTCTTGATACGACATCTTATTGCCCATATTGCCCATTGTAAATTTGTTTATTTGAAGATAATCGCTATCTTGCTTAATAAGGGAGATAATTGCCGGTTCATTCTCGCGTGATCATTCTGCATATCGTTCAAATATTTATCGAATATTTATATGCGATATATTTTTTAATATATCGATATATTTTATTTATTGATATATCATTGCCATCCCTACGGATATATAATTTATATGTATATCAGTAGACGCAGAATTAATTTATTATGAACATAATACATTGATCAATACCATTTTACTAAATTTTTGAAGAAACGATTCGAGCGACATTTAATAACTTGATAATAATACGTATAATATACTTACTATTTTTATTATAAAAGCGTATAGTCCACTATCTTTTACATTAATCTATTTTGACTTTTTCTGCTACATTGCAAATTATGTAATTATAAACATATGTACCGAAACAGTTGTAAATGTTCCTTATATAATATATTTCTTCTCTTGTGTTTATGAGCCGTAACTGCCAAATAAAAGACATGATGAAGTAGTTGAGGTCATTTTAATTTTGGCGTAATGTCTTCATTGAAATATAGTTACGGGCATAAGTATTTTAAATTAATTTAATGGATTATATATTTGAAATAGTTATTAGAAATAAGAAATAATTAAATAATATGTTTTTCTTTTTTCAGGAGCACATAAAACACCAATTTGTGGATCCGGGAAAACACATTGTATGGCCCTTGCACAATGTAAGTATATCATTTAAAAAAAAAACGTTAATTTAATATTAATTAATCATACAAATCTTGGAACTTTATCGAACTTTGAGGCCCAAATTCAGAGACGTTACTCAATGACCACTCAACGCAGACTCAGTTGTCACTTAGTTGTAACTCATTTGAGTGTGAGTTAAGCTAACACTCACTTCTTACTCAATTTCGTATTCAATGAAACAAACGTATGAGTCAGTCAGTATTAATTCTGTTTTGGCATATTTTTATAGTGAATTAACATTATCTCGAAAAATTTAACTGAAACGAAAGAAATTAATGAAACATAAAAATAATGAAATAATATAGAAGTAATTTTAATTCTTACCGTGGAAAGTTTGTCCATCTTGTACGTTTTGAACAAATTCCAAAAAAATTGTAATATATTTTAATACAAAATACTTTCTGTTTGAGACTACAAAATAACAACAATTTAACAATGAAGTAATTTATTAAAATATATATCTGTTGATTTGAGTAAGATGTAAGGTAGCTACAGTGCTACAGACCACACTTAGAATTTACTCAACTGACACTTAATTTCAACTTACTTTTCACTGAAATTCGACTGGCCTAAGGTCTTTGAATAATAATGACATTTTGACCAATTGAGTGCAAGGTGAGTGTGAGTTGAGTGAAAGGTGAGTGTGAGTCGTGTCTCTGAATTTGGCCCTGAGTCTTCACGACACCGTGTTATACGAGTGCACCGTTTTATGAGTGCAATTCTGTAGACTGTTATTGTATCATTTTCGTCTATAATTCAAATTATATTATGTACATTGTAAAAGATAAATAATAATAATTCTTGTTTGCCCTCAGTGAGACTTTTACTGCGAGAAGTAGAAACTGAGTTAGCCGAAAAGAAAGCTGATGAAGAAAACAGAAAAATGAATCAACAAGACAAATGCAACTGCTTGCCTGCATGTACTTCATTGTCATATTCGGCTGAAACGTCCCAAGCTGACTTTAACTGGATCAAAATGTTTCAAGCTTTTAAGGCAAATTTCAGCGAATTCCCAGGGTAAGCAAAGTGGGAGAACTTTTCCAGTGTCTTTCAAAGTGTATGTGTATATACAGTTTTGGAATCAGTTTATTTATTGACTGGTTAGCGGATGATTAGACGACCTCTACTTTATTAAGGAGGAACACACACAATTATACACTTGCACTTACCACTAATACTTAAAAAATAACTTTATTTACATGAATATACAGGGTGTTTGGCGTAAGTCCAACACCACGAATATTTCGTTTATTTTGAGAGATACAAAAAAATGTTAATAAGCAAAGTTAAACTAGAAAAATGGTGTCATAAGATGAACATAGCAGAAATTTTGTATCTCTTTCGGTTTTAGCGGAAATGGGTACAACTTTAAAACTAGCATAGCGAATCGATTTTTATATTTTTTTTTCAAAATGTACATAAAATGTGCTTCACAATGATACCAAATTATCATAGTTTTACTTTCACCATTTCAAAATGGCAACCATCTATTCTCAAAATATGTATTAATAAAATAACAGATAATAACACATGACACAAAATATTCAATTGTTTTCTCAAAGCACTCTTATTACAATCAGATATAAATTAAATAAGCATAATTTTCATTTGCATTTTTTTCAAATATTTTTTAATATTAGGGTATTACCGAACGATTAACCACCACTGAAAATCAAAAAATATTTCCGAAATACATAGAAATACTCGAAATACGGAAATATTAAATATTTCGAAAATATTAGAATATTCTGGAAATAAGTAGAAATAACCCTTGGTATTACATATAGATATCGTTGAATCGAAGAAGCGAATAAAAAATAAGAAAGTTGTATTCCGTATTTTGAGAACCACTGGTAGAAAAAAATATATTTTGTTGCTCATTGTAATAGTCTTGTAAAAGAGAAATTGTTAGATATTTTAATCGACCTCGTAGCTCTTATGGTTCTCGAGATAGCAATACTGTACAACATAAAATGAACATTCTGTCTATAACATAATTATTTTTTCTTCATTTCAGAATTCAAATGACTCGAGTGAACATATTCTTCAAGGACACAGAATTCATATCCTCTATTCGAAGCGAACTATACGGCCCTACAGACTTCCTTGCTAGTTGCGGAGGTCTGCTAGGCCTTTTCATGGGCTTTTCTTTCATTTCGCTGGTAGAAATAATATATTTCCTGACTCTACGTATGTGGTGCAACATCAAAATGCATGGAAGAAAGATGTGGAATCAATCTAGAATTAGTAACAGAAAGAACGATCCCAAAGTACAGAAGAGCAAATAGATATTAATAATTAATAATATATCGATGTTCTGTGTCTCATTGTGATCTGAATATTCAAACATTGTGGCCATTATAATTACGTGATATTTTTTTGGTTGTGTTACAAAACACATCAAAGTTAAATGTACCTTAAGGATGGTGACCAGCAGAACATTAGATTTTAAGTGGATGATGAAGCTTCTTGACTGGATGAGTGTATGGAAATTAATAAATTACTGGATTGCAGTCAAATTATTTTATTTAAATTTCCGACTCTACCGGTTTCGGCATATCCATTGCCTTCTTCAGGAGCTACAAATTGATACATTTTTTTAAAACCATTTGAATACATCGTTTTTTATTTTATATAAAACTTACGTAATTTTTTTTCTAAATTTGTATGTACACATTAAAATAATAATAAAAACACATGTAGGACGTCAAAACAGTTAACAAATAAATAAATATAATAAAATACTCAAAAAGTCGTCAAAATATTTTAAAAACAAAATAAATATATATATATATATATATATATATATATATATATATATATATATATATATGAATTTTAAGCACTCTTATGGAAAAATATAATTTAGTTTTAACATGCCGTGTGCCAGAGTGTCTGGTCGCGAATCTAGAGACCCGGGTTCGATCCCGACCGACGCCAAAAATTACATCGAATTTTAATGGCAAAAAATTGACCCCTGTGGCGCACTCTCCACGCCAGCAATGAGTGCCCGTGAGGTGACGCCTGGTAAGCGCCCGCACGGTACAAATATTCCATCATTACCGATATCTGTGTATGAAGCAGATTGGCACACCCAGCAATGGGTAATATGCCGTGATGAAATATTTATTTATTTATTTATTTATTTATAGTTCGGAAGTTTGTTGTGTTACCGCTAAAAAAAATTAAAAATAGAGGCCGAAATTTAAATAAAATAATTTGACTGCAACCTAGTAATTTATTAATTTTCATTGGAGTTTAACATGTAAAATCATACTTTCGTAATTTCCTTCTTCCCTAATTATTTTTTTTTAATCAAATTTATATTTTTACATACGTTTTCAACAAAACATATTGATAGAAATCAGATTTCCAGTATCCTGCAAGTAACCTATTGTTCACTTGAACAAAAATAATAAATAATACCTATATTCGCCGTCAAATAAATATGAACTAATGTTCAACTTTTTCCCTTCTCCGCACCCTGTTCCATGGCTATCGCTGTTTTTGAGGCGATTTTCAACATTTCTATACCTAATTTCTGTCGTTATAAAGCATGCAAAATTAATTTTGCTTATTGAATTAGATGCCGAAATTTAAACTCTATAACTTTTATTTGAAACTTTTATACCTAAAATAATTAGGGAAGTATGATTTTACATGTTAAAGTCCTATATTCGGGTGTTCGAGTCACCACCCTGTAGATGTTTTCTTAGTAAATCTACATTGTTTTCATGGAATAAAAAAATCTTTAGCAATAAAGGCCTACATTGAATTCTCAAAATTCATAGGATTTTTGCTAGTTTTTTGCATGATCGTAGAAAAAGTATTTTAATACTCTAAAATCATTAATTATTAAAATATATTAATTTTTAATTGTTTATTTTATAAAATATATTAAGTGCTTAATATAAAAATAATAATAAATTGAGTATACATATTTATAATATTAAATATACGTCGTACATACATACATATACAAATCTGAATGTGATACTATTATAAGAATAGTTATGTATTAATGGAATCTAAATGAAATAAACATAATAAAATATACAGACTAACTTAATTTTTCTTATATTCTGCTTTTTATAAAATGGATAAATGTATTTCCTATAATCTTTTTAGTAAGGATATGAAATGAACATATGGTTGTATTCAGAAGAAAGTACTGTATCGAATGGGCCTAAAAATATATACTATCTCATTTGAAAAAATATAACTTTATGTTATAGTTTAAGAACCACTGGCTTAATTTTTTTTGTTCAATAAGTAAATGTCCGTCCCAATCTACTACAACTCTTATTTGAATGATTTTCTTCTATTCCCAATAACAATGACAATAATCGAGGTGTCCCGGATCAGTGAAACACCTGTATTATTGTGGGAACAAAGAAAAACACTCGGTTATATGTTTCAAAGCAGGGCATCGAACCTGAACCTGAACCGAACCAATACCGGAACCAAACCGTTGCATTTTAGCGAACCCAACCCAGAACCGAACCTCAAATATATTTTTCAATTGAACCCGAGTTGAAACCGAACCGAGTATTAAAAGTCAGATTCAGGGTACAGTTCCGGTTTAGGTTCATTTTGAGTTCGAAACGTACGCGTAATCGTAATACAGCCTATAATCGACGCCTGTGCTGTCTGTTTGTGAATATTGTGTTCGTGTTCTTGTCTTGCGTAAATTTCGGCTCACATTTTAAATTATTTCTATATAAAGATTGTTATTTCAAAAACATTAATTCAGTTTTTATTAGGTTCAACCGAACCTGAACCCAATACTTGAATCGGGAACAAAACCGCAAATTTTATTAATGTTTGAACCAGAACCGCATCCGAACCCATCTCTCCAAAAATAAATTAACCGGAACCTGAACCGAACCCAGTTTTTGGCGGGTTGATGCCCTGTTTCAAAGTATATGTATTTAAAAACTTTATATGTATTTCGGCTGTGATGCCATCCTCAGAAGTAATGATGACTGACTGTATTGTTGAACCATATTGAGTGTTTGTCAATGTATTAGTTATTGTTGTTTTTTTTTTTGTTCCTATTTAAAGTGTTTCAATGAGTGCCCACAGCAACTTCAATTAATATTATTAACCTGTATTATTGTTCGGTATTTTACTTACAAAATATGCATTTATGTTTCTATTTGGTATATTAAATTACGAAATCACATTAGGTAAACGCATAATATAATATATTGTTCTACTATATTATTAATGTAAAAAGGAAAATGTTATTAAATACCATTCTAACATAATATAATATCTCTTATTCCATATAATTTGGCTTGAGTATTGCGCATCAAATAATTTT
This sequence comes from Harpalus rufipes, assembly GCA_951394225.1. Classification (NCBI taxonomy): domain Eukaryota; kingdom Metazoa; phylum Arthropoda; class Insecta; order Coleoptera; family Carabidae; genus Harpalus; species Harpalus rufipes. The sequence goes on along the minus strand of OX596288.1, from coordinate 9,674,648 downwards.
TATAGAGAATTAAGCGGTTAATAAATGAATAATAATGAAAAAAATTAATTCACTTTGTTGCAAATCTAAGAAAAATGACAATAAAAAAGATGATAATTTTTTTTGCGATTTATTATCAGAGTATAGTTCCAATACTACTATACATGGTATACCATATTTTGCTGACAACACACGATCATGGATTGAAAGGTAAAAACACTTTTATGTAAAATATGTACCTACTTAATATATGTCACGCAAGTGTTTATCTATCAGTTACAAACATTTTAATTTTTCAATTGGTTTCCATGACTTTATTATGACCTTAAAACGTGCTTAATCATTAAAATCTGGGTATGCGATTTTTAGCATGAATCCAATACCTCTCTTACCGAGAAGTAAAAACAAGTACATATCTTTATATATTTATAATGTAAGTTTATTTATTAAAGAAAAAAATATAATTACAGTAAAATTTTTGAAAGATGTCCGATCAAGGTCGTCTGCGAATTGTATGAATTCAGATTTTAGCTCCACGCATTATGACAAATTGTGTCGTTTGCTTAGTTTTTATGAGGGTACATAAGATACTACTGTTATTTTATTATTATAAAAATATATGTTACAATAAAAGCATTCAAAATTCAAAAATAAGTCAACTGGTAAGTTTATTAGCAAATGTAAAACCAAATAATGTTAAAAATAAGATACTGACACAATGTCAGTGTCAGTGACTCTAACACAAAATAACGTTATTCGTACGGCTATGAATTAAGGTAATGTATATGAATTAATTAATAAACTTACGTTACAGCGAAAGTATTATCAACAACGACCATCGTTTTAAAGTGGAATGTCCTGGCTTAGTCGAAACAATATGAATTTTTGAAAGACAAGCGTGTTATATCTATCCTTATCGCACATGCTTATAGCCTTTGCAAAGGAAAGAGATAAATGTATGCCAATTTGTTAATTCGTTCATGATACAGATGACCTTGATCGGACATCTTTCAAAAAATTTACTGTACATACAGAGGGAAAAAGCTGATCAATTATGTAGTACCGTATGCTCGATACTATAGTTTCGGGTGAAATCTTAGCAGAATATTCTGATAAAGTGTTATTCCTCCCTAGCGCTGGCTGGCGATTCTATGGGGCCTCGGGAATATATTATTTCTTAGAATGTGCAGCGCCCATGTCAGCGCAGGGCCTCGGACAGAATTCCGAAATATCGACGTCTGAGCCGAGCTTTCAAATAAATTAATCATAAGTCTAGAAACTAGAAAATAATGTCTGCATGAATACATTGTATTACTCCTATTAAAAAGAAAGTAGATTCTTTATATCTTGATATAATAAGAAATAAAAATTGAAAAACAAAGTAGGCGGGCCCCATGTCAAAGCGGACCCTAGACCGGGGCCTCGTGGGCCTAGGCAGTAATAGGGTTCTGGAGCACTAGCTCTATATTAAATATGAATTTTAAAGCTTAAGCTATGTTAATTGTTGTAATAATAAGATTCAATAAACCACAGTATCGTCCATTCAAAATTTATCCGATAACTTATGTGACACATGTTATGTAGGAATACTATTATATAACCATTCTAAATATTAATTTCTTTTACTTTACAAATCTATTTACTTATGTGTTATTGTCTAGATTATGGTGGGTGATAGGTTTCGTGTTTAGCGTAACAGTCTGCATTTATCTCATATCCAAAACCTGGATAAAATGGAAGGAAAATCCAGTAATAGTGTCGTTTGCACAGGAACACACTCCAATATGGGAAATTCCTTTTCCAGCTGTGACTGTTTGTCCTTTGAATAAAATCAATCAAAAACAATTCAACTACACTGCATTTTATCATATTTTGATTCTAGATATATTTCCAGATGGAGTAAAAGAAGAAGAAATAGATAGATGGGAAGAGATGGTCAAAAAAGGGCGAGTATTATTTTACGAGCCCAAACTCCTAACAATTTATACAATCTACACAAATGATTAGAATTTTTTATAAAATTCTTTCGACAACTCATATATAGACTTAAAACTGCGTGCCAAATGACTCGAGAAAATAGCTCGATCGGTGTTTTAAGGCTCACCTTCTAGTCCATATTTAGCGTCTACCGATACCCTATACTTTAGGCACAATGAAAAACAAAAAATCATGACCTGCTCTGTTAAATTTAATATCGGTTTTAAACTGCCTTTCTCAAGTTACAATACAAAGTTATATTTAATATATATATATATATATATATATATATATATATATATATATATATATATATATATATATATACAGGGTGTTATTTTTTAGTGGACCCAGCAAATATCTCGCTTATTTATTAAGTTAGTAATTTCTTTCATATAACATGATTTATACAGCAACATGTAAGCTACTTGATGACGGATGTACATTCTTAATACCACTTCCGGTTTATTAGTAATTAATGGGTTCGGTATTTAAATCTGTCGAGCACTCTGAGCAATCTGATCACGTGACAGATTCATCTGCACTTTCCGATCTTAGGTTGAATAACCGAACGGATAGAGCGTTTAGCTGTCATTTTGACACATTAATTTGTGCCAGAATAAAAAAATAAAATAATAAAGAACTGTTAACATGTGTACTGTGTGCAAGTTATGAACTGTTCATAACTCGCCATGATGATGATACTGATTAAGAAGGTAGAAATGATTATGGACAACTTAAAGCTGAAAATTATATAGAAAAATGTTTCCTAAAATGAGTAATTTCAAACATTTTTGATTGATATACGAAAACGACAATATTCATTCATAGAATAGACACTGTGTGCATTGCCGGCGACAAACATTTTAAATTTGCGTTTAAATACGCATCGCCAGATAACTGCTCAACATGCTCCATGTTTAGAGAACGAGCGAACAGGTCGGACTCTGTTCGCTTTGTGAGCTAATAACCGAACGTAGAGCTGAGTAAAAAAATCGCTCAGATGTAATTACCGAACGGCATCGAGCGCTCAAACCGCTCAGAGCGTAAAACCGAACGCAGCCATTATCAACTTTGAAATTTCAAATGGAACATATTTGAAAAGTATATCAAATTTGCTTTACAAACATGTAAAAATAATCCATATGTTACATTATTAAAAAGTAAAATGGCGGCCATTTTTTTATACACCTAGTCGAAAAGAGAATAGTGAGCCATGACTATGGCTTGAAATAAAACAATTGAAATTATCCCCTATCCACCGTACTCGACCGATTTGGCTCCCTCCGCTTTTTCCATCTATTCCCAAACTCACAACGTTCAACACCGGACAGATATTACGATTCAACGAAGAAGCCATCGATGCAGTAAATGCTTATTTTGAGGACCTCAAAGAAATCCATTTTTGATAGGGAATCAAAAAGTTGGAAAACACTGGACTAAGTTTGTTGTTTTTCATGTCTTTCTGGAAACTTTTCAATCCACCCTCGTAAATATATATATACAAGAAAAAATTAAAACTAAAAAGATATGTTAATAATTATGTTTTTTGTTTATATTTATTAATATCAGCATTATTTTTTCTCTAAATTACCGTAATAAATATTTCAAAACTTTCTAAATTGACGTTAGCCCGAACACCTCTGTACATTTAGCATTTCGGATTAAACGTGTAGGTTTTATAATTTATTTGTTGAAAATGTAAACTAGCCGAACTAACTTCTTAATCCGAACATCCGCTTATAGGGGTATTATTTTGTAAAATATATTAAAAATATTTTTTTTATTTACAGCAATAAAATATTCTGGGATATATCCCTAATTTGTAACTTAGATCATTTTAATATTTTTAATGGAAATTTTGTTCAGACGAATTATACAGATGAAAGAATTATAGACATAATAGAAAAAGTAAATTTAATTTCATCTAAATGATACTAATTCTATTAATAGGTATTATTTATAGTTAGCGCCTAAAAAGAATGTCACTATAAAAGATGTCGTATGGCAAAATGAAAAATACGAAGATATGACATCAAAAAAATTCTTGTTTTATGAACAAATTACATCTGAAGGATTATGTTTCACCTTCAATGCGTTAGGGCATGATGACATGTACACTTCAGAAATGTAATAATAAATACAAATAAGGGATGGGGCATAAAATTTGAGACTAGGCATTTTTCAAGACCAAATCTATTAAGAGTTAGAAACATTGGTTTTTATTTGACATTTAGAAACACGCAGTAATGTTATTTTTCATCATTAATGATTTGAGTTTTCTAAGTTGTTTGTATCAGAATTGTATCATCATGAATTGCGAACAAGTTCTGTGGAATTATATATTTCAAAAGGAAATAAATTTATGGCAGATCATTTTTTAAAAGAAAATGTACCAAAAGGTTGTGACTGTCTTGACACATCTATCTTAGATGAAAAAAATGTTTTACAATGTTTTATATTGTCAAAATTATTGTTTTCCATTGTTTCTAACTTTATAATTATATTATAGGAAGCTGAAGATGATGCTGGACCAGCATCAAAACGTCCTAATAATAAAAAAATTATATTAAAAAAAAATTATGGTGAAAATGATTAAGCAGAAGACGCACGTCATCAACCTGAAAAAACCTTACAAAAAGAAATATAACTTGTAGTAATTATTAGTTGTTCATTTTTTTAAAAAAGAAAAAATATATACTAGTGTATTAAAGAAACGTATACAGGATGATCACGCGAGAATTAACCATCAATTATCTCCGTTATTAAGCGAGATAGTGATTATCTTCAGATAAACAAATTTACTATAGGCAATATGGGCAATACAATGCCGTATCAAGAAGCGTTATGTTACTTCCGGTTCCGGAGTATGTGATATAACTTTTGAAATCGTGGTATTGAAGTTATGCGATCCGAAACTTTCGTCACACACACACAGACGTCTGTCAATTTGAATTATCTGAATATATTAGCAATTTTCATGGTTAGCATAGCTGGCTGATTTATGAAAATGAATATCTTTATAATTCTTTAACTCTATATCTATTGAATATGAAGTATAAAATGCAATCAAATCGTATAGAGAATAATATATTCTTTAAGTTATAATAACGTTAAATGTCAATAAATCAAATTTAACTGTTAAATCTTCAAATGAGGCTACTTCCGGTTCACCAATTATAACCAAAATCTAATCACTTGTTCTTCTGGATGCAAACTTGGGGAATACGAAAAAAATATAATTTTTGGAATCGTGGTATTGAAGTTAATATATATATATATATATATATATATATATATATATATATATATATATATATATATATATATATATACAGATATCATCGTAAAAATGGTAAAATCGTATTATAGGGACCCTAAAACATGCTTATTCAGTAAAAACTCATCATTGAATTTTTTGACCAAAGACAATACCTTCCTTACCTAAAGGTGACGGAAGGTAAAAAAGAAGAAAAAATATACTAGTACCTTTGAATATATAATACATATAAGAATGGCAACGCATATGGCCTAGCAACATACTATATCTGTCTCTTTTTATTCACAAAATTATTATAGATAGCTAGTGACTCCTACCACAAAACTATGAACTACTGTAAATCGTGCTGACAGCATTGCCAGATACTATTTGTTAGAGGTATTCAATAATCAATAATTCAACAATATTGTTTCATAATAACCAGATAATATATTTTGAATCTTCAATGTACATGTATACTTGTTTTACAGTAGCAAACTTAAAAACCTTTATAAAATCTTAACTTGCTGTTCTAGCTACGTGGCAATACTGTGCAACATCCACCTATTATGTATTTTTTGAACTAACTCAGAAATAATTCGTATATGGAGGGATAGATGGCACCTTCTCTCGAAATATTTAATCTAAATACATTACGTTGCCATTTTTATATGTATTATATATTCAAAGCTAGTACTTATTAACGAAACGTATATATTAATGAATATACAATTATTTCTAAGTCAATCGTTATTCCTTTTACGGAATATAAAATTATTTGACACATGATCATCATCAGCAGTGCCAACGTATTTCTAAGCCAATCGTTATTCCTTTTACGGAATATAAAATTATTTGACACATGATCATCATCAGCAGTGCCAACGTATGGTACAAAAATAAACTACAATTATTTCATATAATTTTATATTTCGTAAAAGGAATAACGATTGACTTATAAATAATTGTAAATATCATTAATATATACATTACTTAATACAAGTACTTTTTTTTCTTCTTTAAAAATAAATAACACCCAAAAATTTCTCCAAGTTATATTTCATTTTATAAGGTTTTTTTTTAGGTTGATGACGCGTGTCCTCTGCCTAATCATTTTCACTATACCTCGGTGACGGAAGGTTAAAATTGGACCTCGTTCGAACTGGTATTATTTAGTAATTATGTTTATTCACTACTAGCCTAAGCAACAGCAATTATTTACTTTTATTTGACAAGCGAAATTGTTTTTTCCTACCTGTACATTGTAACCATGCTTACCGATAATTACCTACCAAGGTCGGTAATCATTACCGACCTCTGTTAAATGTCAATATTGACAGTAACTTTTATACTTCCAAAACCATATAATAAATTAAAAAAGTGTATATTATTATTCAGTAAACTTGGTCTATAATACTATAAATTCACAATAAGGCTGAGTGACATTGTAAAATAATAGGGTTATGTTGAATAAATATTCATATATTTACTTTTTGATTTTTTTGGCAGTAATAAATTATATACATTTTCAGCCTGCTGCCTTAATTATGGAGGAGTGCAGTCAATGTCACTTTCACTACTCATAATTAATGGTAAAAATTGATTCACACAAGATTCAAATGATTCAAACTGAAGAAATGTCAAAGTTCAAACAAAAAAAAAAAAAATGAGACCTACTTTAATTTTGACATATTACAAAACAAATGTTCATTTCAATATGCTTCGTTATTATCAATTTAAAAATCATTAACTAGAAAATATGTAAGTGCTAGTAGTGAATAAAATAGTATATTTACCTTGGTAGGGAAGACCATTATTGACCAGCGTCTTATATCCCTCGCTTTCAGCTCGGGATACAATCTTGACGCTAGGTCAATAATGATAGTCTTCCCTACCTTGGTTAATAATATACTATTATTTCTCATAATGAACCACAAAGGTTTAAAAATTTAGTTAAAATAGTTTGTATTTAACTACATGTTTACTTTTTATAACCATTCAAAACTAGTCTCAAATTTTAAGCATCACCCCTTATTTAATTTCATAAAGATGTATGTTTCAATTATATATAATATTTCAAATAAAATCTGTATAGATTTACAATATTTTTATTGTGTCTTCCTTTTTTGCTTTTAGAAAAAATGGTGTTCATTTTATTAGACATGATAAGAAGAGTACAGGCTGGTCTATTGAGGAAGGATACACGGACAGTAATTACGAGAAATCTTATCCAGAGAGGACATCTCAGGCGGGTTTAATGTTTGGATTAAGTTCAAAATTTTTAATCGAACCGTATCAGAGAGATGGGTACTGTGGAGACAGTGTAGCTGGTTTCAAAGTTAGTTATTCTTTATTTTATTATTTTAGTATGTATCAAATTAAGGGTTTGTTAATAATCTACTAGCAGTCGTGTTCAAATTGTGTATTCTATGCCGACGTTTCGACTATGACCATACCATAGTCATCTTCCGGGCTAGGAATTAGTCAAAGAATAATTGACGTTGACTTCACTGACTAACGGTGTGTTAACAAAAAAACTGCACAAACTTTATAATTTAAATTAGATAAGACAACTAACTTAATTTTTCCCTCATATAAACTACCTATAGTTAAATGACATAATCTGCACAAAAATCTGCCGCTTAATGAATTTATTTTTGAAATTTCGTATGTCGATTAAATTTATATTCTGTCGGACCATGAATGCTTTGTTTATAAATACTTATATATTCAACTAGGCACTAAAATACGCGAAGTCGAGGCAAAGAATGCTGCCGAAGCTGTAAAACTTTGTTTAGTGCCGTGTTGAACACATTATTTTTGTCGATTTTAGAATTAATATTAATTTAGTTATTATTTTTAATAACTATTTTGAAAGTTCATCATCAAACTTATGTTGCTATGCGTTTGTTTAACGTTTGCTATGCGTTTATATATCCTAGGCAGTAAAAGATAATTGTAAAATTCTTATTCCAAGGTTATAGATGCAGTTCACGCAGCAAGTTTTTCTGATTTATTAACAATTACATTTTACTATTCTTGGTTCAGATTTTCTGTTTTTACCTTCCGTCACCATTAATAATAATAATAATAATAATAATAATAATAATAATAATAATAATAATAATAATAATAATAATAATAATAATAATAATAATAATAATAATAATAATAATAATAATAATAATAATAATAATAATAATAATAATAATAATAATAATAATAATAATAATAATAATAATAATAATTGGACCCTAGAAGAAATAAAGAAGGTTGATAGAAAAACACGAAAATTACTTACCATCAATGGACAATTACACCCACGTCAGGATGTTGAAAGACTATATGTAAAAAGAAAAATGGGAGGAAGAGGACTTCAACAGATAGAAGCAGCTTACTATGCAACAATGTTTCAGTTAAGTTTTTACATTAGAACAAACAGTAACCGTGATCCAATAATAAGCAACATTAAAAGATACGAAATGGGCCTTCCACAGAACAGATCTCTTTTAAAAATATCGAAGAAAATAGAAGAAAAAATATATAGTGGGGTAACAAGTTCTGAAAGTAACGTAGAAAATGTAGAAGATGAAATTCAAATAACACAACAAACTCAGCCGCAAGAAAGGAGGACACCTACACAGATAAAAACACAATGTCAAACAAAATTATACAATATTTGGAAGAATAAATCTATGCACGGACAAAAATTTAGACAAATGGAAAATTTAAACATAGACAAAGAACAATCGTACAAATGGTTAACAAGTGGTACTATTAAAGGTGAAACTGAGAGTCTTATAACAGCAGCTCAAGAACAGGCATTAACTACAAGGTATATTGCAAATAAATTACATCGTAATAGACAAGATAAATATTGTAGAGTATGCAAAAAGGATGATGAAACTATACATCACATAATATCTTCATGTTCGGAACTTGCTAAAAATGAATACGTTAAAAGACATAATAAAATTTGCACTCTCATTCATTATAATTTATGCAAACATTATAAATGTACAAACTTAACTGAAAAATGGTATAACCATAACCCTGTAAATGTAATAACTAGTGCAGACAATAAAGTTACAATTTTGTACGATTTTGGAATACAAACTGACAGAACTGTGTTAGCCAATAGACCAGACATAATAATAAAAACAGAAAAAATTACCTATCTTTTGGATGTTTCAGTTCCAGCAGACGAAAATATAATATCAAAATTTTCTGAGAAGCTGCTAAAGTATAAAGATTTAAGTATTGAAATTAGTAGAATGTGGAAGACAAAAACATTTATAATTCCAATAATCGTAGGAGGGACAGGATTTGTGGATGCAGAATTTAAAAAAACTATAGAAAAAATCCCTGGTAAACATGACGCACTGGAAATTCAAAAAACTGCAATATACGGTACTGCACATATAATAAGAAAAACAATTACTTAACACCCTTACCTGAGCTGCTTGGTAAGCAGCTGGAAGGAGTGTAAATCCCGGAACAGGAAGTGGGCGCATACTACTGAGATTACACCCGAAAAATACAAATGTTTGTGTATATATTGTACCTATAACCTGTATCTGTGAAATAAAGGATAATAATAATAATAATAATAATAATAATAATAATAGAGGGGAAAACTAAGTTGGTCTGAGAACATGGCTTTAAATGATGAAGAAAGCATACAAGCACTGGAACCTGGAAAAACATACAAATACTTAGGTGTAGAAGAAGGTGAGGAAATTGACCATAAGGGAATGAAAGAAAGATTAAGAAATGAGTACTTCACAAGAATAAGAAAAATATTAAGATCACAACTTATCTGCAAAAATAAATTTCAGGCTATAGGAGCTTTCGCTGTGCCAGTCCTCAGATACAGCTTCGGAATAATAGACTGGACCATAGCTGAAATAGAAAAAATAGATAGGAAAACAAGAAAGTTGTTAACACTTAACGGCCAGTTTCACCCACGACAAGATGTGGACCGATTATATGTCCAAAGACAGTTTGGAGGAAGGGGTCTCCAACAAATAGAAAGTGTATATTATGATTCTATGTACAGCCTATACTATTATATAACAAACAGAGCATCAAGCGATCCCATTATTAGGAATATAAAAATATACGATGAAACTCTCTCACATTATACATCCTTATCAAAAAGATGTTTGCGAATAAAACAAAAAATCTACAAGCCCATTGAAAAATATGAGAATAGAAGGAACCATGTGAGGCATGAAGAAGGTTTAGATGAAATACTAGTAGAAAATGCAGATATGGAAGAGGTAGAAAACAATGCACAAGAAGAAAGAACTAATATTAGCCCAGTAGAAATTAAAAAGCAATGTAGGAAACGTTTATATGAAATGTGGAGAAACAAACCGCTTCATGGACAAAAATTACGCGACATGGAAAAAATAGAATATGACAAAATCGAATCGTTCATGTGGCTAAGAAGAGGAAGAATTAAAGGGGAAACGGAGAGTTTAATAACAGCGGCTCAAGAACAAGCCATAACAACAAGATATATAGGAAAGAAAATCCATAAATCATCCGAAAACAAGTCATGCAGAATTTGTAAAGCTGCAGATGAAACCATCCATCACATAATGTCATCCTGCTCAGAATTGGCCAAAACTGAATATGTCATACGGCATAATAAAATCTGCAATCTTATTCACTACAATCTCTACAATCATTATATAGGACAAACAAATGAACAGCTATGGTACAAATATCTACCAGAGAAAGTAGTGAATAATGCAAACGGAAATGTAACGATATTGTATGATATGGGAGTGCGAACTGACCGAACCATCAATGCTAATAGACCTGATATTATTGTTAGAACTCCTTGTACTACATACTTAATTGACGTCTCCGTACCAGCCGATGAGAAAATAATAACAAAGGATGCCGAAAAACAGCTAAAATACAAAGACTTGTGTATTGAAATTAAGCGTATGTGGAAAACAAAATGCGAAATAATTCCAGTAATAATTGGAGCGACAGGTTATGTAAATAAGGAATTTATTAAAAATGTCAAACGCATCCCTGGAAATCACGACCCATATGAAATTCAAAAACAAGCAATATATGGAACAGCCCACATTATAAGAAAAGTACTTTCCTAAAATCCCATATATCCTCAGCTGTATGGTTTATAGCTGGAATATGGTTGAAACCGACTAGGACACCTAAAGACCACATCCTAGTCAGCAGAAGAGATCTCCATCCTGCCAACCCGAAGTTTAGGCCATCATTACGAGCAATCTTAGAGCCCTGAAAATGAAAAGTACAATTTTGCTAATGTATTGTATTTAATTATTTACCTTGTAGCTCTTAGATGTACTAGACTTAGGTGAATAAACTAAATAATAATAATAATAATAATAATAATAATAATAATAATAATAATAATAATAATAATAATAATAATAATAATAATAATAATAATAATAATAATAATAATAATAATAATACTAATAATAATAATAATAATTTATTACCCAACAGAAAATATCCATTTACAAGGTAAATAACAAATAAATATATAACAGTAACAAGTGATTCACAATAAAGATTAACAATCAATTTCAAAATAAGAAATTCCAATTGAACGTAATGAATACAGTGTACAACAAAATATATCACATGAAGTACATATTTGGTTGTAGTTATCACAAGTGAAAATGGGCGACCTGAGCATTAAATTAGTTTTGGCAATATTGTTGTAAAAAGTATTTACTTTACAAGCGCTTGTAGGTATGATGGACAGTGTTAGTAGTAGACAGTGATTTTAGGTTGACAGTGACTTTAGGTAGACATAGAAATAATTATTAAACTGTGGCACGCAACATACCCACCCAAACTGTCCACTCAAACTGCCCACGCTACATGCCCACCCACATTGCCCACGCAACCTGCCCACCCAAATTGCCCACCCAAACTGCCCACGCAACCTGCCCACCCACACTGCCCACGCAACATGCCCACCCAACCTGCCCACCCAAACTGCCCACGCAACATGCCCACCCAAACTGCCCACGCAACATGCCCACCCAACCTGCCCACCCAAACTGCCCACGCAACATGCCCACCCAACCTACCCACCCAACCTGCCCACCCAAACTGCCCACGCAACATGCCCACCCAACAATCTAGGCGTATAAATTTTATAAAAAAAAAAGAAACAATACCTAACGCACAGAACTCGGATTTAGGTAGACAGTGACTTTAGGAAGTCAGTGAAGTAGATCACCCACCCAACATGCCCACCCAACTTGCCCACGCAACCTGCCTACCCAAACTGCCCACGCAACATGCCCACCCAACCTGCCAACCAAATTGCCCACGCAACATGCCCACCCAAACTGCCCACGCAACATGCCCACCCAAACTGCCCACGCAACATGCCCACCCAAACTGCCCACGCAACATGCCCACCCAACCTGCCCACCCAAATTGCCCACGCAACATGCCCACCCAAACTGCCCACACAACATGCCCATCCAACCTGCCCACCCAAACTGCCCACGCAACATGCCCACCCAACCTGCCCACCCAACCTGCCCACCCAAACTGCCCACGCAACCTGCCCACCCAACAATCTAGGCGTATAAATTTTATAAAAAAAAAACAGACAGAAACAATACCTAACGCACAGAACTCGGATTTAGGTAGACAATGACTTTAGGAAGTCAGTAAAGTAGATCACCCACCCAACATGTCCACCCAACTTTCCCACGCAACCTGCCCACCCAAACTGCCCACGCAACCTGCCCACCCAACAATCTAGGCGTATAAATTTTATAAAAAAAAATCTGATGTGGCCAGCACATAACCTCTCGCCGTATATTTTACCTGGCTGTATGCATAAAGCAAAGAATATTTTTATAAATACAAATAATATATTCATATAAATCTATATGACGTATAAACTTCTTTATTATTCAATAATAGCATGTCTCAACATAAAGATATTTACCATAAATTATGTTACAATAAATTACAAAGTAGAGTTTACCATATATAAATATTAGGCTGGTAACAGCAATTTTCAATTCGAACAACGTTGTTTACTTTCTCTTCATATTCTTCTAGTAAAAACATTAATTTTGGGCGGTCTAAAATGTATATATCTGGATTGTGCATCTATTCTTATATATCTTCTTTTACATTTTATTTTTTCATACTTGTTATATCTAAATAACCTTAATTCCCTTTAATAAAGTGACGGATAGATTGCACTCCGATTATTCTTATATCGATGTGTAATTTTGTCAATATTTACAACTTACTTGAGAAGAATTTGATAGCTTTTTCGCAATTCAAAGTTACTCTAGTCTACAGTACTGGTGTACATTGTCCCATAATGTTTGAAACAAATTTAAGTCCTTCAACCTAGACTTGTCATCTCCATAATAGTCACAGATCAAGAATTAAGGGATTCTCCAAATACATTTTTCTTTCATTACTCATTATTTCTGACACTGACATTTATCTGTCAGTTACAAATAATTTAAATTTGCAACTATTTTTCATGGCATCCTTTCGGTTGTAAAATTAATTACAACATTATTTTATATATTATATTCCTTTTATCTCTAAATCTATAAAATATGTATAAAAATATTTAAATGTATCAGAAAGAGAATTTATTTTTCTTTAATATTATCAAGAAAATTTTTCGAAAAATAATATTTAGAAGATTTTTTTTCAAGAATCTTCTACTTCCGGTTGTCCAATTGTTACCAAAACCTTTTCAGATCTTCCCATGAATGTCCGATTGGGAAATACGTTGTTAAACAAATTTTAAGTCTTATAGTTTTTGAGTAACCGTCCTTCCAACATCCCACACACACACATCCACACACACACACACACACACACACACACACACAGACATCATCGTAAAAATGTTAAAATCGGATTGTAGGGACCTTAAAACGTGCTTATTCAATAAAATCTGGATATGCGATTTTTAGCATGAATCCAATACCTCTCTTAGCGAGAGGTAAAAAACAGACAGAAACAATACCTAACGCACAGAACTCGGATTTAGGTAGACAATGACTTTAGGAAGTCAGTAAAGTAGATCACCCACCCAACATGCCCACCCAACTTGCCCACGCAACCTGCCCACCCAAACTGCCCACGCAACATGCCCACCCAACCTGCCCACGCAACATGCCCACCCAAACTGCCCACGCAACATGCCCACCCAAACTGCCCACGCAACATGCCCACCCAACCTGCCCACCCAAATTGCCCACGCAACATGCCTACCGAAATTGCCCACGCAACATGCCCACCCAAACTGCCCACGCAACATGCCCATCCAACCTGCCCACCCAAACTGCCCACGCAACATGCCCACCCAACCTGCCCACCCAACCTGCCCACCCAAACTGCCCACGCAACCTGCCCACCCAACAATGTAGGCGTATAAATTTTATAAAAAAAAAACAGACAGAAACAATACCTAACGCACAGAACTCGGATTTAGGTAGACAGTGACTTTAGGAAGTCAGTAAAGTATATCACCCACCCAACATGTCCACCCAACTTTCCCACGCAACCTGCCCACCCAAACTGCCCACCCAAATTGCCCACGCAACATGCCCACCCAAACTGCCCACGCAACATGCCCACCCAAACTGCCCACGCAACATGCCCACCCAACCTGCCCACCCAAATTGCCCACGCAACATGCCCACCCAAACTGCCCACGCAACATGCCCACCCAACCTGCCCACCCAACCTGCCCACCCAAACTGCCCACGCAACCTGCCCACCCAACAATCTAGGCGTATAAATTTTATAAAAAAAAAAAACAGACAGAAACAATACCTAACGCACAGAACTCGGATTTAGGTAGACAGTGACTTTAGGAAGTCAGTAAAGTATATCACCCACCCAACATGTCCACCCAACTTTCCCACGCAACCTGCCCACCCAAACTGCCCACGCAACATGCCCACCCAACCTGCCCAACCAAATTGCCCACGCAACATGCCCACCCAAACTGCCCACGCAACATGCCCACCCAACCTGCTCACCCAAACTGCCCACGCAACATGCCCACCCAACCTGCCCACCCAAACTGCCCACGCAACTTGCCCACCCAACAATCTAGGCGTATAAATTTTATAAAAAAAAAAACAGACAGAAACAATACCTAACGCACAGAACTCGGATTTAGGTAGACAGTGACTTTAGGAAGTCAGTGAAGTAGATCACCCACCCAACATGCCCACCCAACCTGCCCACGCAACATGCCCACCCAAACTGCCCACGCAACCTGCCCACCCAAACTGCCCACGCAACATGCCCACCCAACCTGCCCACCCAACCTGCCCACCCAAACTGCCCACGCAACCTGCCCACCCAACAATCTAGGCGTATAAATTTTATAAAAAAAAAACTGACAGAAACAATACCTAACGCACAGAACTCGGATTTAGGTAGACAGTGACTTTAGGAAGTCAGTGAAGTAGATCACCCATCCAATATGCTCACCCAAACTGCCCACGCAACCTGCCCACCCAAACTGCCCACGCAACTTGCCCACCCAAACTGCCCACGCAATCTGCCTACCCAACATGCCCACCCAAACTGCCCACGCAATCTGCCCACTCAATCTGCCCACGCAACATGCCCCCCAAACTGCCCACGCAATTTTTTTCACTGGTTCTTTGGATTAAATCGTTGCATATTCGAATTTTTTTCACTAAACAATATTTTTTCTTAAAATAACGCGTAACGCATACGAATTTTTTCACTCAGCACTATATTTTTGAAGAATATTACATTACACTATTTTTTTCGGAAAAAACACATAGCACATACAATTTTTTTCACTGAACACTTTTTTATTTGAAATAAATCGCCGCATATTTGAATTTTTTTCACCAAACAATAATTTTTCTTACAATAGCGCATAACGCATACGTTTTGTTTTTAACTGAACTCTATTGTTTCTAGGAATAATGCTCTATATACTAATTTTTTTTCATTAAACAGTATCTTTTCTGTGAATTTTGCTTAATACACTAATTTTTTTACTAAATACTATTTTTTTTCGGAAGAATGCATACCATTAATGAATTAGATCATTACATGATTTAAAATTAAACCTCATTTGTTAGAAAAGCCCAGCGTATTTGAAAATGTTATTACTTGTAAATTAATCGCGGAAAATTTATCGCGAAAAATTCATCGCTGCGAAAATTGATCACTGGTAAAATATTGTTCAAATGTATTGAGTTACAAATTACAATTAAAATAATTGTAAAATAGCTTTAATTATTCTATTATATGCATAATAGTCGTTCCATATAATAATATTCTCTTGATCAAAAATGCTCACCGGCTACAAATATCTTCAATATTTTGATTGGGTTCGGATGAAAACTCTTTAACAGATCTGTTTCAATAATTTTATTATTAAATATCCTTCACATGGTGTAAATAAATATAAAATGCATTTAATTATTCCATAATTAGTCTAATAAAACAATATTTATTTATTAATAGTCTGTAGAATCATATAATATAAGTTGAATAATGTAGTTTGTAGACTAATGACAGATACCTATAGAAATATCGAAAAAATACATATGTCTATTAATTATACATATTTATTAATTATTTATTACTATATTTATACTCACTGCAGTGTATTTAATATATTTAAATCTTGCAAAACTATTTTATAGTCTAAATACCCAGATAGTTAACCTAGTTGTTCCAATAACTTTCATTCTTGTCTATATCTAGGAATATTTAGTTACAAACGTTTGGCAACTCTGTTCCGTCTAGTATTATTTACTATTTTATTATTGGCAATATGGAAATTAAAGTACGTACTTCACGTCATTGCAAGTTAGGGATATTTAGTTACAAACGTTAAGTTTGGCAACACTGTTCCGTCTGGTATTATTTACTATTTTATTATTGGCAATATGGAAATTAAAGTACCAACTTCACGTCATTGCAAGTTAGGGATATTTAGTTACAAACGGTAAATTTGGCAACACTGTTTCGTCAGTTTGCCAATCTGATAGAGGACACTTGAAATTTACCACGTTTTTTAACAAATTTAATTATAAATTTATATTAATAGTCAATTAAAATATATATTTAAAATTTATATAGTTATTTTAATATCATTTATAATTTTATGTTTAACATTTGGCGGGAAACATAAAATTATTATTGATTAAATTAATTATTCTATTGTTAAGCATTGCATTATAATTAGCCTACGATACAACATTTTACCTTACTTTATTAAAAAATCAATATAAATTCTGAGAGCTGAGCTGACTTGACAAAATTTGGCGGGAAATTTAAAATTAGTATTGATAAAAATGTTGATTGTATTTTTAGACATTGATTTTAAGAAATTATTGAATTGTTGCAATTAATATGATTTATATTATCTACCTGTGGAAGAACAATTGTAAACTTTAAGGTTATAATAATCGTTCCATATGATTATAAATCAACTTTTAATTATATATTATATATCTCTGAATGCGCACTGGTTAGCCAAAATTTCTAAACTATCAAAATATGTAAAAATAAGAACATATTTAATAAATATACGTAAACATTACTTGTATTTTATTGTATTTGTTTTTATTTAGGTATTTTAAAGCATATAACACATACAAAATCAATTTAACTACATTCTTAACTTTCGATGACGTTTGGATCAAACTTTAGAAATGACAATGTATTAAATTTATATAAAATACATCTAATTATAATATAATTGGTCTACCATACAATAATTTACCTTTTAAAACGTTTTAAAACTACTTTATTCAAAAATTAAATTCTTTGTGACAGCTGATTTGACAGAAATATTTCATTCGAACCATGTTAATTGAAATAGTAAATTTTTATAATTTCTAGACATTATCTATTCAAAATTTATATCAAATATATTAAATTATGTACATTTATTAATATTACAATAAATTTTAAACATTAAAACCTTTTATTTAAAGCAGAAATATTTTAAACTTTTAACAAATTTTTAGTATCACTGGTTTAAAAATCAATACTTTGTCTTTCCAATTCAAAATTTGTCGGGAAACTTAAAATTATACATACACACATACATAAAATCACGCGTGTCCCACTTAGTGGATTCGCACAAACCCAATAACAATAAGAACATAATACAACAAATCCTTACTCTTAAACATATTAAACTGACCGATTTTCGGTAGCGAAATACCGCATCCGGATCACAATAATAGTTAGGAAACAATCATCCTTTGCCACGCTTTTCTATCTAAGCAGACTTCTTTGGCCTCGGCCACACTCATAATCGCATTATTGATAAAATTGATTATTGTTTTGTTATTTAATTGTTGTAATTAAGACATGTTTTGTAGTACCAATGCTTATTATTGATGAAATTTGAAATTCTATTGTTGTAATCTAACAAACTTAAAGTTTTAATATTAATTAATCACCCTTGACATGGAGAAAAGAAATGTAATATACATTTAATTATTCTATAGGTACTCATCCAGATAAATAACATTTATTTGTCCATAATCTCTAATTCCCGCGTATTTTCATTATAGTTGTGAGAACGTCAGATGTTATTTGCTTGCCTGAAATGTAATATGCATTCAGAATGCTCAAAATTCCTCAACATTTACATAAATTTTAAATATATGCCCAAAATATGTTTTCATTTATTTTAAAATATATACATTCATTCATTCATTCATCAAAAACCATCTGGTATTACCTACCTGTGGAAGAAACTTGTGTATGTTCAGGGTATAAATGAATTAATAAACAAATAAAGACGGATACCTATAGAAATATCAAAAAAAAATACACATCTATTAATTTTACATATATATATATATATATATATATATATATATATATATATATATATATATATATATATTAATTGTTTATTGCAATCTTTATACTCACTGCAGTGTATTTAATATATTTCAATCTTGCAAAACAATTTGATAGTCAAAGTGTTTAGATATAAACCTTAGTTGTTCTAATAACTTTCATTCTGGTCAATATTTACTAATTATATGTACATATAAGGTGTAGAATACTGTATTCAAACTTATTATAAGAGAATTAAATCATATTATATGTCTAAATCAATTGTAAACACTTATCATTTCAGTAACCTTAAAGATTTCACTAACTGTGAATGGATCGTTAAATATTCCCACAAAAAATGAATAAAACTCTAAATATATTATAATGTTTGTCAGAAGCCTTTGATATTCATTCAATAAGACATTGTTTTACTCCTCAACAGTTACATAAATCTTAAATATATGCCTAAAATTGGATTCCTTGGAGTTTAGAATAGATAATCACACATTTACGTTCAAAACCAATCTGATATTCATATAATGATTTGATTTTAGACATTATTTATCACCTATACACTCGAATGGATACATTTTTTTACATTGTATTTAGACACATTTGATGACTACAGTTCTTACAATAACTGCTGAATGTATTGGAATGGCTATGTAATCTCTACATTGTGACGAACTATTTCTAATATTCAATATGAAGACGAATATACGTAAACATTACTTGTATTTTATTGTATTTGTATTTATTTAAGTATTTTTAATGCATAAAACACATACATAATACATTTACTGTTTATGGAAATTTCCTTAACCTGAAAAACACAGTTTAACAATTTTTAAACATTTCTACATAAGATAATGAGTTAAATTTAACACTTACCGTTAGTAATTAAAGAATATATCATACTACATAATTATTATATATAATTTTCATGTAATTATCAATAAAAATGTACATTCATAACTCAGATGACGTTTGGATCTAACCTTGGACAATGACAAATCACTTTGATAAGAT
The DNA here is from genome assembly GCA_951394225.1 of Harpalus rufipes. Taxonomy (NCBI): domain Eukaryota; kingdom Metazoa; phylum Arthropoda; class Insecta; order Coleoptera; family Carabidae; genus Harpalus; species Harpalus rufipes. The sequence continues at coordinate 9,654,526 of OX596288.1, read as the reverse complement.
TAAATGTTTAATACCGTTTAAATGTATTAAATTTATATAAAATACATCTAATTATAATATAGTTAGTCTACCATACAATAATTTACCTTTTAAAACGTGTTAAAACTACTATATTTAAAATTTAAATTCTTTGTGACATCTGGTTTGACAGATTATATTTCATTCCAAATGTCTTGATTGTAAATGTAATTTTTTACAATTTCTAGACATTCTCCTTTCAAAATTTATATCAAATACATTAAATTATGTACATTTATTAATATTACAATAAATTTTACACATTAAAACCTTTTATTTATAGCAGAAATATTTCAAATTTACAATACATTTTTGCTATCACTGGTGTACTATACGACCATTTTTTAACAATTTTTAGTAACTTTTGATTTAAAACTATAGTTTAATGTCAGAATTTTACTTTAAATGAAAATTGTAAATAAACCCGACGTTATTGGACATTTCGCACAAGATATATTTTCTATTTAAAATTTTCTCATCTTTCTATTCATATAAGTCATATCGCTGGTGTCGAATTAGACCAATGCTATGTAAGTTCTTTATACAACAATTGAAAAAACAAGTTGACGTAAATAGACAGAGAAATAGGTAGACAGTATTTTTTAGGTAGACAGTGAAGTAGGTAGACAGTGGATTTAGGTTTACAGAGAAGTAGGTAGACAGTGTTTTTAGGTAGACAGAGAAACAGGTGGACAGTGGTTTTAGGTAGACAGTGGTTTAATTACCATAGGAACAATGTCACTATAATTACTATGGTTACATGTAATTTCATTTCCATGACAACATCTATGCTTGCTTCCGGTCACATTTCATTTCTTTAGCAACCGTGTTAGTTTGACATTTGTCACATTGAAAATTAAACAATTGTCGGCATGATGTTGAAACACATTTTTTTTAATATTTAACTAATACACTTGTATTATTTTATATATTACGTTATTTATTAATCTTATTTTATTTGATAATTTTATTTATCACGTATTTTAATGTTTGTCTGAAGCCTTTGTTATCCATTCAATAATACATTGTTTTATTCCTCAACGGTTTCATAAATTTTAAATATACGCCCAAAATCGGATTCCTTGGAGTTTAAAATAGGTAATTACTCATTTCTTGTCAAAATCAATCTGATATTCATACCTAGGGAAGAACATCTGTAAACTTTTACTCTAAGGTTTTTAAATGAATTATTACCATTCAAATGAAGAAAATAATTATAAAATAGCTTTAATTATTCTATTATATGCATAATAATCGTTCCATATAATAATATACTCATATTTAATTGATATTTATACTTTATTTTATATTAATGTTGTAAGAACAATACCAATTGTTTTGTTGTGTGGAACGATGTATGTATTCACATTCTATTGACCAAAAGTTTTTACCGGCTACAAATATCTCCAATATTCTTATTGGGTTCGGATGAAAACTCTTAACAGATCTGTTTCAGTAGTTTTATTATGAATTTACCTTCACATGACGTAAATAAATATAAAATACAATTAATTATTCCATAATTAGTCTAATAAAACAACATTTTTTTATTAATAGTCTGTAGAATCATATTATATTAATGTTGTCACGCATTTTTTACATCAGTTGGTAGTTTAATGACAGATACCTATAGAAATATTGAAAATAATACATATGTCTATTAATCATATATATTAATTGTTTATTACTATATTTATACTCACTGCAATGTATTTAATATATTTAAATCTTACAAAACTATTTTATAGTCTAAATGCTCAGATACTTAATCTAATTGTTCCAATAACTCTCATTCTTGTCTATATCTGGGAATATTTATTTACAAACGGTAAAAGGAAAGGATTTTTCCACGTTTGCACACGCGGTTTCCGTTTTGTTTTTCTTTCTATTGTTGTGGGACGTTTTTAAAGGTAAATTGTTGTTTGGTAGGACTAATTATATTAAATAAAGTAATTGGATGTATTGAATATATTTAAATCTTACAAAACTATTTGTAATTATATTATAATTAGATGTATTTAATATATTTAAATCTTACCTACATCATTGTCTACCTAAAGACACTGTCTACCTAAAAATCACTATGTATTTACGTCATTCTACATAATGATTATATATAATTTCCATGTAATTATCTGTGTAAACCCATATTCCCAACACAGTTGTCGTTCTGATCAAACTTTCGACATGGCAACTAACTTTTATTACTGTTTAAATGTAGTATATTTATATAAAATACATCTAATTATAATATAATTAGTCTACCAAACAACAGTTTACCTTTTAAAACGTCCAACAACAAACGGAAACCGCGTGTGCAAATGTGGAAAAATCTTTTCTGAAGTGCCTACGCAAACAACAACAATCTCCCATAGCGCCAGCAACACTGGTTGCCTTGGAGCGTAGCTTTGTTGCCGAAAGCTGACAGAGACACACGTAAAGTACCGAACATGACGGCTTTTGTAATCGACAACAACAAACGTGTTAAATGTCATTATTTAACTAAAAAATACTTTAAATGCAAATTGTGCAAAAACCCGACATTATTTTATTCCTCAACGGTTTCATAAATCTTAAATATATGCCCAATATCGGATTCCTTGGACTTTAAAATAGATAATTACTCATTTATTGTCAAAATCAATTTGATATTCATACCTACGGAAGAACTGTAAACTCAAATTTGAATTCGACTTGAAATAATTATTAACAAATAAATTAATTATTAATTTTCATATTATCAATATAAATCGATGATAATAAGTGAAATAATGGAAGAAAAGAAATAAATTATGAGGCTAGAAAATTTGTTTACAAAATAGAAAATGTTATTAACAATTGTAATTATGTTATAATTATTTTACATTATCAATTTGTTTACTATTATCAAAGATATTATTTTATAATGTTACAAATTTTTCGTTTCGAGAAAATCTTAATTTTTTACATTGATATATTTGATTTTTTTTTTATTCATATTTAATATTTTCTAGACTCATACGCCAAAAATATTTTAATTTCAATAATTGATATTGCAACAATTTCAATTGTTTTAATAACTTTCAAAATTGCACCGCAATAATTAATCAATCTCAATATAGAAATAGTTATGGTTTCATATTTATTAGATTTTATATTTATTTATTCCAATTCTATGAAACGTTGATGAAATATTGTTTTGTTTTTTAAATATGTTTGTATAGAATATTTTATAATTTTGTTCTATGTAAATGGAAAAGTTTATACTTTATAATTCATATATAGAATGGAATAAGTAAATATTAATAAATAAATTCATATACTTGAAATTTATATTCTTCGTCTTTGCCTGTTTTTCTTTCTCTGCTGCATCCATGTATTTTCATCCACTGCTGAAGTTAACCACCAAATATTGGAAGAATTGTAATTGGTGGTTGTTGTTCTAAGTCGCATAATCATAGAAAAGTAGAGTTCTACTTGTCGGAATGTTTGTGCAGTAGTAGTTATTCGTTAATTGTTTGAAAAAAAAAATGTTAATTGTTGTAGATTTCTGCCTTGGCGTCTTTTTGTAGATGGTGAATAGATGCTGTGCTGGTACGTCGTACAACAGGCATGTGTATATGTGCTCGACACATGATTTAATTTTTTTCATGTATTCAAGCACTCGAAGCCAGACTTTTTATACACATTTAAAGTAAGCCATGTATGCCCGACAATTCAATGTTATTACTTACCTATGCTAATAAGTTATGAACGATGTGGTCTCTTACATCCGGTTCTTATTCGTCGTTTGCTGGATTCGGTGGTATAACAACACGAGGTTGTACCATTGGCGCATTTTCAGCTATTGGTAACACAGCCGAATAATGCACACTCGCTTCTGTACCCGACAACAGAACTGGTAATGGCCGTCCGGACAGACAGTTTTGGGGCTCGTAGCGTGTGAAATAAGCCCCATACAATGAACCACCGTCACTTTTCCGTTGCAACTCGTCAACCGAAAGATTTGGATTGGCTAAACATCGCGGATAGATTCGACCTTGCGTGAAACTTGTGTAAAGATAAATTTCACGATTATATACCATTAACATATGTATTGTATACGTCATCATATATACATTATTTTTAAGTAATTTCCAATGAAAACCCATTGTCCAAACTCGTTGATTTGTTTCGGTCGGATGAAAACTCTTAACAGATAAGTTTTAGAATAAAATACTTTTAATTACCTGATTGTATGCATTATAATCGTTCCATATGATTCTAAATCCACATTTGATTGATATATTTATATATTATACATGTCTGAATGCCCACTGGTTGGTTTTCCGAACACGGAATGACAAAGTAGATTTCAATTATGAATTTGCCATATTCTTGTCAATATCTACTAATTAACGTACATATAAGGTATAGAATACTGTATTCAAATTTACTATAAGATAATTAAATCATGTTACATATTTTAAATCAATTTCATGGACTTCAACATCCATAACCTAAAAAACATCAATACCTATAAGTGTTTGTTTAAATATTCCCACAAAATATGAATAAAATTGTAAATATAATATAAATACTTATTCTACATGTCAGGTTACATAAATATTATACATAAATTTGTAATACTTACGTTTAATAAATCAATATTGCTTCATTCGATCGGTTTCTTATTGGAACTTAACCTGTAAAACTTAGTTTAACAAATTTTAAACATTTATACATAAGAAAATACGTTAATTTTAACACTTACCCTTATTAATTAAAATATTTATCATTCTATATAATTATTATATATAATTTTCAAGTAATTATATGTGAAAATCATTTTTCCAAACCCAGCCGTGTTTGGATCAAAACTCAATGACAGCTATATTTGTCGAATGCCGACAAATTATATGTACATATAAGATGTAGAATACTGTATTCAAACTTACTACAACATAATTAAATCATATTATATATTTTAAATCAATTTCATGGACTTGAACATCCGTTACCTAAAAAACTTCAATACCTATAAGTGTATGGTTAAATATTCCCACAAAATATGAATAAAATTCTAAATATATTATAAATACTTATTCTACATGTCAGGATACATAAATATTATATATAAATTTGTTATACTTACGTTTGAAAAATCAATATTACTTTATTCCAATTCGATCGGTTTCTTTATTGTAACTTAACCTGTAAAACTCAGTTTAACAAATTTTAAACATATATACATAAGAAAATACGTAAATTTTAACACTTACCCTTATTAATTAAAATATATTTATCATTCTACATAATTATTATATATAATTTTCATTTAATTATCTGTGAAAATCATTTTTCCAAACCCAGCCGTGTTTGGATCAAAACTCAATGACAACTATATTTGCCGAATGCCGGCGGCGGAACACGTAAACTACCGAACATTTCGCCTTGTGAAATCGACAACAACAAACGTGTTAAATGTCATTATTTAACTTTAAATAACTTTAAATGTAAATTGCGCAAAAACCCGACGTTTTTTGGATATTTTACCAAGACGTATTTTCAATTTAAAAAATTCTCATCTTTCTATTCATATAAGTCAAATCTTATGGATATTAATATACGAATGCTTTGTAAGTTCTATATACTACTAATTGAAAAAAACGAGAAGCGTATGTAGGTACTGAGAATTTAAGTTCAGATAGTTCAGATTAGACAATGAAGGTATTGTCTTTGGTCAAAAAATTCAATGATGAGTTTTTAGTGAATAAGCATGTTTTAGGGTCCCTATAATACGATTTTACCATTTTTACGATGATATCTGTATATATATATATATATATATATATATATATATATATATATATATATATATATATATATATATATATATATATATATATATTAACTTCAATACCACGATTCCAAAAATTATATTTTTTTCGTATTCCCCAAGTTTGCATCCAGAAGAACAAGTGATTAGATTTTGGTTATAATTGGTGAACCGGAAGTAGCCTCATTTGAAGATTTAACAGTTAAATTTGATTTATTGACATTTAACGTTATTATAACTTAAAGAATATATTATTCTCTATACGATTTGATTGCATTTTATACTTCATAGACAATAGATATAGAGTTAAAGAATTATAAAGATATTCATTTTCATAAATCAGCCAGCTATGCTAACCATGAAAATTGCTAATATATTCAGATAATTCAAATTGACAGACGTCAGTATCAGTATCAATAAAAAGTAAACGAATGTGGCAGAGATGAGGATGTTGAAGTAAATGTTGGGGAAGACACGGAAAGATACGGTAAGAAAATAACTCTAGTGTAACAAGTTCCTAGAAAGATACAAGAAAGACGATTACATTGGTTTGAACATGTCATGAGGAGAAATGAAGAATATATTGGAAGATGAATGAATATCTTAGTAATAGGAGGTTGAAGAAACAAAGGAAGACCAAAGATAAGATAGAAGGACTGTATTGCGGAAGACTTAAGAGAAAAGGAACTGAATGAGAACGACACGCAAAACAGAAATGAGTAGAAGAAGAAAATAAAAAATAGCGACCCCCTGACGAATGAGAAAAGCTAAAGAAAATGTCAGTATGTTTATGAAATAATTTTACTGGAAATTTAGAATCTTTTGCAAGAAAAATTATGTATGGAATTTATACATTATACACAGGATTGACGGAAGGTATTGTGTTGGCCACAACAGATTTTTTAATATTATATTTCTTTCTTATATTATACATGTTTACGTACATATGTGAAAGCTTCTTTTTTGTTTTTATCCCTTTTCCTAGCTTTTCTGAAACTACCTTCGGGTCTTTATAGTGATTATCTGGCTGTCAACTCTTTTAATTATATCGTATTGTGACGTGCGCCCCTGGGAGAAGAGTATACAACGCCGGCACTGACAGAACGTTCCAGAGCGATGACGCAATCCCCGGCGCCGCAGCGGCTAGAGGCTAATTACGCCGTGACCTCATTCCTTTGTATACAGGTCATTGTCGCTTCCGAGTCTTCTAGAATGTTATAAGCGGTATAAATACCGGCCGAAAGAAAGCGGAGGTACAGTCTAATATATACAAGCAACCAGAAATGAACTCAGTGATATAAATAAACAGTTTACCAGTTGTTAACATAAATAAATGTAGTTATATAAATAAGTGTAGTGATATAAATATTGTATAGATAAATAATCGTAGTGTTTATAATTATTTAATCATAGTGTTAGTTGTTTTTATCATCTTTTAATATTTCATCCTTAATTATATATCGTTTAATAAACGTATTCTTTTATTAATAATATTTGTCTGATTATTTACACTTCACCCATATAAATAAAAACGTTACAGTATATAGTTTGTCGTGGTATTCTCATTAGAACGAAATGAATAACGATAAATGATTTTTCCTATAATCTATGTTTCAAATAAAAATCGCCAATGACTCACCTTCGATCATTTTCTTTCATGAGATTTATTTTTGTTTTTGTAAATATCTCAAAGGAAAATGATATTATTTTTGGTATTAGTCTAATATAAACTTCAAAGCAAATTAAAGTTGGTCCAACTATTATTACGTTTTAAAGAATATTAATAAATTAAACTTTTTTGCAGATTTTTTGTTAACACACCCTTAATTCCCAGCCCTATAGCATAGAATAAACAATATAAACAGGACTGCTATTAGCATGCTGATAGTAATCAATGATTATCACACGAATTAGACTAACTGCTCTAGTACTAATCTAATTCAAACTCACGAAACTATAATATATACGAAACTGAAAGTTTTAATTCCACTAAGGATGTCATGACAATCATGATAATATAAAGTTTATCAACTTCAGTATGAGATGAACTACTTTTTTGTTTTTTTAAAGGTTCTTCTTCATAATCCAGCAGAAATCCCCCGCTTAACAGAACAATACTTCCTTGCCCCAGCAAAACAACAAGTAACTGTTGCTGTTACTCCCAAAGTCATCAGAACATCGTCAAATTTACGCGACATTCCTCCTCATCGTAGAAACTGCTATTTCGTTAACGAAAAGAAACTCAGATTCTTTAAAATATATACCCAGTTTAATTGCAAAACTGAATGTGAAGCTAATATCACCAAACAACATTGTAGCTGCTTGCCCTACTATCTACCAAGTAAGAGAGAAAAAAAAGTTTATGTATATTTATGGTGACCATATGTACTTATTTAAGTAGGACAGTACTTTCTTTAGAAATGAAGTCCTACTGTTCTTACGACGGAGTAAAGTACATTAAAATGTACTACTTTTAAAAGTCATGGGACGACGTTAGTCGTGTGGTCCCAAAGTTGCTTTAGATTGCCGCCACACAGCACATATCGCGACATCTCTCGTTAGAAAGAAGAACCAAATACGTGGGCACAGCCTCTCTCATTAGACCATTTACCATGGCCAACTTCATTCAATTTCGCTTTACATTGAGAATAAGACATCTATTGCAAATTTTTGAAACTTTAAATTGTATTCTCTACAATACGACCTCAACATGACCTCTGCTGACATAAACATCTATGAAGCTAGCTGACCATATCATGGACTTGTAAATAATAAGTAATAATTATATTGTTGAGTTATCGTGAAGAAATTATCTAATGAGGAGTGAAACTTATCCTTTTCTTCACAAAAAGTTTTATTAACACACATTTTGTGAAGAAAAGGATAAGTTTCATTCCTCATCTGACATGTAAATAATTTCACAGGCCAAATCGGACCTCTCACTCTAATAATGCGCACAACACCAGTGTCCTTTTTTTTCCTCAGAAAATTATGGTCACCATATGTATATTTATTATGCAGATATGTTTTAGGAGATGAAAATACTGCAATATGTGGTTTTGGGAAACAGGGTTGTTTAATGGAAGTCAAAGGTAAGTCAATAATAAGAAATCAGGAAAGTAAAGCGCAATTAGTTGATTTTATTTATCGATATTTTAAAAAATTAATCATTTTTTCGATGATCGAAAGTAAAAGTCAATTTGTATCACGAAGTAATATACAGACTGTTCATTTTAAATGGACCAACAATGCTCTCTGAAGAACTATAAGAGCTACAAAGACGGTTAAATGAGCAAACAATTCCTATATTATAAGACAAATTATTTAAAGAAAAGAAAAAATCTGATGACCACACGACTTCCTTGTACGATTATTAAACTATACATATTTTTTTAATAAATAAATTACAAAATATTAATTTTAAATTCAAAACAGTAAGATATATAGCGACCATAAAGGCAGCTTTTAAAGAGAGTTTTGATTACAACAAAGAAATATTTGATTACAACAATGAATATGACTAATTTCACAATAAAAATATAATATTTGTTATTGTACGAATCATAAAATTGCATGTATTTAACGTAATTTGACATGAACATTTTTTAAATGTTTTTGTCTTAATCCATAGCAAGCTTTATTACCAAAACAAAAAAAGTATATAATTTTTAAATTTACATATCTCGCTTATACAAAGGGCTAATTTAATAATACTTGCTAGACGCAGAAATTAATTCTCTAAAACTTTTATTTGACGCATTTATTTCTAAAATCAAAATAAAATCATTTTATTCAAGAAAAACTGTTAACAACTTCAAGTAATGTACCACTTCCGGTTAGCCTATTTTAACCAAAATCTATTATGTTATTTCATACGTACGTACGGACGTATGTACGTACGTACAGACGTCACGACGAAATTAGTCAAAATGGATTCAGGGATGATCAAAATGGATGTTTCCGCTGAAATCTGAAAACCGAAATTTTTCGCGATTACAATACTTCCTTTACTTACGTACAAGGAAGTAAAAATTGACCAGTGGCTCTCAAAATATCGGAACTAACCTTTTTATTTTAAATGAGTACATGTATTTTTTATTTTATTTAATTCTGAATTCAGCAATATAATATTTTCATACCTTTACATAACGAATGAAAAATATGAAAACGTGGAAAAAATCATACATTTCTCTCCCTTGCTTTATAATATATTTTCACCCTGAAATAAAACTGCATATTGAATTAATTATTATTAAACACTATATTTACAGGTCAAGTATTCAAATACGAAAACATGCTGAAAAATAAACTATTTGAAATTAACGACATGGAAAGAGATGAGTTGGCAATATTTCAAAAATGTAATTGCCTACCATCTTGTTTTTCAATCGATTATGAAGTTGAACTTTCTCAAGCCGAATATTTGTATAAAATATCAAAGGATTCATTGATTGAAGCCTTTAACTCGTCAATGTAAACTTGATACCGTATCTTCTAATAATAGATAAATTACTATCTACTTTGTTTTATAGGAAGGATATGGAAATTACGCCAATCAACATATTTTTCAAAGACTCTCAATTTTTGGCTTTGGATCGCAACGAATTATATGGTCAAACAGACTTTATAGCAAATATTGGAGGACTTTTGGGATTATTTTTAGGATTTTCCTTTTTATCTTTTCTAGAAATAATTTATTTTTTAACATTAAGAATGTGGTGTAAGTTGTACACCCAACGAAATATTATAAACAAAAGTAATAAAATGCCTCAAATACCGTGGGTACATAAACCAAAATAAATGGTGGTATAAAAATATTATTATTATTATACGTAGTTATATATTATAAAAAAAAATTAGCATTCGATTCATTCTGGCACTATGGCACTCTGTTACGAAATACCACATTGCACGGTGGGGTGCGCAGTGACGCAGTGTAAAAGTTGTCGACTTGCCCTGTATTATTTCAATCAAGTCGGGTGGGTGCGCGCTACCGTATATTTAGTAAAACTGCGCCCCGGCATAATTCAATTCATTGATGTATATAATTTGGGAGGATAAAGCTCTACTATCTCAGAATCGGTTCATTTTCGGACCTAGTATGTTTATTAAGACTTATTTTGATCTCTACTATGTTCATCAAATATCTAACATTAATTTTTTAACACCCTGTATATTAAAAAAAATTAAAATTCTGGCATAATTAGTTTAATTTACTTTAAAAGCACATGTCAATTATTGCTAATGTATCACTTGAGTTATTAAAAGAAGTTTTTATTAATATGTTTCTGCACATAATATAAAAACACATACAATGTATCTTAAGGGACATTAATAAAAATAATGGCAAACGATAAAGAGACCGATACAAGGAATTTAAATGACGCAAGAGAAATTTCTAGTAAAATACGTAAAGATAGAGAAAAGAAGAATAATAAAAATTTATTTGCCGAATTGTTTAATGATTATTTATCAAGCACAACAATACATGGAGTGTCACATCTTGGTATTAAAGACCAAAATTTTGTAGAAAAGTAAGTAACAATTACTAAAAATACTATATTTAAGAGGTCTGTTCAAGAAGTATCGAACCTATGGTCGGTAAAAATACAATTATTCATTATGAAGTTTGGAACCCTAATCCCCTTCATAGTAGTATCGTTGGTAATGCATACATTTCTCCCAACGGTTCCGCCATTGTTGGAAACATTTCTGAAAGGCTTCTTGTGAAATGGATTGTCGCATTTTGCATAATTTCTTTTAACTTTACAACTTGGGGAACAGCCAAAAATCGCAAGGAGCCATATTGAGAGAGCCGGGTGCCTTACGATGAATGAAGTGTTGTGTTTGGTCAAGAAATTTTGAATCAAATGCGAAGAATAAGCGAGTACATTATCATGATGTGCCAAGTGTTTGTCAAAATTGAATGCACCGATCCATTGCTTACCTTCAACTTGTTGGCAAGTTCTCTGACAGTGATACGGCGTTTCTGCCTGACCAAAGTCCTCACTTGGTCAATAACAGTGTCATTTCAGCTTGTGTGGCCTACCGGGTCATGATTCGCTGTCCACTAACGTCCAGCCATCTTTCAAATATTTATACCATTCCTTTATTCGTGAGATGCTCATGGCATCGTCACCGAAAGCCTGTTGAATTTTCCGAATGGTTTCCGCTTGGGTTGCGCCAATTTTTAGGCAAAATTTTATACAATATCGCTGTTTAAGTCATTCATCCTTCATTTAGCAAAAATTGATAATCCGACGAGCGTTCACTACACTTACTCACTCATAAGCTGACTGCAAGCGACACACGTATTCTGCGGAAAAAATTCACAGATACGCATGAATGTCCTTTACACATCCCCACTGAAGGACACCACCCGTACTTCATTTGTTTAAGCGAAAAAAAAACTTGAATTTGTTTATTTAATTAAATTTAGTATAAAATAAAGGTAAATATAGGGTGTATCAAGACAATGGAACAGTGCCATTTATTCGTGAATAAAAGAAAAGAAAAAAGTGACTAAGATATTTTGTAAAGCATAGAGGGGAACACATTTTGGCATAACTATTATTATTTTACAGCCAGTGGTACTCAACTTATGAATCATATATTTTTTTTAACTCTTTAAATAGCGAATTTTCTTCTGAATTCAACAATATAATAATATCATACCCTTACATTGCGGAAAATTTGATAAAAAGTAATTCAAAGTTAGTATTTTGATTTTTTTAAGTTAGCTAAGCAAACATTCCACTATTAAAAACAAAAGAAAATTATCTGTCATCTGTGTATGCCATTGTAACGTATTATATTATTTTTTCGAAAGATTCTAAATTTCGTTATCTTTAGTCTTGCGTAATTAGGATAACATTCTGCAAATAAATTGCATGCTAAAAATGTATTTTGATGGGTCTTGCATCAATAAATAAAATCAGTATTTGTTGAATATGCTACCGTTATTAAATTAATTATTACAAAAATAAAATAAAAATAAATAAATATTTCATCACGCCATATTACCCATTGCTAAGTGTGCCAATCTGCTTTATACACAGATATCGGTAATGATGGAATATTTGTACCGTGCGGGCGCTTACCAGGCGTCACCTCACGGGCACTCATTGCTGGCGTGGAGAGTGCGCCACAGGGGTCAATTTTGTGCCAAAGGTAACGAAAATTACCTTAATTATAATAATGCATAACAATAATATTCGAAAATGACAGATAAATTTCTTTTGTTTTAATGATTAAATGATTGCACAACCTACTTAAAAAAATTAAAATTGAAATAAAATACTAACTTTGAATTGATTTTAATCAAATATTTCGCAATGTAAGGGTATAATATTATAATATTGTTGAAGTCAGAAGAAAATTCGCTATTTAATGAGTTAATAAAAATATATAATGAAATTTAAATTTAAACATTGATCCATAATTTGAGTACCACTGGCTTTAAAATAATAATAGTTATGTCAAAATGTGTTCCCCTCTATGTCTTACAAAATATCATTATTTCTTTTTTGTGTAACTTTTCATATATATGAATAAAAGGCACTGTTCCATTATCTTGATAAACCCTGTATAATTGCTTATAAAACGCACTCTTACATTCTAATATCTATATCAATTTTAGAATTTGGTGGCTCATTGGTCTCATTCTCAGTGTATCTACTTGCGTTTTTTTAATATCCAAAACCTGGATAAAGTGGAAAGAAAATCCAGTAATTGTGTCTTTTGCACAAGAGCATACAAATGTGTGGCAAATTCCTTTTCCAGCAGTTACTGTTTGCCCTAACAATAAAGTCAGAAATGATGTGTACAATTATACCTATTACTTCTATTCCTTTGCTTTGGGACAACAAAACTGGAAAAATGATAGCGATAGGGATGAAATTCAAAGATTGTAAGTTTTATCTTTTAATGTTCATATAATGTTGCGCATGCTAAATTAGCTTTCATTGGCGATTTTAGTTTTTAATACAATAGTAATAGTGCTATTATTATATTTATTACTTATATTACATTAAATAAATGCCAATATATATATATATATATATATATATATCAGTGATATTGATATATTTTTAGCGTGCAGAGCGTGTATTACACGTGCCCTAGGCAAAGAGTTTACGTTGCCCCCAACATTTTTTTACCTTCCGTCACCTTTAGGTAAGGAAGGTATTGTCTTTGGTCAAAAAATTCAATGATGAGTTTTTACTGAATAAGCACGTTTTAGGGTCCATACAATACAATTTTACCATTTTTACGATGATGTCTGTATGTATGTGTGTCTGTGTGTCTGTGTGTGTGTAACAAAATTTCCGGATTCCATAACTTCAATACCACGATTCCAAAAATTATAATTTTTTTGTATTCCTCAAGTTTACATCCAGAAGAACAACTGATTAGATTTTGGTTATAATTGGTCAACCGGAAGTAGTCTCATTTGAAGATTTAACAGTTAAATTTGATTTATTGACATTTAACGTTATTACAACTTAAAGAATATATTATTCTCTATACGATTTGATTACAATTTATACTTCATATTTAATAGATACAGAGTTAAAGAATTTTAAAGAAATTAAATTTTATAATTCAGCCAGCTATGCCAAACTTGGAATCTAGTAATATATTCATATAATTCAAATTGACAGATGTCAGTATCAATAAAAAGTAAATTAAGGTGGCAGATATGAAGATGTTGAAGTAGATATTGGGGAATACAGGGAAAGATACGGTAAGAAAATAACTCTAGTGTTACAAGATTTTAGAAATATACAAGAAAGACGATTACATTGGTTTGAACATGTCATGAGGAGAAATGAAGAATTATATTGGAACAAGAATGAATAGCTTAGTTAAAGAAACAGAGGTAGACCAAAGATAAGATGGAAGGACTGTATTGCGGAAGATTTGAGAGAAACGGAACTGAATGAGAACGTCATGCAAAAATAGCGACCCCTTAACGAATGGGAAAAGCTAAAGAAGAAGAAGGTGCGAGTGTCAAGTGCAATTTGAATAGTTTGTTTATGAAATAATTTTACTGGAAATTTAGAATCTTTTGTAAGAAAAATTATGGAATTTATACATTATACACGAGAATGACGGAAGGTATTGTGCTGGCCACAACAGATTTTTTTACTTAAGAAATTTAAAAATGTATTCGACAGGCATTAAATATTTAATATTGTTTTTTTAGTCTGTTGAAAAAGTATTTTTTTCATAAAAATGGGTTTATAAAGTGTCTTTTTTAACACAAAAAAGACAAAAAAATCTGATGTGACCAACACAATACCTCCCGCCATTTACTTATGGGGTCTTGTTGCCACGTGCCTGATATCTGGTCGCGAATCTGGGGAATCCGATTCGATCCCGATCAACGCCAAATATTTCGAATTTTAAATGGCATAAAATTAACCCTTGTGGTAAACGCCCGCACAATACAAATATGTCATCGTCATTATCGAAATATGTGTATAAATCAGATTAGCACACCCAGCAATGGATAATATGCCGTGATAATACATTTATTTGTTTCTTTATTTCAATACATACCTGGATATTTACTAATGCTAGAAATTATGTATTTTAAGTTCCTTTCCATAAAACTATTGTTCTATTTACAATTTTCCTTTTAAAGCGTTACTATTACTAATGTGAAATGATTATTTTTTTGACAGTGACATTTATCTGTCAGTTACATACATTTGAGCTGAACTATGTAACCACGGAGATGTGTTTAAAGCATAAGCTCCGAGATATAATTTTTATATTACTTTATAAATTTATCCATAAAATATATGTAAAGAAAAAGTATTAAAGCAATCTTGTAGAAAATGGAATAATCTTTAATTTTTATAATAACAAATTGAGAAAAAATTACATTTAAAGGTATTTTTTGAAGAAAAACTATCTTGCGCTTCAAGTAAACTGCCATTTCCGGTTATCCGATTGCCACCAAAATCTAATGGCTTCTTTCCATATTAGAATAAGGTAGAAATACATCGTTTCAAAACTTTCTGAATGATAGTATATGAGTTAGAGCGTAAAGAGGATCCACACACACACACACACACACACACACACACTCACACATACATACATACATACATACATACAAACATACATACATATATACATAAATACATACACACATACACACAGACATCATCGTGAAAATGTTAAAACGGATTCTAGGGACCTTAAAACGTGGTCATTTACCAAAATCTCGATATGCGATTTTTAGCACGATCCATATACCTCCCTTCCCAAGGGTAGCGGGAGGTAAAAACTAAATATTTTAACAATAATTTTACATTTATAGGAATAAAAAATTCTGGGACTTATCACTAATTTGTAACTTACAAAATTCCGTTCCATTTAATGAGATGAATGTGACTGCTGATCATTTTACAAATGATGAAGAATTATTTTACAATATACGTCATGTAAATAAATTATATATTAAACTTCTCTTTATCTATCAAATATGAATTAATATTTGTCATATACAGGTTGCTCCAGATATATTAAGTACATTGAATAATATTAAATGGCAAAATGAATATCGAAATGATGATGTAAATAATCCATTGTTTTATGAACATATTACACCCGATGGACTTTGTTTTACTTTCAACTCTTTGGGATATTCCGAAATGTACACAAACGAAGTGTAAGATAAATTTTTAAAATATTATTGTACAAACAGTTATTTATAATATTGTGGATAAGATCGTCTTTTATATTTTAGGAAGAATGGTTTTCAAATAATAAAACATAATAAAAAAGCTACTGGATGGTCAGTAGAAACAGGATATCCAGAAAATATGGATAAGGATCAATCGTATCCAGAAAGGACATCCCAAGCTGGATTAATGTTTGGCCTAAGCATTCATCTTTTTAGCGCAATTTATAATAGAGACTATTTTTGTGGTGATGCCGTTGCCGGTTTTAAGGTACCTATGCAAAAAATATTTTTATATGTACGAATAATCTACAATAGCTAAAATTAAAATATTAAAAGAAGACAGATGATTTTGTATATTTGGATATTATATTCCGGGGACTAGTGCTACGTGAAAAATATATCATGGTATTTCAAATACTGACCCTTGGTGCTCTTGTGCTCACTTTAAATACCCTGGAGTAGTAGTAGTAGTAACGATAGAAAATCAAGTCAAGTCAAGTAATGAATTTTTGAAAAGCTTGATTTTCAAGTCAATTCAAGTAATTTTCAAAAACATCAAGCTACTTGACATGATGAAACCCTAAGTAAAACAAGAAATCTTGCTTTGTGCTACTAGGGAGGTCATTTTGCCACATTCTGTACATACAATTATGAATGCATATGAAGCGAAATAAGTGTGATTAGAAATGCGTGAAAAATAAATAAATATGAGTATACAATAATTTTCTTCTTATTCAGATTATTCTACATAATCCTGGAGAAATCCCTCGTCTAGCAGAACAATACTTTTTGGCTCCAGCTCGCCAACAAGTTATAGTTTCTGTATCACCAAAGTTGATTCAAACTTCAAAAAACTTAATTGACATTCCTCCTCTCGTAAGAAATTGTTATTTTGCTCATGAGAAACGACTACGTTTCTTTAGAAGATATTCTGAATATAACTGCAAAGCTGAATGTTATGGAAATGTCACTAAACATTATTGTGGATGTGTACCCTTCCATCTACCAAGTAAGAATTAAATTATTTGTCCAGTTGTCTTCTAAGCATATTTTTGAGCAAAGTAGCTGTGTATTAAGAAAGATATATTCGTTGATTGTAATGGTCTTTTGAGAATTAGGGAACTAGATTTTAATATATTTTTTTGCAGAAGATAACCATACAAGAACTTGTGGCTACAAAATGATGCCATGTTTGGCCGCTGTAAAACGTAAGAATTAGTTAACAATATTCTTTATTATAATTTTTTGATTTTTTGAATTCAAACAGTATATACAGTAAAATTTTTGAAAGATGTCCGATCAAAGGCATGTGTATCACGAACGAATTAACAAATAGGCATACATTTATCTCTTTCTTTTGCAAAGGCTATAAGAGTGTGCGATAAGGATGGATATAACACGCTTGTCTGTCAAAAATTCATATTGTTTCGACCAAGGTAGGACATTCCACTTTAAAACTATGCTCGTTGTTGATAGTACTTTCGCTGTAACGTAAGTTTATTTATTAATTCAGATACATTATCTTGATTCATAGCCGTACGAATAACGTTATTTACTGTCAGAGTCACTGACACTGACATTGTGTCATTATCTTATTTTTAACATATTTGGTTTTACATTTGCTTATAAACTTACCAGTTGACTTATTTTTGAATTTTGAATGCTTTTACTGTAATATATATTTTTATTATAATAAAATAACAGTAGTATCTTACATACCCTCATAAAAACTAAGCAAACGACACTACTGAATTTGTCATAATGGGCGGAGCAAAAATCTGAATTCATACAATTCGTAGACGACCTTGATCGGACATCTTTCAAAAATTTTACTGTACATAGTCATTAAAAATTCATAATATACAATTCTGTGTAATAAAATAGGTGCATGCTCTCAATCTGGATGTTGTCTCCCCTATAATTTCACGATATACACTTGTACATTAATGAATATTCTAAATTAGTAGTCTGCAAAACTTCAGAATTTCTGAATATTCGTCAGTATGTACAATTAAAGCCGTGAAACACACATTAAATAATTTTCCAATTTGAGAGTTTTTATGTTTATAAGGAATAAGTGTTCTCCGTTCAATCACAGTTTTATTAAAAGCAGGACATCAAATCATAATTTTCAGTTTAATATAGATAATATACCACAGGGTTAATTTTTTTACCATGAAAATGACTCAAAGCGTATCGCCTGACGCCTGTTAATCAAATGAACGAACCAAGAAAAATAAAATTGTAGTTTTGCTCAGCTTTTTGGCATGGCGATGTTTCTAGAGGAAGCAGTGTAGAATGGGCACATCACGAAAAAGTGGTAGAAATTATCAGGCTGTAAACAGTTCATATTGAAAAATGTTATCAAGATCAAATTTAAATACCGATCCGTTAACTTATAATGGGTGAAATTAAATATTGAAATTTGAATTTGACATTTGAAATGTTTCTGAATTAATTCGTGCTGCAGATATTCTTTTGCAACGAATTTAAACTTTTTTAATGTAAACTTTTATTTTAAACAATAATTATTTTTGTAGTTTTACTCTAAAATGTTACAGTTTTAGATGCATCATTTTTACCTCTCGCTAAGAGAGGTATTGCATTCATGCTAAAAATCGCATATCCAGATTTTATTGAATAAGCACGTTTTAAGGTGTGTGTGTGTGGGATGTTGGAAGGACGGTTACTCAAAAACTATAAGACTTAAAATTTGTTTAACAACGTATTTCCCAATCGGACATTCATGGGAAGATCTGAAAAGGTTTTGGTAATAATTGGACAACCGGAAGTAGAAGATTCTTGAAAAAAAAATCTTCTAAATATTATTTTTTGAAAATTTTTCGTGGTAATATTAAAGAAAATTAAATTCTCTATCTGATACATTTAAATATTTTATTATATATTCCATAGATTTAGAGATAAAAGAAGTATAATATATAAAATAATCTGTTGTAATAAATTTGACAGCCGAAAGAATGCCATGAAAAATAGTTGATAATTTAAATTATTTGTAACTGACAGATAAATGTCAGTGTCAGAAATAATGAGTAATGAATTAAAAATGTACTTGGAGAATCCCTTAGTTCTTGATCTGTGACTATTATGGAGATGACAAGTCTAGGTTGAAGGACTTAAATTTGTTTCAAACATTATGGGACAATGTACACCAGTACTGTAGACTAGAGTAACTTTGAATTGCGAAAAAGCTATCAAATTCTTCTCAAGTAAGTTGTAAATATTGACAAAATCGGAGTGCAATCTATCCGTCACTTTATTAAAGGGAATTAAGGTTATTTAGATATAACAAGTATGAAAAAATAAAATGTAAAAGAAGATATATAAGAATAGATGCACAATCCAGATATATACATTTTAGACCGCCCAAAATTAATGTTTTTACTAGAAGAATATGAAGAGAAAGTAAACAAAGTTGTTCGAATTGAAAATTGCTGTTACCAGCCTAATATTTATATATGGTAAACTCTACTTTGTAATTTATTGTAACATAATTTATGGTAAAATATCTTCATGTTGAGACATGCTATTATTGAATAACAAAGAAGTTTATACGTCATAGATTTATATGAATATATTATTTGTATTTATAAAAATATTCTTTGCTTTATGCATACAGCCAGGTAAAATATACGGCGAGAGGTTATGTGCTGGCCATATCAGATTTTTTATTGTGCACCCACAGAAAAAATCAAAATCCGTCGCCCCCGGAAGTGAACTAGCTAAATGTTTGTATGTTACAGAGAACGTATTCAAATATGAAAGCCTCTTAAAACATCAGAAACTAAATGTAAGCGAAAAGGAGAAAGAAGGATATTTCATTTTTCATGAGTGTCAGTGCCTTACTGCTTGCGATTCCTTAGATTACGAAGTAGAAATTTCTCAGGCTGAATATCTATTTGACAAAACTTTCGAATCTACTCATATTAACTCCCTCAACGATTCAAAGTAAGAAATGACAACATATTCACTTTTTTTAATTAATTAATAATCATTTCAGCATTGAAATAACGCCTATCAATATCTTTTTCAAAGAAGCGCAGTTTCTGACTTTGGAAAGGAAAGAACTTTACGGACAAACAGACTTTATTGCAAATATAGGAGGACTTCTTGGGCTTTTCTTAGGTTTTTCATTTTTATCATTGTTGGAAATTGTTTATTTTTTGACACTTCGGGTTTGGTGCAAATTATACAGGAAAACTCACATCAGTCCTGATGGAAAAAAAACTGTGGAACTTGTATGGATTAAAGATTAAAGAATAATGTCTTTTGAAGCTTTTATTAATACACACAAAAAATGTAGAAGTTTATGCACTAAATAAAGCAATGTAATGAAAATGGTAAATATTTATTGATCTTCTCCAATAAATTAATACATAAACAAACACAGTTATAAATACAAGTGCGACAACTTATCATAAATATCATGTTTACGATATTAACATCCGCTAAATGTCTCATCGTGCAAAGTTAGAAATGTTTCCGACACATAACTGTCATTTAAATTTGAATTGAATTATCTAATTTGGCTATTTTGCACTTTTAAAACTTTTGGTTAGTTATTATCATTATTATAATTAAGTTTTCTTTATTGCAAATAAGCATTGCTTCTGTTTTAATCAAAAATGTTCTCTTAGCCAATAAAATGCGTTCAAAATATTTTTTATACAATTAGATAAGATTCTATTTTATCGACGTACGGAAATTTCTAATTCATGAGCGGCGAAATTACGAGTGAATTATTTTTCGCATTATACTACCAAGACCGGTTAAAACGAAAAAAAAAAATTCACTCAGTGATCTCCAGATATTTTATTATACCTCATTACCCTTCCAGTCAAGAAGTACATTCTGTCAAGAAAATACCGGAAATTGTATATTTAAAAAGCCCGCTTAAAGGAGTGTCGAAATTATTCTTGTCGCTACGTTGGCACAACTGTCCTCTATGCTCACGCTAGGGTACCTTTATATACAGGGTATGGCCATGGGGCAAGATCGCCGCCATAAGCGGGCCAATGTCAAACATACTGATAATTCATCATTTCCCTATTTATTTGTAAGAAATGTGATATTATATTATAAAGGAATATGAAATAATCACACTATGAATCTATAAAGGTAATAAAAATTCATTTATTTAAGAGATACACAATTATTATTATGACATAGATTTAGAGGTTATGTTGAGTAAAGCACATAGGTTGTTATTATCACATCTTATTTAATAACTGTAGTTATTATTTACATAATAAGTATATATTCTAAACTTACTTTTTAAAAATTTAAATGTTTGTGCTTAATATGTGTAATTTTTATGTGTTTTCCATATTGCTAGTCATCGTAGTCAGTAACTCAAGAAAATATACAAATAAATAAAATAAAAATATTACCTTTAAATAAATATTAGAAGTATCTTTAAATGTGTTATGCATTAAAATAAAACAAGTAGCCACGAAAATACATAATAATTTGCGCAATAACAACGAATATGACGTCATGGCCATATCGTGAGTATTATAGGTACCCTAGCTCACGCGGAGTTTGAGTGCCATCTGTCATTTAGTTTGTTACAGTGCTCCATTTGTCAGTTCATCTCAAGTGTGTTTTGCAATGTTTACAATGGATAAAAATATCGAACAAAGAATCTATCTCAAATTTTGCATTGCAAATGGAATTTCGTGTGTCGAAGCGCTGAAAATGTTACATAAGGCTTACGGTGAATCGACTTTATCAAAAATACGTGCGTATGAGTGCTACAGTGCAATCAAAAGCGGTCGAGATGTGGTGGAAGATTTGTCTCGCTCAGGTCGGCCATCAACGTCTTCAACTGAACTTAACATCGCTAAAGTAAAGGAAATGATGACTGAAAATCGTCGATTAAGTCTGAGAGAGATAGCCGCTGAAATTCTGTATCTCACGAATCAATTTGTACCATTTTAATCGATTGTTTGGGCATGAAACGCATTGCCACTCGACTAGTGCCGAAAGACCTAAATTTTCTGCAGAAACTCAATCGCGTAATGGTCGCTGAAGACATGCTAGAACGAGTCAATTCCGACCCCACATTCATAAAACGCATTGTAACTGGTGATGAGACATGAGTTTGCGAGTTTGACATGCAAACCAGTCAACAAGCTTCGGAATGACGCGATGAAGGTGATGTTGACAGTTTTTTTTTTTTCGATTATCGCGGTGTTGTGCACTCGGAATTCTTGCCAGAAGGTGAGACAGTAACTAAAGAATATTATCTGAGTGTTATGCGGCGTTTGAGAGAGCAAATTCGTCGAAAGAAAACTCATGGATTTTGCACCACGATAACGCACCATCTCACAAGCCTATCATTGTGAACGAATTTCTGGCCAAAAACTCAACAAATCTTATCGAACAACCACCGTATTGCCCTAATATGGCTCCGGTCGACTTTTTGCTCTTTCCAAAACTCAAATTACCACTTCGAGGCACCCGTTTTCAGTCGATAAAAGACATAAAAGAGAATTCACGGCGAGTACTGAAGTCGATTCGTGAAAATGCGTTTCAAAAATGTTTTGATGATTGGATTATTCGTTGGCATAAGTATATTATTTCGGAAGGGGCCTACTTTGAAGGCGATAAAATAAATTTGGATGAATAATGCATATTTTGTGTTTTATTGACCAATTCCCGGTACTTTTTTGACATATAGTATAATTATTTGTGGTATATTTTGTATGTAAATATACTCAGACATAACTTGATAAAGTTATTATGTAATAATGTATTAAGGAACATATTTCGTATTAGACAGCAAATCATCAATTTTATCTAACAATGGTAAATTGGTTTAGGCTGGTATAGATAAAAATTATGTAATATTTTATCACATTAGATCAAATTTGGTTAATATATTATCAGATTCTTATCTATATATATTTATATAGAGTGGTATTTATTTATTAATATGTAAAAAAAATTAATTACTTTTGTAAATTTCCTTGTCCAATTTTGCCTCATATAATTTTAAAAACAAATAATTTTCTAAATATCTAAAACGACAAACTGCCATTAATCTTTAAAAACAAGTGAATTATTGTTTATGTATTTAGAAATAAATGCATAGCCACCAAAGAAGTCAAAAATTTCAAATTAATTTCGTAATTTGTTTTTAAATTTGTGGACGATTGCAGAAAAAAAAATGTTTTCAGCACATACGAAAAACGTGATTCTGAAATACCATGCAAATTCGCCACGCAAAAATAACCAGGTATATAATATAATAATACTATGTGGAAATGATATGAATAGACCAATAACAAAATACTAACGAATATACGTCGTTACGTTTCGAAAACGAACGAAATGATGATATGAGTAAACCTTTCTACTTCCATAGTATGTTTACTTCTCTTCCAAAGAACTCAATAGGGTATAAAATGAAAACGAAAAGCGTAAAACCTGCAACAAAAATAGTTATTTGTGTATCAAGGATGTAAAAGTGATATTTTTGGGCCGAATATGATGTTTGCACCCGAGGATAGCAAATCAGATGAGGCTAAAAAAGAACTTTTAAGACAAGGTGTACACAACATTTTTTAAGCGACTAAATATTACAAAGTTATAAATTTTTATTTAAAATACATTTTTTTATCTGATAGTTCCATGACACTTTTAGGTAGAGTGCCGCATTGTCAACTCACAAAACAATTTGCTTACTGTCAAAATATATAAAAATGAAACGACTAAAATAATTAATTTGTTGAGCAAGAGCGATTGCAATAGCAACGATTTATGAAGCTGCATGTAATACAACACTAAATTTATTTGCTATTTAACTAAACAATTGACAGTTCAGTTCGTAAAGTAAATACGGCCGTAAAGTTATCTTTGACAGATGTCAAAATAAAAATGATACTTTACGGTTGCCAAAGGATACATAAAACAGCTATTTATGTAACAGTTACCTAAAACAAATTTTTAATAATACTGACCAAAATGAGCAAAAAAAGCTTAATCAACATAGGTGAGATCTTCAACTGTTTCCAAGAAAAACTGACAAAGAAAGTGATAGAACAAGATTTTTAAATGAGTATAAAAATCACAAACATACTTACATTGACAAAACTAGGATAATCCAAATTAGCAAATCCTGCCGCTGTTATTTTCACTTCTTTATGTGCTCGTTGTATAATTAAAGTCAAAGCATGGCGAATTCTTAATTCAGTATTTGTATACCAAGAAGAACAATATGCTGCATCGGCTACTCGTAAGCTCTATGAAAAATGTCCTCCTCATTACATACATTATAATAATTATTTTCATATATTCGCTCTGTACCTCATAAATTAAATTGTTAGCAATGGCACAAAGAAAGAAGAACTGAATTAGATGAGCAACAGCAAACGACAACATTTTAGTTAAATAATTATCATATTGAGTTAGAACAAATGTAGATACACAAAGTGCTAAAGCACTAAGAAAGAACTGAAGTAATATAATTACTCCATATATATTTTGTAGTTTTACACAAATGCTAAAAAATAAAATAATTATAGGACTCGTATAAAGAGTATGGAATGAAAATATGTATAAACAAATAATCAAAATTAATGCGGATAGATAAGGAAGAGAAACACCCTACAAATTCGATTGAATAGAAAGAGGATAAAACATGCAAGCTCTGTCAAATAAACTCATGTTCAAAATTGTCGCACCACTTCTATTTTCGAGATTTATTTTAAAACAGATTGATATATGAAATTTTCTTAGGATGCAGTTGATAATTTAGGGTTCTATACATATGGGAATATAATTCTGAAGTCACGTGACATATTTTCCGCCCATCAATATTCAGAATATCCGTAGTTATATGTCTATCACAGCGATGATAAAAAACAAAGAAATTATCATACGTAATATAACAAGTGATATGATTATCATCGATGATATACTCGAGTGAAACCGAGCTGCAGATTTCACGAGTCCGAAGGACGAGTTGAAATGTGCTGCTCCGGTTTCACGAGCAATATCTTCGATTATTAATCATATCACGAGCTTATATTTAATGAGAGAATATAATGATTTTTTGCATTCTAACCTAATCTAACTTTTGATATACATATTCATATTGTATTAAAACAGAGTACTTACGAGCTTTATTTAATATTTCGGAGTTATACTCAAAATTAACTGTCAATGTCATAAATAAAGAAAACAAATCCCTTAGTAACGACTATAAATACGGTGTTTATTTCTTTGTTTTTTACCTCTCGCTAAGAGAGGTATTGGATTCATGCTAAAAATCGCATATCCAGATTTTATTGAATAAGCACGATTTAAGGTCCCTACAATCCGATTTTAACATTTTTACAATGATGTCTGTGTGTGTGTGTGTGTGTGTGTGTGTGTGTGTGTGTGTGTGTGTGTGTGGATGTGTGTGTGTGTGGATGTGTGTGTGTGTGTGAGGTTGTTGGAGACACGATTTCTCAAATTCTATAAGACTAAAGACCTGTTTGACTACGGATTCCTCAATCTAACAGTAATGGGAAGAGTTGAATAGGTTCTGGTAACAATTGGACAACCGGAAGTGGTAGTTTCTTAAAAAAAAAATTCTAAATATTATTTTTTGAAAATTTGGTACTACAAATATTAAAGATAATTAAATTCTCAATCTGACACATTTAATTTTTTTATAATATCTCGTATAGGTTTGGAGATATAGTATATAATAATATAGAATAATCTGTTTTAATAAATCTCGTTGCCCGAAAAACAGTTGCGATATTTAAATTTTTGTAATTGACAAGTAAATGCAAAATGTCAGTGTCAGATTTTTCTGGGAGGTAAGAGTACATTTAATATATATTATTGTATTATTAATTAATTATATATTTAAATTACAGGTATGTTAAT
This sequence comes from Harpalus rufipes, assembly GCA_951394225.1. Taxonomy (NCBI): domain Eukaryota; kingdom Metazoa; phylum Arthropoda; class Insecta; order Coleoptera; family Carabidae; genus Harpalus; species Harpalus rufipes. The sequence continues at coordinate 9,628,109 of OX596288.1, read as the reverse complement.
ATTATATATATCCTTAAGAAATACAGCTAATACCGTCAATGAATTTGAAGAATTTTGAACATAATAGAATAGTAGGATAAAATTTCTCATAGAACGGAAGAAGAGAAACAATTTTAATTATTTGTGTGTACTTACAAGGCGCGAGCAGACATGTGACTTTGTTGGCCTTGGCAAGCAGATATGAGGATCGGTGTCAGAATGACGGCTAGTAGTTTTTACACAGATGTCACAATTGTCATATGTCATAATTTTTCATTCAAAATTTCAAAATGTTCTGATGTTTATTTGTCATTCATTAGTATGGAATATACGTGTCGAGGAAAATAATCCACATGGATTTGGAAAATCATAATGTTTCGAATTAAAACTTATGATACTTGACACCTATTTATATTACTAGCTCTCATTCTGACACTGGCCCCCACATCTGCTTGCCATGACTAACAAAGTCACATAACTACTCGCGCCCTATGCTACATAAAATGAAAATGGCGAGAGGTATTGTGCTGGCCACAACAGATTTTTATCATCGCTGTGATAAACTTGTAGCTAGGGAGATTCTGAATGTTGATTGGCGGAAAACATGTCACGTGACTAAGGAATTATATTCTCACCTTAATAAAATAAAACAATACTAAAAAAAAATAGTAATACTTACTGTATAACTTTATTGTGGTGCTCAACACACTTTGCGACCAAATCAAATTGTTCACTGACATTGTAGTTTCTTCGTGGATATCCTCTATTCAAATATCCTAGATTATTCAATCGTCTATTTATTATTATATCTCCTCCTGTTCCAACAGAAAGTAAAGTAGTCTGCAATAGTTTAAACTGAGCAATGCAGTTAGATACTAAAGCATTAAAAAAGAAATCATGGGTAGCTATTGTATGAATTATTGTATACATGTGGAGAATAAATTGCCATACTGTTATCAACTCGAACCTAAAAGAAATAACCATTTGTGCAACAAGGAAAAATATACTTTTTCTACAAACCTGTTATGCTGGATTTATACAGCGTAAGCCGTAACGTAACGTACCGTGCCGTGGCGTATTGTGACGTATCGTAACGCGTGATTTTTGTAAGATATTTTATACAGAACTTTTACGGTACATTTTAGTAAAAAGTATCCTCATGCTCTGTGTGTGTGTGTGTGTGTGTGTGTGTGTGTGTGTGTGTGTGTGTGTGTGTGGATGTATGTGTGTGTGCGTGTGTGCGTGTGTGTATGTGTGTGTGGCGAGCGTGTACTATGCGGACGTTTACCAAGCGTTACCGCACGGGAATTCATTGCTGGCTTGGAGAATGTACCACGCGTATTTTGTACCATTTAAAATATTTGGCGTCCGTCGGGATCGAACCCGTTCCCCAGATCCGCGACCAGACACATATATTTACATTTTATCAAGGAGAATAAAAAAACTAATTTAAATGTCATCTATTGGAATACACTTCTTTACCTGGGACTAATGTTCCACTCAAAGGGAAACGCAGATTCCAATGGAAGAATTCTTCGCCCAAAAACTAAGTGAATAGCCATATAATCCCACGCAGAAAGAAAGGCACTACCCAAGTATATGCAAACCATAGCAGTTATGAGACGTGATCCTTGGAGAATTGCATGTTCTGTAGATTTATCTGTTATGTTTGCTGGCCAAAATTCCTATAAATATAATAGAACACTAGTCAAATTTTAAGTATCTTAGATAATAAATCTGATGTGACCAACACAATACCTCCCGTCATTTACCTATGGGGTATAATTTATAAATTACTTTATAAATTTATCCACAGAATATACAGAAAAAGTATTAAAGCAAACCTGTAGAAAAAGGAATAATCTTTAATTTTTATAACAAATTGCGAAAAAAATACATTTAAAGGTATTTTTTGAAGAAAAACTATCTTGAGCTTCAAGTAAACTGCCATTCCCGCTTATCCGATTGCCACCAAAATTTAATGGCTTCTTTCCATATTAGAATAAGGTAGAAATACATGATTTCAAAACTTTCTGAATGATGGTATTTGAGTTAGAGCGTAAACAGGATCCACACACACACATACATACATACATACATACATACATACATACATACATACATACATACATACATACATACATACATACATACATACATACATACATACATACATACATACATACATACATACATACACACAGAAATCATCGTGAAAATGTTAAAATTGGATTCTAGGGACCTTAAAACGTGGTCATTTACCAAAATCTCGATATGCGATTTTTAGCACGATCCCTATACCTCCCTTACCAAGGGTAGCGGGAGATAAAAAGCAAAAATATACGTAAATTAATAAGTATTAGTGAATAAAAAATCTATAAATATTAAATTACTTCGCAAACTACAAGCGATTGAAGTCGATTAACAATTAGAATGACGTATTGATAGCAATTTGATAGGTTGCTTGATTTTAAAAGTGAGACTCGCTCGTCTTTTATAATTTTTTAGTCCATTAGATAGAATAGAGATTTGGTTCTTATTTCTACGATATAAATATTGTTAGGGTTGTATGACAATTATTTCGAGAAAAATGCTATTAATTCATCCTGCTTGAGAGAATTGCAAATTTAACAATAAAATAAAAGTCTCTTTTCAGTGGCGTATTCACGGAGGAGTGGGGGGAGGGGTTTAAGGGGGCTTGAGCCTCCCCCTTAAAGGCCAGTGAAAAATTGTTTAACAAGTACAAAAAATACCTATTGATGTGCAGGAGATATCTTCCAAAAAAAGTAGAAAATTAAATGTCGTTTTGTATTTATAACAAAATGATAAAAGCCAAGAATTTATTTTTTGTTTTATTGTAATAATAATGTATTGCGTACGAGGTGCGTACTACAGTTTATCACGAGAGAATTTGGAACCAATTCACGAACAGAGACATTCGAGGAGCCGAACCAATAGAATAACTTGTCTCTGTTCGCGAATTAGTTCCAAATTCTCTGGCTTCCGCGAATGTAAATTGTATGTTCCTATGTTCACTGTGATTTTTAGCTTTCGTCACCTTTAGGTAAGGAAGGTATTGAGCCTAAAGGCGATTTCGGACAACAACCGTTCACTTGCGGTATGTTGCGTTCAGGTGCGTTCACACATTCGGGCGCTAGGAACAGCTTACCCGATATGCTTGGATCAGTGTTCACAGGTGAACGGGTTTGCGAGCCGGGTCAGCTCACTGTTCACTATTTCTATCTCTTTTTATTATGTCATTTAATTTTGAAATGTCAGAACAGTCGGTGTCGTGGTCTTTATGTCAAAAAGGAATTTTTTCGTTCCGTTTTTGTGGACAGTTTTGAAACCATGTATTTCTAACTTATTCTAATATGGAAAGAAGCCATTAGATTTTGGTGGCAATCGGATAACCGGAAATGGCAGTTTACTTGAAGCATAGTTTTTCTTCAAAAAATACCTTTAAATGTATTTTTTTCGCAATTTGTTATTATAAAAATTAAAGATTATTCCATTTTCTACAGGTTTGCTTTAATACTTTTTCTGTATATTCTATGGATAAATTTATAAAGTAATATAAAAATTATACCCCATAAGTAAATGGCGGGAGGTATTGTATTGGTCACATCAGATTTTTTATAAATGATATATTGATCACAAGTGAGACATTTATTTTAGAATTCGTAAAATTAGTCTTGATTCTTAAAGTTTATATGTTAGTGCCACTGGTTGACACTATTTTTTTTTTTAATAACAATAATTTATTTTGTTATTCTACTCTAGTTAAATAAATAATTCATTATTATTTTTATTTAAATTTCATGTCAACCAGTGAAACTACACATGCTACAGATCGTCTCTTGACAAGTTCGAGCTAATATTAATACCGGTGTTTGTTGTTTATTATTGCTGTCTTTTGTCAGTGTATTTGTTACTTACAAATGGAAAGGTGTTCTGCTCGTATTGAGTGTAATTCTCGTGAAAAATTTTTGTTGAGGAAGTTAAAATAGTGTATATTTGTTTTATTTAGTATCAGACAAACTTTCGTGATATGAATTTTTAATGTGTGATGAATTTCAGTGGACTAAATAGTGAAATAACTGAAATTTTGTTCCAGAAAACGTTTCCGGTTGCTGAAATGCTGAAATCTACGATGCCTCTGTTGGCCAAATTGGACTGATAGTAGGCGAGGTTGGTTCAACATTTCTCTCATTTTATTTTATAATTCTTCTACACCTTACTATTAGTTAATCTGTCAATTTGACCAAGTGTGAATATTTTTACGGAATTTTCATTAGATAGTTATTAATTTAGTTCAATTTGATACTCGTATATGTACGTTAGATGGTTCTCTCTCTATATTATGAAAACTGTGGAGAATTGAGATACGCCACACAAAATGTGAAACTGGTCAGTTCATCCAAATGAGTGATGTAATTTTTCGCATTTTATGAGTTACGTTATTTCGTGATATTGGCGACGATGTGTAATTAGTACCTTTGAATATATAATACATATAAGAATGGCAACGTAATGTATTTAGATTAAATATTTAGAGAGAAGGTGCCATCTATCCCTCCATATACGAATTATTTCTGAGTTAGTTCAAAAAATACATAATAGGTGGATGTTGCACAGTATTGCCACGTAGCTAGAACAGCAAGTTAAAATTTTATAAAGGTTTTTAAGTTTGCTACTGTAAAACAAGTATACATGTACATTGAAGATTCAAAATATATTATCTGGTTATTTTGAAACAATATTTTTGAATTATTGATTATTGAATACCTCTAACAAATAGTATCTGGCAATGCTGTCAGCACGATTTACCGTAGTTCATAGTTTTGTGGTAGGAGCCACTAGCTATCTATAATAATTTTGTGAATAAAAAGAGACAGATATAGTATGTTGCTAGGCCATATGCGTTGCCATTCTTATATGTATTATATATTCAAAGTTCGTACACCAATTTGAATGTCATTATGAGTGATTTAATGTAGACTACGAATGAACATTTCAATGTTTCTCATTATGATCTGGTAAATTTCTGGAATTCAGTCAACTTTATTTCATTCCCGACTAGTATCGACACCACATGTGTCTTCCTCAGGAGATGAGTTTTCTTAACTGTTAGAAAATAGCGAGAATCTTTTTTGATTTAACAAATTGTATAAATACATGGAAATTGTGTTTTTTTTTATAAAATTCAAGAATTTATTTTTACATCATTTGTAAAAGTGTACCTTTTTATAATTTTTATAATTTGTGATTTTGTTAAATTTCATTTAACAGTTTAATATTATTCCAAAACTCAAATTACCCCTTCGAGACACCCGTTTTCAGTCGATAGAAGACATAAAAGAGAATTCGCGGCGAGTACTGAAAATGTGAAAATGGGTTTAAAAAATGTTTTGATGATTGGATTATTCGTTGGCATATGTGTATTAGTTCGAAAGGGGCCTACTTTGAAGGCGATAAAATTTGGATGAATAATGCATATTTTTGACATAGTAGTATAAGCTCATAAAGAACCCCTACCTTATCTATGGTGGTCCAAATTTCCCTCAAATCCTTTTTGTAGTAATTTAGCAAGAATATCTTCGTGGTAGTTTGTATACTCGCTGAAACCGTTGTGCAGGTACTTCCCATGATAGCAAAATCTGTGATATGTTGAAACATATACGTCATATGCCCAGCGAGCATACAAAAAACATTGACAAAGTTGAGAAAGGAAAGAAAACGCCACATGAACCCAGTTTGTAGGGGGCTAACGCATAGATAGCTCAACATTACACGACCCATCACCAAAGGGTAACTGCCAGCATCGTGCAGACTGATTACTAGAAGAAAAAAATTATACAGGTGTTTCAAAAACATACCAACAAACTTCCAGGACTACAAAGTACATGCCTACAAACTCAATCGAAATTTTATACGAGCCCAACCCCAAATATATTCGTACCCTCTGAAAAAAATATATTAACAGCAAGAAGAAATATTTTTTTAGATTACAATAGTTAAGACTATATTTGGGCAATTTTTTATTTTATGTATTAATAAAGAGTGTACTGGATTTAAATATGTTATTACCTAAATTTATCATTTTAACAATAATCTACGAGCAAATATATGACAACAGACATGTGCTATTTTTTTTAGTTCCAACAGTAAATAATACAATATTTAAGTTATTAATATTTATAAAACTGAAGGTAAAGGAAACTGGCTATGTATTCAATTAATTACTATATTAAATTTTATTTTTTTAGTAAAATTATTTGCAAAGTGATATTTATTTATTAAAGTACCACCTACAATTATATTAAAAACAAGAATAAATAAACTTCTGGTATATTAATAGTGTATAGAACTTGAATACATTGTTTATAATAAAATTTCTGTGACAAATGTTTTCGTCTTTAATAATTCGCAAATAATTTTTATTAAATTAATAAAATTTAAGATGGCAATTAATTGAGTATATTGTCAGTTACCTTTACCTTCAGTTTTATAGTTAATACTAACAAAAATATTGTATTATTTACTGTTGGAACGAAAAATTTTAAGACGTCTTTTGTTATATATTTGCCCGTAGATTATTGTTTAAATGAGAAATTTAGTTAATAACATTGTATTAAATCCAGTACTCTTTATTAATATATAAAATAAAAAAGCCTAAATATAGTCTTACCTAGTGTAATCTAAAAATTTATTTTTTATTGCTGTTAATATATTTATTTCAGAGGGTACGAATACATTTGGTGTTACTTTAAGGTATGTTTAAAAAAATTACAAATGAAAAAATACATTCATTTTGATGTACAGAAAATAGTGCAAATAATATTTCAATAATTATTGTTATAAATAACTAATTAATTATTTTTTTAATTACGAGCCCAAAATCATAATAGTTCGGCCAGCATAATATTTTACAAGAGTCCAGTAAGAATGATCAGACAAGCAGTCTACTGATGAAAATTTTTATTTCATGTGTGTCAAAATCAAAAAAAATGTGCACAGATATGCCACATAAGCCACATAACCATGAATTTGTCTTTAATAACACTAAGGTTTTAGTCAGAAAAAGGAATCTTCACAAAAGACTTACGTTAGAAATGTTGCATATTAAATCAGACAATAAAAATATCAATTATCAAACGGACTTAGAACAGTTCAATGCAATATACCACAACCTGATACAATATAAAAATAAAAAGAAAAAATATTTTTGCACGATCAGGTTTTTGTTAAACTTTACCGATAGGGTTTCCAAGGCAGTAAGTTTTGTTTACAAATTACTGATCAGTAAGTGATGTGGTACTAATCAGTAAATGATGTGACTGACCGGTAAGTGATGTGACTACCTACCGATCTGGAGGCGGTGAAATTTACATAAATAAAAAATATGTACAATTTTTAAAGCTTTAACGATAACAAAACAACGATCATAGCTTACTTAAAAATGACAACTAATTTTTTTAAAATGCCAAAATAATTTTTAAATACAGTCAAACTTCAGTAAATCGAACTTCGATAACTCGTATTTTTGATAACTCGAATCAAACTGGTTGGCAATAGCGCCAAGAGTGAGAATTATGGGTAGTTTTTACTTGATAACTAGAACTTCGATTAATCGAATATCTTTATGATTCGAACAGAATATTTGGCTCCAGCTTCAATAAGTCGAATTCTGGGGGAAATCCCCTAATTACTTGATTTTGTAACAGATGTTTTTATAACATGATGATGGAGGCAGTATTTAAAAACCAATGAACATACAACCGATTCCCTGTATAATGGTTTAAATAACATTGAAGCTTTTTTTATTGAAAATCAAAATAAATTCTCTCGTCAGTCACAAATAACTGACTTTTTTACACAAAAATAATGTTTATAACTTTGATCTGTATGTATACATATATCAATCTGTATATATCATAAGGTAAGTGATTTTTACTCGAATAAATACATACATACATAAATAATATTTATACATATGCATTTTATTTAATAACCCGAAGTCTTGATAACTCGAACATTTTTTCTGGCAAGTCATGGTTTGAGTTATAGAAGTTCGACTGTAATTCTTAACTTTAATTTGTTATTATTGGGACGATCGTGCAAAAATATAATAAGCATTGCGGGCATTAAGTGCTTCTTACCGGTATCGGTAAGGTGCACTTACTGCCCTTAATACTTAAATAACTATTACACACTATTTAATTTCTTATAAGCAACAAATTTTGCATACTGTCTAGGCTCCCGAAAAACATTTATTCATTTCTTGTCGCTATAGTACCCCATTGGATTGTTTTAATTAATCCTGATTATTTAGATAAGTCAGGTTTATTCTAGAATAATTCAGATTGAAGTGAATCCGTGCACAAAAGAAAAAATATTTTTTTCTTCGTTTTTTGGTATTTTTTTTAAAACGAATTATTTTATTAATAATATTTCTCTGATTTTTACACCACCCAAATAAATAAAACGTTACAATATGGTTTACCACAAGCCATTTTAGTGTAAAAACTTATCACTTACAATAAATTTCAAGCACTTTGTTGATTTCAACAATGTATCAATTATTTTGTCAACAGTTGAATCATGCACCGCCTACTTTGAGCAAAATTTATGAGTGGCCGAACTATTCTGATTCGTGTGTTAAAGTTAATATAATTTAGTTTAAAATCTAATTCTTATCGAAATTATTTTCTTTCTGTTGTTAATTTAAGCGTAATAAAATGAAATGTCATTAAGGTAAAATATTGTGCCGACCGAACTAATATGATTTTAGGCTCGCATACTTACCCATGATGACAATGATGGGCAATAGTGAAAAATAAATAATCAATTACAAAAACTTAAAAATTTACTTTTATATGAAAATTAGCAGCAATTATCGACCAGGTAATTATTTCTTGCAATTTTTTTTAATTAGTACGTGGCAAAAATAATTGACATGTGAATTTTCCATAGAATTTATTAGTGCAAACTTTGTAGTTACATTAGACATAGATAGGTGTACATTACAAGATTAATAATTAAGTTACTAACATATATGAATAATATATTAATATCTTTAATCATTACTACAATATTAAATATTTCTATTATTAATTATTTAGTATAGATGCCTTATAAGTAGAATATATAGTAATTTGTTTCAAGATATAGTTGTATTTTTCAAAGCAGGCAATTTGCAGAGTGAGTTACAATTCTGTGAGAGGTGAGAGTGACTTAATTTTTTTTTTAATTCACTACTAAATAAACATTTACTTATAGTTGTTGCTGTAGAGTTAATAATGCCAGTATAAAACTTCAAAATTGAATAAAATAATTAAAGAAATGAACATTTGGTATAATTTTTTAAACCCCTTTAAATATACTAATTGTCCATGTTAAATTTGGGACACCAAAACACTCAAATAAAGAAAACTTCAGAGCACCTATTGCAGAAAAATGTATTTATAAATTTGAATTAAGAGCCCTAATAACTATTGAATCAAACATAATTGTTACTTTTATAGAATAACCGGACCCTACATGTAACTTTTGTCATAAAATTTTGCACAATGACTTCTGAAACTTGTTTCGTCGCAGAATTCCGTCTTTTCTTGTTATCTAGAAGATCTTTGGCCACACATAATAGCCTGTTTTAATTTCTGTTTCACAATTACCCAGTAAGTCTCTATCGAGCTTGGTTTTGGGCAATTAAATGGACTATACTTTTTGGGACCATTAAATTGATTTTGGATTCCTACCACTGCATAACAGATTTTGCATAATGACTGAGCCATATTATCCAATAGGAAATAGGCGCCGGCACCCAATATAGTTTTTTTTTCTCATTGTAACTTGTAATTCATTTTACGCTTATGTCAGCTTTATTCAAATAAAATATTTTTTTTCCTTGATCGTTTTATGTAGGGATTTAGGGAAAATAAAATAAAGAAAACAAAACATCACAATGGGAACATTTGATACCGAATCCCTAGCACAGCCACTGAGCGCTCTAACTTCACAAATATAACAATCAAAATTTTAGCATTTCTCTCGCATTTTTATGATAAATTCTAATATGTTTGATATTGTTTTTAGAATATGCCTTCCTGTTACAAAGTACACGCGAGAAAGGTCTGTCTCCACAACAAAACAAGTAAAATTTACGAAATTCTTTAACGAATGACAAAACTCTGATCTCTCTTTTATTATCTATACAGGATGTTATATTTTAATGGACCCAGCAAATATCTCGCTTATTTATTAAGTTAGTAATTTCTGTCATATAACATGATTTATTTATTAACATGTAAGCTACTTGATGACGGATGTACATTCATGATACCACTTCCGGTTTATTAGTAATTAATATCAACTTTGAAATTTCAAATGGAACATACTATATTTTTTTACAAATTTGAAAAGTAAATCAAATTTGCTTTACAATCATGTAAAATAATCCATATGTTACATTATTAAAAAGTAAAATGGCGGGCACTTTTTTATACACCTAGTCTAAAAGAAAATGGTGAGCCATGACTATGGCCTGAAATAAAACAATTAACTAAAACAATTGCAACACGGTAAATGTCAACCTGTAAATACTCAGTAATAATTTTTCTAACCTTTATTATTAGCAAGTGAAAAATGTATTGAAGAAGCTGGGAGTCATTTTGAATATTTGTTGTAAAATAATTTTGTTGTTATTAAGTGTTCCTTATTCTTATTTTCTGTATTATTATAATAAAAAAAATTATTTCGTTAAATAATAATAGTTACAATCGTTTTAGTTCTTTGTTTTATTTCAAGCCACAGTCATGGCTCACTATTCTCTTTTCGACTAGGTGTATAAAAAAATACCCGCCATTTTAATTTTTAATAATGTAACATATGGATTATTTTATATTATTGTAAAGCAAATTTGATGTACTTTTTAAATTTGTAAAAAAATATAGTATGTTCCATTTGAAATTTCAAAGTTGATATTAATTACTAATAAACCGGAAGTGGTATCATGAATGTACATCCGTCATCAAGTAGCTTACACGTTGCTGTATAAATCATGTTATATGAAAGAAATTACTAATTTAATAAATAAGCGAGATATTTGCTGGGTCCACTAAAATATAACCCGGTATAATCAGAAATTTCAAACGTTAAATGTAAAAAAAATCATTAATTAATATTATCTTTAGTGTTTTCTTAAATACATAGACATCTCTAATTTTTAGTATGTACCTACAAATTGTTGCGTAGGCGTCAAATTTTTGTCAGCCCAGAGCGCCCAGATGACCAAATCCGGCCTTGCATAATGATATGAAACCAAATCAGGCCAAAATACAATAGAAGTCTAGTTTTTGGTACTAAAAGGCCACAAACATCTGTCTTAGAACTTAATGGCTCGCGATTTTTGCTAGTTTCAGGAGACTTCACAACATTATAAACTGTAGGCCGAAACACAGTTTTGCATGTTTTTGAATAACCAAATTTGGAATATTTCTTTTGCGGACATCTTGTTTAACTGATTAAACAATTGATATAAATTCAGTATAAAGATATAAATAGGGATACTTTGATTGTGTTTTAAGTGCAAATTGACAGATCTACAGTAAAAAAATTGAAAGATGTCCGATCAAGGTCGTCTACGAATTGTATGAATTCAGATTTTTGCTCCGCCCATTAGACAAATTCAATAGTGTCGTTTGTTTAGTTTTATGAGGGTACATAAGATACTACTCTTATTTTATTATTATAAAAATATATTACAGTAAAAGCATTCAAAATTCAAAAATAAGTCAACTGGTATGTTTATAAGCAAATGTAAAACCAAATATATTAAAAATAAGATAATGACACAATGTCAATGTCAGTGACACTGACAGAAAATAACGTTATTCGTACGGCTATGAATCAAGATAATGTATCTGAATTAATAAATAAACTTACGTTACAGCGAAAGTATTATCAACAACGAGCATCGTTTTAAAGTGGAATGTCCTAACTTAGTCGAAACAATATTAATTTTTGAAAGACAAGCGTGTTATATCCATTCTTATCGCACACTCTTATATACTTTAGAAAAGAAAGAGATAAATGTATGCCTATTTGTTAATTCGTTCGTGATACAGATGACTTTGATCGGACATCTTTCAAAAATTTTACTGTAGGTACAACATTATAAAAATTACAATAATATATAGGTGTCGAGAATTTATCATGCACAATCTTTACAATATCTTGAAACACACTATGAATTTATATTTGCACTTCTATAGAACTAAGTACAGTGTAAAATGAGAAAGAAAGCCGCAAAACCTGGAACAAAAATAATTAAACAATAATATTCATATTTTTTTCTTTCTTCTTACATTGATAAAATTTGGATAATCCAAATTAGCAAATCCTAGCGCTGTTATAGCTTGCTCTCTCTGAGCTCTTTGAATAATCAGCACAAGCCCTTGTCTAACTCGAACATTTGGTTTTTTGTACCATTCTGAAGCATAAGCACCATTTGCTACACATTGACTATGCCATATTAGTTCATTTCCAACAGTGCACAAATAGAAAAACTGCATCAAGTGAGCAATTGAGAATGAGACCATTTTGCTAAGATGGTTACGAAACTAAAAAAATATATACATTTAAAAATCATACTTCACATTTATCGAGAAAGCCGTAAGCTTGGTAGTGATCTCTCTCTCTATCCATGACAGCTATAGGTCTGTTCGTTTGGTCACAAAAATTTAAACTTATTTATTAGTAAATCGTTTAAATATAACATAAGAGATTGTATAGAAAATTATGTCAAAATATTTTATTCGAATCAAATTTTCGTGGTATAAATATGTTTTTCACTTTATGTTTATGTACAGTCCATACGATGTAACTTGGCGAGTTGGGGCAATTCACATTATCACTGCGGTAATGGGGAAGTTATAAAATCCATAAGCGTACCGAAGAAGAATGAAGTTCAATAAAATTACGAATATTACAAAAAAAAAGAAATTATTTATACAAAAAAAATATTATAAATATTGGAATGAATTATTTATTATATAAATCATATTATAATTAATTATTTTGTGAATTAATTAACTTAAGAAAATAAAATTTCTATTGCTATTGAAAAAAAAAATGCACCAACGCTTATGTATGAATATAACTTCTTGGGTTGAAAAGTACCTGACACCCCGAGTTTGAGTGTATTCGGGTGAAATTTGCTTTGTGTAAGGCAATAAAACATTGTAAAATCACTATTTCACTTCTGAAGCTGTGCGGCATCGAAGTAAAAGTAAATATTTGACAAAACGCAACTTAGGAATAGTGAACTGAATTACATTCTTTTGGCTCGCCAAGTTACATCGTATGGACTGTATGTTACGTTAACCACATTATTGAGATTGGTCTAAACACAACCCACCTGAGAAAATTACCCATAGCACTTGCTTCCTCTTTCTTACTCCTCCTTTCTACATGGAGTAAGAAAATCATGATCTAAGTAGAGAGCAATTGCTCGATTGAAACCGAACAAAATTCAAGTAATGATCTGTGACAAACGAACGCGTATTTCCACATAAGAGTAGAAAGAGTAAGACAAACGAACAGACCTTTTGAGAGCCCGTGATGTCTGGTAAGCGCCCTCGCAGTACGAATAACGTATGTCCTATAGTTTTGACACAAATTGCAACAAAATTTTATTTAAATGTTGTAATATTTAATAATTAATTATTGCATAAGCAACAAAATTATGAACGTAAATTAAATAAAGCGAGCCGTGTTCTTCCACAATGCGAACACCTAGCATTAGATTTCTTGGACATGCCTGTATATTTTGCATTGAAGATCGTCCTCATTTTGGGCTTCCCATCCTACATCGTAAACTTTTTGAGAAAAAAGAGCCCAAAAATATTATATGGGACGAGCCTGAGGAAGGTTAGGGGGATTGTGGTTTCTAGGAACAAATGGTACGTTTAATAGGCCTATTCTGTAAGCATCGTTATGATATAACGAATCGTTAAAACGTTATATCGTTAAGGTGATAACGAAAATCGTTTAATAGGCTTATACTGTAAACGATCGTTATGACATTATGCATTGTTAAATCGTTATTATAACAATAATCGTTAAAGTGGTATTCTGTAAACATAATTTAATTCTACATAACGAAGATATCGATATCGTTATTTTTTAACGACTGGAAAAATCATTCGTTACGTAAGCGTTTTGTCAATAATTCAGTATTTTCATTCGTGTCAAAATAAAATTGGTATAATGTTGAATAGTGATCACAAAAACCCGTCACATTATAGTTTTTTACAAGGTAATATTAAAATAATTTAATAAGTTTTTATTACTAGCGCCTAAAATAATCTTCCCAATTTGTCTACAGATGGTAGTAGTAGTGGTTCTAGCATAGCCTACAACAAGAAGAAGAAAGAGTCTGACAGCTAACAGGTTGAGAGCTTACTCCCACCAGAACTAATCTAACCTAGAAGTTTTGTGAGTGATATTGAATTATTTTAGATATTTCATTTAAAATTAAATTTGATTTTAGGAAATAAAGTTCTTAACTTGTTCCCAAAGTTATTATTTTTTAAAATGAGTTACAGAATACGAATACAAAGATATCGATTATCGTTAAGTAGATATAACAATTTTCATAATAACGATTTCGTTATGCTAACGATTCGTTAAGCGAATATTTTACAGAATAGGCCTGTTAGTCTGTTAGCCAATTTTGAGTTTTTCTTTTCAGTGAAAGGACGCAAAGTCTTATTTATTCAAGGTTTTGGTACACTCAGTCCACATATATAAGTCCTGGATACACCCCCTTGTGGAAGTAGCGCACCTTATGTGCGAATTTGGCTTTTTGTTTATACATGACATTATTAGGGGGGCTTCTGCAAGAAAAACCATCATTTCCCTTAATTTCGGTGTTATTCAGTATGAAGATGTAAATTTCTCCCAAAAAGTTGCGTCTCGTGGAAGACTACGGTCCTCTTTATTTAATTTAAGTTCATAATTTGGTTGTGTAAATGCAATTTTTATTACAAAAAAATCTGATGTGGCCAGCATAATACCTTCCGTCAATACCATACGTAAATTTTTTTGCAAAAGATTCTAAATTTCCAGTAAAATTATTTAATAAATAAACTATGCAAATTGTATTTAACACTGATATCTTCTTCTTCTTCTCTAGCTTTTCCCATTCGTTAGGGGTCGCTATTTTTTATTTTTTTCTTCCACTCATTTCTGTTTTCATTGTCGTTCTTATTCAGTTCCTTTTCTCTCAAGTCTTCCGCAATACAGTCCTTCCATCTTATCTTTGGTCTTTCTCTGTTTCTTCAACCTTATATTACTAAGCTATTCATTCTTCTTCCAATATATTCTTCATCTCTCCTCATGGCATGTTCAAACCAATGTAATCGTCTCTCTTGTATCTTTCTAGAAACTACTAACACTAGAGATTTCCTTACCGTATCTTTCCGTGTCTTCCCCAACATCTACTTCAACATCCTCATCTCTGCCACTTTCATTTACTTTTCATTGATACTGGTATCTGTCAATTTGAATTATCTGAATATATTAGCAGTTTCCATGTTTAGCATAACTGGCTGATTTATGAAATTTAATATCTTTATAATTTTTTAACTGTATATCTATTGAATATGAAGTATAAAATGCAATCAAATCGTACAGAGAATAATATAGTCTTTAAGTTATAACAACGTTAAATGTCAATAAATCATATTTAACTGTTAAAATCTTCAAATGAGGGTACGCCCAGTTGACCAATTATAACCAAAATATAATCACTTGTTCTTCTGAATGTAAACTTGAGGAATACGAAAACACACAGACACACATACATACATACAAACATCATCGTAAAAATGGTAAACTTGTATTATAGGGACCCTAAAACATACGTACTTATTCACCAAAAACTCATCATTCAATTTTTCGACCAAAGACATACCTTCCTTACCTAAAGGTGACGGAAGGTAAAAAATTGTTAAAATTTGTGCCAAAACTTATGAGACTTACGTTATGTCGTCATTACCAAACTCTGCGAATACAAGCAGATTGGCATATCCAGAACTGGATAATAAGCTGTGGTATTTATAATTTGAACGAAAATTACAGAATGAAAGTATTTTTACCTGTGTCAGTACTAAAGAGGAGACGCACAAAGCAGTTGCACTTAGAAAAAACTGTAGCAGGATCATTGCACCATATATTTTTTGCAATCTATCACATACGCTATCAAAATATATTTATAAAAATTTAAACAAATTTTATCAAAACAAAACTTACTCTAGAACCAGATTATGATGTCTCACACACTTAGCAATCAATTCATATTCTTCATCTCCTAATCCTTTATTGTAAAAATGTGGAAGGCGTTTCAGTTTTTTGTTCAAAATTTTATCTTTCCCTGAGCCAATAGTCAGCAACACACTTTCTAATAATTTGAATTGTGCTACACAATTCATAACTAAGCCACTAAAGAAAAAATCATAAGCCGCTACTGTATTTACCGCCTGCAAGATATTACTTATTACAAATGTAAATAATATTATATTATGCGAGAGAAAGGCAAAAAAGATGGGACATATTTCTAGTGATTTTATCTCAATTCAATATAAGTGCTCCGTTATCAAACTGCACCAAAAAAGAAATAAGAACAGTGTTTTTCTTCACTAAGAGAAGATGGTATGACCTGCAGAGATTATTCGCAAGATCTATGAGTTTTAAAAATTGGCCAATATTTCTCTGTAATGAAGAGCATTTATGAAGAGCACCATCAACAACGAGACAGTAGAGCCAAACGTTTCTGCCAGAACGGAATTCAAAATTTGTAAATAAATGTACTAAATGTACAGTGTCAGCCGTAAGTGAGCCACCATTGCTAATTTTATTATTTTAAGAGATAGAAATACGGTTAAATGGACAAAGTTGGGCGATATTATATGACAAATTTAACGGTGAAAAATGCAAAACAATTGAACTATTGAACAAAATAACATTTTTACCTTCCGTCACCTATAGGTAAGGAAGGTATTGTCGTTGATAAAAAAAATCATTGGTGAGCTTTCAATGAATAAGCAAGTTTTAGAGTCCCTCCCTAGAATACGAATTTACTGTTTTTACGATGATGTCTGTATGTGGGTATATGTGTGTTTGTCAGTGTGTGTGTATGTGTGTGTGTGTGACAAAAATTTCTCCTTCGATAACTCCAATACTACAATTCCAAAAATTATAATTCTTTCATATTCTTCTTTCGTACGTCCATATGAAGAGTTGATTAGATTTTGGTTATGATTGGTTAACCGGAAGTACCCTAATTTGAAGATATTAACAGTTTTTCTTGAAATAACGCTGTTACATATCATTTTTTGACCTTTTATTATATTATAAATATTAAAAAAAATATTATTCCCTATTCAATTTAATTATATTTATTTCTTCATAGTCAATGAATTTAGAGATAAAGAATTATAAAGAATCTTGCCACCTATGCTGCTATAAGCTGCACCATAGAAACATAATATTTAAATATTACTAATTGACAGATGTCAGTATCAAATAAAATTTACATAATATATTTTGTGACATGATTTTACTGGAAATATAAAATAATTTAAGGTGGCAAAAATAAATCACATAAGGTAATATAACAGATTATAGCCATAAGCCAATTCAGCAGATTATTATGTTATAAATATAATGCTATATATGTTTTTATTTTCTACTTCTTATTTTAAGAAACATACTGTTCTTTTTAGGAGTAGTTCATTTCAGTACGAAGTAAGATCAATTCATTTCTCCCCAATAAAGAAAACGACCACAGAATAGTTCGCAAAAAAAAATTGTGTGGGATACAAAATACGTAGAATTGACGGAAGGTATGTACTGGCCACATTAAATTTTTTTAAATGGAATGCCATATTGATAGTGGTACCATTTACACTATAACTATAAAATTAAAAACAAAAGAGTTATTCAAGATGAAATTTGAATATATTTCTTATTTTAATAAAAATATGACATTGTTACTATGGAAACAACAAAAACTAACATTAAACAAAGAACAATTGACATTTTGTTTATTTATTTACATTATTGATAGAAGTTATTAACAAAACAGTTTGAACATTTTTTTTTAAGTTTCACTCATACAAACCAAACATTTGTATTAGCAATTATTTATTTGTTCTTTGATCAGTGTTAGTTAATAATTAACTTCGTTATTTGTTTTTGTGTTTTCCATAGCAACAATATCATAAAATGATACAAACTTTTTATAACGATAAACAGAATTAAAACTAAAATTTTTGTATCATTTTAATTGAATTATGAGTTGTAAAAGATATTTTAATAATTTAAGATATAATATTTAAATTTCAACTTCAAATAACTCTTCCGTTTTTAATTATAGAAGCCTAGTGATAATAAACTTTTAGATTCAGATAAAAAAATCTTTTAAATGGCACAACTTTCAATAAGGCATTCCATTTAAAAAAATCTGTTGTGGCCAGCACAATACCTCTCGCCACTTCCTTTTTTTGGTTACATAAGTACAGGGCGCGAACAGTCATGTTACATTGTTGGCCTTGACAATCAGATGTGGGGATCCGTTTCAGAATGATAATTAGTAATTATTATGTACATAGATGTCAAATGTCAGAATTTTTCATTAAAAATTTCGAGATTTTCTAAATTCACGTAGTTAATTTATCACCAGGAGTGTGGAATTTACTTGTCGAGGAAAATAAACCACATAGAATTGGAAAATCACTAAATTTAGAATGAGAAATTATGATATTTGACATCTATAGACATAATTACTAGCTATCATTCTGACATGGGCCCCCATATCTGCTTGTCAAGGCCAACAAAGTTACATGACAGCTCTCGCCTTAATGTATTTAACATTTCTTGTATACCTACACTCTAAACCAAAAATTCTATTCATATCTATTCCTTATATTTAGATTTTTTAAATTCAAATTCATTCTATGAAGAAATTTTGTCCTACTCTTCTAATTTTTCGAGATGTTTCCAATTCATTGTCGGGAGTAACAGTATTATATTTCTTTTCTCTATAAATCTATAGAATATATAAATAATATAAACAATAATATTTAGAAGATTTTTTTTCAAAAATCTGCTACTTCCGGTTGTCCAATTGTTACCAAAACCTTGTCAGATCTTCCCATGAATGTCCGATTAGGAAATGTGTAGTTAAACAAAAATAAAGTCTTATAATTTTTGAGTAATCGTCCTTCCAACATCCCACATACATACACACATACACACACATTCATCCACATACACACACACACACACACACACACACACACACACACACACACACACAGAGAGAGAGAGAGAGACATCATCGTAAAAATGTTAAAATCGGATTGTAGGGATCTTAAAACGTGCGTATTCAATAAAATCTGGATATGCGATTTTTAGCATGAATCCAATACCTTTCTCAGCGAGAGGTAAAAATGTTAATTTGTTTAATAAGTCGCGTATTTGATGTTCAATTGTTTTGCATTTTTCACCGTTAAATTTGTCGTATAATATCGCCCAACTTTGTCCATTTAACCGTCTTTCTATCTCTTCAAATAAGTAAGTTAGTAATGACGACCCGCTTACGGCAGACAGCCTGTATACTATCGGACATAAATAGAGCGATTCCTTAGAGACTAATAAAAAATACTCCCCCATATTTTAAATATTCAATATATTTTCAAACTGCTTATATAAATTCTGTCGGGCGTCCCGAGGTGCACACATTTTTTTTACAATGTCCCTTTAGTTTTTGTCTTTCCCTCATACGAACCACATATTGATTTAAGATGAACTGCCATAAATACAATATTTCAAACAATGGACTTATTTCCCAATTAAAAGGAAAATATGATTCTAAAGGTAGAACCCGTCTTCCATATACTAAATTAGTGCCCATAAATTCCCAGCAGGAGATAAAGGCTGTACCAAGATAAATGCTCATGAAACTTATTATAATTCGAGAACCATTATGGATATATTTTTCTGTATCGGAATCTACTATATTTGCTGGCCAGAATTCTGAGGAAATTATTCGAATGATATAAGTTAAATCAGTAGAATAATAGCTGGAAATAATAAAAGAATAGGTAGTATGAGGTCCGCCCCAGGGACTAAGAACGAAATGAGAACGAAAACGAAATAACGAAATAAACCGAATTTTTTATAAGAACGAAAACGGAAACGAAAACGCAATATATATTTTTTTTTTCGTGATTGAAAACAAAATAATTAATATCGATTACCGGTTTTAACCGTTATTTTATTTAATATTTAATTTTATTTACAGCAAATATTTTACACGCATATATTATTGAATTTTCAGATATTTGAGTTGCAAACAAGCAAACTTTCAAAGTAACTCTCCAGTAGCTAACCCTCTTACGGTATACTCGTAGTTTCATCTACTGAACATTGCGATAATTTTCATTTGCACACACTGGCGGTATTTGTTATGTTAAGTACTTATATAAGAGATATAACATAAAGGAAGATTTGCTTGAATACGTGATAATATTAGTTAGGTGAAATAAAATGTAATTAATGTTTTATTCTTTATTGTAAAAAATTCAGGACATAGCATAAGCTTTTCTTCTTATTTATATATATATATATATATATATATATATATATATATATATATATATATATATATATATATAGGCCGATATAAAGCATGCAAATAACGGACGCGGCTGAAGTTTCTAAACAGAGGTGATAGCCGAGGTTTATAATCAGCCGAGTCCGTTATTTGCATATTGGTCGTGTGGCGTTCAAAATGTTTCGTAATACCATAAAGCTCTTCACGATACTGTGATTTTTTCTATAAATACTTTATCCTTAATTTCAGGCGCTTGTTATAAACCTTAACGGCCGGCGGCCGTTATAATAACGGACACCGGTCAATATGGACACTTTTTCACTTTTGTTTTTCGTTCGTGCATCCGTTATAATCCTTAACGGCCGGCGTCCGTTATAGGTCCCTTTTCACTTACGTGTTTAGTTCTGTTAAATCATAATAACGGTATGGTATTACGAAAATATATTGTTATTAGGTATTGTAATATCACTTAAAATAAGTAATTTAAATAAATACAGAATACAAATAATAATAAAAATAAATTTACATAAACTGACAGATAAATCGCTAACATTTGTTAATTTTTAGTTTCAATTCCATAGCTATCACTATTTTTGGGGTGATTTTCGACATTTTCATATTTAATTTCTGCCGTTATAGAACATGCAAAATTAATTTTGTTTATTGATTCTAATGTAGAATTTTATACTTTGAAATATTTATTTGAAGCTTTTTTACCTGAAATAATTAGGGAGCGAGATATTACAAAAGTATGATGTTAAAGTCCTATGTTCCGGTGTCGCGGTCAACACCTGTATGTACATATACAGGCTGTTATATTTTAGTGGACCCAGCAAATATCTCGCTTATTTATTAAGTTAGTAATTTTTTTCATGTAACATGATTTATACAGTAACATGTAAGCTACTTGATGACGGATGTACATTCATGATACCCTTTCCGGTTTATTAGTAATTAATATCAACTTTGAAATTCCAAATGGAACATAATATACTTTTTAACAAATTTGAAAAGTACATCAAATTTGCTGTACAATCATGTAAAATAATCCATATGTTACATTAATAAAAAGTAAAATGGCGGGCACTTTTTTATACACCTAGTCGAAAAGAGAATAGTGAGCCATGACTGTGGCTTGAAATAAAACAATGAACTAAATCATGTTATATGAAAGAAATTACTAACTTAATAAATAAGCGAGATATTTGCTGGGTCCATTAAAATATAATATCCTGTATAGGATCTGCAACGAAACGCGGAACATAAAGTTTAAGATAGGATTTTAAAAATGTCCGGAAATTGGTTTTCCTGCACATTTTAGAGCAAAAATACAAGAATGAAAAGTTGTTTAAAATTAATTTTTATTTCAAAAAATCTGATGTGGCCAGCACAATGCCTTCCGTCAATCCTGTATATTATGTAAAAATTCCATACATAAATTTTCTTGTAAAAGATTTTAAATTTCCAGTAAAATTATTTCATAAACAAACTATGAAAATTGCACTTGACACTGACATCTTCTTCTTCTTTAGCTTTTCCCATTCGTTAGGGGCCGCTATTTTTTATTTTCTTCTTCCACTCATTTCTGTTTTGCGTGTCGTTCTCATTCAGTTTAGGAAATAAAGTTCTTAACTTGATCCCAAGGTTATTATTTTTTTAAATGAGTTACAGAATACGGATACAAAGATAACGATTATCGTTAAGTAGATATAACAATTTTCATAATAACGATTTCGTTATGGTAACGATTCGTTAAGCGAATATTTTACAGAATAGGCCTGTTAGTCTGTTAGCCAATTTTGAGTTTTTCTTTCATAGTGAAAGGTCGCAAAGTCAGACTAGAAGATAAATCATCCACAGCTTGTTCTTCAATAAATCGATAAATATCGATGTACCTTTGATTATCCAGGGCTTTGCTACACTCAGTCCACATATAAGGCCTGGATACACCCCCTTGTGGAAATAGCGCACCTTATCTGCGAATTTGGCTTTTGGTTTATATCTGACATTATTAGGGGCTTCTGCTAGAAAAACCATCATTTCCCTTAATTTCGGTGTTATTCAGTATGAAGATGTAAATTTCACCCAAAACCTAATGCTAGGTGTCCGCAGCAAGTTGCGTCTCGTGGAAGACTACGGCCCTCTTTATTTAAATTAGGTTCATAATTTTGTTGAGTAAATGCATTTTTTATTACAAAAAAATCTAATGTGTCCAGCATAATACCTTTCGTCAATACCATACGTAAATTTTTTTGCAAAAGATTCTAAATTTCCAGTAAAATTATTTAATAAACAAACTATGCAAATTGTACTTAATACTGACGTCTTCTTCTTCTCTAGCTTTTCCCATTCGTTAGGGGTCGCTATTTTTTATTTTCTTCTTCCACTCATTTCTGTTTTCGTTGTAGTTCTCATTCAGTTCCTTTTCTCTGAAGTCTTCCGCAACACAGTCCTTCCATCTTATCTTTGGTGTTCCTCTGTTTCTTCATCCTTATATTACTAAGCTATTCATTCTTTTTCCAATATATTCTTCATCTCTCCTAATGACATGTTCAAACCAATGTAATCGTCTCTTGTATCTTTCTTTAAACTACTAACACTAGAGTTATTTCCTTACCGTATCTTTCCGTGTCTTCCCCAACATCTACTTCAACATCCTCATCTCTGCCACTTTCATTTACTTTTCATTGATACTGGTATCTGTCAATTTGAATTATCTGAATATATTAGCAGTTTCCATGTTTAGCATAACTGGCTGATTTATGAAATTTAATATCTTTATAATTATTTAACTGTATATCTATTGAATATGAAGTATAAAATGCAATCAAATCATACAGAGAATAATATAGTGTTTAAGTTATAATAACGTTAAATGTCAATAAATCATATCTAACTGTTAAAATCTACATACAAACATCATCGTAAAAATGGTAAACTCGTATTATAGGGACCCTAAAACATACGTACTTATTCACTATAAACTCATTATTGAATTTTTTGACCAAAGACAATACCTTCCTTACCTAAAGGTGACGGAAGGAAAAAATTGATAAAATTTGTGCCAAAACTTATGAGACATACATTATGTCATTATTACCAAACTCTGCGAATACAAGCAGATTGGCATATCCAGAACTGGATAATAAGCTGTGGTATTTATAATTTGAACGAAAATTACAGATTGAAAGTATTTTTTTACCTGTGTTAGTACTAAAGAGGAGACGCACAAAGCAGTCGCACTAAGAAAAAACTGTAGCAGGATCATTGCACCATATATTTTTTGCAATCTATCACATACGCTATCAAAATATATTTATGAAAATTTAAACAAATTTTATCAAAACAAAACTTACTCTAGAACCAGATTATGATGTCTCACACACTTAGCAATCAATTCATATTCTTCATCATCTCCTAATCCTTTATTGTAAAAATGTGTAAGGCGTTTCAGTTTTTTGTTTAAAATTTTATCTTTCCCTGAGCCAATAGTCAGCAACACACTTTCTAATAATTTGAATTGTGCTACACAATTCATAACTAAACCATTGAAGAAAAAATCATGAGCCGCTAATGTATTTATCACCTGTAAGATATTACTTATTACAAATGTAAATAATATTATATTATGCGAGAGAAAGGCAAAAAAGAAGGGACATATTTCTAGTAATTTTATCTCAATTCAATAAAAGTGCTCCGTTATCAAACTGCACCAAAAAAGAAATAAGAACAGTGTTTTTCTTCACTAAGAGAAGATGGTATGAAACCTGCAGAGATTATTCGAAAGATTTATGAGAGAATAGATCGTTTTAAAAATGGGACTTACTAAATGTACAGGCTGTCTGCCGTAATTGGGCTACCGTTGCTAACTTTCATATTTGAAGAGATAGAAAGACGGTTAAATGGACAAAGTTGGACGATATTATACGACAAATTTAAAAAGCAAAACGCTTTTTTCACCGTTAAATTAAACGTCAGATACACGACTCATTCAACAAAATAACATTTTTACCTTCCGTAAGGAAAGTACTGTCTTTCGATGGTGAGCTTTGAATGAGTACGCACGTTTTAGAGTTCCTAGAATATGAATTTACTGTTTTACGATGATGTCTGTATGTGGGTGTATGTGTGTGTGTAACAAAAATTTCTTCTTCGATAACTCCAATACTACACTTCCAAAAATTGTAATTCTTTTATATTCCTCTTTCGTACATCCATATGAAGAGTTGATTAGATATTGGTATTAATTGGTAAACCGGAAGTACCCCAATTTGAAGATTTTAACAGTTATTCTTGAAAAAACGCTGTCACATCATTTTTTGACGTTTTATATTATTATAAATATTAAAAAATATGTTATTCTCTATTCGATTTAATTATATTTTTTCTTCATAGTTAATGAATTTAGAACTAAAGGATTATAAATAAATATCTTGCCACCTATGCTGCTAAAAGCTGCACCATACAAACAAAATATTCAAATTTACTGGAAAAATAAAAATGTAAAATAATTTAAGGTGGCAAAAATAATTCACATAAGATAATATAACAGATTATAGCCATTAGCCAATTCAGCAGATTATTATGTTATAAATATAATGCTATATATGTTTTTATTTTCTACTTCTTTTTAGGAGTTTAATTTTCCCTTAAAAATAAAAATTCTGTATGAAATTTATACAAGATACGTATACTCAAATCGGATATGCAGCCAATGCACGTCATCACTTAGGGAGAAAACCTGGCTGCATTAAAATCACTAACATGGAAAATTGAAATAAAATTTCAGTCATTTTTAATTGTCAAAAAGTGTATGGATTATCATTAAGATGTTTAGTAGAGTTCATTATTTATAGTATATGATGTGAATAATATATAAATAATGTACATCTACCTTATTTATTCGTTTATTTGTTGCTACACTTGGCAACATTGATAATTTGTATGTTTATACGTTCCTCCTTGGTTTATACTTGCAAGTGCTTTGACAATTTGAATTGCAGCGTGTTTGAAATATTTTTCTTCGTTGTGACATTTTATTTCCATTGTTGCATATTATACGAGGGGAGGTCCATAAATTCGCTCCCTTAATATCAAGTAGGCCAGATAATAAAACAAAACTGAATGTTTTTTGTTTGCATATCTGTCATATGTGTAATTATAAAGTTTGAACAGTTTCGTAAAATTAGTTAAATTTTTATACTTAAAAGAGTGGTGATTTGAAGAAAAAAGTAAAGAATGGACAAAATTGAATATAAAGCTGTAATAAAGTTTCTGACAAAACAGCGAAAAAATCCGACAACCATTAGAGAAGAAATGTTGACAGTAAATAATATTTAAATTACACTCGGCAAAGTTCACAAATTTTATATATTATTTAGAGCAGTTCACCTAGTGTCGCATTTGTACATTGTACATTGTACAGTTTTCTATTATATTCTGCTATCTAAGCTCGCGGTTTTCCTGATAGATGGCTCTGCATGTGGTTAGTTACCTCTGCAGGCTTGATATCTTTGTGGGATGTTTTATCATCCGCCCGCTCAACTAGTCTCAGTGCCTCGAAAGAGGCGTCAGTACACCACACTGATGAGCTGCAATAACAGCGAAACGAACAGAGACTGAAATTTTCTGAACTTTGCCGAGTATAATTTAAATATTATTTAGAGCAGTTCACCTAGTGTCGCATTTGTACATTGTACAGTTTTCTTTTATATATTATAGTTCAATTTTGTATATTTTTTATGCTCGTGCTTATATACTGTTTTAGTTAATTAAAATTATTGTTATTATTTAAATTGCCAAATAAGCTTATGAAGATATAGTAACACGATTATTCTTAATCATATTACGAACAT
This sequence comes from Harpalus rufipes, assembly GCA_951394225.1. NCBI lineage: Eukaryota > Metazoa > Arthropoda > Insecta > Coleoptera > Carabidae > Harpalus > Harpalus rufipes. The sequence goes on along the minus strand of OX596288.1, from coordinate 9,601,592 downwards.
TTATTGACAATTTAGTTAATATGTCGTATTTATTACAGTGTGAAACAAAATTAATTTTTGAAAATATCACTACAGTTTGAAAGACAATTGTATGCAACCTGTATAACTTTTTTCATTACAATTCTCAAACCTACGTAAACGTACCAGTTCATGACGTCACACATCTAGTTACTTTTATTAATGACGTGCATTAGCTGCATATCCGGTTTGAGTATAGAATTGACGGAAGGTAATGTACTGGCCACATTAAATTTTTTTAAAATTGAATGCCATATTGAAAGTGGAACCATTTACACTATACTTCTAAAATTAAAAGCAAAAGAGTTATTTCAAGTTGAAATTGGAAACAACAAAAACTAACATTAAACAAAGAACAATTCACATTTTGTTTATTTATTTACATTATTGATAAAAGTTGTTAACAAAACATTTAGAACATTTTTTTTGTTTTACTCATACAAACCAAACATTTTTATTAGCAATTATTTATTTGTTCTTTGATCAGTATTAGTTAATAATTAATTTCGTTATTTATTTTTGTTGTTTCCATAGCAACAATATCATAAAATGATACAAACTTTTTATAACAATAAACAGAACTAAAACTAAAAAAATCTGATGTGGCCAGCACATGACCTCTCGCCGTATATTTTACCTGGCTGTATGCATAAAGCAAAGAATATTTTTATAAATACAAATAATATATTCATATAAATCTATGACGTATAAACTTCTTTATTATTCAATAATAGCATGTCTCAACATGAAGATATTTTACCATAAATTATGTTACAATAAATTACAAAGTAGAGTTTACCATATATAAATATTAGGCTGGTAACTGCAATTTTCAATTCGAACAACGTTGTTTACTTTCTCTTCATATTCTTCTAGTAAAAACATTAATTTTGGGCGGTCTAAAATGTATATATGGATTGTGCATCTATTCTTACATATCTTCTTTTACATTTTATTTTTTCATACATGTCATATCTAAATAACACTAATTCCCTTTAATAAAGTGACGGATAGATTGCACTCCGATTATTCTTATATCGATGTGTAATTTTGTCAATATTTACAACTTACTTGAGAAGAATTTGATAGCTTTTTCGCAATTCAAAGTTACTCTAGTCTATAGTACTGGTGTACATTGTCCCATAATGTTTGAAACAAATTTAAGTCCTTCAACCTAGACTTGTCATCTCCATAATAGTCACAGATCAAGAACTAAGGGATTCTCCAAGTACATTTTTCTTTCATCACTCATTATTTCTGACACTGACATTTACCTGTCAGTTACAAATAATTTAAATTATCAACTATTTTTCATGGCATTCTTTCGGCTGTCAAATTTATTACAACAGATTATTTTATATATTATACTTCTTTTATCTCTAAATCTATGGAATATATAATAAAATATTTAAATGTATCAGATAGAGAATTTAATTTTCTTTAATATTACCACGAAAAAATTTCAAAAAATAATATTTAGAAGATTTTTTTTCAAGAATCTTCTACTTCCGGTTGTCCAATTGTTACCAAAACCTTTTCAGATCTTCCCATGAATGTCCGATTGGGAAATACGTTGTTAAACAAATTTTAAGTCTTATAGTTTTTGAGTAACCGTCCTTCCAACATCCCACACACACACATACACACACACACACACACATCCACACACACACACAGACATCATCGTAAAAATGTTAAAATCGGATTGTAGAGACCTTAAAACGTGCTTATTCAATAAAATCTGGATATGCGATTTTTAGCATGAATGCAATACCTCTCTTAGCGAGAGGTAAAAATTGTATCATTTTAATTGAATTATGAGTTCTAAAAGATTTTTTAATACCTAATTTAAGAAATATAATATTTAAATTTCAACTTGAAATAACTCTTCCGTTTTTAATTTTAGAGGCATAGTGATAATGAACTTTTAGATTCAGATAAAAGAAATGTTTTAAATGGTACAACTTTCAATAAGGCATTCCATTTAAAAACATGTTAATTTGTTGAATAAGTCGCGTATTTGATGTTCAATTGTTTTGCATTTGTCGTATAATATCGTCCAACTTTGTCCATTTAACCGTCTTTCTATCTCTTCAAATAAGTAAGTTAGCAATGGCGACCCGTTTACGACAGACACCCTGTATAGTATCGGACATAAATAGAGCGATTCCTTAGAGACTAATAAAAAATACTCCCCCATATTTTAAATATTCAATATATTTTCAAACTTCTTATATAAATTCTGTCGGGCGTCCCGAGATGCACACATTTTTTTATAATGTCCCTTTAGTTTTTGTCTTTCCCTCATACGAACCACATATTGATTTAAGATGAACTGCCATAAATACAATATTTCAAACAATGGGCTTATTTCCCAATTAAAAGGAAAATATGATTCTAAAGGTAGAACCCGTCTTCCATATACTAAATTAGTGCCCATAAAGTCCCAGCAGGAGATAAAGGCTGTACCAAGATAAATACTCATGAAACTTATTATAATACGAGAACCATTACGGATATATTTTTCTGTATCGGAATCTACTAAATTTGCTGGCCAGAATTCTGAGGAAATTATTCGAAGGATATAAGTTAAATCAGTAGAATAATAGCTGGAAATAATAAAAGAATAGGTAGTACGAGGTCCGCCCTAAAATTAAAGTAACAAAGGCGTTGGTATGGCCTGAGGAAATTTTATTTCGGAAATGAAAATGTCGAAAACCACCCCAAAAATAGCGATAGTCATGGAATTGAAACAGATAAATTAACAAATGTTTGACGTTTTACCTGTGAGGTTAATATATTTTTCTACTCCTATTTAATAATGCATTCTTTAATAATAAAATTTATTGTAAATAATATTAATCATAAATAAAAATAAAATAAATAAATATATCATCACGGCATATTACCCATTGCTGGGTGTGCCAATCTGCTTTGTATACAGATATCGGTAATGATGAAATATTTGTATCGTGCGGGCGCTTACCAGGCGTCACCTCACGAGCACCCATAGCTGGCATTGCACATTACCTTCCGAAATATATTAATCATTACTGGCAAATATTGAGTAATATTATTACTCAATACTTCTGAGCCAATCACACCTCAGAATTTTCATTACTCAACACTACTACGGCCAATCACATTTCGGAATTTTCATTACTTTACACTACAGACAATTGCCTTCCGTTAAGTGTGCTCTGAAACAGTGACGCGCGCTATTGTTAATTATCTGTCAAAATTTGCTGAAATATCTGTTTATAATAATTATTGTAATTTGTGTGATTCTAAAAGGAAATATGGATTCCGAAAGTGAACACCATGAAATTTTAACTCCACCAGAGATTGTAGAAGCTGCACAAGTGCATTCCTTAAGTTTACTACCGGAAAAATCCAGAAAAAAATATGAACAAGTTTATAAATCTTTTATGGACTGGCGGATAAGTAATTACATTAACTCTTATTCTGAAAATGTTCTCATAGCATATTTTGGAGAACTTTCTGATAAATATAAGTCATCGTCATTATAGGCTACTTATTGAATGTTGAGAAGCACACTGACAAATAATAACGATATAAATATAGAAAAATATTCAAGGTTAAGAGCATTTTTAAAACGAAAATCCTAAGGGTATCAAGCAAAAAAAGCAAGAACTTTTAGTGCAGATTAAATAAAATATATTGTTCGTGTAATTTTATATTAAAGTTTCAAAAAAAATGCATTGTCTGACTCATTTATAATATAGTTGGAAAAACATATTTATTTCATTTCATAGTCGTAGAAAAAGTATAGTATTCTATTCGCATGTAATGGCTATTACTCATTCGAATGATTTACATCACTCGCATTCGCTCGTGATGCAAACTTCATTCTCATGAGTAATACCATACATTACATTCTCATTGAATAATATACTATTTTATTGTAATATCACTTCAAGAACAAAGACACTGGTGGCCTGTGGAAATTTTATTCTGGAAATGAAAATGTCGAAAATCACCCCAAAAATAGCGATAGCCATGGAACTGAAATAGATAAATTAACAAATGTTTGACGTTTTACCTATGAGGTTAATATATTTTTATTAGGTTCACTTCAAGTGAACAATTATCTATTAATTTAACAGAAATTGCAAATATTAATAAAAATAAATTAACAGACTGACAGATAAATCGCTAACATTTGTTAATTTTTAGTTTCAATTCCATAGCTATCACTATTTTTGGGGTGATTTTCGACATTTTCATATTTAATTTCTGCCGTTATAGAACATGCAAAATTAATTTTGTTTATTGATTCTAATGTAGGATTTTATACACTGAAACATTTATTTGAAGCTTTTTTACCTGAAATAATTAGGGAGCGAGATATTACAAAAGTATGATGTTAAAGTCCTATGTTCCGGTGTCGCGGTCAACACCTGTATGTACATACCGTGTGTCTGTCGTAAAGGTGTACATAGTAGATTAACATGGGAAATTAGTTTTTTGCAATTCCCTGCTCACCTAATTATTTTAAGCAAAAACGCGTGAAATAAAAGTTTTAGGGCATAAAATCCTGCATCTAAGTCAATAAACAGAATTAACTTTACATGCTTTATAACGACAGAAATTAAATATGAAAATGTCGAAAATTACGTTGAAAATATCGATAGCCATGGAATTAAACAAAAAATAAATAAAAGCTTGACGTTTTATTTGTCATATAACTTATTTGACATTTTCATATTTAGTTTATGTCGTTATAAAGCATGTAAAATTAATTCTGTTTATTGATTTAGATACAGAATTAACTTTACATGCTTTGAAAATAAAACGAAAAATTATAACAAATCTTAAGGAGTCTGTGCCTCTGATAGAATGAAAGTGAAAGTTCTTACCTCAGTAAACAAATTTTGGATACTGTTTGAATAGTAGTAGAAACAGTAGTGCAAGTACTGGCCATCACTTCTATATCAGTAATATTGCTTGCCATGTAGTAGTTGTTAAATAAACACATTACAAACTTATTAAAATAAAAAAAAATATGTTAGTACATACATTTATTATTATTATTATTTTCCTTACTATGTTCGCAAGCAAAAAATATCTTAAAAAACGAATTATGAAACTTGTATTTAGAGGCCACAAACATATATAGCTTAGCATAATTTTCGCTATTACTAAAGGATATTTACCACTGTCTTTCATATCTAGAGCTATAACAATAAAAATTTAATAACTATTTTTCTGTTTTAATATCTAACTTACTCATTTTGAGTGATCTACAAATTACTTTTAAGAAATTAGTAAGGGAAACATCTTGATTTCTACTTATAAAGGTATACAAATTATATATTGCAATTATAAATTATGTATTACGTATAATTTTCTGCATATGTGTAGTCTAATATTAAAATTGCAAATTACGACTACAAATTGCTATTCTGCTATGTGCAGTATATTATTTTATATATTTTCAGTTTTTTGTTTGTCTATGAATGTTTTAAGAAGGGTAGAAAAAGAAATTGATGAACGCAGTACCTAGAAATTAATCATTAATTACATTAATCAGAGTTTCGTATAATTATTTTTATTTATAATTAACTAAATAAATGTTAATTATAAATTATTTTTATCCACGACTGTCAAATAATATATCCATAATTCATCCGTTTTTATCATTTAATGACCTGCGTTACAGTTGCTCATTGAATAATATTGACAGTTCAATGAAATAATATTATTTAATCGTTATGTCAAATTCAAATCTCACCTTTCAAAGAGTATAAACAAATTACTTTTAATAAGTAATGTTATCCACAGAAAAAGCCAAAATTATACTAGTTTTCTCATTTTTTATAGTTTTGTTTTCTTCTTAAGCTTAAAATGTAGCTGAACCGACTGGTTTAAAATTTTCTGCTAAATGTCAAATCACTTCATAATTTTGTGATAACAAATACCTAACGATCAGCGCTAACTATGTTTATGTTTGTAAACAAACAATTTTCTAAAATTTGTTAGATTATTTCTGATAAAGTATGTTATTATTTCACAGTAATGGATAAAGTATAGTATTCTATTCGCATGTAATGGCTATTACTCATTCAAATGATTTACATCACTCGCCTTCTCATGTTGCATACATTATATTAACATTAAGTTGACATTGTTGGTAAAAAAAACCAAACATTTTTAATATCATGTTTGTACTACCAATCGTTGTCTTATTACAATTTATTTGGTCATACCTCAATAAAACTAAGAATATTAAGGTCTGCCATACCAAGAGCCGTAATCTTCTTACTCTTTTGAGCTCTTTGTAAAACCATTATTAATCCGCTTCTAACACTTGGATGAAATTCGCGATCCCAACTACTGTCAAATGCTGCATCTGCTACTCTTACTGACTAAAATATAAAAGATTAGGTAGAAACAGGTGACACTGAAAAACGGGTCACTCAAAATTAGTGATGAGATCCGGATCCGGATAGTTCCGTTTTCGGATCCAAAAATATCTGGATATCCGGATAATTGAATGTTGAACTATCCGGGATCTGAGTATCGGATTTTGGATCCGAATCTGAGTATTGGAATTTGGATCTGAATCTGAGTATCGGATCTTGAATCCGGATTCGAATATCGAATCTTGGAAACCAATTTGAGTATCTGATGTTAGATTCGAATATGAGTATGATTATCGGATTTTAGATATAGAATTTCAGTATTCGGATCAGTTCTTGGATTCGAATATTCTCAGTATTGAACCTTACTTTCAAATATTAGCATCGGGTCTCATCAAAAACACGTAATAAATTAATGAAATTCATGTCATATTAATATGATACTTTATATGTGTAATAAAAGTAATACAAATTTGAATTTTTTATTCACAATTTTCTAGATAGGACTCTGTTAAAGTATAAATTCCTTTTTTCTTTACATTTGTACAAACTACCTGGCTATTTCAGAGGGGTATTATAAAATGTATTACTGTCCGCTGTAAAGATAAACAGGCCAGGTCCCAGATGTAGCCTTCACATTCAAAATGAAGAATCGGATCAAGAGTTAAAATTTGGATCCGGATCCGTAAACAAAATATCGAATCCGGATCCGGATCCAAGTTCAGGTCCGGATTCAAATCAGGATCCGGATCGAAATTCGAATTAGATTTTCGGATATCCGCTTCATTATCCGAACGTCGGATATCTAAGAATCCGGATATTTTGAAATCCGAGTTCTCGGATCCAAGTTTTGTCAGAACCTCACAGCATTACTCAAAATAACGTTTTTATTTATAATTATTTTTTAATTCTCTTTACATTTATAAACTAGGCTTAGGGGTTCACAAATCATGGTATTTGGCATGTTGGTAGCGCTTCCGGTTTAACCGGAATAGAGAATTATAATTTATATTATTTTTTATGTTTTTAAGAGCGTTTATTCATATTGCCTTAATGGTAATTTAATTTAATATTTTTATCCACAACTGTCAAATAATATACCCATAATTCAACCGATTGTTATCAATTAATGACCTTCGTTACAGTTGCTAATTGAATAATATTGACAATTGGATGGAATAATATAATTCAATCGTTATGTCAAATTCATATCTTACCTTTCACAGACTACAAACAAATTACTTTTAATAAGTAATTTTTTCTACATAAAAAGCCAAAATTATACTAGGTTTCTCATTTTTTAGTTTTGTTTTTTTCTTAAGCTTAAAATGTAGTTGAATAGTCGGTTTAAAATTTTCTACTACATGTCAAATCTATGCATAATTTTGTTACAACAAATACCTAGCGATCAACTCTAACTATGTTTATGTTTGTAAACAAACATTTTTTTAAAATTTGTTAGGTTATTTCTGATTTTATAATAGTACACTATGTTATTATTTAACAGTTGTGGATAAAGTATAGTATTCTATTCGCATGTAATGGCTATTACTCGCTCGAATGATTTACGTCACACGCATACATTACATGCTCATTAAATAATATATTATTGTTTAATTACGACAGATATAAAGAAAAACTTAAATTACTGAAACTAGAATTTGATTCTCGCTTCTCCGAATTTGCAGCCGAAGAGAACAATATAGCACTCTTTACTAATCCATTTTCATTAACTGACCAGCAAATAAAACAAATTGATACGGAGTCGCAGTTAGAAATAATGGATACTAAATTTAGTGCTGCACTAAAAAACAAATACGATGAATTCTGAAATTTATTAAATGAAGGTGCAATTATAAATTTTTGGAAATTATTGCCGCACCAAAATTTTCCGAAGACAATTTGCATATTAATATGTTTGTAGGTTCGCCAGCACATATTGCTAGCAAGCGTTTTATTCAATGAAAATTACAAAAAATAAACAAAGATCACGATTAACAGATAGTAATTTAAAAAATATTTTGCTTCTTGCGACCACAAACATCAATCCTGATATTAATCAGTAAGCTTCGAATAAAACGTAGAGCTGTTTAATTTAAATTTTATAATATTTAAGTCAGTATTTTTACTTCCTTGTACGTAAGTAAAGGAAGTATTGTAATCGCGAAAAATTTCAGTTTTCAGATTTCAGCGGAAATATCCATTTTGATCATCCCTGAATCCATTTTGAGTAATTTCGTCGTGACGTCTGTACGGACGTACGTTACATTGTTCCAAATCAAGTTTAGATATTTATCGATAATATCAATATTTTGCTGATATTTCGATATCACAAATTTTAAGCTACACTAATCAGCTAATAACAAAATATGGAATTTATATCCTTACCTGATACATTATTTCATTTCCAAATAAACAATATAATAATAATTGAGCAAAATGTCCTATTGTAAAAAATACCAATTTCAAAAAATTGACGCCGTCCACCTACAAATATGAAAAATTATTCAAAATAATACACTCAGATGCAAAGAACACGGGCCATGTTTTATTTTCATTTATGTTAACAGCATTATTTTTAAACATTTTAAATAAAACTTTTAATATTGTCCAATGAAAGACAGACTATTTCAGTGTTCAAAAAGGTAACAGATGGTACTTATCGATTTATTTAATGGACATTAATAATTATCAAACATTAAATTATAAGATTAGTTTGGTATTGTAGCTTGAAATCCAATAGAGATGAAAAATAAGTATCGCCATTCGAAAGAGCTTAAAAACGTGTCCTAAAGAAGTGCAAATCAAAATCTAGAATTATTCATGCTTTGAAGTTTTGAAAAAATAAAAAACTGTAAAATTTATATACGTATGGCTATTAAATAACGTGACTGCGCGCGCAGAAGGCGTCCTAGAGGGGAGGGGGGGGGGGGTAAACGAATGCAGCGTTGGATACCTGGAAGTGTCTACTATTCCGGTACGCAACCACGTTTTTGTCGCTGTAGTAGTATTTTTTCTATAGAGGTTAGAAACAAACGTGTTTTTTTCTCGTGCCGATGACAATGTGTGACGAAAAACATGAGCAACGGATCAATGTGAAATTTCTCGTTAAATTAAAAAAAAACTCCGACTGAGTGCTATAAGTTGTTGAAAGAGGCCTATGGTGAGAATTCTCTATCTTGTCCGCGTGTTTTCTAATGGTATAAACGGTTTTCTGAAGGCCGAGAGAGCACCGAAGATGACCAACGTCCAGGTCGACCTGTCTCTGTTTCAACTCCGCAAACAGTGACCAAAATCAATGAAATTGTGCGCGGAGATTGTCGTATGAGCATTTGGATGATTGCTGAGACTCTAAACGCCGATAGAAAGAAGAAACGGCCGGAGTTGTGGATTTTGCACCAGGACAACGCACCTGCCCATAGCGCGCTGTCTGTGAAGCGTTATTTAGCCGCTAGAGGCACTCCAGTGCTCGAACACGCGCCGTACTCGCCTGATTTAGCACCCTGTGACTTTTTTCTGTTTCCGAAAATCAAGTCTGCCTTAAAAGGAACCCGGTTCGAGTCGATGGAAGAGGTGAAGCAAAAATCGGCGGAGCTGCTAAACGCTCTTAAAAGAAGACTTCGAACATTGCTTTGACCAATGAAAAAACGAATGGAACGGTGTGTGGCGAGGGGAGGGAGTACATTGAAGGGGAGCATTCTATTATAAAATAATTTTTAAAATAAAACTCTTTTCATAAGCAGTCTCGTTATTTAATAGCCAGACCTCGTATTTGTCTGTATGTAGTGACCTATGCATTTTTGACTGAATAAACAATACATTGCTAATATGGCATCATAACATAGAACAACTTTTGTCTAATTAACCGAGTTCGTACCTCTTATTATTGTTGAGATAATTAAAGAAACTAAAAAAAATAATCGTAGAAATGGGCTTAATAGATCAATGAGATTTTAAATAAACGAAGAAAGAAATTGTGAAAGGAAGGACCCATTTAATTATTATCTAAAAATAAAAAATAATGTAAATGATGATAGCGACTGGGAGAAGTGATGGATAAAAGAAATACACAGGAATGCAGTCAATATATAATAATCAATAGCCCGTTTTCTTTGCACCTAAGTGTATTATATAGTTTGTAACAATATATACCAGGTTTACTAAAAATACTCCTAAACATAATCCAGAAACGCTTTCTACAAATTGGCAAAATACAACAAATGAAAACGTTTTTTCGACAATATCTGCAAAACTATATAAATTTGTTATCATCATTATATTTATTTATTCAAATTTAGACTGACCGACAAAAAAATGGAACACTTGAAAATATCCATATATTTTTAGATTTGAGATATTATTACATATGTGTAGTTCGTAGTTTAATAACTACGACCTGTCTAGTTTGTTAACAATCTAAAGTGGGATCTCATATATGAAATTACAGCTTTTATTTAACTATAAAAATTCTTAGAACTAACCAAAGACATGAATGTTCCATATACAAAATAAAGCAACCCAAATTATAGCGTTCTTCTACAATTATATAATATACCGAATAATAAGCGAAATACGATTCAAAATTAAAAAAAAAAAATCTGTTGTGGCCAGCACAATACCTTCCGTCATTCTCGTGTATAATGTATAAATTCCATAATTTTTCTTACAAAAGATTCTAAATTTCCAGTAAAATTATTTCATAAACAAACTATTCAAATTGCACTTGACACTGACATCTTCTTCTTTAGCTTTTCCCATTCGTTAGGGGTCGTTATTTTTGCATGTCGTTTTCATTCAGTTCCTTTTCTCTCAAATCTTCCGCAATACAGTCCTTCCATCTTATCTTTGGTCTTCCTCTGTTTCTTTAACGTCCTATTACTAAACTATTCATTCTTGTTCCAATATAATTCTTCATTTCTCCTCATGACATGTTCAAACCAATGTAATCGTCTTTCTTGTATCTTTCTAAAAACTTGTAACACTAGAGTTATTTTCTTACCGTATCTTTCCGTGTATTCCCCAATATCTACTTCAACATCCTTATATCTGCCACATTAATTTACTTTTTATTGATACTGACATCTGTCAATTTGAATTATATGAATATATTACTAGTTCCCAAGTTTGGCATAGCTGGCTGAATTATAAAATTTAATTTCTTTAAAATTCTTTAACTCTGTATCTATTGAATATGAAGTATAAATTGTAATCAAATCGTATAGAGAATAATATATTCTTTAAGTTATAATAACGTTAAATGTCAATAAATCAAATTTAACTGTTAAATCTTCAAATGAGACTACTTCCGGTTGACCAATTATAACCAAAATCTAATCAGTTGTTCTTCTGGATGTAAACTTGAGGAATACGAAAAAAATATAATTTTTGGAATCGTGGTATTGAAGTTATGGAATCCGGAAGTTTTGTTACACACACACAGACACACAGACACACATACATATAGACATCATCGTAAAAATGGTAAAATCGTACTATATGGACCCTAAAACGTGCTTATTCAGTAAAAACTCATCATTGAATTTTTTGACCAAAGACAATACCTTCCTTACCTAAAGGTGACGGAAGGTAAAAAACAAGTCTTAGCCTGTAAAACAAAAGACAATTGAAAATTTCTATAGCAACTATCAATTTTATCTAAAAAAAATTGACTAAGGAATGTGGAAACGGTTTTGTTCTATGGAACAAATTTAACGCATTACGTTTGATAATACTGTAGCGTGCGTACCCCGACGCCACTGAGTATAGCGTAGGGATGCGCACGATTCATCGATGTTTTGGAAACATCGATATTTAGCTTTCGATGTTCGGTGTTTACCTCGATTTTATTTTTTTCGATAACATCGGTCGACATCGATGTTTTCTTTCGATGTTTTCTATCGATGTTTGTAAAAATATATTTCTAAGATGCGGATAAATCTACAGAAATAACACAATATCTTCAGTGCCCTTTGCGGAAATTTGATAAACATCCGTTGATGCTGTGGGAAACCATTAAGGGCGTTTACCCCACTTTGGCCAAAATAGTCGCTACATCGGTGCCCTCGAAAAGGCTATTTTCTAAAGCGGGACTAATTTTAACACAGTAACGTAATAAATTAAAAGGAAAGCGATTGTCAAAATTTTTGGCGTCGGTCGAGATCGAACCCGGGTCTTCAGATTCGCGACCAGACACTCAGGCACACGGCCATGAGACCCCATTGAATAGTTGGTGATATAAATAAATAGAGAAATGGTGAACATAAATAAATATAGTTATATAAATAAATGGTGACATAAATATTGTTTAAATAAATAAGTATTTAATAATATTCCTAGTCTTAAATTAGTACTCAGTTTAATAACTTTTATTTTTAATTAATAATATTTCTCAAATTTTTACACCAAAATAAATAAATATTACAATATTGAAAGTGTCCCATTTTTTGCCGGTCAGTGTATTATAATAACTTACTCTAATATTTTGATATGATGTATAATACAATGTACTAATAAATAATCTTCCTCCTTGATATAAAATTTATTATCTCTTACAGGAGTATTATTAGCTAATAAAGTATACACTTCTTTTTCTTTTTCTGTGCCAATTTGTGATAACACATTCTGCAGCATTCTAAACTGAACTATTATTTGTACCTACAATTCCATATGTATCAAAAAATTATTTTGTAAAATACAAGGGGATACCCAAAAATAACGAGAATTATTTTCTGGCAAGGTTCTAGTTTTGATCTCATCGGCTAGGAATCTGTTGCCCAAACGTCACCTTGGCAAAACATCTGAGCAGTCTATATATTATTTTATTTTTGTTGCGAACAACGATAATCCACCTTATGTGCCCGAATTGTACCCAATGGGGAATTTTGGTCAATACTTAAGAGAATGGTTTACATAAAAAGTTGACAAGCAAAAATTAAGACCGAACTTCAGAATCGCATTAAATACTCTGTCATAAAAGTTGGTCTTAGCCTTGTACAAAAGATAATTGAAGCGTACCAAAAAAAATTTACCTCGTTCGGCGAACTGGAATTATTTAGTAATTGTGTTTATGGGGTCTCATGGCCGTGTGCCTAAGTGTCTGGTCGCGAATCTGGGGACCCGGGTTCTATCCCGACCGACGCCAAAAATTACATCGCATTTTAATGGGACAAAATTGACCCCTGTGGCGCACTCTCCACGCCAGCAATGAGTGCCCGTGAGGTAACGCCTGGTAAGCGCCCACACGGTTCAAATATTCCATCATTACCGATATCTGTGTACAAAGCAGATTGGCACACCCAGCAATGGGTAATATGCCGTGATGAAATATTTATTTATTTGTGTTTATTTCTCATAATAAGCCACAACTACAAGTTTAAAAAATTAGTTAAAATGGTTTGTATTTAACCACGTATTTACTTTTTATGGCCATTCAAAACTAACACCCCTTACTACCTACCCTTACTTCGTTTCCCATAGTTCTATTGTTTTACGATTAATAAAGATTTATTGTTGAAGAATTAATTTTATTTATTAGTTTTAACATTATTTAAATTAATTATTAATTAATTGCAAATTGTTAAAAAAAATGGGACGCATAATTTTAAATTTTAATCCCCGCAACCCCCTCCCCCCTCCTTAAACGAAGCATTGCGACAGTTTCCGCTGCTGATTTCCCTGACAAGAAACAAAATTTAATATCTGTTATTGCAAAATCGCCGAACACGTCAAACAGCGCTTATGAAAAAAATAACACTGACTGCTCAGATGTTTCCCCAAGGATGATACTTGGGTAACAGATCCAAAAGGGTGTCTAATAAAGATACCTAGCGGGCGAGGTCGAAACTACCACTCGCCAGAAAATAATTGTCGCTATTATTTAATACCCCTTATATTAACATTAATTATACCATCATTGAAATGAAAAGGAAATCGTGGGTTCCAACAACAAAACAAACTCCATATAAACTCATAAGCCACTGCCAGACATACATAGCTTCATATATAGGACTAGTACTCCACTGAAAAGGATAAATAGATGCTAAAGGAAGGTCTCTTGTTCCTAATAATAGTGGAGGTATTAATAGAAGAGAGCAACAAAAGAAAATTAGGATGTAGAAACCAATCATGAGGAATTCTGACCATTTTGCTAGTTTATTCAACGAAATTCTTAGCTGAAAAAAAAAATAATTAATATAGTGCTTTCATAATTTTCATTCGATTTATCTAAATAATAATATATGAAGCTTGTCTAAAACGAATCCAACCTTCGGCTGGAGAAAAAATAGGGTTTTTGCATAGCGTACGTGAGTTTTCCACCAACGTTAACGGTACGTTTTTAAAAACGGACGTACAAAATAACGGGTTTTCAAAAGTTTAAATTTTGTATGTTTTAATCAACGATGAAATATAACTAGAGAAAACTTTATTTGGTTTGTTTTGATTTCGGCGATCATTTGATTAGCATGGTTTTATCTCTCTCAAACGTTCATAGATTATTTTAGAGAAAAATGCTTCAAATAAAGGATGCGTGCAATTAATTTTTCTATAACTATTATTTGAAGTATTTTTCTCTAAAATAATCTAGAAACGATTGACAGAGATAAAATAATGCTAGTCAAATGCTCGCTAATCACCCTTAATCACTTGTTCATACTAGCGGCCAATAATTTTGTAATTATAATATATAATCCTATTTTTCATCGTATTGGCGCTTAATTTTTTATGTTTATAACGATAAACCTATTTTTCATCGTATTGGCGCTTAAATTTTGACTTTAACACTGGATGGCATCTAGTGAGAAATACTCGAATGAGACTAATTATATCTCTATCTCTAGTTGTCTCTTTCTGGCCAGCCGAAATCAAAACATTCAGTGAGGAGGGATAAGGAATGTTTTGCCTAGTTATATTTCGTCGTTGGTTTTAATCACACGTAGGTAAGTTGTTTTGATGTTCAAATGACAGTTGTTAAAATATCTGCCATTTTATTAGTAGTATATTTGGGAAATTTGAATATTTACCTCTTCTGGTACAACACACGTGGGCCAAAACTCCTTATACACAACTCTACACATTTCTCTCACATTCTTTGAGTTGAAATACAAGCTACTCAACTTCACAATTCCTTGAAAAGTCGTCGACACTGTAGCACATGTATCAGCCATTGTGGCCACATCTGTTATGTGTTTCACCATGTATCCAACATGGGCTACTTGCATCACTATCATGTTGATAAGGAGAATGTAGAATCCTGCTCTGGAAAGGAACGATCCGGAACTTGGAATGAGAAGGGTTCTCATGGCTGTCTGGACGGAACGCACTATCCGACGTGGGGTATCAGATGGATGGATGAAGTAATGAGGATGTTTTCTTTTCATGTTGTTGCGCAGAGTAAAAATATGAAAGATATAAATAATTTATAAAAAATAATGTCTTCTATAATGTTTATATATAAAGCAATAGGTACATATCTGATTTTCGTACATAAAATAGTAAGTATATGCTTTTACATTTTCTTTTTTAATACATTCTTTCTGTATTACATTTCGATATAATTTATTAATTGTTATAAAGCACTAATTAAATCAGAGCATGTACACTATTATTATGTTTCTTCATCCATTATAAATCTGTAATAGTATCCAATACTTATTGATTTATACAGGGTGTTTGGCGTAAGTCCGGCACCACGAGTATTTCGTTTATTTTGAGAGATACAAAAAAATATTAATAAGCAAAGTTAAACTAGACAAAGGGGCTCATAAGATGATCATAGCAGAAATTTTGTATCACTTCCGGTTTTAGCGGAAATGGGTACAACTTTAAAACTAGCATAGGGAATCGGTATTTTTTTATTTTTTTCAGAATGTACATAAAATTTGCTTCACAATGATACCAAATTATCATAGTTTTACTTTCACCATTTCAAAATGGCAACCATCTATTCTCAAAATATGTATTAATAAAATTCCATACAAAATAAAACATAGCAAGCTATGAAAACAATTTTATTATCTTATAACAAAAGAAAAGAAGAAATTAAAATAGTACATTAAAACACAAGTATCATAAGGCAATCTGTTAACGTACGAGTCCAAGTTTGGAAAACGAGCCGCTAGGCGAGTTTTACAAAGGACGAGTGCGTCAACAGGCCTTATGATACGTGTTTTTTATACTATTTTTTCTATTGAGGTAATTTTACGATTAAATTTATTTAAATTGCGACGTCAAATTATGACTAGGTATTTTTTTGTTAGTTATGTTTATGTTGGTAACGCTTCTCGCTAACAATAGAAATTTCATATTTTGTCAACTATTGATTAATTAGTGTATTGCAAGGTGTATTGTATTTATGATTCAAGGTCTGATTCTGGTTGTGAAATTAATATTATATTTCTTTCTAGTCCTATCACCTAAAGAAGGTATAAAAATCCATAATTAAAAGTAATATGTTGAAATATTATCAACAACTTACCATTTTGAGGTTACCTGTCATCTGTCAGTTATGAAAGCATGACTACCAACTCTAGAACATGAAAGGCGCCAAAAATAGTACGCTTATAGATCTTCTAAACGTCGTGTTTGAAGTACAAAACAGTGCGTTTATAGAACCATAAGAACACCGAAATAGAAAAAAAAATTAGGCGAGGTATTTTTATTTTTTAGTATGTTCACAACGATACCAAAACAGAAACAGTAAATGTGAAAAACTACAAATGCTCAATATGGCCGCCGTTATTTTCTATACATTTTCTTGTACGTAATAAAAACTCTTTCATTACATTTTCTATCACAAATGTAGGTAAATTATTTTCTTTTGTTATAAGATGATAAAATTGTTTTCATAGCTTGCTATGTTTTATTTTGTATGGAATTTTATTAATACATATATTTTAAGAATAAATGGTCGCCATTTTGAAATGGTTAAAGTAAAACTATGATAATTTGGTATCATTGTGAAGCTAATTTTATGTATATTCTGAAAAAAATATATAAAAATACCGATTCCCTATGCTAGATTTAAAGTTGTACCCATTTCCGCTAAAACCGGAAGTGATACAAAATTTCTGCTATGATCATCTAATGAGCCCCTTTGTCTAGTTTAACTTTGCTTATTAACATTTTTTTGTATCTCTCAAAATAAACGAAATATTCGTGGTGCCGGACTTACGCCAGACACCCTGTATATTATTTTTTAATTAGTAAAGAATTTATAGTTAGTAGATAAAAATTATGTAACACATAAAAATAGGCAAAAAAGTTTTCTGTTCAACAATATATATTTATTTAAAAAATTAACTACAATATTCCAACAAAAATGTCTTTTACTCTTAAAATTGAATATATTAAAAAATTATCAAAGTATTAGTTACAAAAAGAGTATAACAATTCAACATTTTATAAAATTATGGATCATTACACAAAAATCTCTTGGAATTGGAAATATTATATAAATGCTCTAGTCCCAAAACAGAACAGTATAGGTACATTGAACAAGAAGAATAACACAACAATAAACAATAAAAATAAGGTAAAAACGTAACAGAGTGTCTTCAAACCCTTTAAAAGTGTCTTTTAACCCTTTTAAGACAGTATTTACTTAACAACCTGCAATATTAATTATTTTAATTTATAACACTACAATAAAGATTTTTTTCCTACAATTGCTATGAAAAATAAATCTTTAATGTTATTTATTTCAAACCAGATAGGTATATAAAACGAATGTCGTACGAAACAAGAGTTAAATTTATCGCCAATGGGCCCCTACATTCAAATTACGTTTAAGTTATACTGTAAAACTGAATTTGTTATTTTAGTCATAGCTTAATCAACCCTGATGTAGCATTAATAAATAATGTCTTTGTGCTAAATTAAACACAGGGTGGTGACCGGACCGGCACAACCGAACAGGACTTTAACATGTAAAATCAAACTTTCGTAATTTCCTGCTTCTTTAATTATTTTAGGTAAAAAAGGTTCAAATAGAAATTGTAGGGCATAACATTCTACATCTGAATCAATAAACAATAGTTATTTGTATATCAAGTGCTGAAAGTCTATCTTTGTCGAACCAAAACGAAAGTTGCAGCCTGAGCGAAGCGAAGGTTGCAATCGTTTGTGTTCGACAAAGGACTTTCAACACGTGTTATACACACTATTTTTTCTACTCCTGCAAGATAAAAAATAAGGAAATAAAGAATTATTTTTAAAAATAATTTGACATTTATTTTCAATTTTTGTATTTGTGATGCGTATCTATGACAACAACAAACATTCTATACAACATTTGTTGTTGTCATAGATACGCATCACAAATACAAAAATTGAAAATAAATGTCAAATTATTTTTAAGAAATAATTCTTTATTTCCTTATTTTTTATCTTGCAGGAGTAGAAAAAAACGATTGCAACCTTCGCTTCGCTCAGGCTGCAACTTTCGTTTTGGTTCGACAAAGATAGACTTTCAGCACTTGATATACAAATAACTATTGTATGCCTTGTAACGGCAGAAATTAGGCATGAAAAATTAGCTACAGCCATGGAATTGAAACAAAAAATTAACAAATCTTAACGATTTATCTGTCATCTAGGTTAATTTATTTTTATAATTTTTGTAATTTCTGTTCAAGTGAACATATATCAATTTAAATTAACAGATAATTGTTAACTGGAATTGAAATTAGAAATAATACCTAATAAAATTAAATTACCCTAACATGACAGATAAACTATGTATTAGACTTTTTTATTTGTTTCAATTTCATAGCTAATTTATACCGTTACAAGGCATACAAAATTAATTTTGCGTATTGATTCAGATGCAGATTTTTATGCTCTACAACTTTTATTTGAAGCATTTTACCTAAAATAATTAGGGAAGCAAGAAATTAGGAAAGTCTGATTTTTACTAAAGTCCTATGTTCGGCTGTGCCGATCACCACCCTGTATATGTATAATAATTTATTCTTAACAACTATTGTAGGAAACATTTTGTAATACACGCATTAAAAGTAAATTTCTTTCAATACTTTTAACGCTTGTATCATCAAATACTTCATCTTTCTTACAGAACGTCAACATGATTCTTCTGCAACAGCCCATTAATCTGATTGAGGTTTTCTTTTGCTTGTCTGCAGAGCTGCCCTTCAGGCAGTTCTAGTGGTTCATGTTGCAGGAGTATGGCTGCGGCCACTAAAAGTTCTCTAGCATGGGATAACATCGCCCTAAGTTCAGAGGGGTCTCCGGTACCCGACATGGCGCGACGTTTAGCTGCTTCGGCTACCGCAGCGTGCTGCTCGAAAAGAAGGGTTCCTCGAAGTCGGACTTCGGCTAGAAAACAAAACAAAATTTAAATATGCATTCTGGAATGTCACTTTTTCAATGGCACGACTTCCTGAGCAACGCTAAGGCTTCTCATTGTAAATTCTCTTTAAATAGAGTTTTTAATTCGTGCAACAATATTTACTTTAACTGCAAAACATTGGTATAATTGTCTATAACACAAATTCAAAGTATGATATACAGAATGAAGCAGAGAAAACTCCCCAATTTGCCACCGCTACTGCTCATGAGCTCGTGACAGTGGTGGGGGCAAAATAGTCCGCCATCTTGTACAGTTCCATTTCTGATTTGTTGTATGCTTTTGCTTGTGTTAACGGGTATTATTTTTTCGAAATAAGTAGTTTCCTTTTATTTTTCAATTTTTGTATTAAGATTTCCGATAAACTTGGAAAAATAAACGCTTGATTAAAAGCGATACGAAGAATTAGGCATTTGAAAAAAGTTATTCATTGTGAAAAATGTGTTGAAGTTATCTCTAAATCTATAGAATATATAATAAAATATTTAAATGTATCAGATAGAGAATTTAATTTTCTTTAATATTACCAAGAAAAAATTTCAAAAAATAATATTTAGAAGATTTTTTTTCAAGAATCTTCTACTTCCGGTTTCCAATTGTTACCAAAACCTTTTCAGATTTTCCCATGAATGTCCGATTGGGAAATACGTAGTTAAACAAATATAAAGTCTTATAGTTTTTGAGTAATCGTCCTTCCAACATCCCACATACACACATACGTACACACACACTACACACACACACACACACACACACACACACACACACACACACACACACACAGACATCATCGTAAAAATGTTAAAATCGGATTGTGGGGACCTTAAAAAGTTCTTATTCAATAAAATCTGGATATGCGATTTTTAGCATGAATCCAATACCTCTCTTAGCGAGAGGTAAAAATTGAACCTCGTTCGGCGAACTGGAATTATTTAATAATTGTGTTTATTTCTTATAATCAACCACAACAATAGTTTTAAAAATTTAGTTAAAATTGTTTATATTTAACTACGTGTTTACTTTGTATGGTTATTCAAAACTAGTCTCAAATTTTAAGTATCACCACTTATATTTATCTAAAAAGAAAATAATCTACTTACCTGGATTTAAAATTTGCACGAGATCAATTAACCTCCCACACAACTTCGCCTTGAGGTCCACCTCTTCATCGGATACTGAAGTCAATCCATCTGCGAAACTCTGTCCAATAAGTTGGGCTAATGCTAATCTCACATCTGTTAAATAATAATGATTCGGGTGTAGCAGTTTCTCGTAGTAATTCAAAAACAACTGACAAGAAGCTGAGTCGCCTTTCTGCATTGCCTCTAGATCTCTACCAATTCTCTCGAGGATGGTGTCCACGGCGGAGGATGAAAGAGTACGAGAACAGACGGTACAAGTCCAAGTTTGGGAGATGTCTTTTTTAGGGTCGACGAGAAAGGTGTCTGGGAGGACGAAACCTTTGCACTCTCTAAACAGAAAATATTTTCTTAATTGTATTAATATGAGGAACGCACAGGATAGTCGTGTAAGGAAAGTTTAAACATTTAACCAGTCGGTAGATTTGAACCGACATATCAGTCACTTCCTTTTTGTGTTTTTAATGTATAACAGCATTAACATATACAAGAGCTGCTGGAAAAGTTTCTGTAATTTAGTGGTTCTAGTAGTGACAGCGATTTATACTGTCTTGACATTTTTACCTTCCGTTACCTTTACGTACGGTATAGTTTGGTTCACGAAAGATGACAATTCAAGGTCATTTATTAACCGTATGGTATAATATTACTAGCAAATAACTTCACTGCATTTCGTATACATAGACGTGCAACATGAAATATTTATGGGTACATATTAGCTGAAAAAAAATAAGTGTAATTTATTTGAAAATTGTTTTTTTTTTAAATAACGCCTGTCTCAAAGATTTATGCTCTTCACCTATGTATTTGCAAAACCCAAAAACAGACTTGACAAAAACCCTGGAATAATAATTTGATTTAAATGTCAACGTCACTGGGTAACTATTAGGACAGGAGGCAGTGCAGTAGATAATTAGATATCTGCAACACTACGACATACGTCATTATTATTTGTAATGTGTTAGAAAGTAATGTCATCATGTACGCATATCTGTCACACTATATAAACTACATAGACATACGTCCAATAATCTTCCTTTTTCTAAAATATGTTGCTAAGCTACTATTGTATAAAGTGCTGTGTATTCTTTCTTCGAACAAGTGGCCTTGAATAGTCATCTTTCGTGAACCAAAGTATATTTTCTTTGGTCAAAAAATTCGATAGTGATTTTTTAATGAATAAGCAAGTTTTGAGCTCCCTAAAATACGAATTTACTTTTTTACGATGATGTCTGTATGTGTGTGCGTGTGTGTGACGATCGTTTCTGCCGCGATAACTCCAATACTACAATTCCAAAATTTATAATTTTTTGTATTCCTCATTCTTACATCTAAATAAATAATTGATTAGATTTTGGTTACAATTGATCAACCAAAAGTACCTTAATTTCTTTAAAAACAACACAGTTAAATATCATTTTTTGACATTTTATGTTATTATAAATATTAAAGAATATTTATGGGGTCTCGTGGCCGTGAGCCTGAGTGTCTGGTCGTGAATCTGGGAACCCGGGGAATCACTTCGAATTTAATGGCGCAAAATTGACCCTGTGGTGCACTCTCCACACCAGCATTGAGTGCCCGTGAGGTGACGCCTGGTAAGCGCCCGCACGATATAAATAGTTCATCATTACCGATATCTGTGTACAAAGCAGAATGGCACACCCAGCAATGGGTAATATGCCGTGATGATATATTTGCACTTGCCCTGTCACAACAAAATAAAATGAACATCCTGTATACTTATACTGTAGATATTTCCAAGTTTGTAACAAACTTATCTAGAGCACCAAGTATCAGAACATAGTTATTCTGCCTTTCTTTCTAAATTGCACAGTACTATATTTATATTAAAATTTAAGTTTTCTTACTTATTGGGACACCGAAGGGCGCTGAACATCGTCCCAAACTCCGTAGGATCTGCACACCTTTCACACATACAATTGAAGAACTTAGTCTCAGATAGATAGTGCCTTCTATTAGGTGTGCCCCATAATGAATCTGTGTAGCAAATACTGAGATGTTCTCCTACAGCTATTTCTCTTCCAGCGTGAACTAAGAGGGAACCATCACCCGTGAAACTTTTACAACAATTCGGACGACAATTGTGTTCGAACATAGAACACTGTTCGTAGATTGAAACATAGCAGGGATCTGTTAGAGGGACTTCGTGGCCATTCACCTAAAAAAAGAAATTGTTAAAAGCAAAATAGTTACTATACCTCGATCAACGACAGAACGTACCCGATCACAAAGCATTTTTCTTAGTAATATTTAAAAAAAAATCTCTATCTGATACATTTAAATATTTTATTATATATTCTATAGATTAAGATAAAATAAATATAATATAATCTGTTGTAATAAATTTTACAGCCGAAAGAATGCCATGGAAAATAGTTGAAAATTTAAATTGTTTGTAACTGACAGATAAATGTCAGTGTCAGAAATCCGGAGACAATACTGAAGACTTTTTCTGGGAAGTACATACATTGTATTATTTTTTAATGTATTAATAGTTAAATATTTAAAATTATAGGTATATTACACATACCCTTCAGAAATACTGTCACTCCCGACAATGAATTGGAAACATCTCGAAAAATTAGAAGAGTAGGACAAATTTTCTTCATAGAATGAATTTAAATTTTAAAAATCTAAATATAAGGAATAGATATAAGTAGAATTTTGGTGTAGAGTGTAGGTATACAAGAAATGTTAAATTGATTAGGGCGCGAGCAATCATGTGACTTTGTTGGCCTTAACAAGCAGATATGGAGGCCCATGTCAGAATGATAGCTAGTAATTATGTATATAGATGTCAAATATCATAATTTCTCATTCTAAATTTAGTGATTTTCGAATTCCATGTGGTTTATTTTCCTCGACAAGTATATTCCACACTCCTGGTGACAAATTAACTACATGAATTTAGAAAATCTTGAAATTTTTATGAAAAATTCTAACATTTGACATCTATGTACATAATTACTAATTATCATTCTGAAATGGGCCCCCACATCTGCTTATCAAGGCCAACAATGTAACATGACTGTTCGCGCCCTATACTTATCTAACCAAAAAAAGGAAGTGGCGAGAGGTATTGTGCTGGCCACAACAGATTTTTTCTATTATATTTACAGTATTTTAGTTATAGAAGTGTCTTTGAAATACGAGGACATGGCTTAATCACACATTCCTGGGTCCAAAATAAAACGATTTAACTAAACTTACCTATATCCAAAAGTGCACCGTTTAGGCATTATTTCACAGTCGTTTTAAAAAAATAATGTTGCTTATAATAACGAAACTCTTTGTTTGATTTGAATGAAATTTGGTATGACAATCTATAAGGATATAGTCCATCATTTAAGATAGTATTTGTTATTGTTAGTGAACCACTATACTTCATTTCACGTAAGAAAATGCCATTAGTTTAGATAGGGATATGGGATATGAATTCTGCCCTTTGATTACCCAGAATTCAAACATAGTTTACAAGAACGAAAAAAGTATTACCTGTCAGTTGTCAATTATCAAATAAAATCTACAGAATTAAGTAATGTTTAAACAGTTTCGTTGTAATTTTTTGTACATTTTTACAGATAATAGATATGGGGTCTCGGGCCCGCGTGACTGAGTGTCTGATCGCGGATTTGGGGAACCGGGTTCGATCCCGATCGATGCCAAATATTTCGAATTTTAAATGGCACAAAATTGACCCACGCCAGCAATGACTGCCCGTGAGATCCAAGTTTAATACACTAGTGGTTCACTACCAATAATAAATACCATCTTAAAAGATGGTACTATATCCCTGTGGATTGTTATACCAAATTTCATTTAAATCGAACAAAGCGTTAAGTAAAATTATTTTTTAGAAGGACTTTAAAGCAAAATACTGTCTAAACGGTGCACTTTTTTGGGCCCAGGAATCTGTGGTAAAGCCATGTCCCCTTATTTCAAAGACACGCTATATAAATCTAAAATTAATAATAATACAACTCTGGTATGACTTCCTCCGACCAAATTTTATAGATTCTTGCGTGAAATATGTACGCTCTCTCATTGAACGATGTATAATTTATTAAACGAGCAAAAATATTTAAAATGTATAATGCATCATTTTAGAAGAAATAAAATAATAAATTAAACTATAGAAAAGTATAATATCAATTAGATAATAGCAAATAAAAATTAAAATAGCATAATATTTGGCGCAATTATTTAGTAAGCGAAAGTTTATAAAATATCGCATCCAAAAATAATTAATGTAGAAATACCACTATGTATGAATATCTCGGATTCTACTATTAAGTTGTATATCCTTTGCAAAGGAGGTAGATCGACAACCTGTACCACTAAAAGTCAAGTTAGATTATCAGTAAATAGATGGTAATCCTTCCTCTTGTTCTATGTAGGAATAATGGAATTGTGGAATCTCTATATAATAATAAACTGTATAATAAGTAACAGGTCTCTTCTTATAGACAGAGATTATAGTCTAACAACTTAGGCTAAGTCCGGGAAAGATGGCTTATCGGATGAGATGACTTTTGTGCCAAAATCCAAATAATAGTAGACCAATGTTAACGAATGTTTATACATGGGTAGTACATTTAGTCAGTCGGCAAATTTTACTTGTGTAAGTGTAATATTAGAATTTTGTATACCTCTTGAAAAAGTTTTGTATATAATCTTTTTGACATTTTCTTCATACAATGTAGAAACCTGTACGTAATTAATTAATATGTGAAAATAATTTCTTTTTTAAGTACGTTATTTCACCCATCAGGCGAAGTCATCTCACCCGGAACATTTTCGTTGGCGGAAAAATTTGTTTTTCATTTTTTGTATGTAAGTACTAAGTAATGAGTAAACAAAGTTTAGTATATTTAATTCGACTACTTGATAAATGAATTACCTGTACTATACCACAAACTCGAAGAATTTCCTCTTCTGTAAATTTGTCTTCTAGTTTGAAAAATCGCCTAATAAACTGAGCAACGGCTACCCTGTCAGCTTCATATTTCTCAGTCCCTTTTCTCTCTTCACAATGGGACTGCAATAACATTAATTTATCCCACAACGGTTTATTGTTGTCTCTTTGATACAAGATTCGTAATACTGTTAAACATTGATAATTTGGATGGGGTGCTACAAAATTACTTATAGAAATCTGAAATAGAAACACTTATTACTTTTAACATGCAAACACGTATTCAGAAGGAGGCTTAGGGGGACTTGAGACCCCCCTTAAAGTCCAGCGAATTGATAATATATTGCATCGGGTCTCATCAAAAGCACATAATAAATTAATGAAATTCATGTCATATTAATATGTTACTTTATAAGTGTAATAAAAATAATACAAATTTCATTTTTTTATTCACAATTTACTAAATAGGACTCTGTGAAAGTATAAATTTCTTTTCTTTTTACATTTGCACAAACTACTTGGCTTTTAGAGGGCTATTATAAAATGTATTACTGTTTGTTTACTAGTGTTTACAGACCGCTGTAAAGATAAACCATTTTAACGGTTTGAAGTTTGAATTTGAACTCAAATCCAGATGTTAGCCTTCATATTCAAAATAAAGAATCGGAGCCAGAATTAAAATTTGGATCCGGATCCATAAACAAAACATCGAATCCGGATCCAAGTTCAGATCCGGATCTAACTCCAGATCTGGATCCAAATCAGGATCCGGATCCAAATTCGAATTAAATTTTCGGATATCCGCTCCAATATCCGAACGTCGGATATCCGAGGATCCGGATATTTTGAAATCCGGGTTCTCGGATCCTTACAACACTAGTAGAGATACCCATGAGGTATCAATGCATCAATACATGTTTTCATTTCAACAGAGCGGCGGAAATAATTGGTGGATAATTCTTACTTACTCTATCTCCTCTTTGTTGTGTGATCTCGCATTCTGGTTTGTGAATTTCACTTTTCGCACATAATTCAGCTCCACATAAAGGCCATCCGCATTTGCCACACGGACGAAATACGGGTGGTTGTAATAGTTTACCACATTCACCTAAACATACAGGACCGGTTAATTGTGGAGGCCCAGAAATTAATGGTTTTTCGCGAAGGATTATTTCTCCGCCAGGGATATTCCGCGTTGCTATTAAGTGACGACCTACAAAAAAATTATATTTTCATTATATAAAGTTAACAACTTTTTAACTAAAAATATTTCATTGTTGTATTTTGATTGTTGTAATCAACAATTCGGTTTTTTCAAACTTATCTTACCTACAATGTCATTGGTAGCAATCTTCCATGGCCTGCAGCTATTACGATGTTCCTTCCAATGAGCTTTTTGGTGAGCTTTTGAACAATAGGCAACTGCATGGCATGCTGAACACTTTTGTTGAGATGGAGATGAACATACCACGCAATTTTCCATGTTTTCATTCATGCTGAAATGAAAATTAAACTACATTTGATAAATTGTTATAGTAATTGTAATTATTTTCCACTTCTCCCTGTGAAAAAGTAACTCTTTTAAAAGCAGAGGTAGCAAAACGCAAAAAATATGAACGACTTTTTTTCTAATCCAAAGGTACTTGAGGCAAATGAAGCCATGGCCCATCATGTATTAACAGTATTAAGGCCCATTTACAGTGTTGCCAGGTTTAAAAATAATAAATCGCTAGATTTTACTCCAAAAAGTTACTAGTAGATTAGGAACAAATTTCACTAGAATTTATAATTTTATTGTTTTGTAATATTCTTTTAAATATTCATTTCTATACTTCATACACGCTCAGTTATACTACATATTTTTAATTTTTACAATAGTCCTGAAATACCTTGTAATAACTGATTCTTCTGTACATATTATTTTTATCAGAGCTCGGGGAAGTACAGAATCTGGTTGAGATGCAGTTCATACAAGTTTTCACTAAATCAATAGATTGGCTACATAATCAATTAATAGATCTAGTGATTTTTCACTAGACCTGAAGACCTGACAACACTGCCCATGTACCGAAAAACACATTTATATTAATTGCTTCAAGTTTGTTGTGAGAAGTTGTTGCAGATATTCTATTTTATAAAACTGCTGACAACAGCCGTAAACTTTATTTTAACACACTAATATAAAATTATTGATTACAACAAACGATTTTAATAATATTGATTACTAGAATGAATCTAACAAAAGTATAGTTTAAAACGTGTGATAATTTTCAAATTATACATTATGGAGCTGAAATATAACTTTGCATTTGCACCAAGTTGCACAAAAGCGCCTTTCACCCACGGTGTGGCAATGTAGTAATAGTAATCTAATCTAATAAAATATTGCAATGAACGTAAACTTACAGACACTCAGAAATAAAAGCGTATACCAAAGAGTTAGTTTTTATGAACAAAATAATTTATTAATATTTGATTTGAACTAAATACGAACATGGTTCCTCAATATGGAATCGCAAAACTAGGTTAGATATCTGATTTTTGATGGCCAGAATTCGAATTTTAATATACACAGCGCCGTGCTGTGGTATTTTGGCGTTTGGAGCACATAATATTTAATTTGGCTGGGGGCCGCCATTTTATGACAGTAAATAATAGTATTTTTTTGCTAACTACTCTTCTTCGTAATGAAAAAAATGCCTATACAACATACATAGTAAGGTGATAAAAATGAACAATATTTTTTATTAATTTGTTTGCATTAAGTTTAAGGTGGTTTAAGTAAAATAATTATCCTACCAAACGGATATTTTTCTAGCATTGTTATATTCAAATAATAATTGTGAAGCTGTTGATTACAACAATGCATATTCTGGTTATAGCTCATTAATATTGATTACAGTAATGAATCTAACAATAAATTTAGTAGAAATAAATAAAAATGAATATCCTGCTAAACGGATAATTTTCTGATATTGTTATAACTGTAAAATTGTTGATTACAACAAACAATTTTGATTACAAGAATGAATCTAACAAAGGATATTTCATCAATATTGTAAATCTAGTATTTTTTGAAGAATTAAAAATATAGTTTAAAATTTAAAGAGTGTGTTAATTTGCAAATTATACATGAAATGCTGAAATATAACTTTGCACAAAGGCGCCTTTTACCCACGGAGCGGCACTGGCCCTAAGAATAATATTTATTTATAAAAGAGTGAATTTTTCGTTCATTTGTTTTAATACTGAAGAATATAGTGCGAACTGGCTCTAGCTACTTAACTGGGCCATTATCAAGAGCGTATCAATCAGAATATACGAGGCCGAGGCATGTTTTTAAAGTAAGCACATGCGCAGTGTATACCGCACTCTGTTGGCAATCCACATTGTCAGTTTGATTTTGTGACAACAACATATTGTTAACGAAAAACATATTTCATACAACTTTTGGTATTTATTTTAATAAATGTTTTATTTACATACCTTTACTCTTAACTCTGCTGTCACCTGTCACAATTTTAGGTTAGCTTGTTTACAGCAGCAAACGGATATCACGTGGACCGTTGTGTGTGTGTGAGAGGAATGTCTTTGTGTGAGTAACAAGCCGTGACGTCACGAATTTTACAGCCGCCAAAGTTTATTAGCAAATTTATGAATGAAAAGTCGCATATTTCATGTTGTTTTATATTACTATATTTATTAAATGAGACGGATTTCACGATTTTATAAAAAAAACAACGATTTTTTTTTAAATGACCCCATTCTCCATCTACAACAAATAACAAATGACGACACCTAAATATATCCACCTACTAAAAAGTGATTATCATTTATCGATGTGTTAATTATTACTTAGAAATAATAATTTCCCATTTTTTTAATAAAATATTTTTTACTTTAAATACTTAGAATTGAAAAGACAACAAAAGCAGAAATTGTTAACCCTTGATCTACAGTGAACACGAATTAAACACCCATATTTAATAAAACTAAAGACCGAGCAATATTTTCCACCTCGATAAATGATAACCAATCTTTATTAGATGGCTATATTTAGGTATTACTCGTATATCGTTATTTGTTATTTGTTATAGATGTGGAACTACCAATACAAATATGACAGATAGAGGGTTCACACTTTTTTAAATATATAACTTTTTTTGTGTTCCCCTAATTTTGCCGGTGTGTGTATAATTTATAATTTTTAAATTGCACGAAAGTAATCTATGTGGTGCTCTCTTCATGACAGGCTTTGAGTACCCGTGAGGTGACGAAATTTGCGAATAAAATAAGTTTGAAACACCTGCTAAATTAAAAATATACTGATTATCAAAATAATCTGCCTAATTTTTCAATCTTGATTATGATTTTTTATCTGAATGTCTAATTATTGTTAGGTAGAAAATAATATAAGTAAAACGTTTACATTCCTGTAATCTGCCAAAAGTTAGAAAAATATGCAACGACAATACATTTCTTATAAATACCTATATTATGTACCATGCTTTCCTCTTCCTGGCACCGGACATTTTGAAAAATCTCTGGCACATGTCAAATATTCCAAATATTCCAATAATTCATTGTAATTTTTACTTACATCAGCTTAATATCGTTGCAGTCCATAATTCCAGATTAATTAGCACTTAGGACCAGTTATTTTAGTCTCTTTAAAGATCATAAAATGTCGATAAATTTGCTCAACTGCAGAGCACGCGTGTAGGACTATTTTAAATTTGTCTATTTGTAAAATTCAAGATCAGTGTATGGGCCCGATTCCAAAATCTCCTCACGAGCCGTTGTGTAAGTCACAGCAAATTTGAAATGTGCTACAATTTTTACTGCACTTACCTGGATCTCGGGCCAGATCGATCAATAATCACTCAGCTAGTGCGATTAACCACTAATGATCAAATCACTCATTAACCTGCTACGAAAGCGGAGTTTCTAAGCTAAGATATTTTTAACTTTCTTGGCTAGACTTTAAGAGCTAAGAATAAACTTTTGTTCGCTCCATTGCTGTCAATTCGGTTCAAAATTTAATTAATGTTTACTATAAAATGAGCTTTTTGGCACAAGTGCAAGTGAGTTATGATGTTTATCATCATTTGCAACACTTATTTTTTAGATTTTTACCAATGATTCAATAATTTTTTTTTTCATTTTTTTAATTTCCTTGAAATTATGCAGTTTAAATAATCAAATAATTATTAATATTAGATGCCTATATATTTAGTGTTAGTTTTGGAACTGATTAATGATGACATATAATTATTAATTCTGAATAGCGTATTGTACTATTTATTTTTATTTTTCATGTCCAAACCATATACATTATAATAAAAATCTGATGTGACCAGCACAATACCTTCCGTCAATTCTACGTATTTTGTACAAATTCCACCCAGACATGTTTTGCAAACTATTCAACGGACGTTTTCTTTTTAGGGAAGAAATGAACTGATCTTACCTCGTACTGAACTAAACTACTCCTAAAAAGAACAGTTTGTTTCTTAAAATAAGAAGTAGAAAATAAAAACATATATTATATTTATAACATAATAATCTGCTGAATTGGCTTGTGGCTATAATCTGTTATATTACCTTATGTGATTTGTTTTTGCTACTTTAAATTATTTTACATTTTTATATTTCCAGTAAAATCATTTCACAAAGATATTATGTAAATGTATTTGACACTGACATCTGTCAATTAGTAATATTTGAATATTCTTTTTCCATGGTGCAGCTTTTAGCAGCATTAAGTTGCAAGATATTTCTTTATAATTCTTTATCTCTAAATTCATTGAATATGAAGAAAAAAATATAATTAAATCGAATAGAGAATAACATATTCTTTTATTTATAACATAAAAGGTCAAAAAACGGTATTTAACAGCGTTTTTTCAAGAAAAACTGTTAAAATCTTCAAATTATGGTACTTCCGGTTAACTAATCATAACCAAAATCTAATCAGATCTTCATATGGATGTACGAAAGAGGAATATGAAAGAATTATAATTTTTAGAATTGTAGTATTGGAGTTATCGAAGGAGAAATTTTTATCACGCACACACACAAACACACAGCATTTTACTTTTTAATAATGTAACATACAGATTATTTTACATGATTGTAAAGCAATGAAATTTGCTAATAATAAAGGTTTAAACAATTATTACTGAGTATTTACAGATTGACATTTACCTTGTTAGAATTGTTTTAGTTAATTGTTTTATTTCAAGCCATAGTCAATGGCTCAATATTCTCTTTTCGACTAGGTGTATAAAAAAGTGCCCGCCATTTTACTTTTTAATAATGTAACATATGGATTATTTTAAATGATTGTAAAGCAAATTTGACGTACTTTTCAAATTTTTAAAAAAATATAATATGTTTCATTTGAAATTTCAAAGTTAATATTAATTACTAATAAACCGGAAGTGGTATCATGAATGTACATCCGTCATCAAGTAGCTTACATATTGCTGTATAAATCATGTTTATGAAAGAAATTACTAACTTAATAAATAAGCGAGATATTTGCTGGGTCCATTAAAATATAACAGCCTGTATATATATATTATTATTTTAATGTTGAATTGTAACTATTATTGTAATTATCGTTATAGCTGAAAATGTCCTGCTTCAGCAGGACGAAACGTCCTTTTATGTAATCACTAATAAACAATGGATTCCTATAACTACTACTCGTAATTAATTTAAAACATTTTGGATCCTTCTATATAAATTTATTTATATCATGAAAAGGAACTTAATGCAGTAGCCAGCATTAGTAAATTATGTAGATATGTATTTAAGTTAACAAAAATTAAATGGCGAGAGGTATTGTCCTGACCACATCAGAATTTTTGATCAAACACCAAATCAATTTCCTATGGGTAGAGAATTTTTAAAAATATCATAGCAAGTTCTGAAATAGAATAGTGAAACGTTGGTTGCAGTATTGTATTGTAGTTCCGCATAATCTACACTTTAACTATTTAACTAGATAAATATTAATTATTTTATGCTCTCTTTGTTCCCAAGGATAAAGATCAAAAATCTTCCACTCTAATATTAATGTCTTTCAGCTAAATTTAAAAAAATAGCAGGTGACACTAGTCATGGCACGTTAAACCAATGTGAATTAACAACGGCACTTAGCTACATCTTCCAAGTGCATTTTCGCAATTCGAATATTTTTATTATATGACAGGATGTGCAATGCATGGCGTTTAATTAATATTAATTCGTGGAATTAGAAATTGATGGGAAGATTTTGGCAAATATTAAGTTGGATATTGAAGAAGTTATGCACAATTTCATTAGATCAGAGATTCTCAAGCATTAAGGTGGATTTATGCAGCCTACTTTTTATTTTACTTTTTGTCAACGATGCGATAGTCAGCACAATTGTACTAGATTTAGTACAATTATCAATTTTCTAGTACGTCAGTACCTCTTTTCTATGTTTAGTACAATTTATTAAAGTACTAGGTAATGTCGGAAGAGCTCAATTTCGCCGCCGTAATCATATCAACTGCCGCGAAATTGGATTTCGCGGACTGTATTGCGTCTGCGAAATGTTTAGTTCGCGGGTGATTGCACAAAAATGTATTTATATTTATTTTTTGGTTTTATTTAATAGTTTATCAATAAAAATGTTTGAAAGTTACCTATAAATACAATTATGATTATTTTAAATATGTGGCGGGATTTTTTTTTAGTACAGAGTTAGTGATTTTAGTACAATTTGAGTTAAACTGTTAGTACAATATAAATTTTCTCAATCGCAACCCTGCTTTTTGTGCACACCTTTAATTTTACTTTAATAGCGGTTTTAGACGTAACAATAAATCGACCAACTTATTGACCGATAAATCGATCAATTTATCGTAGAAATCTTGAGAATTTACACACAACGATTTTCTATCAATTTATTTTTGTTGGAATCAAGGCTACCAACTTACCAACTACCCATGTCTTTTATGAATGTTTTTGAGGTTGGAATTTAACTTCGTGACGCTTCAATAGATTTATGGCTTCTGTCGTATCGTTTATTAGTTAAGGTTTTAATAATTCTAATTATTAATTTATCTTCAACAGAAATTGACTCTCATAAAAGTATCTTCCTTTTTAAGTAATGGTGATATTAATTTTAACAGTTTATCAAAAGCTGGTTTATTTATTCTCAAAAATAATTTAAACTGGTCCGGATCTTTGTTAACAAGGCCAAAGGTAAATTTCCTTTGGTTTTATCAAACCATGGACTCACCCAACATCTCCTACGCAAACGTTATCCTTTTTAGATTTTCGATAAAAAACAGAAATGTAAACTTATAACCTGTATACGTCAAATATAGTTTGAAATGTCAAATGTTATAGAGTTGGCACTAGAAAAGTAACCAAATATTCCCCAAAAAATCGACGGAAAATAGAACTCATTATATTTCATCAATTTATTGTTCAATTTATTTTCGTAAATAAATCGATCGATTTTCCTGTATTACACATACCGATAAATTGAAGGTCACAGTTCATCAATAAATCGGTCAATTTATCGTTACGTGTAATACAGCCATATGAACTAAAGTTGACCAACTTTCAACTTAAGACCGTTAAAGTAAAAGAATTTCACAACGTCTGTTTCTCTGTGTGTCTGCGTGTGTGTGACGAAAATTTCGGATCACATAACTTCAATACCACGATTCCAAAAATTATATTTTTTTCGTATTCCTCAATTTTACATCCAGAAGAACAAGTGATTAGATTTTGGTTATAATTGATGAAGTAGCCTCATTTGAAAATTTAACAGTTAAATATGATTTATTGACATCTAACGTTATTATAACTTGAAGAATATATTCTTCTCTATACGATTTGATTGCATTTTATACTTCATATTCAATAGATAGAGAGTTAAAGAATTATAAAGATATTAAATTTCATAAATCAGCCAGCTATGCTAACCATGAAAATTGCTAATATATTCACATCATTCAAATTGACAGATGCCAATATCAATAAAAAGTAAAAGAATGTGGGTGAGGATGTTGAAGTAGATGTTGGGGAAGACACGGAAAGATACGGTAAGGAAATAACTCTAGTATTACAAGTTTCTAGAAAAATACAAGAGAGACGATTACATTGGTTTGAACATGTCATAAGGAGAAATGAAGAATATATTGGAAGAATGAATAGCTTAATAATAGAAGAAACAGAGGAAGACCAAAGATAAGATGGAAGGACTGTATTGCGGAAGACTTGAGAGAAAAGGACTGAATGAGAACGACACTCAAAACAGAAATGAGTGGAAGAAGAAAATAAAAAATAGCGACCCCCACTGAATGGGAAAAGCTAAAGACGAAGAAGATGTCAGTGTCAAGTGCAATTTACATGGTTTGTTTATGAAATAATTTTACTGGAAATTTAGAATCTTTTGCAAGAAAATTTATATATGGAATTTATACATAATACACAGGATTAACGGAAGGTATTGTGCTGGCCATAACAGATTTTTTCTTATGTTTATGTAACTTATTTCTTCAATAAATATTGACCAACCATATCGTTGAATTCGTAATTTTACGTAGAATCCAAATATATAAAAATACCGCGAGCATTTTTTAACATAAACATGGGATTTGTCATATCCATGGTTACGACATGACATTTGATTGACAGCAATGTATTTGCCTGTCTCATTTAAAATGAAACATAGGGGATTAATTTGACAGAACTATTATATTTAAATATTGAGCAGTAATATTCCCGTTAATAAAAAATGGCCCAATAATGTGGGTTCCTATTATGCCAGCCCAAACGTTAACTTTCTCGGGTCGTTAAGTCCTCGTACTATGATACAAATGTAGATTTTCCCTGGATCAATATCGACAATTTTGTGAATTTACCTCGCCATGTAAATAAAAAGTTGCTTCGCCCGTAAAAAGTATATTTTGCAGCAAATCTGAATAGTTATTAACGTTTTCAAACATTCTTTCACAAAAATTTATTCTTCGTTTCGTATCGTCCATAACTAACTTCTGGTGATAATGGAAATAGTATGATCTGTAATGCTCCTTTTTAAATAGTCTGTGTACAGTAGCTTTGCAGCAGTAGCTTGCCCAATCTATCTTAATGTTAATCTGTTCGTATTTTCTATTAAAGTCAGAATTTCATGTTTTTTTCTGCGCAGTTAATATATTACAGAATATTCCTACTGTTATGTGTAGGCTCGATGCAACCATTTCCTCTAAAGGTATTCACTATTCTTAAAATTGATGCTGCACTTGGTGTAGGCCTATCAGGAAATGAAGCGCGGAACAAGTCCGACACTTGCCTTAAACTTGGATTAAAATTCGAATAATACCACTTAATAATCTGACCTTCTCTTCCACAGTATAAACCACTGTATTTCAAATTAGTTTTTTGACACTGACAGAGTAGACAAATGTCAAAATTGTCCCTTATGTTTCATTTTAAATGAGACAGGCAAATACATTGCTGTCAATTAAATCGTAACCATGGATATGGACAAATCCCATGTTTCATGTTAAAAAATACTCACGGTATATAGGCTGTGCCATTTGAAATATGAAAGTTAATGTCATTTCCGGTTAAACCTGAAATGCTATTATCAGGCCAAATACCAAGATCTGTGAGCCCCTAAGTCTAGTTTACGAATATGTAACGAGATTTAATAAATAATTATAAATAAAAAAGTTACTTTGAATGGCCCGTTTTTCAGTGTCATCCTGTATATTCTTAACCTTAAAAAACATCGCTAATACCGTCAATAAATTTGAAGAATCTTGAACATATTACAGGAATAATACAAAATTTCTCATAGAACGAAAGAATAGATATAATAAAATGCGACGGTGTGTATTATATTATATACAGAAATTAGAACAGAAAATCATATTTACTAACACTATAGAAGGTATTTATTCGAATACCTCTCGCACCCTTTCCATTTTGGTATATATAAGTATTGTGTTTAACATTTCTTGTACACACAAAAAATTCTAATTACACCTAATCTTTATATTTACGTATTTTCTATAATTTTAAATTCATTCTATGAGCAAATATTCTCCATTTCTTCTAAATGTTCGAGGTTTTTCCAATTCATTAACGGGATTGGCGTTATTTCTGAAGGGTTCATGTACTATAATTTTAAATATATAATTAATAATACAATAAGAAATATTAAATATCGTTCCCAGAAAACCCTTCAGCTCTATCTCTGATTTTTTGACACTGACATTAGTGACATTTATCTGTCTATTACAGACATTTTAATTTCTCAAGTAGTTACCATGGAGATGTTTGGGCTATGAGCAGGCTGTGAGATTTACTACAACAGATTATTTTATAGATTATATATCTATATCTTTAAATCTATAGGTATAATAAAAAAAATGTGTCGGATAGAGAATTTTGGTTTTTAATATTTGTAATAATATAAATTTTTAAAATATAATATTTAGAAGATTTTTGTTAAAATACTACTACTTCCGGTTGTCCAATTATTACCAGAATCTATTCAACTCTTCCCATTACTGTTAGATTGAGGAATCCGTAGTTACACAGGTCTTTAGTCTTATAGAATTTGAGAAATCGTACCTACAACAACTTCATTCACACGCGTACACATGCACACACATCCACACACATACACACACATACACACTCATCATCGTAAAAATGTTATCTGATTCTAGGGACCTTAAAACGTCCTTATTCACTAAAATCTGGATATGCGATTTTTAGCATGATTCCAATACCTCTCTTAGCGGGGGGTAAAAATGATGATATGTAAATGCTTTTTTCATTTAAAGCTTAATAAATTTAATATTTTTTTTTATATTGTACACAGAGATATCGGTAATGATATATTTGTACCGTGCGGGCGCTTACCAGACGTCACCTCACGGACACTCATTGATGGCGTGGAGAGTGCACCACAGGGGTCAATTTGTGCCATTAAAATTAGTATTTTTTGACATCGAACCCGAGTCCCCAGATTCGCGACCAGACACTCAGGCACACGGCCAAGAGACCCCATATTTTTCACCCCAAAAAAATAATAATTCATATTTAAAACAAAAGAATGTAGACTTGAAAAGCTTTTAACATAAGGAAAAAGATTAAACTATTTAAATATATGTTCCCATTTAAAAAATATTATTAATATTATGTAATATTAATGTAAAAAAATCTGATGTGGCAGCAAACCACATGAAATAAGAAAATTATGAAATTTTGAATGAAAAATTATAACACTTGTCAGTTATAGACATAATTAAATGCTGTCATTTTGACACGGGTCCCCATATCTGCTTGCCAAAGTCAGCAAAGTCATGTCACTGCACGCACCCTATACATAAATTTTCTTGCAAAAGATCCTATATTTCCAGTAAAGTTATTTCATAAACAAACTATGCAAATTGCACTTGACACTGACATCTACTTCTTTAGTTTTTCCCATTCGTTAGGGAGTCGCTATTTTTTATTTTCTTCTTCCACTCATTTTTGTTTTGCGTGTTGTCCTCATTCAGTTCCTTTTCTCTCAAGTCTTCTGCAATACAGTATTTTCATCTTATATTTGGTCTTCCTATGTTTCTTCCACCTTCTATTAATATATTCATCTCTTCTCATGACATGTTCAAACCAATGTAATCGTCTCTCTTATATCTAGAAACTTCTAACACTAGAGTTACTTCCCTTATTCTTTCATTGATTTACATTTTACTGAAACTGACATCTGTCAATTTGAATTACCTGAATATATTAGCAGTTTCCATGGTTAAGTTAGCATATCTGGCTGAATTATGAAATTTATAAGAAATTTATTATCTTTATTCTTCTTTAACTCTATATCTGTTTAATATCAAATATAAAATGCAATCAAATCGTATAGACAATAATATATTCTTTAAGTTATAATAACATTTAACTGAGTTTTTCAAGAAAAACTGTTAAAATCTTCAAATGAGGGTACTTTCGGTTGACCAATTATAACACACACACACACACACACACACACACACACACACACACACACACACACACACACGAACACACACACACACATACAGACATCATCTTAAAAATCGTATTGTAAAGACCCTAAAACGTGCTTATTCAATGAAAACTCACCACCGAATTTTTTGACCAAAGACAATACCTTCCTTACCTATAGGTGACGGAAGGTAAAAACATATAAAAATAATGTAAATATTTTTTTCTTTATCTTTTATAATAAGCACGATATAAGATATTTTCAAAATAAGCGAAAATCAAGTTTTAGCCTGTAGCTCAAAAATTAAAGACGATAGAGAATTCCTGTGGTACCTATTAATGTTGTCTAAAAAAGTTGGCCCATAGAGACCTACATCAATTTTCAGCAACATGCATAATCAGAAAGTTTTTCATATAAGGAACTCGAATTTATTCCATCCTGTACTTATAATAATTCATAGGAAAAGTTTTGAATACACTTATAAAATGGCCTGCAGCCAACTAAGAAACGAGATCACAGGTATCACCTTCTTACATCTGTATAATATACAGGTGCATATTACTAACTACATAAATATTCCAAAAACCTTATGTACATATCGAAGTATTTATAAGCATGATATGTCAAAGCAACTGAGCAGATATTTTAAGAATTTCAAATGATCGACAGAGCCTACGCTCGCAATGTTGATTTAAGGTTCTGACCACAATTATGAGTAATAAAAACAGGCTAAAATAATTTTACTGCAAACAAAACTAAACGAAAAACTTTTTAAAGTGTCGGATGATTACATTTTGCAAAACTAAAATATTTATAACATAAATCTATTTTCATTTGACATATATCCAGTGGGTTATTGGCAATAATGTCGAATAAAACTGTCAATAACAATTTATAAACAAGCTCAAATATTTGACTAAAGGAGCGAAACACTATTAATTATTCCAAAATAGAATTTTTACACGTGTTAGACTCAAGTTTTCGCACTAATTTTTACGAGTATTTGTTGTACTTTATAACGGTTATATTTTTTACTAAATCTCAAGAAATAATAAACATATAATGCACTCAGGAACGACTCGTTAATGAAGCCGCATGCCCCCGTCCCCTATCAGAAAACGGCAAAAATAACTTCTTATTTGGTATAATAAATTAAGAACATAATTCAATTATATAGTAAAGCATAAAGCGGTTCTAATGCCACCGCGCCGAAGTCTTGGCCGCTCATTGTTCTGCGGCCCGCGTTACTATGACAATGTGACGTATTGTTTGCGTGACAAGCGTAGGCTAGCCACGTCGAACTAAAACTAATAAAATTACCCCTTAACCTTAAAATTATAATAAAAACTATAAACGTATTTCAAGACTAACTTCTCATCATCCGTATTACAAATTTAAACAGAGTAGCTAAGACAGAGTTGTTAGGACCACTGGCATGGTTTACATGTTGAGTAATCTTAGCTACTTCGTTTAAATTTGTACTACTGATGATGAGAACTTAGTTCTCGAAATACATATATAATTTATATTATAACATTAACATTAAAGAGTAATTTTATTAGTTTTAATTATAATTTAAACGTAGACTATTATTAATCATAGCCATGTCTAGTAAGAGATGTGTGGTCGCACTAATTTTGCGGCTTCGGCTCAGTTTTAAAATAAATACCTTGTTGTAGTGCATTGTTTCGCGGTACGACAAATCACATTAAATTAATAGGACAGTGAATAGCGTTAATGTTTTAAGATTCCTAGAGTCCGATTATAACATTTTTAAGATGATGTCCGAGTGTATAGTGTGTGTATGTGTGTGTGTGTATGGATGTTGGAAGTACGGTTTCTCAAATACCGATTTTTAACCACGAATTCCTCAATCTAACATTAATGGGAAGAGCTGATAAGATTATGGTAACAATTAGACAACCGAAAGTGGTAGTTTAAAAAAAAAATCTTAAAAATATTATTTTTTGAAAATTTATGTTATTATAAATAATAAAGATCATATAATATATAATAATATAGAACAATCTGTTATAATAAATCTCGTTTCCCAAACAACTCCGTGGACACCAGCTGAGATATTTAAATGTTTGTAATTGACAGATAAATGCAAAATGTCAGTGTCAAAAATCAATTGTTTTACTGACATTACTGAAAGCTTTTTCTGGTAAGTACATTTAATTTGTTTTATTGTATTATTTAATAAATACTTAAAATTATAGGTATATTAATACTACATATATCGTCAAAAAATATCGCTAATACCACCAATGAATTTGAAGAATTTTGAACATATTAAAAGAATACAGGACAAAATTCCTTATAGAACGAAAGAAGAGATACAATTTGAATTATTTGTGTGTACAAGAAATGTTAAATTCGTTACTTACGTAACATTGAGATTACCTAAATAAAGTATACCTACATTATTATTATAATTATAATTATTATTATTATTATATGGAAACGGCGAGAGATATTAGATTTTTTTCATTTTCTTATTTTTTTTTATAAAAATCTCAAATTATCAAAAACTGATTTTCCATTCAGTTTTTGATAATTTGGTTCTTCTAGAATTACCTATAAAAGTAAATATGTCTGTTAACGTGTTTTACATTAAAAACTTGTACTTGTTAAATATAATTTGAATTTAATAAGGATTTATGTTTATTTTAAATATATTGCTATGTCAAACAAATCAAAATTTGTTTATAAATATGAAAACTCATTTTATTTGTTTATTTTAATAAATACGTCATGTAAAACATATTTAAAGTTATGGCAATAAATCTACAATAGTTAAAT
Organism: Harpalus rufipes; assembly: GCA_951394225.1. NCBI lineage: Eukaryota > Metazoa > Arthropoda > Insecta > Coleoptera > Carabidae > Harpalus > Harpalus rufipes. Next base: position 9,559,915 of record OX596288.1, on the reverse strand, counting down.
TTCGTAAGCCAATAAAAAAAATCCGTTTGGGATATGTTTCCGAACAATTCACAAACATATGTATCTATTTTAGCCAAATATACCGAGACACAACAAAAATCTCTCAAATTTCTTGTTTCCGAACAATGTTCGTTTTGTTTACTTTCCTCCTCCGATGCAGTGCGTCGGTGGCCCTAGGTGGGGCGTCGCACTACGTCACGGCGTCTTGATTCAACAGAGCGGTTTATCGCGAAATTTCAAATATTTAATTTGCTAGTTGGTACGAACAAGTCACTGCTAGTTGATTGTGAAATGTCTGTGCGCGAATCCAACAATTGGCAAATGTTTACTAAGTTTGTTTAAGTTTGGCGTTTGACTGAGTTTGTGTTGTGTCGCAATGCATAAGTCACATAAAAAGAAAGTGAGTCTGCTTTTTGAGAATTTTGTTTTATTATAATTCCTGCTTATAAAATAGTGTCACCATGTACGTTCAGTAAAAAAAGAAAAATGGAGATTTTTTAAATAAATATCAAATATTAATTCCATAATATTCCCCCTCAGTTGACCGTATCGTTAGAGAAGTCAAGTAAACTCACTATAAGTTAAGCCACACTATAGGCAAAACAAAAGCATATCTGAGATGGTCTATAGGTGCAGAAAAAGTCATAGCTCTACAGTATGTTTTTCGAATACGGGACACCACAATTATTTTCTTTGTTATTGAAAAACAATTGCCTGTATGATAATTTTACAAGAATACAAAATTAAAGCTCGTAAGTTTTTGTACAAAAACGGATTCTTACACTTTTACCTCCCGCTACCCTTGGTAAGGGAGGTATAGGGATCGTGCTAACAATCGCATAGCGAGATTGTGGTAAATAACCACGTTTTAAGGTCCCTAGAATCCAATTTTAACATTTTCACGATAATGTCTGTAGGTGTGTGTATGAGTAGGTGTATGAGTAGGTGTATGAGTAGGTGTGTGTGTGTGTGTGTGTGTGTGTGTGTGTTTGGATACTCTGGACGCTCTAACTCAGAAAACCATGTATTTCTGCCTTATTCTAATATGGAAAGAAGCCATTAGATTTTAGTGTAAATAAGATAACCGGAAGTGGCACTTTACTTGAAGCTCAAAATAGTTTTTCCTAAAAAAATAGCTTCAAATGTTATTTTTTCACTATTTATGTTATTATAAAAATTAAAGATAATTAAATTTTCTACAGGTATGCGTTAATACTTTTTCTATATATTTTACTGATAAATTTATAAAGTAATCTATTTTATAAATTACGGAGCCTATGTTTTAATGATAAACACAATTCCTTAGTTCCACAGTCCAGATTTCAAATGTATGTAACTGACAGGTGTCACTGTCACAAAAATTATCATCATTAATAATGATTGATTTGAGAGTTCGTCCTAGGTAAAAAATGTACAAAAAATTACTAGCTTTAATTTTGTATTTTTGTAAAATTTTGATACGGGTAATTGTTTTCAAAAAGAGCCAAAAACCAGAATATGCCGCCATTTTTCCCAATTGGCGGGAGGTTTCCATGATCCGATTTTCGAAAACTTTTGATATGTTATTCAGCACATTTTTCTTTACAGGATTCTGTAAAAAAAACTTTTGTTGCAATTTCTTTGAGGTAAAATTGTTATTATAATAGTGCATTCGAAATACAGGCCAATGATGCAGAGTTGGACTGGCCCTCCGAGCTACCGGGCATTCCCCGGTGGGCCGTCATTATTGTGGGCCGTGCCGTGACTGCGGTCTTCAAAAATTGAAAAAAATTATGAATTGATCATATATTTGCAAAACCTTTATGACACATGTCGCGGGGCCCCGAAAGACTATTGCATTGTAAACTCACAAGAATTCTTGGATGTCGGTTGTAAGTATTGTATTATTCCCGATAAAACTTTTGAATTAATGACAAATATGATTAATAGAAAGTTAAGCATAAATATTAAAAAGGATGATGTAAAATCAAAGTTATTAGATTTAAAAAATCTGTTGTGGCCAGCACAATACCTCTCGCCATTTTCATTTTATGTTGCATAGCGGGGCCCGTCATGTGACTATGTTGGCCTTGGCAAGCAGATATGGGGGGCCGTGTTAGATAGAGTGACATCTAGTAATAATGTACATAAGTGTCAAGTATCATAATTTTTCATTTAAAACATCATGATTTTTCAAATCCATGTGGACTATTTTCCTCGACAAGTATATTCCATACTATTGATGACAAATAAACATCAGAATATGTTGAAATTTTGAATGAAAATTTGACAATTGACATCAATGTAAATAACTACTAGCCGTTATTCTGACACGGATCCTCATATCTGCGTGCCAAGGCCAACAAAGTCACATGACTGCTCGCGCCCTATAAGTAACAAACTTAACATTTCTTGTACACACAAATAATTGAAATTGTATCTCTTCTTTCGTTCTATGAGGAATTTTCTCCTACTCTTCTAATATGTTCAAAATTCTTCAAATTCATTGACAGTATTAGTGGTATTTCTTAAGGATATATAATATACCCATAAATTAAATACATATTTAATTAATAATACAATAATATATATTAAATGTACTCGTACCCCCCAAAAAATCTGATTTTTGACACTGACATTTTGCATTTATCTGGCAATTATAAACATTTAAATATCTCAACTGTTTTTTAGGCAACGAGATTATTTTGTTACAACAGATTATTCTATATTTTTATATACTATATCTCCAAACTTATACGAGATATAATAAAAAAATTAAATGTGTCAGATTGAGAATTAATTTTCTTTAATATTTCCAAGAATTTTTTTCAAAAAATAGTATGTAGAAGATTTTTTTTTTCTAGAATCTGCTACTTTCGGTTGTCCATTTATTACCAAAACCTTTTCAGATCTTCCCATGAATGTCCGATTGGGAAATACGTAGTTAAACAAACAACCTTAAAACGTACTTATTCATTGAAATCTGGATATGTGATTTTTAGCATGATTCCAATACCTCTCTTAGCGAGAGGTAAAAACGTTTTTTAACTTCTAAATGATGAAAACGAACATTTTGTTGATAATGAATCCAATGACAAGCAAACTGTAGTAATACTTATAAAAATTGTCGAAGTGTTTGCATTTTTGTTTGTTTGTAAAGGTTAAAGCTTTGTAGTCACGTCCTTCCACAAAGTATCTGAACATTTTTAAGCTAAATATGTTGCTAATAATTCGCGTCCGAAAGTGCTGTACCGACGTTAGCAGGAATCGAAATTCTGAAAATAATGCAATAGGGTACTATGAATTGTTGTAAAATTATTGTAAAACGACCTCGAATCTGAAATCGTACGCATCGGCCATAATGTTTTGTAACGTTTTTTATTTATATGGGTGAAGTGTAAAACACAGACAAATATTATTAACTAAAAGAATACGTTTATTAAACGATAAATAAATAAAGATTAAATATTAAAAGATAATAAAAACAACTAACACTATGATTAAATAATTATAAACACTAAGAATATTATTAAATGCTTAAACACTACGATTATTTATCTAACATTTATATCACTACACTTATTTATACAACTACATTTATTTATGTTAACAACTTGTAAACTGTTTATTTATATCACTGAGTTCATTTCTGGTTGCTTGTATATATGAGACTGTCCTCCCGCTGTTCTCCCGACTGTATTTATACAGCCCCTATCATTCTAGAACTCTTCTGAAGCGACAATGACCTGTATACAAAAGAAGTGGGTCACGGCGTAGTCATTGTTCGCGAACATGCTATCAGTAGCGGCGCAAGCATACTTTTCTCTCAGGGGCGCACGTCACAGTTTGTTAGTGCTGATTATCTTGGAATTGTCAACGTTACATAATTAACTAAATCAGTTTTTACGTCATTAATAGGGCTATTCTGTAAACATCGTTATACCATAACGAATCGTTAAAACGTTATACCGTTATAATAATAACGAAAATCGTTTAATAGGCTTATTCTGTAAACGTTCGTTATGACGACATTATGCATTGTTATATCGATAATCGTTAAAGTGGTATTCTGTAAACAATAATTTAATTCTACATAACGAAAACAAAATAACTAGAAAAATCATTCGTTACCTAAACGTTTTGTCAATAATTCAGTATTTTTATTCGTGTCAAAATAAAATTGCTATTATGTTGAATAGTGATCTTAAAAACCCGTCATATTATAATTTTTTGCAAGGTAATATTAAAATAATTTTAAAAGTTTTTATTCCTAGCGACTAGCGCAGGTTTCCAATTTGTCTACAGATGGTAGTAGTAGCTCTAGCATAGCCTACAACAAGAAGAAGAAAGAGTCTGACTGCTGACAGCTGGAAGCTGGAAGGTTGATAGCTGACTCCCACCAGAACTAATCTAACCTAGAAGTTCTGTGAGTGATATTGAATTATTTTAGATATTTCATTTAAAATTATAATTTGATTTTAGGATATAAAGTTCTTAAGTTGATCCCAAGGCTATTATTTTTTAAAATGTGTTACAGAATACGAATACGAATATAACGATTTTCATAATAACGATTTCGTTATGATAATGATTCGTTAAACGAATATTTTACAGAATGGGCCTATGCTTGAACTACTGATTTGTCCATTTTTAAATCTTTAGGACTGTCTAGAATTATTGTCAATAAATTGTTTTAAGGGTTGAGAAATCATAGAGCGCTTCAGAATAAATCTATGGTAGAAATTTATTGCGTTAATTTTTTTGACTATTTGGTTTAAGATTGCAGTGGTAGGCGGAGCTTCATGAGATTAGTTTACATTTTAAGGTCAAATACGAATTTAAATTTTATTTCATCTTCAATATCAAGTTGAAGAGGAATACTTTTAAACACATCATTTGGAGGTGGAATATCTTCAGTATCATCCATTTGCGGACTTTTTTATCAGACATGCGAAACTGTATAAATAATAAAATATTTATGACAATTCCTAGGTTATGTGAGTTTTGTATTTACGAGATCTGTTCAGAAAATAACTGAACTTTATTTTCTTAAACTTTATTATTAATTTTACAGATTACTGGTCATTGTCCCCTTCAAAGTACTCCCTTCCCCTATTCACACACTTTTCCTAGCAATGCTTTCATTTGGCGATGCAGTCCTGGGCCCGTATTCTTGAGCGTTCGTCATTTCGTTCGTATTCGTATTAGCGTTCGTTTTCATGTTAGTAGTCACAGTAGTTTGTGTTTCAAAAACAATATTGGATATGCCATTGTCAGTGTCAACTGTATTGCAGCATTTATTCACATCATTTACAAGTTAAAACATTTTTTATTAATCGTTAATAAATATATGATAAAAGTGAAATTCTTAACTTGTAAGTGATATGAATAAATGTGACAATACAATTGACACTGACACTGACATATATAATATTATTTTTGAAATACGGACTACTATCACTACTAACATGAAAACTAAAGCGAATACGAATGTAATTACGAACGCTCAAGAATAAGGGCCCTGGATAGCTTCATTTGAAATGGCCTTTAATAAGGTCTGTGACGAATTTGCTTTGATGTCATCAATACTCTGAAAACGGCGTCTTGTCAGCACTGATTTTAATTCGTCTCCCGTTATGATCCTTTGCATGAATGTTTCATCTTCATTAGCTTGTTCTTGAACAAACGTCCACTCGATTTTCTTTCTGTTGTTCGGTCATCTAACGAGGTACAAATTTTGCTACAACTCGATGCATGTTCAATTTTTCAGTCAAAATTTCATGGCATAACCCAGTTAAGATGTTAATCTCTTTTGCAATTTCTCTGACATGTCAATTGACGATTTGCACGCACCAGATCGTTGATTTTCTGAACATGGAAGTCAACAGGTGAAGTCGAAAACATTCTTGGCCGATGATCATCTTCAATTAATTGACGAACACTTTTAAATCATGAAAACCATTCGTAACATTGCGTATGGCCCAGGGCATCATCTCCGTAAGCTTGTTTCAAAAGTTGAAACGTTTCTGTGAAAGTTTTACTCAAAATTTTATGTTGCATCGTTGCTCCAGAAAATCGCACATTTAAAAAATCGCTACTAACACTTAAACACGTTGCATTCAAATAACAATATCACGAAAACTAAACGAGATATCAACAGTATAACATGTGGTTACAGAGGAGGTTATGCGCAACGAAATGCTGCCCACCGCATATCACTAAATATCTCCGTTGGCACGTAATTCAAAATGTTCGGTTATTTTCTGAACAGACCTCGTATGTGAACTTTTTACGATATATTATTAGTAATTTGAAATTAAAATTATTTATTTCACTTACATTAAATTTAGCTAGCTTCATTTATTATAAACATATGCAGTAAAAATGCTGCAATGCTTATACATAATTTTGGGACAGTTTAAAACTGCATCTGCATTCTTAAACCCAGGGCATCGAGAACCAAAACCGGAACCAAACCGTAACATTTTAGAAAACCCAGAACCGAACCTCAAATATATATTCCAACTGAACCTGAGTCGGAACCGAACCAAGTGTTAAACTTCGGGTTCAGGGTTCAGCTCCGGTTCAGGTTCATTTTGAATTCGAAACGTACGCCTAATCGTAATACAGCTGATAATCGACGCCTGTGTTTTCTGTTTGTGAAAATTATGTTCGTGTCCTTGTTTTGCGTAAATTCCGGTTCGCATTTTAAATTATTTCTATATAAAGATTGTTATTCCAAAAACATTAATTCAGTTTTCATTAGGTCGAATCGAATCTGAACCCGGAACAAAACCGCAAATTTTATTAATGTTTGAACCAGAACTGCACCCGAACCCATCTCTCAAAAAATAAATTAACCGGAACCTGAACCGAACCCAGTTTTTGGCGGGTTCGATGCCCTGCTTAAACCAAATAGAGTACAGCGATTTTATACTATTATTAGAAATGCGGTGTCCCAAGAAATATATGTTCGAACAACCAAATTTGCTTTATTTAATAAATATATCGAAATCACTTAATTTTTTGAATGAATTTTGGGTTGTAAAGTGGACCCTGCAATTTTCCCCGGGCCTAATTTTCTATCCAGCACAACCCTGCAACGATGGATTGAACGCGGTTCGTTCGAACCACTATTGGTCACATAACGCATAACCTACTCGACCTAATAAATTATTATTGGTGGGAGGAATGAGTATCTGATTTCAAACAATGTGTTGACCAGCATAAAAAAAATGTACTAATATTAGATCACATTCCCAATAACAAAAAGGGTGATTAGCACTAAATTCTTTTAAAATCCTTGTATTTGTTCACATGTATGTATGTATGTATATTTAAAATTGATATATGTATAAGTGTTTGCATACAATACATTGAAATAGAAAACAAAACGAATTGGCAGCTAAAGAAGTTATCTGGCCAACAATTGTCACTATAATAAATAATTTTTTCCAACGAGAATTTACTACATTTTGCGTCATTAGTAATCAAGCGTAAACTATAAATTTTGTGCGTGATTTCAAATTCTATTTTTTTTTTAACAAGTACTTAATCATAAAATCACAATCCTAATGTTTAATTACAAACAACAAAAGATATTTTATTGATTTCTAGTAATTGATTGTTTGAATTTATAATACAACATGAACCAAATATCTCTTTACTTGATATATAAATAATATATTTAGTTATTAGCAAAGATTTATACATAGATTTTATTACATTTCCAAAAAGCAATAAAGTTTCATAAATTTTACTGGACAAATATATTTTGGGCAATTACATCATTGAAAAGTACAGTTTTATGCATTAAATATTTGGTTATTAAAAACGATATACAGGGTATAACAGCAAACAGCCAAAAGAGCTACTTCAAATAATTTCTATAATGTTGCAATGTTTTAATCGACTGTTAATAATGATTTGGAGAGGTGAAAATAATGGAGATTCAGTCCTTTGTTAAAATATTATTTATTGAAAACAATACCGACGTTTCGGTCTCAATTAGACCATCCTCAGGGTTCTGAAAACATCAACGGGATACAAATATCATGCTCTACAAATTTAAGAAACTGGTCACTTACATGTTTAAAATGTTTTTAGATTTGTTGAAAAATAATGAATTGTACATAATTGAAAAGAAGAAGGTTGTAGATGTTGTCAAACTATATATATATATATATATATATATATATATATATATATATATATATATATATATATATATATATATATATATATATATATATATATATATATATATATAGCACGTACATTCTTATCAGAGTTCATTATAAAACTGACAAACTGACGAAGGGTTGGTTCTTGTATTGGAAGGAGCAAGGTGCAACCAGTGCCGGATTAAACCATGTGGAGGCCCCTAGGCAATCGAAATCTTGCCCCCCCCCCAATAAGTTTACGATTTAACCCCCAACAATTTTAATAAAATAATTTTATTATAAAAAAAAACATACTTTTAAACAAATTAATATAAAATATATACCTATAAACATTCAGTTTTCTCAATTTTAAAGTACCTACATAGTGAAATCTTTGACGTTTTTTTTTAAATAAATTTATTTGGAAAAATAATTTTAAAGGTTTTCGTTGTTATTCTGCCTCTACTAAAGTATACGTGTTAGTAATCTACCTATAACACTTTTTGAAAATGGTTTTAAGTTACGAATTTTTCGTTTTGTGGCATATTACAGCCCTTCATTTATTGTAAATACAAAATTTTATAGCATCGTTAATCGTTATGCAAAAGAACTATTACGAAAATCAACATAAAATGGTAAACACTGGTATTTGGTATTGGTATTATAAAAATCAAGTTGTAACAGTAGGGTCTTGTAATATTGATTGACATTTTTTATTATTGTAATCAAGATTCCATTATTTTAAATAAGCTTTTTTTTGTTGTAATCAAAATTTCTTTATTTAATGATTTCTTTATTTGTAATAATAAAAAAAATCTCAAAATCAAATCAATATTATTTTAATCTAATGTAGTGGGACGCGGGGTCCCTAAAAGGCGCGGGGCCCATAGGCAATTGCCTAGTCTGCCTATTGGGTAATCCGGCACTGGGTGCAACACGTATTTATTTTATTAAATTTCTGTAGTATTTCACCAATATGCTATTATAAATGATACTTAGATTTTGTATGTCTGTCTGCGAGTTATTTAAATTATTTTCATATTTAGTCAACCATGCACAGATCGAAAAACATAAATTCAATTTTAGACACAAAAATATTGAGGTATTAAGGATTCATGCTAAAAATCGCATATACAGATTTTAGTGAATAAGCACGTTTTAAGGTTCCTAAAATCCGAATATAACATTTTTACGATGATGTCCGTGTGTGTATGTGTGTGTGTGTATGTTGGAATGACGGTTTCTCAAATACTGCAAGACTTTAAGATATATTAAAAACTACGGATTCCTCAATCTAACATTAATGGGAAGATATATATATATATATATATATATATATATATATATATATATATATATATATATATATATATTGAAATTTTATGTTATTACAAATAATAAAGATAAAATGTAAAATTATTTGCTGTTACAAATTTTACAGAACTACGAGTAATATTTCATTTTCACTATTCTTATAACTGAAACCATTATTTTCTCTCTTTCAGCGTTGCAGGGATCGCAATCACAAGTCTCAAATTGAAACTGAAACTGAAACCGCCACTGAACTCAATTCTGAATCTGAAGATTATACAGACGAAGCCAGAAATGGAACCTACTGCATTAAAGAATCGAAGGAGTTTGGGCGGTGAGCATTGCTTCATTCTTTCTATAATCCCGCAATTCATGTTTACATTATTGTGGTACGCGGACAGCCGGATGTAGTTGGAAGACCGCCAGATTGTCATGTTAGTTCGCACTGCTATTGTTTCACGATGTTGTTTCGGCCTTTCCTAAATTAAACAGATGAAAGAAAGTAGATACTGCTTTCAGTCTCACCCTCATTTTTTCTTACATTTCCTTCAAGACAATTTTATTCTACATTCTCTATACTTCATATACTTGTTTAATCCAGGCATGTGCAACTTAGCCAAGACCTCGGGCCAGGAAGCAAATATCACATCAAATATATATATATATATATATATATATATATATATATATATATATATATATATATATATATATTTACATCCCACTACCATTGTGGCGTCCCCTGTGTCATTTTCTACATTCAAAGTGACGTCCTTGTGCATATGACGTCCGGTATACGGACGTCTCTTTAAAATGCCTTGTAATTTTTTTTCTGGCATTAGGGGGGGGGGCTAGAATCGTTTAGCAAAATTTGTTATGGACGCCACAATGATAGTGGAGTGAAAAATGTATATTTTTTGTAGTTCAAAAAAATTCCACTTGCGGCGTTAGTGTCGTCCGGCGTATATACACTGTATATACAGAAGTTTTACTCCACCGACAATCTGAACTCCGTATACTTGGCAACAGTGGGCACTGGGCAATGCATTTGTGCGCATGTCTTTTAATCGTATTTAAAGTTATATTGTGCACTCCTTATAATATATTAAATTAATATTTAAATAATCAAACATTTATTTTGTACTTGTAAAATCCTCTTAGTAAAGACAAAATCGATAAACAATGATGTCAAAATAGAAATGTACTCAATTTAAAAAAGGTAATTATTTAAATAACATAAAGCTGAATTATTAATTACAAAATATTGTGCAAATTGTAAATAAATGCCAATTGTAAGGATAACAAAATTTATGATTAAATGTATGGAATAAATATAAGGACGGTATGCTACAATGAAATATAAAAATAAAATCTTTATAAACTTTTGTTCTAAAATATCAAGATTGAAATTTTAAATAGAGTAGAAAAAGGGAGAATCTAAATAATTTTTTAGTGAAAAAAAATGTTTTAAACAATTTAACTCTCACTAAACTATAAACTATTTATTAAAAAATATAGATAATTTAATTACTCTTATTTAGGTACTTCTTTCGACTTCCCCTCTACTTACTAAAATGTTTAGCCAAAGTGAGTTGCCGAGTAATTAGAAAATAATTTTATACTTCATCGTAATAACAATTTTAATTATTTACACTTATTAATAAATATCTTTGCGTGCCTGTAACTAATAGCATATGTTTATGGGTCGATTCTGTTGACATCTGTAAGTCTTACAGATCTCTAAATCTGTAAAAACGTGATGAAAACACATCTATTCTTGTTGATTAATATAAAATTATACATAAGCGTATCAGCTTTCGTTGCGATTTTGTTCATTATTTACAGATTTACAAATTCGTATGACTTACAGATGTGAACAGAATATAGATCCATTAGATAGTTTTTGTTTACAAATGTAGGTACATAAAACAAAATTTATAAGATTATTTTGTAAAAAAAATTGCTAAGCTATTTGCTTTTTATTTTTATTATAATGTAATTTGAAAATTGTGATTATGTAAAAGAATAATTTTCAAAATTAATGGCTTTTAAAGGCTTTAAGAAACGCGGAAAATTAATTTGTTTATTGGCAACAATTACGAATTTGTGTGTTTTTTGAAGTAGTCTTTCTGGAAATAAACAGAACAGTTCTCCATAATTGTATTTCATGAATTTAAATCATTTGGTTTTTCATTTTATTTTGCATAGAAGGGACTCAAAAAGTCTCACTTAAAGATATTTATGAATAAGTATACATAATTAAAATCGTTATTACTAGTAAGTATAAAAATATTTTCTAATTACTCCAAACTACGGAACATTTTTCACTGAATTTGCGGGTTAAAGCTGTAAAGTTACCAACACTTCTTAGTTTTATCGGAACTAAGTAATTTAATTGTTGCTATTATGATTGAGACATTTGCGACTGTAACAGAATAAAACCTAGATCGTAACTAGGCGTTGGGAATATTTTATTTAGTGTCAAATCAGTCATTTTAGCGACACAATAATAATACTCGTATTGGTACAAAAGTAGATAATTTGTGCACAAAACTGATTTCGTGCGGGACAAAATAGGTGCTTAATTATTTATTGAGTGTATAGATTGCTGTCAATTTGAAAATAGTTTAATTAATCTGAGACAAAAATAAATGTGTGGGATTAAGTGAATCTCGAGTCTTGTGTTTGGTAACTAATAAGAATTTTGGTGATAAATTCCTTTTTACCTCTCGCCAAGAGAGGTATTGCATTCATGCTAAAAATCGCATATCCAGATTTTATTGAATAAGCACGTTTTAAGGTCCCTACAATCCGATTTTAACATTTTTACGATGATGTCTGTGTGTGTGTGTGTGTGTGTGTGTGTGTGGATGTGTGTGTGTGTGTGTGTGTGTGTGTGTGTGTGTGTGTGTGTGATGTTGGAAGGACGATTACTCAAAAACTATAAGACTTTAATTTTTTTTAACTACGTATTTCCCAATCGGACATTCATGGGAAGATCTGAAAAGGTTTTGGTAACAATTGGACAACCGGAAGTAGAAGATTCTTGAAAAAAAATCTTCTAAATATTATTTTTTGAAATTTTTTTTTGATAATATTAAAGAAAAATAAATTCTCTTTCTGATACATTTAAATATTTTTATATATAACCAAAAGATTTAGAGATAAAAGGAATATAATATATAAAATAATCTGTTGTAATTAATTTTACAACCGAAAGGATGCCATGAAAAATAGTTGAAAATTTAAATTATTTGTGACAGATAAATGTCATTGTCAGAAATAATGAGTAATGAAAGAAAAATGTACTTGGGGAATCCCTTAATTCTTGATCTGTGACTATTATGGAGATGACAAGTCTAGGTTGAAGGACTTAAATTTGTTTCAAACATTATGGGACAATGTACACCAGCACTGTAGACTAGAGTAACTTTAAATTGCGAAAAAGCTATCAAATTCTTCTCAAGTAAGTTGTAAATATTGACAAAATTACACATCGATATAAGAATAATCGGAGTGCAATCTATCCGTCACTTTATTAAAGGGAATTAGTGTTATTTAGATATAACAAGTATGAAAAAATAAAATGTAAAAGAAGATATGTAAGAATAGATGCACAATCCAGATATATACATTTTAGACCGCCCAAAATTAATGTTTTTACTAGAAGAATATGAAGAGAAAGTAAACAAGGTTGTTCGAATTGAAAATTGCTGTTACCAGCCTAATATTATATGGTAAACTCTCCTTTGTAATTTATTGTAACATAATTTATGGTAAAATATCTTTATGTTGAGACATACTATTATTGAATAATAAAGAAGTTTATACGTCATAGATTTATATGAATATATTATTTGTATTTATAAAAATATTCTTTGCTTTATGCATACAGCTAGGTAAAATATACGGCGAGAGGTTATGTGCTGGCCACATCAGATTTTTACTATAGCAAATATAAAGAAGACCCCCGATTTACGTATTCATTTTCTTTATAAATGTATAAATAAATAAAAAAATCAATGTAGTAAAATAAAGTGCATTGTACTAATGCGTCACTGTTACAAAATAAGCGAAAAATGAATTTATTAAATATATTTATTTAAATCACAGCAAAATACAGATAATTATTTTTAGTAACCACCCGGCATGTAATATGAACTGAATTAATAATTGTTTTTTTTTTGTAAAATTAGTATCCATTTTCTTGGAATTATATTTGTGAATTGTACTTTTGTAAAATTCTTTCTTTTTTCTTTTTAATATATGGTATCCAGTGGCCATGCGCCTGTGACATCAAAATTATTTCGAATTTTAAATGACACAAAAGAGACTCCTGTATTTCACTTTCCACACCAGCAGTAAGTGTCTGTGAAATGACGTCTGGTAAACGCCGGCATGATACACATATGTCATCATCATTACTGATTTCTGCGTTCAAAGCTGATTGACACACCCAGAAATAGGTAATGTGTCGTGATGATATATTTTTTCTACATATTATATTAAAAATATATCCAAATTTTGAAGATATTTCGAATAACAGCACGAAATTAGTTTTGTGCAAAAATTATCTACTTATGCGCTAATACGAGTATTATTATTGTGTCGCCAAAATTACTGATTTGTCACTAAAGAAAATATCCTCATCGTCTAGTTACGATCTATGTTTTATTCTGTCACAGTCGCAAATGTCGCCATAATAATAGCTACAATTAAATTACTTAATTACTTTAAAAATAATAAGTTTTGGTAATTTTACAACTTTTACTCGCAAATTCAATAAAAATGCTCCGGAGAACTATTTGCAAAGGGTGTGGGTCAACGCAAATATATGCATAGAACACGTGATCGTAAAAATTATATAAATCCAATATATTATTGAATTCTACTTGAGGTGTAGAGTTGAATGGTTTCGGTCCCAGTTTCCAGTGAGTAAATTCAAAATACGTAAAATCGTGTGTAAAAAATCGATTTTGCATTCAACAGAACTAGTTTTTATCTAAAATTAAATTCCAGCCCCTCCTTCATCCTACTTAAACCACGGTTAATGGTGTATTTGCCTTCCATGAGAAGTTATATGTATATTAAGCGTCGTTGGGAGCCAACACGGAGCGAAGCGGAGATTTTTGATGAGCAGATCTTTTAAATGATGGCAAATTTTTAATGTTGAAATGTATTTTTAGTTTAATAATAGATTTATTGAATGCCCGAGGGCGGACCAAATACAACATAAATACAGTGTAAACATTATTAAAAAAAGAAGATTTTTTTAGTGTTTGATTGGTTTTACTGATATCAGGAATGCATTAACAGATATTTGTATTGAAACAATTAGGTTATCGGAATTTAGTGATTAATACCCTATCTATAGGAAATATATACAATGGTAAAATATTAGTTTTAGAACAAAAGTTTAAATAATAAAGTTACTCATAATTTAAAATGGCAATTAATTGATACAATACATTCCTGTTACGAAATAGGCACAAATTAAAAGTTTCTTTTTATGTTGCTTACAGATAGTCATGAGAAATGATGAAATGAAACAGGCAGATAGACATAAATAAATGTCTATGGCTTGAGTTAAATTAAAATTAATATTTCCACAAATAAAGACCATTTCATTTTATTAAGAGGTTTCATTATCTTTAATAATAATAAAATCAAAGTAAAAATTACATAAACACATACCAACAGTTTATTATTTGTTATATTTCTCATGGCACTGTGCAAACAGCTTGAAAATAGAACTTTTAATTGACGTGTGATTAATGACAGGATTTCTAGCACATTAATAAATTAGGATTCATTGGATGCCACTTTTAATTTGGAACATTTTTTTGTAATTACACTTTTAATCTAAAAAATAAAATAGGGAATTATCTATAGCCAAACGAAAATTTTACCATTGATTTCTTACACCGGATGCCGGGCGTTAGGGTCAGGAAATTATGTTAAATATCCTTTCTTATAGAAAATAAATCATATAAAAATTAGAAGAAGAATTACACATTAAACACTGCAAAATTATTTTTGTAAAATATCGTTAGGTGTATTAATAGATTAGGAATTTTTATGGAAAGGAAGATTACGTTGATCAATTTTCGTTAGTTTAATGATAATAAAAAAATATGAATAAAATTAAGTATGTTATCCTGCTTTAAATCTTCAAACATTGATCTAAACTAAATAAAATAAGTATCCGACATTTATATCTGTTAATTATCATTACCAGCGATTGTAAAAAAATTCTAACATATGGGTGTGCATATGACTATGAAAGATTGCGCTTTGGTTTCTACATCAGAATAATGTATTTAATATTGGCAACGTTGCTGGACGTCATTGTAACGGTAGTATGAATAAAAATATACAAATCGGATGTCACAAAGTACGGGATATGTATGAAGTATATACTCTGGACGTCGGATTCACTCAGTATGGGGAGTTCATAATATCGTCAAATGAACGGAAACGTATATCGTTGTAAATTGACTTTATTGAAATTTGAACCGATATTCATAATCAGGGGGAAAATATAGTCGATATACTTCATAAAATCGAAGCCTATCTCTATTCCTTTCGGTGGTTGCCACAATGTCCTAGCCATGAAAGGACGCAGCAATGATAGTGGGATGTAAATATATATATATGTATACTTAAATTTATAAAATTTCATAGGTACATATAAAAGCCTAAAATAGTAAAATTGAAAAGTTTCGGATTATATTTTAATATAGTTCTTCATTAAAAATTGTTATGGGCTGCAAGTAAAGTATCACTTCCGGTTTATCTAGTTAAGTCAAAATGTAATATGTTGTTCCCCTTGATATAAAAGTTTTAAATAGTAAAATTGAATAGTTTTGAATTATATTTTAATATAGTTCTTCATTAAAAACTGTTATGGGCTTTAAGTAAAGTATCACTTTCGGTTTATCAATTTTAGTCAAAATGTAATATGTTGTTCCCCTTAATATAAAAGTCTTAAATACTAAAATTAAAAAGTTTTGGATTATATTTTAATATAGTTCTTCATTAAAAAATGTTATGGGTTTCAAGTAAAGTATCACTTCCGGTTTATCAATTTTAGTCAAAATCTAATATGTTGTTTCGCTTGATATAATAGTGTTAAATACTAAAATTAAAAAGTTTTGAATTATATTTTAATATAGTTCTTCATTAAAAATTGTTATGGGCTTCAAGTAAAGTGTCACTTCCGGTTTATCAAGTTAAGTCAAAATATAATATGTTGTTCCCCTTGATATAAAAGTCTTAAATACTCTAATTGGATAGTTTATGATTATATTTTAATATAGTTTTTCATTAAAAACTGTTATGGGCTTCAAGTAAAATATCACTTCCGGTTTATCAATTTTAGTCAAAATCTAATACGTTATTATCCTTGATATAAAAGTCTTAAATAGTAAAATTGAAAAGTTTTGGATTATATTTTAATATAGTTTTTCATTAAAAACTATTATGGGCTTCAAGTAAAGTATCACTTCCGATTTGTCAATTTCAGTCAAAATATAACATGTTGTTCCCCTTCATATAAAAGTCCTAAATACTAAAATTGAAAAAAAATAGATTATATTTTAGTACAGTTCTTCATGAAAAACTGTTATGGGCTTCAAGTAAAGTACCACTTCCGGTTTGTCAATTTCAGTCAAAATATAATATGTTGTTTGCCTTGATATAAAAGTCCTAAATACTAAAATTGAAAAGTTTTAGATTATATTTTAATATAGTTCTTCATGAAAAACTGTTATGGGCTTCAAGTAAAGAACCCCTTCCGGTTTGTCAATTTCAGTCAAAATATAATATGTTGTTCCCCTTGATATAAAAGTCCTAAATACTAAAATTGAAATTTTTTAGATTATATTTTAATATAGTTCTTCATGAAAAACTGTTACGGGCTTCAAGTAAAGTACCACTTCCGGTTTGTCAATTTCAGTCAAAATACAATATGTTGTTCTCCTTGATATAAAGTCCTAAATACTAAAATTGAAAATTTTTAGATTATATTTTAATATAATTCTTGATGAAAAACTGTTATGGGCTTCAAGTAAAGTATCACTTCCGGTTTATCGATTTTACTCAAAATCTAATATGTTGTTCCCATTGATGCAAAAGTCTTAAATACTAAAATTGAAAGGTTTTAGATTATATTTTAATATAGTTCTTCATGAAAAACTGTTATGGGCTTCAAGTAAAGTACCACTTCCGGTTTGTCAATTTCAGTCAAAATATAATAAGTTGTTTCCCTTGATATAAAAGTCCTAAATACTAAAATTGAAAAAAATTAGATATTTTAATACATTTCTTCATGAAAAACTGTTATGGGCTTCAAGTAAAGTATCACTTCCGGTTTGTCAATTTTCCGAAATATTAATTTTTTATAGCTTTCCTACAAAAATACGCTATATCCCGGACTACAATTACTTGTCACCGAGATATGCTGCGGACTTAACACTATGTTTCCCAACAAAAATTACAGTAAAAAGAAGAGTCCATTGAAATGAAATAGTTATATATTTCGCTCTCTGTCTTACAAAAAATAAATATTTGCGAGTAAGTGTACAATCCTGTTTGTTGTTATTCTATGACATGTTGTCTCTGTCTTACAACATATTTATCTTATACATTGTAAGACAGAGACAACATGTCATAGAATAACAACGAATAGGATTGTACACTTACTCGCAAATATTTATTTTTTGTAAGACAGAGAGCGAAATATATAACTATTTCATTTCAATGGACTCTTCTTTTTACTGTAATTTTTGTTGGGAAACATAGTGTTAAGTCTGCAGCATATCTCGGTGATAAGTAATTGTAGTCAGGATATAGTGTATTTTTGTAGGAAAACTATAAAAAATTAATATTTCGGGAACGGGAAAAGACATCTATATATATTTTTTCAAATATAAACACAAAAAGATTAACCAAATGGAACAACATATTATATTTTGACTGAAATTGACAAACCGGAAATGGTACTTTACTTAAAGCCCGTAACAGTTTTTCATGAAGAACTGTATTAAAATATAATCTAAAAATTTTTAATTTTAGTATTTAGGATTTTTATATCAAAGGGAACAACATATTATATTTTGACTGAAATTGACAAACCGGAAGTGGTACTTTACTTAAAGCCCGTAACAGTTTTTCATGATGAACTGTATTAAAATATAATCTAAAAATTTTCAATTTTAGTATTTAGGATTTTTATATCAAAGGGAAAAACATATTTATTTTGACTGAAATTGACAAACTGGAAGTGGTACTTTACTTGAAGCCCGTAACAGTTTTTCATGAAGAACTGTATTAAAATATAATCTAAAAATTTTCAATTTTAGTATTTAGGATTTTTATATCAAAGGGAACAACCTATTAGTTTTTGACTGAAATTGACAAACCGGAAGTGATACTTTACTTGAAGCCCATAATAGTTTTTCATGTAGAGCTGTATTAAAATATAATCTAAAAAAATTCAATTTTAGTATTTAGGACTTTTATAGCAAGGAGAACAACATATTATATTTTGACTGAAATTGACAAACCGGAAGTGGTACTTTACTTGAAGCCCGTAACAGTTTTGCATGAAGAACTGTATTAAAATATAATCTAAAAATTTTCAATTTTAGTATTTAGGACTTTTATATCAAGGGGAACAATATATTAGATTTTAACTGAAATTGACAAACCGGAAGTGATACTTTACTTGAAGTTCATAACAGTTTTTCATGAAGAACTATATTAAAATATAATCTAAAAATTTTCAATTTTAGTATTTAAGACTTTTATATCAAGGGGAACAACATATTTTATTTTGACTGAATTTGATAAACCGGAAGTGATACTTTACTTGAAACCCATAACAGTTTTTATAGACTGTAAATGGAAATAAAAATTAAGATTTTTATCAAAGAACATACCTTAACTTTTGCAAAGTCAAGAGCCTCACAATTTCCAATCTCTAACATAGTTGATTTATTTGGATTAATACTGAGACCATTATCCTTCACCCATTGAACCAAATTATTCAAATTTGAATTAATCATATTTCTTAAATCCAACATGTCTAAAGGAAAACTTGAGGCTAATATTTGTGTGTCATCAGTATATGAGTGAACATCACAGTGTTTTTATTCAACAGGTAAATCTGCCATATGAAGTAAAAAATAATGGTCCCAGGATGGATCCTTGAGATACTCCCCGGGCTAAAGGGAATGGAGGTGATTTTAAGTAGTGGTGGGATCCGGATCCGGATAGTTTTGATTTCGGTTCCAAAAATATCCGGATATCCGGATAATTGAATATTGAACTATCCGGATCTCGGATCCAAATCTCAGTGGCGGATTTTGGATCTGGATCTGAGTATCGGCTTTTGGATCCGGATCTAAGCATCAGATTTTGGATCCGAATCTGAGTATTGGAATTTGGATCCAAATCTGAGTATCGGATCTTGAATCCGCATCCCAATATTGAATCTTAGAAATGGATTTGAGTATCGGATCTTAGATTCGAATATGAATATGAGTATCGGATTTTAGATATGGAATTTCTATCCGGATCGGTTCTCGAATTCGAATATTCTCGGTAATGAACCTTACATTCAAATATTTGCATCGGGTCTCATCAAAAGCACATAATAAATTAATGAAATTCATGTCATATTAATATGTTACTTTACATGTGTAATAAAAATAATACAAATTTGATTTTTTTATTCACAATTTACTAAATAGGACTCTGTGAAAGTATAAATTCCTTTTTCTTTACATTTGCAAAAACTACCTGTCTATTTTAGAGGGTCATTATAAAATGTATTACTGTTTTTTACCTCTCGCCAAGAGAGGTATTGGATTCATGCTAAAAATCGCATATCCAGATTTTATTGAATAAGCACGTTTTAAGGTCTCTACAATCCGATTTTAACATTTTTACGATGATGTCTGTGTGTGTGTGTGTGTGTGTGTGTGTGGATGTGTGTGTGTGTGTGGGATGTTGGAAGGACGGTTACTCAAAAACTATAAGACTTAAAATTTGTTTAACAACGTATTTCCCAATCGGACATTCATGGGAAGATCTGAAAAGGTTTTGGTAACAATTGGACAACCGGAAGTAGAAGATTCTTGAAAAAAAATCTTCTAAATATTATTTTTTGAAAATTTTTCTTGATAATATTAAAGAAAAATAAATTCTCTTTCTGATACATTTAAATATTTTTATACATATTTTATAGATTTAGAGATAAAAGGAATATAATATATAAAATAATGTTGTAATTAATTTTACAACCGAAAGGATGCCATGAAAAATAGTTGCAAATTTAAATTATTTGTAACTGACAGATAAATGTCAGTGTCAGAAATAATGAGTAATGAAAGAAAAATGTATTTGGAGAATCCCTTAATTCTTGATCTGTGACTATTATGGAGATGACAAGTCTAGGTTGAAGGACTTAAATTTGTTTCAAACATTATGGGACAATGTACACCAGTACTATAGACTAGAGTAACTTTGAATTGCGAAAAAGCTATCAAATTCTTCTCAAGTAAGTTGTAAATATTGACAAAATTACACATCGATATAAGAATAATCGGAGTGCAATCTATCCGTCACTTTATTAAAGGGAATTAGTGTTATTTAGATATAACATGTATGAAAAAATAAAATGTAAAAGATATGTAAGAATAGATGCACAATCCATATATACATTTTAGACCGCCCAAAATTAATGTTTTTACTAGAAGAATATGAAGAGAAAGTAAACAACGTTGTTCGAATTGAAAATTGCAGTTACCAGCCTAATATTTATATATGGTAAACTCTACTTTGTAATTTATTGTAACATAATTTATGGTAAAATATCTTTATGTTGAGACATGCTATTATTGAATAATAAAGAAGTTTATACGTCATAGATTTATATGAATATATTATTTGTATTTATAAAAATATTCTTTGCTTTATGTATACAGCCAGGTAAAATATACGGCGAGAGGTTATGTGCTGGCCACATCAGATTTTTTTACTAGTGTTTACAGACCGCTGTACAAGCACACATTAACGGTTTGAAGTTTGAATTTGAACTCAATTCCAGATGTTAGCTTTCATATTTAAAATGAAGAATCGGATCCAGAATTAAAATTTGCATCCGGATCCGTAAACACAACATTGAATCCGGATCCAAATCCGGATCCGTAAACAAAATATCGAATCCGGATCAAGATCCAAGTTCAGATCCCGATCCAAGTCTAGATCCGGATCCAAATTCTAATTAAATTTTCGGATATATGCTTCAATATCCGAATGTCGGATATCCGAGGATCCGGATATTTTGAAATCCGGGTTCTCGGATCCAAGTTTTGTCGGATCTTCACAGCACTAGTGCGACTGATATGGCACTGTGACAAAAAATCGATGAAGGTTAATATTTAACATATTTAATATTTATACTCGGGACTTGGGAAAAATCGGAATTTTACGCTTGTTAGGATGTTACGGTACATAAGTTTCATTTCTTGTATTTCATCATTCCGCGCCATTTCTTCCTTTGGCAAGTGTCAATTCCACTTAGCCATGAAAATGACGAGCCCCAGTATTATCTGAGAATAGACAATATGTTCCATTTTTACAACTGACATCAACATAACATCAACATCCGAGCCGCAACACGTGCTGGTGTTAGTAGACTACAAACGTCTTCGTTCTGCGTTCATTCAGTATCTTTCACAATGCACTGCCGATCTGGCATACAGCCACCTACTTTTGAAATATTGCTATCAGCTTGTTCTTCTCTTTGTTCTTGCACATTTGGCCGACATCTCTTGCTATTTGCATGATTGTAGGCGGATATTATTGGCAAATTTAACGAATATTTCGTTTTGTTTGTTTTCTGGCATACTGGTACAAGTTTGTGGAAGTTGTTTGTTTATTTAGGAATATTTAAGTTGTTTTAAATATTTTCTCAAATTTACAACTGTTTTGAAAGTGTTAAATGATTTGTACATTTAATTGAAAATTAATGAGCATATTTCAACAAACATAAAAATCTGATGTGGCCATCACAATACCTCCCGTTTAATTTAATTTTTATTCATGTAAATAAATAAAATAAAATAAACATAAAAACCGGGTTCGATCCCGACTGACGCCAAATATTTCGAATTTTAAATGGCACAAAAATGACCCCTGTGGTGCACTCTCTACGCCAGCAATAAGTGCTCGTTAAGTGACACCTGGTAAACGCCCGCAGGGCATCTTTACCGAAATCTGTGTGCAAAGCAAATTGGCACACCCAGCAATGGGTAACATGCCGTGATGATATATTTATTTTTTTATATACTTACCTATATTCATTGCTGGCGTGGAGAGTGCACCACAGGGGTCAATTTTGTGCCATTTCAAATTCTAACATATTTGGCGTCGGTCGGAATCAAACCCGTTCCCAAGATTCGCGAGAAGTGGTGCCTGGTAAACGTTTGCACGGAACAAATATGTCATCATTATTACTGACATCTGCGTACAACGCAGATTGACTCACCCATAAATGGGTGATATGCCGTGATGTTTTTATTATCTTACCTATATTTTTACATATTTACTTATGCTGGAAACTGTATTAAGTTCCTTTCCATATAATTATTGTTCCATATACTATTTTCTTTATAAAAGTTCATATTAATATTTGAAATGATTAGTTCGTTGACAGTGACATATATCTGTCAGTTACAAACATTTTGAGATCTGAATTGTGTAACCATGTGTACGATTTGTGTTTAAAACGTAGGCTCCGGGATTAAAATTATAGATAGTTTTATAAATTTATCCATAAAATATATAGAAAAAGTATTAATGCAAACCTGTAGAAAATTTAATAATCTTTTTTATATAACATAAATCTCGAAAAAATAACATTTAAAGGTATTTTTCGAAGAAAAACTATTTTGAGCTTCTAGTAAAGTGCCATTTTCGGTTATCTGATTTGCTCCAAAATCTAATAATCTAACAAGAGTAAGATAGAAATACAAGGACACACACACATACACACAGACATCATCGTGAAAATGTTAAAATTGGATTGTAGGGACCTTAAAACGTGGTACCAAAATCTCGATATGCGATTTTTAGCACGATCCCTATACCTCCCTTACCAAGGGGTAGCGGGAGGTAAAAATAAAAAAAAATATTGAGTAGAACTCTTATCACACACTTTAAATCAGCGTTTCTCAACCTGTAGTCCGCGGACCCCTTGGGGTCCGTGAGGCATCTTTAACAGATCCGCAACTACACCGGGAAACAGGGCCGTGCGTTGGTATTTTAGCGCCTGGAGCACAAATATTCAATTTGGCGGCCTAGGGCCCGGTGTCACCAACATCAAACAAATCTTCGAATAGTTTATTCGTCGCCTTAGTTGGATTCGAACCCAGAACCTCGAATGCACTCATGACTAAGAAGCGTTGCTCTAACCATTGAGCCACCGGAGCCGATGCGATATTTTTCTCTTATTCGACGAATAAGCTATTTAGAGATTTATTTGATGTTGGTGAAACCGGCCATAAGAGAATTATTTATAAAAGAGTGAATTTTTCATTTATTTGCTTCAATACAGAAGAACATAGAACAAACTGGCTCTAGCTAGTCTAGCTGCTTAACTAGATCATTTGCGGGAATGTATCAATCAGAATATACTCATCATCTCATTCTCAATATGCATGGTGTTGACGATCAGGTGCGAATATAGTAATTTAACATGGGATTTTTGTTTTATGCAATTTCTTGCTCTCCTGTTAATTTTACGGCAAAAATTGTAGAGTGCAAAGGTATACAGAATTAAAAGATGTATACAAAACAGTTCTTGCATTTTTTTATTATAGTTTTAATTTCCTCTTAATTAACAATTTAGTATTGTATTTTTATTTCTTATTCCAGATATGTAGTGGCCTCTAAAGACCTCCCGCCAGGCAGTCTCCTCATCCGCGAACCTCCTCTCGTATTAGGCCCTTGCGCCACAGGTCCTCCAGTTTGCCTCAAATGCCACATCCCCCTCGATAACCCATCCCTCAACACCTTCCCATGTCCTCAATGTCAATGGCCTCTATGTTCCTCACAATGTTCCGGCCTCTTCCATTCCAAAGCTGAGTGTAAGGCTCTGGAGAAGACCAATGGTAAAGGTGCTGGTGTATGGTACGAAACGATAGCACCCCTAAGGTGTTTGTTACTGAAAGAAGAACCGGAGAAATGGAAGGCGATAAAGAAAATGGAAAGTCATGAGGAATTGAGGAAGAGGTTCAAGCAAAGATGGGATGATGAAGGGAGGGATGTTGTGGACAGGATTATTAAAGAGTGGGAGATGGATTACAGTGAACAGGATGTCAGAGATGTTTGCGGAATTCTACAGGTTGGTTTTAATTTATAATATTCTATATTCGAATCCAGTCTCATTAATTTATTGCACAAAATTGGCTCTTTTTACCCTCTGCCATCTTCAGGTAAGGAAGGTATTGTCTTTGGTCAAAAAAATCGATGGTCAGTTTTTAGTAAATAAGCACGTTTTAGGATACCGCGAATACGATTTTACTATTTTTACTATGATGTCTGTATGTGTGTGACGATTTTTTTCCAACACTACAATTCTAAAAATTAGAATTCTTTCGTATTCCCTTTCTTTACATCCATATGAATAGATTAGATTTTGGTTATAATTGGGCAATTGGAAGTACCCTTATTTAAAGATTTTAACAGTTTTTCTTGAAAACTGCTCTTATAGTTTGGTTCACGCAAGATGACTATTCAAGGTCATTTATAAACCGTCTGATATAATATTTACTTGTAGATAACTTCACTGCATTTCGTATGCATAGGCGTAGAACATGAAATATTTACTGGATACATTTTAACTGAAAAAAAGTAATTTATTTGAAAATTACGTTTCTTTTTAAATAATGCCTTTATCAAAGATTTATGTTCTTCACCTATGTTTTTGCATAACACAAAACCAAAGATTTGACATAAACTATGGAATAATAATTAATTTAAATGTCAACGTCACTGGGTAAACATTAACATAGAGGGCAGTGTAGTAGATAATTAGATATATGTATCTCTACTAGAGATCTGCACAAAAAAAAATTCGGCGGCGGCGTCCGCATAAAAAATCATCGGCGGCCGTCCACGCTGAACTAAACACCGGCGGCGGGCGCCGGCGTACGCAGTTCAAAAATTAAAAAAAAGATTTGCTGTAATGAAAGAGGAATAAAAAAAATTACTTGTATTTAAGAAAAAATTTTTTAATCATAAATAAAACACAAAAACAATTCTAAATAACAAATTATGTGTTAACAAAACATTTTATCTAATATTATTTAATTAAGTTATAGTTATCATGAATAAATATAATTTTATCTACATGTACTGGATTCAGTTTTGACCTCCTATTATTTACTACTGCGCCTGCTATTGAAAACACCCTTTCGCTTGGTGTACTCGTTGCAGGCATACATAACACTTTTTTAGCTAGAGCAGCACACCGGGGATATTGCAGTTTGTTTTGATTCCAAAAACATAAAATGTCACCGTTAACAACTTTTTGAGGACATGTACTTAAAAGTAGATTAATTTCAGACTCAATTTCATTTTCTTCTGAAGAATGTGCTGAATGTTTTTTTGCTAATTCAACTAAGTAGTCAACTTGAATTTCTACTCTTTTCTAAGCTATGAGCTTTGTCATTTTCATTTACATAAGTTTTAATTTGTAAATCTAGAAAACTTTGCTTTGTTAAGTATTTTTTTCCAAAAACTTGTCTATATCTATCAAATTATTAAATCTCGGATCTAATAGTGCTGCTGTAACTGTAATATCAGTTAATGGAAATATATATTCAAATTTTAACAACATATTTGATTTCATTTGCGTTATATATTTATTTTCATTTTCTTTATTAATTTCTAAAAGTGAACGTTCATTCGAAAATTATCAGTGCTACCAAAACTTAATTCTCGCAGCAATTTTTTTTGAAAATTTGTACACAAAATCACAAAATGAAATAGTAAACGGCGTGGCGCGCCGTTAAATTTATTCGGCGGCGGCCTGGCGGCGCGCCGATAAATTTTTGACGGCGGCGGCGGCGTGAAAAATACTTCGGTGGCGGCGGCGTAAGTCGGCGGCGCAGATCTCTAATCTCTACGACAAACGTCATTATTATTTGTAGTGTGTTAGAAAGTAATGTCTCCATTTTTGTATACCTGTCACACAACATAAATTACCTAGACATACGTCAAATAATCTTTTTCTTTCTAACATGAAATGTTGCTAAGCTACTGCTGGATAAAGTGCTGTGTATTCTTTCGCCGAACAGGTTACCTTGAATAGTCAGCTTTCGTGAATCAAACTATAAATATCATTTTTTGACATAAATATAAAAAAATTCTATGGTCAGTTTTTAATAAATAAGCACGTTAAAAGCTTGATTTACAATAACGGCACAATAACGGTACGATACTTCTTGCTAAAATGTATTTTAATGGACCCATTTACATCTACGTTCTCGGTCCGATGACAGTACGATGACGGTACAATGACGATACATTCACTGATTTATATTAGCGATACGATCATGGTAC
Source organism: Harpalus rufipes (assembly GCA_951394225.1). Taxonomy (NCBI): domain Eukaryota; kingdom Metazoa; phylum Arthropoda; class Insecta; order Coleoptera; family Carabidae; genus Harpalus; species Harpalus rufipes. The sequence goes on along the minus strand of OX596288.1, from coordinate 9,532,829 downwards.
GGTGTAGTATTGTTTCTATTGGAAAAAAAACTGTATCATAGTAACTGCATAGTATTTGCATGGAACGGGGAGTAGAATGTTGCGTTTGAAGACTACGTCCACGTCACGTTGATCTTCATGCCAAAATCAGCTGAGTGGATGTAAACATATGCTAGTATGTGATTGACATCTGACATGTTTTTGACTTTTTGATATTTGTCTTTTAGTTAAACCAAAATGTAGTGAAAATGAGCTAGACATAGAAATTATTGTATACATTATTGTATAAAAGTTCTCTGCTTATGACATAAACGTGAAATATACATCACAGATATCATAGTAAGTACATAAAAAACAGTATCGTTTTGTAAAATATTCTGGATGTCAAATAAAATTTACATAATATCGTCATGAAATGATTGTATTGGAAATATAGAATCGTCTGGGCAGAATTTGTACAAAATACGTAGAATTGACGGAAGGTAATGTGCTACTCAGATTTCTTTTGATAGTTTCAAAAAAAAAAATTGAATACCTATTAATTGAAATTTATTAAACTTTCTCGAGATCTCCATATTGGAAACATTATCCTGAACATTCTGTATATTCTGTTTTAACAATATGCTCGCTAATCACACTTAATCACTTGTTCATACTAACGGTCATAGTTATCCAAAAAAGATATATTAATTTAAATATATTAAAAAAAGGTAGAATTATTTTCTTCTAGGTGAATGCATTTGAAGTGGGCCGCCGAGGCATCAGCATCCGTGCGATGTACCCTCGCGCATATCTCCTTGCGCACAGTTGCGTCCCTAACACCACGCATACAGACGATGACGTCACATTTAAGCTCACTATTAGGACAAGCACTCACGTCAAAAAAGGGGAGCTAATCACCCTGACATACGCTTATACCCTGCAAAACACTCTCTTCAGAAGGGAGCACCTCTACATGGGGAAGTTCTTCTGGTGTGAGTGCCATAGGTGAGAAAGAACGAAAAGTATTGATCACTGGGGGTTGGAAGGCTAGAGCCCTCATTTTTTTGTAATACTCTCACTTAAATTGAGCTTTGCTACCGTGGTAACGATTAATAATGCATAACAAGCACTTTAATGTAAACTGTAACTTACTGTCAATAAAACTATGAAATAATGACTTATTTTCGTAGTAGGTATGACGAAAAGATACTTATTGTATCAATAACCAATGTACAGTATTTTTTTAAAGATGTCCGATTAAGGTCATCTCTGTATCATGAACGACTTAACTAATTAGCATACATTTATCTTTCTTATTTGCAAAGACTACAAGCGTGTGCAATAAGTATGAATATAATACGTTTGTCCTTCAAAAATTAATTTTGTTTCGACTAAGTTAGGACATTCCATTTTAAAACGATGCTCGTTGTTGACAATACTTCCGCTGTAACGTAAGTTTATTTATTAATTCAGATACAGTACCTTAATTCATAGCCGTATGAATAACGTTATTTCCAGTCAGTGTCAGTATTTCATTTTTCACACATTTGATTTTACATTTGCTAATAAACTTAACAGTTGACTTAGTTTTGAATTTTGAATGATTTTACTGTAAAACATACTTTTATAATAATAAAATAACAGTAGTATTTTATGTACCCTCATAAAAACTAAGTAAACGACACTACTGAATTTAACAAAATGGGCGGAGCTAAAATCTTAATTCATGCAATTTATAGATCACCTATCGGACATCTTTAAAAAATGTTACTGTAGACATGTCAGTGCATCTACAAGACCTTTAATGCTATAGGCAGATTAATTTTGATATTGTTTATTGATATTATTTAAATATGGTATATATTTGTTTGAAATAATTCAAAAGTAAAATCTAAATAGTATTAAACGAAATTAATGGTTAATCATTTATTTTCATTAATAATATTTATTAACAAAGAGAAAATAGTTCCAGTATTCATTACATACATACATACATACATAAAATCACGCGTGTCCCACTTAGTGGGTTCGCACAAACCCGATAACAAGAAGAATAACATCAACATCATACAACAAATCCTTACTCTTAAACATATTAAAGTGACCGATTTTCGATAGCGAAATACCGCATCCGGATCACAATAATAGTTAGGAAACAATCATCCTTCGCCACACATTCCTATCTAAGCAGACTTCTTTCGCCTCGGCCACACTCATAATCGCATTCATACATGCTCTTCTTCTCTTCTCACTTGGAAACGCTCTCTCTTTAAGCACCCTACCAATCACATCCATCCACTTACACACTGGTCGCCCACGCAATCGAAAACCCTCAACTTCACCAAGATATATACAATTAAGAAGCCGTTCACTCGCCATTCTCTCCACATGCCCAAACCATCTCAACTGACTCACACCAACTCTTAATCACATTGTTCCTAACCATACATTCTTCATACACCAAATTATTCCTCACGCGATCCCGTCTGACATACCCACATACACCACGTAAATACCTCATTTCCACGGCAGTCACTCTTTTTATGCTTCCCCGTCCATGCCCAGCATTCGCTTCCAGTATTCATTTATCACTGTAAAGGCTCTTTCAAACCAACGCGAAAGATTCGCAGCGATGACGACAACGACAATTTCGCGTTCATAGCGGCAACGAAATTCATGTGTGTATTCACATCAAAGAGCCAGTTTTGCGGCCTGGAAACTGTATTAAGTTCCTTTCCATATAATTATTGTTCCATTTACTATTTTCTTTATAAAACGTTAATATTAGTATTTGAAAAGATTAGTTCGTTGACAGTGACATATATCTGTCAGTTACAAACATTTGAGATCTGAATAAAATTATAGATAGTTTCATAAATTTATCCATAAAATATATAGAAAAAGTATTAATGCAAACCTGTAGAAAATTGAATAATCTTTAATTTTTATATAACATAAATCTCGAAAAAATAACATGTAAAGGTATTTTTCGAAGAAAGACTATTTTGAGCTTTCAATTAAGCGCCATTTTCGGTTATCTGATTTACTCCAAAATCTAATGGCATCTTTCCATAAGAGTAAGGTAGATAAAAACTGTTATGGGCTTTAAGTAAAGTATCACTTCCGGTTTATCAATTTCAGTCAAAATAAAATATGTTGTTCCCCTTGATATAAAAGTCTTAAATACTAAAATTGAAAATTTTTAGATTATATTTTAATATAGTTCTTCATGAAAAACTGTTATGAACTTCAAGTAAAGTATCACTTCCGGTTTGTCAATTTCAGTTAAAATCTAATATATTGTTCCCCTTGATATAAAAGTCCTAAATACTAATATTGAAATTTTTTAGATTATATTTTAATACAGTTCTTGAGAAACTGTTACGGGCTTCAAGTAAAGTACCACTTCCGGTTTGTCAATTTCAGTCAAAAACTAAAAGGTTGTTCCCTTTGATATAAAAATCCTAAATACTAAAATTGAAAATTTTTAGATTATATTTTAATACAGTTCTTCATGAAAAACTGTTACGGGCTTCAAGTAAAGTACCACTTCCGGTTTGTCAATTTCAGTCAAAATATAATATGTTTTTCCCTTTGATATAAAAATCCTAAATACTAAAATTGAATTTTTTTAGATTATATTTTAATACAGTTCTTCATGAAAAACTGTTACGGGCTTTAAGTAAAGTACCACTTCCGGTTTGTCAATTTCAGTCAAAATATAATATGTTGTTCTCCTTGACATAAAAGTCCTAAATACTAAAACTGATTTTTTTTAGAATATTGTAATACAGCTCTTCATGAAAAACTGTTATGGGCTTTAAGTAAAGTACCACTTCCGGTTTGTCAATTTCAGTCAAAATATAATATGTTGTTCCCTTAGATATAAAAATCCTAAATACTAAAATTGAAAATTTTTAGATTATATTTTAATACAGTTCTTCATGAAAAACTGTTACGGGCTTTAAGTAAAGTACCATTTCCGGTTTGTCAATTTCAGTCAAAATTTAATATGTTGTTCCATTTAGTTAATCTTTTTGTGTTTATATTTGAAAAAAATATATAGATGTCTTTTCCCGTTCCCGAAATATTTTTTTTATAGTTTTCCTACAAAAATGCTCTATATCCCGGACTACAATTACTTATCACCGAGATATGCTGCGGACTTAACACTATGTTTCCCAATAAAAATTACAGTAAAAAGAAGAGTCCATTGAAATGAAATAGTTATATATTTTGCTCTCTGTCTTACAAAAAATAAATAATTGCAAGTAAGTGTACAATCCTGTTCGTTGTTATTCTATGATATGTTGTCTCTGTCTTACATTGTATAAGATAAATATGTTGTAAGACAGAGACAACATGTCATAGAATAACAACAAACAGGATTGTACACTTACTTGCAATTATTTATTTTTTGTAAGACAGAGAGCGAAATATATAACTATTTTATTTCAATGGACTCTTCTTTTTACTGTAATTTTTGTTGGGAAACAGTGGTAAGTCCGCAGCATATCTCGGTGACAAGTAATTGTAGTCCGGGATATAGTATATTTTTGTAGGAAAACTATAAAAAATTAATATTTCGGAAAATTGACAAGCCGGAAGTGATACTTTACTTGAAGCCCATAACAGTTTTTCATGAAGAAATGTATTAAAATATAATCTATTTTTATTCAATTTTAGTATTTAGGACTTTTATATCACGGGAAACAACTTATTATATTTTGACTGAAATTGACAAACCGGAAGTGGTACTTTACTTGAAGCCCATAACAGTTTTTCATGAAGAACTATATTAAAATATAATCTAAAACCTTTCAATTTTAATATTTAAGGCTTTTGCATCAATGGAAACAACATATTAGATTTTGAGTAAAATCGATAAACCGGAAGTGATACTTTACTTGAAGCCCATAACAGTTTTTCATCAAGAACTATATTAAAATATAATCTAAAAATTTTCTATTTTAGTATTTAGGACTTTTATATCAAGGAGAACAATATATTGTATTTTGACTGAAATTGACAAACCGGAAGTGGTACTTTACTTGAAGTCCGTAACAGTTTTTCATGAAGAACTATATTAAAATATAATCTAAAAATTTTCAATTTTAGTATTTAGGACTTTTATATCAAGGGGAACAACATATTATAATTTGACTGAAATTGACAAACCGGAAGTGGTACGTTACTTGAAGCCCATAACAGTTTTTCATGAAGAACTATATTAAAATATAATCTAAAACTTTTCAATTTTAGTATTTAGGACTTTTATATCAAGGCAAACAACATATTATATTTTGACTGAAATTGACAAACCGGAAGTGGTACTTTACTTGAAGCTTGTTTAACAATATTTTTAAACAAATACATTTTTTTTGGGAAAGGAAACCTATTTCTGAACGAACAGATATTTATTTAAACTAACTCTAAAAAAAAAACTAAGTTTCACCAATTTATTTACGACATTGTAACGAGTTACGACGCCCGGTAGGTTAACATAGATAGACATTCATAATGTGCCCCGTAAAAGAAATGTAGAAGAAAATATGATTATTTGAATCAAATTCAACAACATAAATCTATTTTCAGGAGAAAAATGAATTTACTTTTTTGTTATGTTCCACTATTCGGAACCGAAGATCGATTTCATTACCCGGAACCGGAACCGAAGATCGGTTCCATTACTCGGAACCGGAACCGAAAATCGGTTCCACTACTCGGAACCGAAAATCGGTTCAACTACCCTTGTATCCGGGTACCCGGATAGTTTTGGAACCGGGTACCCGGTTCCAAATTTTTTCGGTTTTTGACAGCACTAGTAGAAATACAAAGTTTCAAAATTTTCTGAACGATAGTATTTGAGTTAGAGCATAAAGACGACACACACACACAGATACACACACACACACACACACAAACACACACACAAACACACACACACACACACACACACACACACACATACACACAGACATCATCGTGAAAATGTTAAAAATGGATTGTAGGGACCTTAAAACGTGGTCATTTACCAAAATGTCGATATGCGATTTTTAGCACGATCCCTATACCTCCCTTACTAAGGGTAGCGGGAGGTAAAAATAAATGCAGATTTAATTTACTAAAACTCGCTATGCTAAGAACCATGATTTTGGAAAGTGTATCTTTTCTCTTTTCATCACAAAACACTATAGCTCAATTTTATGATTTTGTGGACTTGTGCCCTTTTAATAATAATCATTGCAATTACTAAAGAATCTCGCTTTAATAATACAAGATGTTAAGACACAATAATTAAAAGTTTAATCTGTTGAGTTTCTTTTATTTTCAACTTATATTTTCTCTTTAACAATAAAAATGGCAACATTTACTAAATTTTAATTCGTAAAATATACTCTTTTTTAGATGTAAGGACCCTATAGAATTGGGCACCAACGCTGGGACCTTACGATGCCCTAAATGTCATGACATTACCGTAGTAGCAAAGGAACCCTTAAATATTGACTCTAGTTGGATATGTACAAATAAAAGCTGCAATGGATATGAAATAAGTGGAAGAACTCTTCGAATACTAATGGATAAGTAAATAATTTTAATAATTATACATTTAAGTCTAAGTCTTAAATTAGATTAACAAAGAAACGTAATTATTTAATTGGTATAATCATGCATTACTGTAGATTCTAACTTTTTTCTTTACTTATTGATAACATACATTTTTCATGATGCTTCAAATCAATATTCGTTAGTTACAAAAATCAGACGTCCCTCTATAATTTACCTTGAATTGAAATCATAAAATATTAATCAGTCAATTGCAGACGTTTGATTTAAATTTTATAAGTTGCAAATTATCAAACACGAAAGAAAAGTATCGATTTAACACTTACACAAATATTTTCTTTTCAATTCCTACAATTTTAACTGTATTTTGTCAGAATCAACGATGAAGTCGAAGCGATAGATGGAAACGACATAACAGGGTTCGAATCTTTTTTACATCGATATAGAAATGTGTTGCACCCTACACATTTTCATTGCCTAGGGGTAAAGCATTCTCTTAGTCAGTTGTATGGAAAAGTGACCGGCTTTCTTATACACGAACTACCACGGAAATTGCTGAAAAGAAAAGTGGAGATTTGTAGGGAATTAATGGAAGTTTTTGATAAATTGGAGCCTGGATACTCAAGATTAAGAGGTAAGAGAGAGAGAAAAATACGAAGAATAATCATTATTGACATAGCAGGCTTTGAGTGACGTTGAAACAATTGGACAAACAAAAGTTTATTTATCTTTATTATAATAATCGTTATTTTTGGTATAAGTACCAATGTTACAAATAAATCACGCGAGAAAAGTGTTAGGGTACTTTTCTTAAGTGACTTATTTCAATAACACACGTGTACCAAACAAAACTTTATCCAACACCGCTACGTTTTATTTATTTTAAGATTTATGAAATTTCATTTCATGCAAAATTCAACTGACCGAAAATGACAAGAGACGACTGTGGTTCCCTTATGCCCGGTTTCACCATTGACAAATAATAGTATATTGTGTTATTAGGAGTAAAAGTAATACTTTGTGTGGAAGTTTGAACGACGAGCGAAGCGATTCGCACAATTGCACGCGAGGCACACAAAGACACTTTTACTCCTACACATTATATTTTTTCTTCAAACGTAGATATTTAAAGAAAAATATCTACTACTGACGGTACATTTTACGTAAATTACGTTTGCGATTTCAATTGCCCTGTAGCTATGGATACTTATTTGTTCACTTTTTGTTATAAACATTGAAGTGAAAATTTTCACGTTTTGACGTTTAAATAAAAACTGTGCAATTTTATATCTTCCTTGTGTGCAATTATGTCGGAATTTGAAGTATTATAATATACGCCCCCGAAATTGTTCAATTGGATGGAAATCTAACAGTGTGGCTGAAAGATATGTCCAGGAATCACTGCAAAACAATATAAAATTTTCTTATCACTTTAATTCTAAGTATTCTTATGTTTATTACCGTCCCTGTAAGTGTAATCTGTAAGTCTGCTATTCTTTAATATGTTATTTCCTCAAAAATAAACTCTGTTCTCTGGTTATATGTCAATTCATAGGTTATTTATTTGACAGCTATTGATGGTATTTAGTAACTTTATTCTTAGGTTACCTAGCGTGTTATAGTGACATTTAAGGCGATATTACAGGTTTCTTTTATTAAAATTACTTCTTATTCGTTGATTCTGTATAGTTTCTATGGATATTTATTTATTTTATTTCTACGCCGGCGGCGTAGAAATTAGCTACTTCTACTCCGGCGGCGTAGGAATTAAACTTCTACCTTGTGAATCAAGTCACAAAAGATGCTACTTTTATTACGTTTGAAGAAAAACATTTTTTTATACTCCTGTAAAAATTATCCCCATTATTTTATTTTTTTTCGATTAATTATGGATTCATATTTCACTCTTCTCGACCAATCACAGAACCAGAAATCAATTATTCCCGTATATTTTAATTCTACCCGCGATCACGCATCCTATGGCCGTCCGACAGTTGACAGTTTTGTCATTGTTACTGGTGTCACTCGTCATATTCTATTTTTGTGTTTACGTTTTCCAACCGAATTCTATCGTTTTGAAAAGTGCTAAACTACGTTAAAATGGATGCTGAGAACGATGAGGAGAACTGTACCCCACTAAATATTTCAGTGAGAATTTGACAATGGATATTACCACCACGTCTCTGAATCTTACAAATTTTACAATATATCTTCACGCTAATCGCCAGTAAGTACGTAGTTCCCTTAATAATTGTAATCAAAAATCAATTTAATGTTCTGTTTGATAAACATTATTCCAATAAATTGTGAATTTCCAAATTTACAAGAGTAGAAAAAGTATAGTATTATATTCGGGATGATGGGTATTATTCACTCGGATGATTTGCATCACGAGCCGTTCTTCGTGAATAATGACTACCATATCCCTCATATAATAATATACTATATTCATCATTTAAACTATTCGTTGAATAAAATAGCATATTTTTGTTTCACCAACGTCAGTTAGCAACTATTCGATGAACAAATCATTGGTTAAATTATTTGGAGAATTTTGCCTAGTTAATACTGGTTTGCTGAAATTGGAAAGAAGTGTTTAAATTCCTCAATGTGGACAAAATACTCCATGCTAAAATCAACATTAATTATTAATAAATTGTTGATATATCAAAATATGGTTTGGTTATAGCTTATTTAAAAAATCAATCAATATCATTCAAGCCAAAAAAGGCCAAAATTCTGGAAAAAGAACACATTAAACAATGAGGTCATTTAAAAAAATCGTTTTTTTATAAAATCGTGAAATCCGTCGCATTTAATGAATATAGTAATATAAAATTAACATGAAATATATGACTTTTCACTCATAAATTTGCTAATAAACTTTCGCGGCTGTAAAATTCGTGACGTCACGGCTTGTTACTCACAAAGACATTCCTCTCACACACACACTCATTTACGGTACAAGTGGTTTGCGTTTGCTGTTGTAAACAAACCAACCTAAAATTGTGACAGATGACAGGAGAGTTAAGAGTAAAGGTATGTAAATAAAATATTAAAATAAATATTAAAAGTTGTATAAAATATGTATTTAGTTAACAATATGTTGCTGTCACAAAATCAAACTGACAACTGACATGTGATAACTCAAACAATCATAGTTCCAAACAAAACCGGTAGAGCTCTACTGCCGCTTCCGCTAAGCCGTGACGTGCCCGTGACGTCATCGTCCAAATATTTGAAATTAAAGACAACTAAAGACTTGTAAGGTGCAAAACATACACCTACATTATTAATTTGACCTATTCTTTCAAGAAAAAAATAAATTTGAAAATGTGAAATGACCCCATTTTTAAAAGTGGGTGCCACCAGACAATGAATATTTGATGATTAATTTCTGGCCACTTGTATAAATTTATTTTTTATTTCATTTTTTCTTAGGTTGCATTATTAATGGGCATTGCTGGAGCATGTCGCTGTAATGAACTGACAAATCTATCAATTGATTATATCCAGGGTAAGGGGTCATATCTACACATTTCAATTTCTTATACACAAACAAATAAAGCACGTAGCTTTATCATTATTGAAGAAGGGTATCTTGTCAATCCTATTGAGCTTTACAAAAAGTATGTCTTTGCGTCCTAAAATTGTTCCTCATCGCAGATTCTTTTTGAATTATCAAAAATAAAAATGCACTATTCAACCAGTTGTAATTAATTCTCTTTCAAAGAGACCGTTTAAAATTGCATCTTAATTAAAACTGCCAGACACATAATTGTACACTGGCCACAGTTTAAGGCGATCTTCCGTCACTTTTAGTAAATACTGGTGGAGATCTTAAACGACACGGTGGGTGGAAATCATCCACTGTGGCAGAAGAATATATTGAGGAGTCGGTTAGTGTAAAAATTAAAACTGCAAGAGAGATTCAGGGAGGATATGAAAAGGACGAACCATCAAATTTGTTAAATTTTTCAAATTCTAATAAAAATTTCAACAAATTTCAAACTTGAAACGGATAAATCATTTTTGCTTGACATTAATATAAATGTTAATATTAATATGTGAAAAAAATTGTAAAATTTAATATTATTTTTTATAATAAATACCTTTGAATATATAATACATATAAGAACGGCAACGTAATGTATTTAGATTAAATATTTCGAGAGAAGGTGCCATCAATCCCTCCGTATACGAATTATTTCTGAGTTAGTTCAAAAAATACATAATAGGCGGATGTTGCACAGTGTTGCCACGTAGCTAGAACAGCAAGTTAAGATTTTATAAAGGTTTTTAAGTTTGCTACTGTAAAACAAGTATACATGTACATTGAAGATTCAAAATATATTATCTGGTTATTATGAAACAATATTTTTGAATTATTGTTTATTGAATACCTCTAACAAATAGTATCTGGCAATGCTGTCAGCACGATTTACCGTAGTTCATAATTTTGTGGTAGGAGTCAGTAGCTATCTATAATAATTTTGTGAATAAAAAGAGACAGATATAGTATCTTGCTAGCGTTGTCGTTCTTATATGTATTATATATTCAAAGTAAATACTTATATTTACCAGAAAACGCATAATTTTTAACAAAACATGTAATAGCAGAATCACAGAAAAATCTTTATATTTAAAACTAGTGACCTATGGCATAAGTGACTTATGGATGGTTCATAAGTCACTAGTGACTTATGACCCACTTTATTTGTTTAAAATCAGCATAATTATAGCACTATAAATAGCAGGTGTTGGATAAAATATTTTTTTATTGTAATCAAGATACAGACTGCGGCTGAGCAATCTCCTAGTTTTAGGGCGTTTTCGCACGGCGCTGTATATCGCGGGCGATAAACAGTCGCGATATCGCTTTACATCAAAATTACATGTTTTTAACTCAGCCATTTTCACACGTCCGCGATACAATAAACAATATGGTAACGCCGACGCTATTATAGCGAATGCACGCAATATGTTCTACGGATATTGCACCATATTATAATGCCGCGATTCTAGACCAATACAAGTTTATGAATGTTTTCACACGACTTACTATTAATTGTTTATTGCAATTGACGCAGTGTTATAATTGGTTAGTTGTGAAAGATGGCCAAGAAGATGAAGTACCTACGTACATATATGATCCCATTGATCTTATTAAATTAATAGAATAAAGACCTTGCATCTGGGATAAATCTAGTCTAGAAGATTATAAAGATTGTGTCAAAAAACGAAGCACCATCTATACAGGGTGATCGGCGTAAGTCCGGCACCAAAAATATTTCGTTTATTTTGAAAGATACAAAAAAATGTTAATAAGCAAAGTTTAACTAGACAAAGGGACTCATAAGGTAATCGTACTAAGAATTTTGTATCACTTCCGGCTTTAGTGCAAATGGGTACAACTTTAAATCTAGCACAAGGAATCGGTATTTACAAATATAGATATATATTCAGAATGTACCTTCGCAACGATACCAAAATATTATAGTTTTAATTCAACTATTTCAAAATGGCAACCATTTATTTTATTAATATTCATGTAAAATAAAAAAGCTATGAAAACAATTTTATTACCTTAAAACAAAAGAAAAATATTTACCTACATTAATTTTATTTAATATGACAGTCACAATCATTTTTTTGTTATAATAATTATGGCTCAAGCAGGGACTAAAAACGAAATGAGAACGAAAACGAAATAAACCGAAATTTTTATAAGAACGAAAACGCAATATATTTTTTTCGTTCATGATTGAAAACAAAATAATTAATATCGGTTACCGGTCCGTTATTTTATTTAATATTTTATTTTATTTACAGCAAATATTTTACACGTAAATTTTATTGAATTTTCAGATGTTTGAGTTGAAAACAAGCAGCCTTTCAAAGTAATTCTCCAGTAGCTAACCATGTTACGTGTTAGGTTAAACGGTATATTCGTAGTTTCATCTATTGAACACTGACTGCGATAATTTTCATTTGCACACACTGTCGGTATTCGTCTTATTAGTTATGTTAAGTGCTTATACAAGAGAACTAACATAAAGGAAGATTTGCTTGAAAATGTACTATTAGTTAGATGAAATAAAATGGAATTAATGTTTTATTCTTTATTGTAAAAAATTCAGGCCATAGCATAAGCTTTTCTTCTTATTTTTATATATGTATTATCTTTCCTTTATATGTGTTTTATTTTCATGTTTAATAAAAAAAAAACTTATTATATTTTTATATTTTCATCAATTGTTACTCATTAATAGTTATAACCCGTATTTAACTATTAAGAACGAAAATGAAAATATTTATGTGGGAACATTAAGAACGGAAACGAAATATTTCGGTTTCGTTCGGATAAGAACTGAACGAAATATTTTTCGTTTTTAGTCTCTGGGCTCAAGTGCGTTAAAGAAATGAAGAAATGGTTGATATGGTTTTAATATTCGGCGAGTTCAAAGTAATTCTATTAGAGCCCTTCAACTGTATGGAGGGAAGTATCCTCAGTTTTCTTTTGTTTTGAGATAATAAATTTGTTTTCATAGCTTGATATATTTTACTTCGTATGAAATTTTATTAATACATTTTGAAAATAAATGGTCTCTATTTTGAAATGGTTGAAGTAAAACTATGATATTTTGGTATCGTTGTGAAGGTACATTCTGAAAAAAATATATAAAAATATCGATTTCCTTTACTAGATTTAAAGTTGTATCCATTTCCGCTAAAACTGGAAGTGATACAAAATTATTATTACGACCATCTTATGAACCCCTTCGTCTAGTTAAACTTTGCTTATTAACATTTTTTTGTATCTTTCAAAATAAACGAAATATCCGGACTTACGCCGATCATCTTGTGCGTAACAGGGGAAGAACCCAAGAACGTTAATTTTTTTCTAGGATTTTTCCTTTCTTTATTTTTTCTTCTATTTAAAATTATTGCCAATAGTACACAGTGTCTTCTCTCCATGGTTGTTCACAACATGGTATAGTAAACACAGCGTATTTTCACTTTATTCGCAGAATTTTATGGTAGATAATTATCGTTCTGTGTGAAAATATATTTGCCATTTATCGTTGGCCATATATATCGCTATAGCGCCGTGTGAAAACGCCAGCTTAAACCAGTGTTGCCACTACTATTTTAGAAAAGTCTGAACACAGCAGAAAAATCTATAGAAATAGTTAAAAATCTGTAGATTTGTAATCCATACTTATGTTACGCAATATCCGGACTTCATTTATTGAAATTAATATTTATTTTTCTGACGTATTAGAAACTTTTCGACGAAAACACAAAATACGGGTCTAATATTATTATGTACAGATTAACATATTCAAAAATAAAAATAAAAACTTGGGCACCTGTATTACGCTGTAACAGTTCACAGGCTAAATACGTCCAAACCACAGACATAGAGACAACTTCCCTATACATACTACAACGACATCTCACAAACAATAATAGAAGCAAATGGTGATGCGAACACAATAAAACTTGTATTATTGTCTTCTCTAGATTATTGAACTCAAATAATTTTTCTGGAAGTGGAAGTAACACAAAAATTTAATTATCAAATTAAAATCATCTGTAGAAATTTATTAAATATCTGTAAAACTGTATACAGTTCAAATTATCTGTAGATCTACATATAAATCTGTGGTATTGGCAACACTGGCTTAAACGCATAGTTTTTGAAGGCATACTCCACACTCGCCCTGCATATTCGACACTTATGTCAAGCCCCATTCTCATTACCAGCGTATAAGTTAAAACAAAGAACAGGGGGCTGCCTTCGACTGTTAAAATATCAATTCATTCTTCAAAGTTGCGACCATTGACCTTACCATTTGTATACCTTTTTCTAGGTATGACTTTATACGAACTTCACGCTCCTTTAATGATACAAGCAACCCGAGATTTCGAACGCGAAAACATCGGCAAGGATGATCTTCGTGAACGATTGAAGGAAGTGGTCCACTGCCTTCAAGAAGCTGCTACCATTCTCAGTTTAGAACCTGAAAATTCTGCAGAGAACATCATGGCTTGTGCCGCAAAAGACGCTCTAGTAAGAATACGCGATTGGGAGAAAATATTGGGAAAAATTTGTTGATAATATTAATATTTTCAATATTTTTTTGCGTGGGTATGCATTTGTAATTGTTATGTATATATTTTCATTATTTATTAGTTATTTCGTGGAACATTTATTCAAAAAAAAATATAAATTTTGAACTACCTATTTTGAAATAATTTTTGTTATATAAATTTTAAAATTTTAATCATTTATAAAGTACAAACTAAAATATAGCAAGTCGCGAGTCATTACACCAAATGTATTAATTGTTGTCTTTCCTATTATTAATTCTATAATTGTTATTATTGTTGGTTCCTAGGATTGAAACATTTATATATTTCTATAAACTTATAGACTTCATTATATATCTACATATTGTTTATGTATATTGAACTAACATTTTGTTATGAAAATAAAATTAAAATATATTGTATTCATAGTTAACAATCTGCACTGCTGAAAACCAAATATAATTCCTGTCCCTAACCATTGAAAAGTAGTTACATAGACCTCGCATTAAATTCCAATTTGTTGGAACATGTTTTCCCTTAAAGTAGAACTAAAAAAAGTCCAAGTCCTCTCGCCTATCAGTGCGCGTGGCCAGGCTGTGCCCCACACAAAGGCGCCTGACCAAGAGGGGCGCCATTTCAAGACAGTAAATAATAGTTAATTTTTGTAAAATACTCTTATTCGTAAAGAAAAAATAATTATAAAATACACAGTAAGGTTTTTTTTTTAATTTGTTTGCATTCAGAACTTTGGAGCTGTGTTATAACGTTATAAGTTACAAGTAAAATAATTATCCTGCCAAACGACCATTTTTTAGTATTGTTATATTGAAATAATAACTGTTCAGGTGTTGATTACAACAAAGCAAATTTTAATTATAGCTCAAAAATGTTGATTACAAGAATGAATCTAATATTTAAATATGTACTATACCCTGTTTTTAAACTAAGAGGAGTACTTTAAATTTTAAGCGCCGAAACTGACGCTTCTGATTGGCTAGTGCTTCGTCAGGTTTACACTGCACAAATATTTTACATTTGATGTATTAGCTGTCATTCGTTTGGAGGTTATCTTTTTCTGTTTTGGTTTTTCGCATTTCTGTGACTTTAAAATAAATCAGTTCTTTTAAGAACTAATAATATGGATTGTATCGATATTATTTGTGTTTCTTTCATTATTTCGGTTGGCAATGGTGACTCCAGCTCATCGGAGAGTTCTTCTGATGAAGATTGTTAATGTCTGTGCACAAAATTTCCCCTTATTGATATTATAATACACAGTTTCAATTTATGTTCAATTTTAAACGAATTAAATGTAATATTTTTTGTATTTTGTTCCTTTGGTATTGTATTCTATGGTATAAATTTTTAAATAATAAATTATATATAGGTTTTGTGCATTTTATCGCTATGTTCAATTAAAAAATATAGATATAAATCAAGTAAGAGTGTTTATTTAGATTACATATTATCTTTATTCACATAATCAAATATTCGGCTTGAAAAATAAGAGCCTATAATGTCAGTTTTATTTTAAAATAAGTTCCATGAGAAGTATACAGTACTGATGTGTACGGAATTTTTGTATTTCGCGCGAAAAAAAATCTAGTAACTTTTTCTGGTAACTTTCTATAGTGTAAATCAGACTTTCGTACCTACTCCTCCTAGTTTAAAAATAGAGTATAACAACAATGGATCAAATGCTTACGATTTACAATTTTGAAATCTTAGTGAGATAGTTTTATTTTTCTTTTCTACCAATATTGAATTTCCTTGATTTACTATTAAAATTTAATAGAAAAAAGTAAAAAAAATATCCTAGCAAACAGATAATTTTCTGTCAGCGTTATGTTGCAAATTATTTGCGATTCAAATTAACTTTCCCGCCACTATTTAGCCCTGTTGTGACTTCACAACTGGGATGTACAATTTGTTAATATGTCAGTATTACTGCATTTTACACTTCTTAGAGAAATTTAAAAACATGAAACTTGCGTTAAAGGACATTTTGAATTATTTAAATGGTCTGCAAACTCCAGAAAATCTCTATGAATGGAAGGAAATAATTCTAGGCATATTTTTAGTTCAAAATTTAGCCACCAGATAGAGTTTGCTTAACTTGAATCGCAAATAACTGTAAAATTACGAATCTAACAAAGGCAATTATATCAATATTTTTAATGTAGTATTTTTTTAAGAATAAAAAATCAAAAGTACAGTTTCAACTTTAAAATGTGTTAATTTGCAAATTATACATTAAAAGCCACTTTAGCGCTACGATCTTATTTCCCATAGCCATAGGGTACCTTCATATACAGGGTATGGCCATGGGCCAAGATCGCCGCCATAAGCGAACCAATGTCAAACATACTGATAATTTATTTCCCTATTTATTTGTAAGTAATGTGATATTATATTATACAGGAATATTAAATAATCATACTATGAATCTATAAAGGTAATCAAAATTCATTTATTTAAGAGATACACAATTATTAATATGACATAGATTTAGAGGTTATGTAGAGCATAGGTTATAGGTTGTTATTATCACATCAAATTTAATAACTGTGGTTATTATTTACATAATAAGTATATATTTTAAACATCTTTTAAAAATTTAAAAGTTTGTGCTTAATATTGGTAATTTTTATGTGTTTTCAATATTGCCAGACATCGTAGTCAGTATCTCAAGAAAATATACAAATAAATAAAATACAAGTATTACTTACACTTTAAATAAATATTAGAAGTATATTTAAATGTGTTTTGCATTAAAATAAAACAAGTAGCCACGAAAATACATAATAATTTGCGCAACAACGAATATGACAGTGGCCCGCTAATGACGGACGAAACGCGAGCCACGTCATGGCCATACCCATAGTATATAGGTACCCTAATTTCCCATCACCTATACTATACTCTGTTTTTAAACTATAGACAGTAACTAGAAATTCTAGTGAGAAAATCAAAGCCTCTGATTGGTTGCTGCTCTATTTCGTGAAGCCGCATTTAACCAGACGAAATTTCAAGTTAACCTTCAAACGTAATTGAAACGTCAAACTCTCAGTAGTTGTCAAATCACTTGTTGAATTTGTCAGTGTTTTTTGTTTCATTTCTCTTTTTGTGATATTTCACGATTAAAAACAGTACTTTTCGGAACTACTAGTATTTCATTAACGCTGTGTATTTTTATATTATCATTTATCACGCTTTCTTTTTCTTTGTGAATTTCATTTTACAAGTCCAGTATTTTTGATTCCGCGTGCTTTTACATTTGAGAAGATGAGTTGTCCAAGCTCAAGTGCAATGCTTTATGTTTCACCACCGAAGAAACGCCGGCGTCTAGATTTGGGACACTTAATTAATTAATTTATAATTAAAAGTTATGTATTTATGACTTTATATGAATAAATTAAGTAGATTATCTATGATAGTTTTGGTTAATGAAAATATAACCTGGAAAGTATAAATGCTGACGTGAACTTCATTTTAACATTTCAATTCCCCCGCCAAATAAATCTAGTGACTTATTTTGGTAATTTCTAGCGGTGTAAATGTGACTTCGTCTACTGCTGTCTATAGTTTAAAAACAGAGTATAGTGTACACATAGCAGTTCTGTGTCCTGCGCAGCGCGTCCACTTCGCTGATGGTCTCTTGAGCAACGCGCAGCTCAGCTGGTCTGAATACATTTTTAGGGACTTTCCATGTTTAGTGTAATACGTATAAAGTTGTGTGTGTGTGTTATATAATACAAATTACTGTGATGCATTATGCCACATCAAAGAAAACATTTGAAATTGAAAGAAAAAGCCGAAATATTGTAACATTTAAAGGCATGTACAGAAGCTACATTTTTATGGCGAAAATATAGGGTAGATAAATCAACATAATACAAATTATGAAAACATTAAATCGGCAATATATCTAAAATGAAAAGGTTCTTTATAAGTTGTTTTTAAAACAAAGAAAACAACATGCACCAATTAATGGAGACATGATTAAAGAAAAGGCGAAGAATTTGCATCCAAAATTTTACGATAAACCTTCATTTCATACTAGCAATGAATGGCTACAGATATTTAAAATTCGCTATGATATTCGATTTTTAAAAATATTAAGGCTGAAGAAAACGCATATGAAATAGTGTTCTAAAATTCTAGTTCTTCAGGACATACGCTCTAAGAATTAATATTTTTATATTTAACTTGTATTAAAGTAATTATTAAAACCAATAAATACGTTTGAAATTATATTGTAATAATATCATAAGAACTCGAAAAAGTGTACAAGCTCGATATTGTGCCCTGCATTAATTAGTTTACTGTATCGAGACTCTACTGTAATGATAAAGTTCTGCGCCCCACAAAATCTGAGCGCCCTAGGCTGCAACCTATTCAGCCTATCCAGTATCCGGTAATTAGCCACTGATGAGGGGCTCTGAAATACAATTTTGCACAAAGGCACCTTTAAGGCTCGGAGCGACACTGAGAAAAACTTTTTGATGACAACATTATCATTTATTAATATACTTTTATACAAAACTTCAAAATGAAAAAATAGATCATCATTATTTATTTATTTTCATTTATAAATTTATTTTGCTCAACAGGATTCAAATCCCAATAACAGAACACAAAACTAGAAATCACAATAGAAGAGTACCTACGAAAATTAGAAACCCTTGAAAACAAAACAAAGAAAAGAAATTAAATATTAATCAAAATAAACTCCATAATATATAAATACATATTTATATTTAATAAGTAGTTGTCGGTTTACTTTTTAAACCGATAAATTGCTAGAGATCAAATTTTCTTTAAAATAATAATTATTACTTTAATCTGTTGGTTAATCCACTTAAAATTAACCTACAACTTTCTCAAAACATTCTAATCGCGTTTCTACATCATTTCATCTGAAATCTTTAAATCCTGAACAAAAATTTATAAAATCCATCTGAAGTTATAAAAAGCTACCCTTGTCAGCGTCCTTTTCACCCCACTGCGACTTAAGTGTCCTGCTGAGCGCAGGCCCTGCTGTATCGATCTCGACCCAGTAGGGTTGTGTGGCTCTCAGCCAGGCCGACTCAGCGGATTGCTCGACCGGCGAGCGCCGCGATCGCTTCAACTTGCCCCACGTTGCTGCCAGCCTGGATTCCGCCCCCTGGGTACCGCAACCCGCAGAAGACGACGCCGGAGACAGGTTAGTGGCTCTTGTAGACAGATTGAACGGGGAATGAAAGGTAAAGTGGCTTACCAGCGGCTCAACTACTTCGTTACGTCATGAATATGGCGGGGATACAAGGATTAAAGGCGGGATTTGAGGGATAATGAAAACTAGGAAAATTTTATTTGTTTTGTGTGTTATATCGAATTGAACATCTGTACAACTTCACATACAATAAAATTCAATAGAACAAACGAATCCAGTAAATAGTTTTGTAGAAAATCTTATGTTTTGTTTTGTAATTGTTTATCATTTTCTAAATCAATATAATTTTCAATTATTAATCGTTCTACAAATTGTTTTTATTACAATAATAAAAATTAGCCAACAATTACCTTCTTTATTTATTATTGTTGTAATCAATTATTTAGAAATTATATCTCGCGCAAAGACGACCTCTATGGTGCTCTCTCCACATTAGTTGCCCTACAAGTAACATATTGATAAATCACTATGGGATCCGTGTCCGTGCGAATTAAATAACTTGTAATACTGACGATTTGAGTTCGTATCCGGCCGGACATTATTTCGCGCATTAAGATGATGCTAGTAGTGCCTTCTCCACATCTGCTATAAGTGCCCGTATGTAAATTTCGTGATAAACGTGCCCTCTACCATAGGCGCCGACTTTTAAAAATTCTGGGGGAGGTTGGATTTTTGAGGAGTAATATTTTTTAATGTTAAATTATTTACGATACACAAAATATTGTATCAATTCATTGTTCTAATCAATATGTTGATTTTTCTAATCAATTCGCGACACTCTTGTTCTTCTAATCAATTATTTAAAAGTAGTTTTCATTACGTTCTTCATGCGTTAAATCATTTAATAACATATTATTTATAATATTCGATTAATCTGTGAAGATTCCTCTATCATACTTACTTGTAGCAATAGAAGATTCTTCGTATTTCTATCTGTTAAAAAAATACACAAAAAAGCCTATTCAAATTTAAATACTTATTATTTAACATATATATCAGATATTATTTTTAACTTGTATAATTATTTGATATTATCGCATTTTTTTTCATTTGAAGTAGGGTTTGAATCAGTCTGGAATGTAGAGAAGTTTGCAACGATTCTATAACCATGCTGCATACCGACAAGTATTAGTCAATTTATTTACGTACAACATTATATAAGACTGACCCCGATCCTCGAGGAGGGTGGGCCCCTCCGAGGATTAGCTCTGGGAGGCTGTAGTTCCGGAGCCCCCCTGTAGTCGGCGCCTATGATAATAATTGGTACACTCAAAACGAGGTAATAAGTGAAAATAATATATTTAGTTATATTTTTATATATTGTAAATTTTAAATTAAAATTAGCGCATTATTTGTGTATCAAGTCCAATCAAAATATGCGCGACAATCGACAAATATTTTTGAGTTAAACTATTTTAACTTTTAAATTTTTGTAATATTAAGCCGATATCAACGTAGCTGGTATTAATAAGTGTAAACAAAGTATTTATTACTGTATTTTATTTTATTAATTAATGTTATTTAATTCCCTTATAAGTTAAGTAACAACTATTTTTTATTATTAACGATCTTTCATTATCAGTCGAACATCCAAACAGTTAACATCGTTTATTACATTGCTCTGCATTTGAAATATTTTTTTAGTGTACTACTTCAAATGCCTAACAACAAACGAAAATTTTCGCAACATGGGACAAATGGCGAAATGGACACCTACCAAGTACGAACAATACAAAAGAAACGGACAACAAACTTTCGTGAAGATGAAACAAAGTTATTGATTTCGCTTTGGGGCAGTCCAGTGATACAAAACAAATTGTATCTGACGCACCGGAAAGCACCGGTGATGCGTCTTCTTGCCGCCAATATGCAACAACGCGGCTTTTGTAGAACTCCGGATGAGATCAAGACCAGGATCCGGAATCTGAAGTGCCTATACCATCGAATAAAACGCACAATGGTCACTGGATCGGGAATTGGGACCGTGGACCCAGATTGGCCCCACTTTAAAGCCATGGATGCCATTTTGGGGAAGGAGGGGAAGAATAAAGAAGATAAGAAGCCGGGATTTTTGGATGAACCGCCTCTGGAAGGACCGAGATGCGAAGATATTAAACAAGAACTCGATATTGATATCAATGATGATATGGAATCATGGACTGGCAATGACAGCTTAGGGTAAGTTTTATTTTATTTGAAATATTATTTTTTTTTGTATTGTAAATTTTTAAAATTCAAAAACTATATACTATTCTAACTATGAAATATATCATCTTACAATTTATTTTTAGACTCATTTAATTAGTGAATCGAATAATATATTTTTTAATTTATATTAATTACAGAGTTTTATTCTAACGTATTAGATAACATAACTCCTAAAAAGTAATTTTAAATAATAATTAATAAATAAATTCTTCAAATATACATATTTTATATTTATTTCAATTATGGGGCGCGTGGTTGAGTGCGTTAAGTTATCAATTGCGGCTCTGATGATCTGGATTCGAATCCGACTAAAGTTAAACTTAAAAATTATTTCCAATTTTAAAACCGCACAATAATTAGCCGTTTGGCTTTTTCTATAGCATTTTTATGTGCTCGTGAGTTGACGCCTAGTGCTGGTTAACACCTTTAATGGTACAAATATATTGTCATCATATACATACACCGACAAAATTAGGGGAAACCAAAAAAAGTATGAATTTAAAAAAATATGAACCCTCTGACTTTCATATTTATGTTGGTAATTCTACATCAAATAAAAAATAAGCCACTTACTAAAGATTGATTATCATTTATCGAGGTGTTAAATATTACTCGGTCTTTTGTTTTATTAAATATGGGTATTTAATTCGTGTTCACTATAAATCAAAGGTTAATAAGCATTTCTTCTTTTGTTGTCATTTCAATTCTAAGTATTTAGAGTAAAAAAATATTTAAATAATTTGTGAACACTTGGCACACTTCACAAGATTTCAGTCTTTGAATCAACCTCTCGGTCATTTATCAGAGACTGGCCCACTCAACCAGAACCACAGACGCGTTTCGCTCTTATTGGAGCTCTTCAGTGTGGTATACTGACGCCTCTTTCGAGGCACTGAGACTAGTTGAGTGGACGGATTATAAACATCCCAAAAAGATTTCTAGCCAGCAGAGGTAAGAGACTGGCTCACTCAACCAATAAGAGCGAAACGCGTCTGTGATTCTGGTTGAGTGGGCCAGTCTCTGATAAATGACCGAGAGCTTGATTTAAAGACTGAAATCTTGTGAAGTGTGCCAAGTGTTCACAAAATATTTAAATATTTAGAACAACTTCACCAAGTGTCGCAAATTGTACATTGTACAGTTTTCTATTATAGTAAAAAAATAATTTAAAAAATATGGGAAAACATTTTTAAGTAATAATTAATAATTTATAGATAGTGGACAAATTTAGTTTAATTAAAAAACTAAATTTTCCAGTTGTATTTTTTAAAATTATTTTTTACTCTAAATATTTAGAATTGAAACGACAACAAAAGCACAAATTATTGTTAACCCTTCATCTATAGTGAACACGAATTAAACACCCATATTTAATCAAACTAAAGACTGAGTAATACTTAACACCTTGATAAATGATAATCAGTCTTTAATAGGTGGCTATATTTACGTGTTATATCGTCATTTGTTATTTGTTGTAAATGTAGAATTACCAACACAAATATGAATGACAGAGGGTTCATACTTTTTTAAATACATATTTTTTCCGGTGTGTGTATTTATTTTATTTATTTATTTGTAAAATAAATATACAATCATAAAAATACAAAATTGGTCGAACACAAAATTTAAAAATGAAAATTGGGTGATAACCTGTTGGGCGCTTTACGATCTCACAAGAAATATTTTTTTATCGACAATTTGGGAGAGGGCGAGCTCTTTAGTAATCCTTGATACAGAACCCACCAGTGGCGGCTTCTGTCTATTCAACCGGAGGGACACAGTAATTAAAAAAAATTAAGAGAATTTTGTTTAGCTAAACTGGGATGATAAGATGAAAAAATTTAATCACAAATTACTTCTTAAAAGTAGATTCAGCTCTTCTGTCTATCGTAGATATAAAATAAAAATGGCGAGTAAATATTCTGTTCTGGGCTTTACTCTCACTAATTTGTCTTAGGTATTCATTTTAAAATTGAGCCGGAACCGCCACACCGCGCTCTTTAAAACATAGATTCCGGTATTTATAAATTTGATTATTTTATTAATTTATTTATAAAATATATAGAAAAATTATGAATGCATGCCTGTAGAAAATTCAATAATTTTTAATTTTAATAATAACATAATAGCGAAAAATGTAATATTTTAAACATTCGCCATTGTATTTTTTAATAATATAACATATAATTGTTTTTATATACTATTGGATAGTAAATTCCAATTTGAATAAGTATTCTTGAGTGTTCCATTTGAAAATATAAAGTTACATACCATTGCGTAAAAATGGAACAACTTGTAGAAAAACCTTTACTGTAGATTCATAGATAGATATCTTAATATAAAACAAACTTCGTTTGAAATTTTTTTCCATAATATTTAAAATAATCGAGTTATTAAAAAAGAATAGACCAATCAATCATCCTGTATTGTTAATTTATTATACCAAATAAGAAGTTATTTTTACCGTTTTCTGATTGGGGCCATGCGACCTCATTTACAAGCAGCCCCTGGGGCCCATCGAATGCTACGCCACTGAATAAGCTGTCTAAATAAAATTATTTGTTTATAAAAATGTGCGACTACTTTTGGTGAAAGTCAATTCTATATGCTTTAATAAACCCTGCATTTTTAAACGAAGGTACATAGATTTTTTTTAAAAACAAACGCACTAAGAATTAATTAATAAATTCTTTAAAAATATTGACATTTATTTATAAGTGCGCAGACGTACAACAAAATAAGAATTTTTTATAATTTGACTATTACAATATTTTAACTTTTGACTCACGCTAATAAATCATTTTAAAATGAGAAATAGGTGCTTATGTAATTACAAAAATGATACTTTGTTTAACAATTATTATATAGGAAATAATACATAGGTTATAGTCCATTCACGTGTTCTTTTCTCTTCTAGTGGTTCAGACTACGAAGAAAATCACATCCCTGCCACATCAATCGTCAAACCAATTCAAGAACCGCCTGCACCAAGTATGGCACAAATGACTGCACAACTCCCCACGGTGTTGCCTCTTCCAGCTCCGGCGCCCCCACCGACTGCCCTCACCCCCTTGAGACCAAACGGGGCCATTCCTCTGCCTCTGCTCATCCTCAACCACGGAATTCCACAACTACCGCCCCACCCACCAGACAACAAGCTAGCGGACAACGGAGGACTGAAATCAAATGAGCACGGCCGAGATGATGAAAACCATCCCTCGGATATGGTTAATATCTTAAGGGAAATACTAAACGTTCAAAGTCAGCAATTGGAACTAGAGAAACAAAAATTTGAGCTGGAAAAACAAAGATTGGATTTTGATAGAGTTGTAGGAACACAGCTTATGACTCTTGTGCCAATGGTAGGGGGATTGTTACAAAGACTTGTCTACCCTCCTGTACATACTCATGCTCACAATATCCAAACAGCTGATTCTCTCAATAATGAAGCTGATTCCAAGGCCTATCAAGATAAGCAGATACCTGAGTATGATATACTCAAAGATTCCAAGATACTAAGAACAGTATTAGAACGGGGAATTAAGAAATATATGATGGCCGATGAAACTAGAGATAGTAATAAAGACAACGACGAAGATACCGACAATGAGGATAGTGGTGTAAATAATAATTTACTTATAGATAATGAAAACAGTAATTCAAACAGCAAATAATTCTTTAGGGTTTAGGGTCATTCTTTTTTTTATTTATTTCTTGTTACAAATATAATTCCAAAGAGTTTTCTATGTATTTGTACAGATATACGTTTACAATTTTGTTTAAATAAAGTCATTTATAAAATATTTTTTATTTTATTTTATTGTGTAACAGGTTGTAGTTTTAGGGTCCGGGTTCAATGAGGTGTTGCAAAAAAAATTAACATATATCTTTTTACCTCCCGACATACCGTAGGTAAGGGAGGTAATATTTTCGGTCCAAAAATTCGATGGTGTATATTCAGTGAATAAGCACGAATTAGGGTCCCCACAACACATTTTTACTATTTTTACAATGATGTCTGTGTGTGTGAGAGACGATTTTTTCTTCCACGATAACTCTTATAACAGACTTCCAAAAATTTCTATTTTCTGTATTTGAACTTTCTGCATTCATATAAAGAGTTGATTAGATTTTGGGTTATATTGGACGATCAGTAGAGATACTTTACTTGAAGGCCATTACAGTTTTCAATGAACTATATTAAAATATAATGCAAAACTATTCAATTTCAGTATTTAAAAATTTAAAAAAATATATCATCACGGCATATTAATGATGATGATGACATATGTACCGTGCGAGCGTTTACCAGGCGCCACCACACGGGCACTCATTGCTAGCATGGAGAGTGCACCACAGGGATCAATTTTGTGCTATTTAAAATTTTAGTATTTAAGACATATCAAGGAACAACATATTAGATTTTCGTGAAAAATATATACTCTAAAACTTTTCAAATTTGGTATTTAAGACTTTTGTATTAATGAGAACGATATATTAAATTTTCTTCTAAAATTTATAAACCGGAAGTGGTACTTTACTGGAAGCTCTAAACAGATTTTCTTGAAAAAATATATTAAAATATCCAAAACTTCTCAAATTTGGTATTTAAAAAACTCTTATATAATTTGAAACAACATATTATATTTGGACTATATATGATAAACCGGAAGTAGTACTTAATTTGGAGCTCAACAGATTGTCGAGGAACAACAGTAAAATTAAATTCAAAATTTCGTATTACAGACGTTTCTATTTATTGAAACAACAAATTAGGTTTTGTTTACAAACGATCACCTAGAAATGATACTTTACTTAAAGCTCATTATTATTTTAAATAAGGAATTGGCGGGAGATCATGTGCTGACCACACCGGATTTTTTATTCTGAAATTCGAATAAGTACCATTTATTGTATGGTTTTCTGTTCAAATTTCTGTATACATATATTAAACACAGTAGCAATTTAAAATTACACTGTGTGAATTGGCGCCAAATGCACTGCCTGTGACGTCAAGAAATACTAGCCAATGACAGAACTGGAAACATAAAAATTTAAGAATATTTAATATTACTTATTTAATTACACATAGATGGAGCCCCATGAAATGTTATGCCCCGGACCCCGGTCTCCCTCTCGGCGCCCTTGCTTATATCCATGTTACCCATTTCAAATGGGAAACATATTAAATATCTCAATGTGTACAGGATAGGATAAAACAAATTCGAGTTCCTTATATGAAAAACTTACTTATTATGCACGTTACAAAAAATTGATGTAAGTCTTCATGGGCCAACTTTTTGAGACACTTTTAAGTTTTAGCCTGTAGTTCAAAAACAAAAGTTGGCCCATAAAGACCTACACAATTTTTTTGTAGCATGCATAATAAGTTTTTCATATAAGGAATTCGAATTTGTTCCACCTGTACGGTGTTGTCAACAAGGCATGATAGTTTGTACTCCTTTTAGAGATTTTAGGAGCTACCAAACATGTTCTTTGAAGTCAGATTTTGCTAATCTGAAATTACAGAACACCTCCAATAATAGGTAATAAAAAACTTATTAACATATTATTTATTTATTCATAACTTTATAGATAAGCAACATAAATACAAAATCTTAAATAATATATACATTAAATAAACCATAAACTTAATAATTAAAACTTATTCATAATGCAAATTGTTCCGCCGTTCCAAATCTCGAATTTCCATAATATTTGTCTTTAATCGCTGTTTCATGATTTCTCGCCAAATAGCTTCTCTGTGCTCTGTATTCACAATTCCTAATCGAAGAAGAGTGTTCTCATTCATTCTAATGAGAGCTCTTCCAGTTATATCATGCTGTTGAAATTTGTCCCAATATAACGGATAATAATCGCTGCAATGCCGTCGTAACCATTTTTGCACATCAATAACAGTCCACAGGTAAACTGATTTTGGTCTAGCCGTTTTACTCTTAAACAAAAGTAATACGAAAATTGAGGTTATAGAAGACACATCAATAATAAGAAGTTTTTCATGTATCATGAATCTATAATTCTACATACTTTTGGTCTATTGTTGCTTGTATTTAAAGTTTCCTCAACCATAATATCGATTGTTAAGTTAAATTTGCAGTTTAAAGTTTTATTTTGACAACTGTCAGGGAAACAACGTCCCGTATGATGGCTCTGTACAGTGTTACCATACGTACCATATGTTTTTATTTTTTATGGTATTTCGTTTGCAATGACATACATATTCTAATCATTTTATTTACGTTTATTCTGCTCTTTATCGAATAGTGGGAGGACATGATAAAGTAGACATGAATGTTGTAAGACTTTTTTTTCGCATTCGTCCAGAAAATGAGATATTTCTGATTGCTTTTTGGACCGGAAAATGCTTTTTTACTGAACTAGCTCGGAAAATTGTTTATAAGGGATCGGAGTTACTTTTCCCTACATGGATGATTCCGATATTCCGATCAAGATTCCGATGATTCAATGACGGTCAGTTGTTTATCTATTTATTTCTTATTTCCTCGCAACAAAATTAAAATAACGCATACCTACATATGTTTATTTATTCTTTTTTCAGGATCGCAAAAAAAAATTGTACCCAACATGACCTGAAAGTATGTTTACTGGGCTCACAGCTTCCATTATGCTTGCTCACCCAGTAAAATATCACTTTCAGGTCTTGTTCTTGTTACGGAAATTACTATTAAAATATCTATGAAGATGCAGCCATGTTTTGACTTATTTTGATTTTGAACTGCTAAAAAGTTATTATTTTAATTTTCATGTATTTTACTGCCTAAAAATTGTAAAATAATAACTTTTTACCAGTTCAAAATCAAAGTCAAACAAACTTCAGCCCCGTCAATTATTTGATTTATGTCGGTCTAATGACGATAATTTTTTTACAAAATTTTAAAATTTGGAGTTCGCAAGTACGGCATTTCGCTTTCCGACGACTGGCAACACTGCTGTAGTCTGTAGTGCAAATCGGGAGTTCAGTAGATGTCAAATGTATGTAAATTTGGCAGGGAGCCACGTTGGAAGTGTCGATTTGGAATAATAAGCCTTGTTAACGTAATAAAATTAATATTTCACACTAAAATACATGCATATATCATAATTATTCCATAATCGAGGGGTTATCACTGCCAGGTATGAATAAATCAGTTATATATTCGTTTACTTCTTGCCAAGTAATATAAAAATAGAGGTTTGTCATTATTTACAGCCTTAAAATGAAGATTAAAGATTTAGAACGAACTGTCAATGTGACGTGGTCTCCCGACTCGCAATATCCAATTTTATTAGCAACTGGAACTGCAGCACAACAGCTAGATGCGTCTTTTAGTACAAATGCCACTTTAGAGCTATATTCCTTAAATCTTTCCGAACCTGGGATGGATATGGAACTCAAAGCTTCTGCACAAAGTGATAACAGGTTGATATTAAGTCACTAAACTTGTTATTTTGTACTGACACAATTTGTATAGGTTTTATAAATTGGTTTGGGGGTCATATGGAGTCGGAGGCGACAAAGCCAGCGGTGTTATTGTAGGCGGTTGCGACGGAGGCATAATTCAAATTTACAACGCTGCTAAACTTCTCGCCGGCGAAGACAGTCTTATATCTCGCCCGGAAAAACACGTCGGTCCAGTACAATCTTTAGATTTCAACCCTTTTCAGCATAACTTATTAGCCTCTGGAGCTTCTGAATCTGAAATCTACATTTGGGATTTGAACAACACCAGCACCCCCATGACCCCCGGATCCAAATCCCAACCATTTGAGACCGTCCAATGTTTATCTTGGAATCGCCAAGTCCAGCATATCTTAGCCACGGCTTTCAGCACCCGTTGCGTCGTTTGGGATTTGAGGAAAAACGAACCGATCATCAAACTTAGTGATACTTCATCGCATATTCGTTGGAAGCACGTATGTTGGCATCCGGAGGTCGCCACGCAGTTGTGCTTGGCTTCTGAAGAAGATCAAGCGCCGGTTATTCAGTTGTGGGATTTGAGGTTTGCCACGTCACCCCTAAAAGTCCTGGATAATCATCAGAGGGGAGTTTTGTCCATAGCCTGGTGCGAGCAGGACCCGGATTTATTGATCAGCTGTGCGAAGGATAATAGAATTTTGTGTTGGAATCCGAACAGCAATTTGCCGGTAAGAAACCTGTTAGAATTTTTATTTTGAATCTAGTTTAAAGGAAGTAAGAGTGAAAATTAAAAATTAAGCGATTTCTTCAGTTTACGTTTATATTGCAGTTGAATAAAAATCCACAATATTTTCGTAGTGTCTATGGAAATAGGGATCCATCTCAAATAACCGTATGTTTTAAAAATGAGTGTTTTTCAGATTGTATTGATTTTTAATTTATAATAATGCTACATTAATATTTTATTATTGACTGATGATACGAATTTATCGATGGTATTATTATTTTTGCTTTACTATCGATTTTACATACATACGACTTTAAAATGTATTTAATAATTGTAGAAATTGCATCATACGAATTACTTTCACTTTTATGCAATAATTGTAATTACAGAAAAAAATTTGAAAGATGTCCGATCAAGGTAATCTACGAATTGTATGAATTCAGATTTTTGCTCCACGCATTATGACAAATTCAGTAGTGTCGTTTACGTAGTTTTCATGAGGGTACATAAGATACTACTGTTATTTTATTATTATAAAAATATATGTTACAATAAAAGCATTCAAAATTCAAAAATAAGTAAAATGGTAAGTTTATAAGCCAATGTAAAACCAAATATGTGAAAAATAAGATAGTGACACAATGTCAGTGTCAGTGACTCTGACACGAAATAACGTTATTCGTACGGCTATGAATTAAGGTAATGTATCTGAATTCATAAATAAACTTACGTTATAGCGAAAGTATTATCAACAACGAACATCGTTTTAAAGTGGAATGTCGTAGCTTAGTCAAAACAATATGAATTTTTGAAAGACAAGCGTGTTATATCTATCCTTATCGCACATGCTTATAGCCTTTTCAAAGGAAAGAGATAAATGTATGCCAATATGTTAATTCGTTCAAGATACAGATGACCTTGATCGGACATCTTTCAAAAATTTTACTGTAGATATACAGAGAGTTTATTTGATCAGAAAATAGAATAGTTTCATTACTATAGTTTCAAAATGACAGCAATGTATTGAAGCATTTATTTTATGAGTAAACATAGGGAATAGTTGTCAGACTCGTCAAACTGTCACATTTCAAAATGGTTTTTTCATAAAATTGCAGATTATAACAGGTATAATTCAAATATAAGCCTAAGATAAGTTTTAGATGTATCTGCTGCTACATTTAATAATCGACCCAGACCCTCCTAGCAACAATTCGAAAAATCTATAATAATTATAGCTTGCACCAAATGATTTTTTTCTTTGAAGAAACTTTAAAAAAATGTACAATGGTGAGAGAATGAACATTGAACAATTAAAAAACAAAATTAGTGCAGCTTCACAAAATATTACTCCCCAGCAAAAACGAATGATATTAATTCTTTTTATAATCATTTAGGATATTGTTTGGAAGTGGGTGGAACCAATTTTGAGTATTTGATAAGTTAAAATAAAAATCCCTCAATAGTTTAATGTAGTTTTTACGCGTATAAACATAAATAAATAATTTCTCGTTTCTTTAATTCATAATTTAATATTTATTTTAGTCTATGTTAAATTATCCCTATGTTTACTTATAAAATAAACGCTTCAATATATTGCTACCAATCATTTTATACTGTAACTATGGTAATACATACCCTATGTATGGAATTTATACAAGATACATAGAACTTACGGAAGGTATTGTGCTGGCCACATCAGATTTTTTAGGTTTATAATAAAACAAAGTTTAACATGAACAAAGCTTTTTCAATAAAGATTACTAATTATAGTTTGGTTCACTAAAGATGACTATTCAAGGTTACTTGTTCGAAAAAAAGAATACGCAGCACTCTATATAGTAGTAGCTTAGCAACATTTCATGTTAGAAACGGAAAGATTGTTTGACGTATATCTATTGAATTTGTTATGTGACAGATATACGTAAATGGCGACATTACTTTTTAACACACTACAATAATAATGACGGATGTCGTAGAGTTAGAGATATCTAATTATCTTCTACACTACCCTCTGTGCTAATGTTTACCCAGTGACGTTGACGTTTAAATCAAATTATTATTTCATGGTTTGTCAAGTAAGTGTTTTTGTGTTTTGCAAAAACATAGGTGAAGAACATAAACCTTTGCGATAGGCATTATTTAAAAAGAATAGTTATTTGTCAAACTAGAGAGGAAAGCGCTTCTTTTTCCCACTCGAGCTCGAAGTTTGCCTCATGAACGTAGCGAATGAGGCAATTCGAGCGAGATTGGAAAAAGCGCTTTCTTGTGTTAAACACAACATTTTTTTCACGACATGTTTCTAAAAACGATTTGCTCGGACCTTAAATACACTTTAAGAAAAGATTAGTAGAATAAGGGTAATATTTTATTTATTTGAATCAATATATATTATTATTTATATTTTACATTTACACTTTGACAACACAACTGACACGTCAAAAGTTAGGTTACCAGCAGTGTTGCCACTACTATTTTAGAAAAGTCTGTTTTACACAGCAGAAAAATCTGCAGAAATAGTAAAAAAATCTGTAGATCTGTAACCAATACTTATGTTACGCAATATCCGGGCCTCATTTATTGAAACTAACATTTTTTTTTCTGTCGTATTAGAAACTTTTCGACGAAAACACAAAATACGGGTCTAATATTTTTATGTACAGATTAACATATTCAAAAATAAAAACTTGGGCATCTCTATTACGTTTTACGCTGTAGCAGTTCACAGGCTAAAACAACTTCACTATACATACTACAACGACATCTCACAAACAATAATAGAAGCAAATAGTGATGCGAAAACAATAAAACTTGTAATATTGTCTTCTCTAGATTTTTGAACTCAATTTTTTTTTTTTGAAGTGGAATTAACACAAAAATTTAATTATAAAATTAATATTATCTGTAGAAATCTATTAAATATCTGTAAATCTGTAGACAGTTCAAATTATTTGTAGATCTACAGATAAATCTGTGGTATTGGCAACACTGGTTACCAGACGCAAGGCGGTGTAACAGTGTTGCCAATGAACCAATCTTAAATCTAAATTAAATAAATAAATATTTCATCACGGCATATTACCCATTGCTGGGTGTGCCAATCTGCTTTATATACAGATATCGGTAATGATGGAATATTTGTACCGTGTGGGCGCTTACCAGGCGTCACCTCACGGGCACTCATAGCTGGCGTGGAGAGTGTCCCACAGGGGTTAATTTTGTGCCGTTAAAATTCGATGTAATTAAAGTTGTCAAATTGTCATTTAATCTAGAAAAAGAAAAATATAAGACATAATTGTAAGATAATTTAAAGTAATGATATACATATCACTAAAAGAAGGATTTTCAATAAAATTAGGATTTTATTTATAATCTTTACAATATATTTTTTGCAAATAACATTCATGTTGGTAACACTTCTATATTTTCCTCTCTAGAGAGGAAAATCACATTTTCCTCACTATTTCGGGAGAAGAAAATTGAGCTGTCTGTGCATGTCGTGAAAAAAAAAATTCAAATAAATTACATTTATTTTTTTCAGTTAAAATGTATCCACAAATAGTTCATGTTGCACGCGCATGCATACAAAATGCAGTGAAGTTATTTGAAAGTAATATATCGGCTTATAAATGATCTTGAATCCGACCGATCTTTCGTGAACCAAACCATATCCAAAATATTTAATTTTTAATTAAGGTGGGCCTTATTTGCATCCGTGACCATATTTCAAAGTCTATTAATGAATAGATCTGCTACTTTCTTGATATATATTGAAAGTAAAATAATATTTGATTTTTTTGTTGATATCTGAAAAACTGCCATTACCAGTTTTTAGTTTTGTACCACCTATTACGACTTTGCTGGTATTCATGAAAGTTCTGGATATAAACTATAATAACAATAACTATATTTTCTTTCCATAGCGTGGCGAAGTTCTATCTGAAGTAGCCCACACCCTTCAGTGGAACTTCGACGTAGCGTGGTGTCCCCGCAATCCTGCTGTTATAGCCGCAAGTAGTTACGATGGCCACGTTTCTGTTTATTCTTTGCATGGCGGTAGACAGACTCAGCTACAAACAACAAACAAAATTGCGGATAGCTTCCCCGGTATGGATGGCTATGTTCAACCCCAAGTGCAGCAGCAACAACAGGCCCAAGTTGTGAGTGTGGATCTGGCTAGAGCTCCGAAGTGGTTGAAGAGGCCCATTGGGGCTTCGTTTGGGGTGAGTGATATGTCACAAATAAAGTCCTTATACAGGGTGCGGCAAAAAGATCTGACGGTTTTAAAGTAAAAACAAAACAAAAATTAAAAGTGATACAAAATGTTTTATTGCTTATTACAGAAGGGTGTTCATGTAAATTATTGAAAATAAAATCAGAACAACCGATTTCGTCCGTTTAAGATCGGAAGATAACGTCCTTTAAATGATGTCCTTCTTTGACAAGCATTCTTCCAATCTTGCACTGAAGCTGTCGAACACCTTCTCTAACATTGCAGGAGACAGGTTGGCGATTTCTTGGCTTATGGCTTCTTTCAATTCGTTCAGTATGCGGGGTTTGTTTGTATAAACTCTTGCTTTAAGGAACCCCCACAAGAAAAAATCACAAATGCTAAGTTCTGGGGAGCGAGCTGGCCATTCAATGTCCCCAAAACGCGAGATGACTCGGCCACGAAACTTGCTACTCACAAAGCCCATCACCTCATTGGCTGTATGGGCAGTTGCCCCATCCTGCTGGAACCACATCCTCCTGCGCACTAAACGATTTCTCTGAAGTGCAGGGATCAGGAAGTTTCCCAGCATCAACAGATAACGTTGCGAATTGACTGTAACGGTTCGACCACTCTCTACAAATAAGTATGGCCCAGTGACACAAATTTTCGTTACACCACACCACACAGTAACCTTAAGACTATGCAGAGGACGTTCATGCAGTTCTTCAGGTTTTGTAACCGACCAATAACGAAAGTTCTGTTTGTTGTTCTGCCGCTGAAAAGCAACGCAGGAATCGCCACTTTTAAAAAAATGCCTCGACAACAAACGCACGGTGCTCGGCCGACCACTGCTCCATGGCTATTAAAAATATACACGTGTGGGCTCTGATATGTGCCTATTTCCACCACCCCCCACCACCAACTCGCTCAACAGTACGGCGGCGAAAACCGTCAGAACATTTTGCCGCTCCCTGTATTACTAAAGTACCGAATGTAGCTATTAAAATATACGAGTATACCGCTAAAAGGCACACATGAAATGTCCGGAACATTTTGCACTCTTCAAGCGTGCACACGGCCACTTATGTGCTTTAAATGTTATTTTTTCCAGATTTATGTTATATAAAATGTAAGGATTATTAAATTTTCTACAGGTTTGCATTAATACTTTTTCTATATATTTTATGGATAAATTTATAAAACTATCTATTTTTAATCCCGCAACCTACGTTTTGACCGCAATTTTACGGTTACACAGTTTAGATCTCAAATCCTTGTAACTGAAAGATATATGTCACTGTCAACATATTAAACATTTCAAACAATAATAAGTAACGTTCTAAAAAGAAAATAGTAAATAGATTAACAATTATATGGAAAGGAACTTAATACAGTTACCAGCATAAGTAAATATGTAGGAATATAGGTAAGTATATAAATAAATAAAATAAATATATCGTCACGGCATATTACCCATTGTTGGATGGCACAATTTGCTTTGTACACAAATTTCGGTAACGATGATGACATATTTGTACCGTGCGAGCGTTTACTAGGCTTGGAGAGTGCAACACAGGGGTCATTTTTGTGACATTTAAAATTCGAAATATTTAGGCGTCGGTCGGGATCGAACCTGGTATTTAAATTTAATTTAATTTTAAGAATTTCCATTAATAAAAATTAAATTAAACGGGAGGTATTGTGTTGGCCACATCAGATTTTTACCACGGTTTTCGTGCTCGTGTGTACGAACTGTCATTCAACTTATACCTACACTAGAGTTAAAAAAATCCGCGAGTGGCGTGACGATCCGTACTTGGTTAGACTAAGGCCTAGTGTATCGCTACTTTGGTAATCTAGGGACTTTAGTCACAATTTTGAACATCTTCCATGTGTTTTGTATCTTTTAGTTTGGTGGCCGTCTAATAACTTTCGAAAACGATAAAACCACCGTCGCCCAAATCCAACAAGCGGCTCAAGCTGGGCAAGTACCTCCACTTATCAATCGTTCTATCACCATCAGTCAAGTTATTACCGAACCCGAACTCATTAAAAAATCAACCGAATTGGAACAAGCTCTTCAACAAGGAAACTATTCTGAATATTGTCGCCAAAAAGCTGATGCATCCTCTTCTCAGCACGATAGATATGTTTGGTACTTCCTAAAAGCAAATTTCGATCCTAATCCAAAGGCAGAATTGTTGAATTTGCTTGGATATCAACCAGATGATGTGAATAATAAGTTGAAGCAGTATATTAAACCGCAAGTTACACAGAATGATGTGAATGATTTGAGTGATCATCTGGCTTCCTTAAATAGGGTAAGTTTTTGTAATTAGATTTCGTTAAATTATTAATTGAAGACGTTTCTTATTTTGTGCAAACTCAGTGCAATTCAGAATCTGAATTATCCTGTGATCATTTGGTAAGATATCTTCAACAAAATATCGCATGCAAATGTTGACTACGATGCTAGAAATTTATATTGTCGTATTAGTTGATCATTTATTTAAATTCGCATGTGCCACAATTTTATTTTGTAGAAGTTTTCTCTAGTTTTATATTATATTGATGCCAAATTTTGTAGAGATGTTCTTTCAGCTTCTGGACATGTCGTATAAGTAGTTGGGATTCAAAATTTTAGATAGTTTTTTATAATTATACTTCATTTCACGTAAGAAAATAGTAGATGGCGCTTGAGAACCGATCGTTTTTACATGCATTAAATACAATAAAAATGATTAGATGTCATAATAACAATTCGGGAATATTTATTTTTAACAAAAGAAGAAAAAAAATACTAAAAAATATATCATCACGACATAAATTACCCATTGCCGGGTGTGCCAGTCTGCTTTCTACTCAGATTTCAGCAATGATGATGACATATTTGTACCGTACTGGCATTTACCAGGCGTCACCTCGCAGGCACTCATTGCTGGCATAGAGAGTGCACCACGGGTCAATTTTGTGTCATTTAAAATTCGAAATATTTGGCGTTGGTCGGGATCCAACCCGGTTCCCCAGTTTCGCGACCAAACACTCAAGCACGCGGCCACGAGACCCCATAAAAAATACTAACATTAATAAACGTATATATTAATGAATTTACTTGCCAATTTACATTTGTATCTATATTGTTTTGAGTTTTAAGTTAATAAGAAAGTGGAATTAAGTTTTGGTTTTACTTTTTTAGGGAGATGAATACAATGCAGCATCAGCTTTTGATGCGATTGCAGCCGATGCCAAAATCGCGGAAACCGCAACTAAAAGACTGAATACTCCTTTCAAAATTTCTACTGGAAATGGTAATAAATAAAGCAACATCCTATTTTTTTTTATTAAAATTCTGTCATTTAGATACCGATGGACTAATCGCTCAAGCAATTATCTTGGGCAATGTCGAAGCCGCTGTTGAGCTCTGTTTAGAAGCCGACAGAATGGCTGACGCTTTAATCATTGCCATGACAGGCGGTTCCGATCTTTTAGCCCGCACCCAATATCGTTATTTACAACAAAGCGAGGGATACGTATCATCGCTTATATCTGCCCTTGTTTCCGAGGATTGGTTGACTATTATCAACCAGTGTACTGTGGAGAGCTGGAAAGAAGCGTTAACGGCCACTATTACCTATTGCTCCAACGAGGAGTTGCCCATTCTTTGTGGTAAGATAACTTTGTTAGATTGAATGAAATAGGGGATTCCACCATTTTTTTATAATTTCATCTGAAATTATAAATAAAACTAACACTATTGGTGAAAATGACATATATGTAGTGCGCAGTAGTTTGTTTGCGCATAGAGGAGGCCAGATATATTTCAAACAAAATTTGAAATGGCGGAAATAAGAATGTAACTACTTTAAATAAATTCACACAAAGCGTTTGTGATGATAAATATTTCAAGACGAAGGGACGGGTAAATGGGAATCAGAAACGTGGTTATATGTTCTCAAGACGCGAAATAAATACCACATAAAGTGACAGATAATTGCGTAGTTGCCAGTTTGTTATTAAGAAAGTTACAAACAAGAATAAAACTGTTGTTATTATTTTTAAATAAATTGTTTTGTCTTTATTAATAATTTATTTACAATCAATTGTGTTTAAATAATTTTTTATCAAAAATAAATGCTTGTCCTTTTAATCATTTTACTTGACAACATGGTGCCTACTCATCTCTAGTTCATAAAAATTTCACTACGTGGTGTATTGAAAAATTACGTTACAGTGCAATAAAAATGTAAAAGGTCCATAAGCGAATTATCATCCCCGGAGTTTGAAAATATAAATATGACGTCACGAATATAAGTTTTTATATCAAATTGTTTTCTTCGTGGACCTGAGTGTTCTTGAAATGCTATTTCTAAATTATATTTATAAAAAATACATAAATATAACACTGTGCAAGTCTACATACTTTATAATTGCAAGTGTATTTAAATTATTAAGTTTAATGCAAGACTTTTATATTCAAATAAAAACTGTTTGAGAATGGTAGCAGACGGTGGAGATACAGTGTAACTATGGCGCCATACTATCCATGTACTTTCTAAAACTATGTAATAAAATGTGTGCACTTTATAAGGCGCGCGCTAGCACAAAGTACTTATAATTAGAGAATCCGGTATCTATAGTGACAGATAGTTTGTTATTTGGATACTTCTTTTCAAAAATGCGTTCTTGTAGTAGGTATATGCAAAAGTGTAAGTAATCTTTAAAGTTTACCAAAAGATGAAAGAAGAAAAGAATAATAAAATTTAAGTCCAAATACAAAACAAGTATTTGTTTGTGCAAATCATTTTGAGAAAAATGAATTTTTACTTATACAACTGGTAAAAATTATAATAATGGGGTCATTTCACATTTTCTAATTTATTTTTTTCTTGAAAGAATAGGTCAAATTAAATATGTAGGTGTATGTTTTACACTTTACAAGTTTTTAGAATCAGAGATATGATTTTTTAAAAGTTGTCTTTAATTTCAAATATTTGGACGCTGACGTCACGGCTATACGTCACGGCTTGTCGGATGCGGCAGCAGCTATCTACCGGTTGTGTTTGGAACTATAATTGTTTGAGATCCCTTGTCAATTTAATTTTGTGACAACAACATATTGTTAACGAAATACATATTTCATACAACTTTTGGTATTTATTTTAATAAATGTTTTATTTACATACCTTAACTCTGCTGTCACCTGTCACAATTTTAGGTTAGGTTGTTTACAGCAGCAAACGGATATCACGTGGACCGTTGTGTGTGTGTGAGAGGAATGTCTTTGTGTGAGTAACAAGCCGTGACGTCACGAATTTTACAGCCGCGAAAGTTTATTAACAAATTTATGAATGAAAAGTCGCATATTTCATGTTATTTTATATTACTATATTTATTAAATGAGAGGGATTTCACGATTTTATAAAAAAAAAACTTTTGACTTTAATTGTACTTTTAGGACAGATACACAAAAAAAATTGTCACTGTCAGTGAAATCATTCAAAATCCACGGCAACAGTACATGGCTAGTATGCTGCCATCTACGTTGAGCTTTGCTCGCCTGCTCCCATTGAATTCAGAATATACAGATTGTTTCAGACCACCTTCCCAGGTTTTTTTTCTAGAGGTTCAGGAAAAAAAAATAGTATACCATAATCCTATCTGAAGAATCCAATGGTAGTAGCCTCGACTACCGGAAGTTGGCGTAACTAAGTACACTCAAGTTCAAAATTTGAAATGGGTACCTAGGTCATGTGTGGTATCGTTGGATGTGTATTCTAAAAACAAACAACTTTTGTTGGAAACATTTTTTTATATTAAGTATTATTTACGAAATAAATACAAGAATAGGATTATGTTAATTCTAATTTTTGTTCTCTAGGATGTCGTAGTTCAGAAAAAAAAAATGGGACGGGTGGTCTGAAACACCCCCTGTATACTAGAGGGAGCACAAATCCGAAATCTTGAAGCCGTGCTGGGAATGGTCCGCCATATTGTACTGTTCCATTTCTGATTCGTTGTTTGCTTTTTTCTTGCGTGGACGTGTGCTATTTCTAATTTATTCCTTAAACTTTTGTATTTAAATACCTTTTTTGACCATATTTAGTAAATTTTAATAATAAATATGACAATATACTCTGTATTATGCTGCAAAAATGGAACAATATAATTTGGTAAACGCTTCATTCCCCTTTTGTCACTAGGCATGAAGCTCATTGCTTACAAACATGCTTCACGCTCTCTGTATATATTTTCTTTACTCTAGCCGTGTTCCTTCGGGCTGAGATTCGCAATCTAAATCATCAAAGTGATCATGATTAAGAAGATGTATGTTTTTTCGTTTCCTATTCGTTATCCCCACTTTCTCATTTTGTGATCACTAGACAACCTTCCCCTTTCCCTTCTGAATCATCCTTTTTGAGTGATCAAAGGGATTCATTTCAGAGCAAATTTAAAAATGGCTGACGACAATAGGTTTTCGAGCGTAGAAATTTATCAATGTGGGGTTTGTTGCATCAAAGGAAATATGATTTTCCTATAAAAGCATCATACTTTTGAAAACAAAGAATATATGTTACATAAAATATTTGTAAACATACTTCATATGTTACCGAGAACTTTTTTTTTACTTCTGTATGATCCATTTTTAATGTCCTGACTATAACATTAGATTATTTATAAAATAAAATAAATTAGTTTGCATTGGTCTGCATATAATATTTGACGCTAGATGGTGTTTATATTATTCAAGCTGTTTTCTTGGTATAATTTTTAAATCATGATTCAAAAGGATCACGATTAAACTAATCAGGATTCACAAAATCACAATCACAGCGCGAAGGAACACGGCTTCTGATTGCAATACTGGACTAATATCCACGCTTCCGCTATTTGAATTTCTCTACTTTCATTAGTAGTAGGCTCCTCCCCCTAACTCGGTATTTGTTAGATATTTATTGGGATATTTCATTACGTAGAGATGGCGTTGTATACCAACGTCGAACCTTCAACAAGGGAGCACATTTGTGTAACTTCCATATCCATAAGCGTATCATTGCTGTCAATAGTTTTTCTTTGATTCTTCTTGTATTTTGACTTTTCTCTCAGTGTTTATTATTATTTTAGGTATATTAGAGTATATTGCCTTATATCCTGTTTTATTAATTGTAGCAGTAGATTAATTATTATTTTTCATTTTAAATACTTTAGTTAGTAGTTGTTAGGTTATGTTCACAGTTTTGTTTTTTCTTAGGGACAGTTTTACAGCACATATTGGATAATAGTAGTTTAATTGTAAATATTATCTATTTTCCACTATATAAACTACGTGCGTATGTAAAAACATACGAATGAAATAAAATTGCTCCCTTGTTTTTAGTTCCAAATTTTTCCACCAGGTTTGAATTCTAAATGAAATATCTCAATAGGCGGTTTTTGAATCACCAGTCAAAATAATATAAATGAAATTCATATGAGTGACGAGCTGCTATAACAAAAAATCCCTTATTTCCGAAGTATTTCAATTATATCATTTTATTTCTTTATTAATATTCATTATTAAGCATATATTTCCACAATTTTTTACTAATTTTTCTAAATTCGATTGAGCTGTAACCCTCTATTTGATTTTTTTTATGTATTGTAGAAAGATTAGGTGAAAGGTTGGAGAATGAAGGTAACGGCAATGAAAGATTATTGCAAGACGCGCAGTTGTGTTATATATGCGCTGGAAGTTTCAATAAATTAGTGGCAAGTTGGAGTTCTGAAGTATCGTCGCAGAATCCCGAAAAACTGCAAGAGTTAGTGGAACTTGTTACTTTTATGCAAAAAGCGATCGAACAACAAGGCAGACCTATCGATGTAAGTTACAATTTTAATTATTTTATTACGTACTGTGTGCCCGGAGTCATCAAAGAGCACAAAGGTAACGCGCTACGAAACAGATATGTCGTCTTTACCGAAATCTACCAATACATAGTGTGGCTGCAAAGTTTTAGGACTTCTTTTATAAGGCAAAAGCCGTTGTTATTTCATCAAAATCACAATTTATTCCTTCTAAATCTACACAGCGCTTGGCGCGGACCTCCAGTTCATTCAAGGCTTTCTGGAAGACTAAGGACTAGTTGCATAAAACGTTGTTAGCTGGTTATTTGTTTAACTGCACGTTGTAATCATGGATACGTATATATGAAAATAAGCCTTGTCAAAGTTAGCAACATGATTAAAGTTAATAACGCTTTATGCAACTGGGATGTTGTTCAATACCTTTGTCACGATGGTTTAAGTATGTGTTATATCGCCTTCAAGATAGATAATCCGTGACATCCCTAATCAAACGAGTCATTATATTTAAATTCATTAAAAAATTGTATTGTCACTTTATAACTCGTGAAAATAATTTTTAGTTTTAATTGATGAAAACATTGGTTGGCATATAAAAAAAGGTTTCATTTTCTACAATTTTATGTTGCACAATTTTTATGTGTGAACTTCTAATGACGCGGAATAATAAGGAATAAGAATGACGTATAACACGACGGTCATGCCATTCGACCAGCATCGTGACTCATCGTTTCTCCCCTCCTGGCCGCCTCGAGTTGGCGCTCCACGCTCGCCATTTTATTAGTGTGTATATCGGTGTATCGGAGCGAATTTGAAAAAGTAGTGTCGTTTCGAGCAATAAATACTTCAATAAAAATAAATTGACGTCCCGCGACGACTCACTTTTCTTTCCTTATATAATTTACCATATTTCGGGTGAAATAAATTAGTAATTATTGTTCTGATCGTGTGTGAATCAAATCTGACGCTTAATAACCGATTACAACGTTGCCAACACTTCACACTTTGCATGTGCCTAATAGCGGCAAAAATATATTTTGTTTTTGAGACTGCAACCTTTTACGTGCTATTTCTCAACAATGATTGTGTCTCATAGTTTTTATTTTTTTAATAAATGTCTCAAACATCAAACAATAACATATTCTTTTTTCAAACATATGTTGGGTTGTTATGATATTATATTTTCTAATCGTATAGTGAAACTACCGTTAACCTCCATATGCGCAATGCATTTCAGTGTCAACTTTAAATTCAATTATCTTCATTATTTCAATGGTTATGGTTTCCTATGATTTCTAATTTACA
This sequence comes from Harpalus rufipes, assembly GCA_951394225.1. NCBI lineage: Eukaryota > Metazoa > Arthropoda > Insecta > Coleoptera > Carabidae > Harpalus > Harpalus rufipes. The sequence continues at coordinate 9,489,262 of OX596288.1, read as the reverse complement.
TCAAAATTTTACGACTTTTAATGAATATTATTTACTAATTTGAGTTACAGTTCCCTCTAAAATAGTAAACATGTACAAATCGTCTTAGTTTTCATTTTTTTCATGTAAAATTTCAACCCGATTAAAGATAAACCATACTACTTAATTAATACTTGTCGAAATTTCAGAAAAAATGAAAACTAAGCCGATTTGCGGATGTTTAATATTTTAGAGAGACCTCATAAGTTTAAGTTGTTAGTAACTCGGGAACCGCTCATCGGTCAAAATCGTGTAATACATGACATGATGGAAAATTTCATGCTGAATTCAAATATTTAAACCGCGTTATCGTATCTTTAATCTGGTCAGAGTGGTGGATGAATTTGTAGGAAAGCGTTGATAAAAATTATTTAAAAATCATCGATAATTTCCTTCTTTCCATGTTACGACGCATGTAAACTATTATAAATAGTGAAACCGATTAGACTACTTACTAAATATTTAATATTGTTTATTTTTTGAGTAATTTCATTTATTTTCATAGATTGTTATTTTGGTTGTGAGAACCTTCTTTTGTACAAAAAGTTACGAGCTTTAATTTTGTATCCTTGTAAAATTTTGATTCAGGTTACTTTTTTCGACAAAATTGCCACATACCCAAAAAAAAACTCATTTTTTGGACCGGTAATTCAAGATGGCGACTCGCGCCGATACTTCCCAAGGTCAAAGTTAAAAACTTGTATTTTTCTTCAACAACTTATGTTAAAGTCGTTTCTACCCCACCTTTTGCAAGGCAAAAGTTTTTTTAGGTCTCCATTGACTGGACTATACGAGAACTGTACTAAACCAATATTAATAAAACTTGTGGGGGGTATTAATAAAGATTACTTAAAAATAGTTTAGGTGCCAGTTCATAGATACCGCTGTTATTTGGCACTATAATATTATAGCCACACTGTGTATGTAGAAGCAAATTGGCATATCCAGAAATGGGTAATGCGCCGTAATGATATATTTTTATTTATATATTTCGCAGATAAGTGGCAATCTGGCCGATTTATTGTCAAACTACGCAGTCCTTCTGGCCTCCCAAGGTAGTTTAAGCACAGCTTTAAACTACTTGGGCACATCAATCGACCCACAAATCGAAGAACTTCGTGATCGATTATATTGCAATTTAGGCCACAAACCAGCTTATGCCGCGGCTCAACAACAACAACAATCATTACAGTCGCGACGTATCAGCAATAGTCGGCAATCTATTCCTGGATACAATCCTCAGCCTCAACCTAATACATATGCGCAACCTTCATATCCTAAATTCAATACTGGGTTGGCAAGCGCTGCGCCTGTGCAGCAACCGTGGCAAAATCCTCAAATTCCAGCTGTTCCAACTGTTCCAGCGCAACAGTTTGGTGCACCGCCTCCTAAACCATTTTCTCCAGGTCCTTCAGTACCCCCAACTCAACCACCGAGGCCCACAAGTGTGGGTTCCGCGCATGGCGCACCTACAAAAAACAAATATGTTGTTGATCCTTCTATGCAATCAAATCTCCCGACACAATATGGAAGATCGATGTATGGGGCCCCCCTTCCTGGCCCAGTGCCAATGCAGCCGGTGCAGCCAGTACAACCGGTGCCTCTTCTGCCAGCCAGTCCAGCGGCCAAGACCTACGCTACGCCGTTTGCCCCAGTGCAAACTAATCCAGCGACGTCAATGATCAATCAGAACTTCACAAATCCGATTCAGAGTCAGCCGACGTCAATACCGGGGTCGTTTCCAATGCAGCCGTTCCCGAATATGTCTTCCGCGGCCCCAGTGCCGTTCCAGCCGCAGCCGGTCCCAGGGAATGTAGAGTTGGCGCAGCAAGCTATAAATGCGTTTAATTCGGCCCCACCTGGGTGGAATGACCCGCCTGCGGTGTCTAAGCACGTCAGACCACAGGTAGGAAGCATTTTATTATTTATAATAAATATATTCTCGAGTTTTTTTTAAATACCTAGTTTTACAAGATAGATGTGAGAATGTATATATTCATTTCCATATAAATATATTTATATAAAGAAATTTAAGAAAACCTAGATCGACAAGTGCGTCTTTTTAAATTGAAGGCTGTTTCTAATAATTAATAACACCGCCTCGGTGGTCGATCGTGTAGAGGCAGCGTATCTTTGGCAGCGGTCAAAGCGATTTTCACCGCTTGAACCCTGGGGTCGTGGGTTCGACCAGGGGCTTGGATGTTTGTAATGGGGTATTCCGATATTTTATTTATTTATTTATTTATTTTTTCATTAGTACAGACCAGTAGGACTATCAATATCTAATTTTGAGTAAGAAAATGTGTATGTCTAATAACATGAATTTTTAAAAAAATTACCGCAATTCAAATTTTCTTATCATGGCGCGCGTATGACGTCAAATCGATAGTGACATCTGCTGCAACGAACTTCGCCTAAATCCACATGTTTATGACAGCCATTGTTTGTTTACATACGGTTTCAGTAACAGCGTGTATTTTAATGTTTGTTTATGTCAAAAATGGGAATATTATTTAATAATTATGGAACCTGATTATAAAAAGGCTGATTTTGGTAATTTACCTGTTGTGGATTCCGTCGCGCGTTCTAACTACTGGTACCATCTGTGTTTCTAAAACACATGTAACAAATCGATTTGACGTCACAGTTTTCAAGGACATTTTTAGAGCTGTAAAAATTCAATTTTCTAACATTAAATTATGAATTAAAACTTTTTATTAACATGTATTATATTTTCCTACTATAAGAAGATGTAAACTATAGAAAAAAGTTACTATTTCATATCAATTCCATATCATCGGAATACCCCATTGTTTTCCAATACATTATAATACAAGGTGTGTCCTTTAAAACAACCAGCGCTTTTTTGGGCGAATTAATGACTAGAGAAAAATGTTATATACAAAAAATGATTAGGAATAAGGGGCTATTTTATCAGTAATAACAAATCAAAAATTCAATAGGTTCTCAAACGGTAGAACAAAATTGTATTTTTTTAAATTGTACCTTTGAATATATAATACATATAAGAACGGCAACGCATATGGCCTAGCAAGATACTATATCTGTCTCTTTTTATTCACAAAATTATTATAGATAGCTAGTGACTCCTACCACAAAACTGTGAACTACGATGAATCGTGCTGACAGCATTGCCAAATAGTATTTGTTAGAGGTATTCAATAATCAATAATTCAAAAATATTGTTTCATAATAACCAGATAATATATTTTGAATCTTCAATGTACATGTATACTTGTTTTACAGTAGCAAACTTAAAAACCTTTTTAAAATCTTATCTTGTTGTTCTAGCTACGTGGCAACACTGTGCAACATCCACCTATTATGTATTTTTTGAACTAACTCAGAAATAATTCGTATACGGAGAAATAGATGGCATCTTCTCTCGAAATATTTAATCTAAATACATTACGTTGCCGTTCTTGTATTGTATTATATATTCAAAGATTGTACCCTTCTAATTTTTTGCCCACTAGATTTAGAATTTTTTTCTGATTTCAACGATAAATATTGTATAAGGTTGTATAAGAATTATTTCGAGAAAAATGGTATTAAAAATTAGAAATAATGTAATAAAAATGGCTTTATTACTAGTCTAACCTAAGCAACTTGTGTTTTGCATAGCCTGATGCAATATTGTAACATTTTTAATACCATTTTCTCAAAATAATTGCTACACAACCCTATACAATATTTATATCGTTGAAATCAGAAAATTTTCTATCAAATGAGCTAATAAATTATATAGAGTACCATTTAAAAAAAACTATAAATTTGTTCTACCATTTGAGAACCACTGGTTGAATTTTCGGTTTGTTATTTTTTCTCTAAAGTTATTAGTTCGCTCAAAAAAGCGCTGGTTGTTTTAAAGGAAACATCCTGTGTAATGTAATTTAATAAAATAAGAATGTGGCTAGAGACCCGAAGAGGCATGGCGTAACGTTCGGGACTAATTAAATCACGATGAGACATAGGTGTCCCATTTGAAATATGAAAGTTAATATCACTTCTGATCAAACCGGAAGCGCTACCATCATGCCTGCCAAATACCATGATTTGTGAGCCCCTAAGCCTAGTTTACAAATATTTAAAGAGAATTAGAAAATAATTATAAATAAAAAAGTTACTTTAAGTGGCCCGTTTTTCAGTGTGATCGTCATCATAGAGTTGTGAAGCCGACAAAATATTATTCTAATTAATAGCATTGTTGATTTAGTTTGATAGATGCATGATTATTAGTGTGAATCCAGTATGTTTATTATTGTTATTTTTCTTTATGCTGCTAGTATTCGGATATGATTGTAAGTTAAATATTTCTTGTTTGTATGTCCAAGTACCCCGAATATAATATGTCTGCTGAGCACGCCGGTTTACGTCTTTGGAAAAATAAAATAAATCACGAGGTATCCCTTTGGTTGTTTGCAAATTTTTATTATTCCTAGATTAAATAGAGTGGTATTAATTAACATAACATGTTTACATTACATATAGCATAATATAAACATGTGAATTATTTGATTTACTAAAAAAAGTGTGTTACATTTTATACTTTAATGAGTTTTAAATACCTACAAGTCTAAAAATACATTTGCAACTTAATTTGAACCTAGCATAATTTTCGAAAGGTTTCATTGCAAGTTGAAAATAAATTCGGCATTTATTTATACAGTTCACTGCTCCGATTATTACTGTCAACAGTTTTGCATTGAAATCATATGTACGAGCAAAATTATGGTAGCATTTCTCATTAAAATTAAGCAGGCTCTAAATTGATTGTAAATGTATTATAAAACCCTCAACAAAAATAATATATACGAGCCCAAAGCCAAATGTATTCTTACCCTCTGAAATAAATATATTAACAGCTATAAAAAATATTTTTTAGGTTACAATAATTAAGACTGTATTTGGGCATTTTTATTTATTTTATGTATTAATAAAGTGTACTGATTTAAATACAATGTTATTAACTAAATTTCTCATTTAAAAAATAATCTACGGGCAAATATATGACAAAAGACATGTCCCAAAGTTTTTTGTTCCAACAGTAAATAATACAATATTTATGTTAGTATTATCTATAAAACTGAGGGTAAAGGTAACTGACAATATACTCAATTAATTGCTATCTTAAATTTTATTACTCTAATAAAAAATATTTGCGAATTATTAAAGACGAAAACATTTATCACATGCAGACAATGGTTTATTTGCAAATTATTATTAAACCTAAGAAATTTTATTATAAGCAATGTATTCAAATTCTATACACTATTAATACACCATATCAAAATTTGTTGAATTGGAGTAATAATCATAGCATCTAGAAGTTTATTTATTCTTGTTTTTAATATAATTGTAGGTGGTACTATAATAAATAAATATCACTGCAAATAATTTTACTAAAAAAATCAAATTTAATATAGTAATTAATTAAATATATTGTCAGTTTCCTTTACCTTCAGTTTTATAAATAATACTAACATAAATATTGTATTATTTACTGTTGGAACTAAAAAAATTAGCACGTGTCTGTTGTCATATATTTGCCCGTAGAATATTGTTAAAATATAAATTTAGGTAATAATATTATATTTAAATCCAGTACACTTTATTAATACATAAAATAAAAAATTGCCGAAATATAGTCTTAACTATTGTAATCTAAAAAGTTATTTCTTCTTGTTGTTAATATATTTTTTCAGAGGGTACGAATACATTTGGGTTTGGGCTCGTACACTGCTCAAAACAAAGAATCATTTTTTTTTTGTCGATAACTTTTTTCCTAAATGCAAAATTCATATGAAATTTAATTTGCAGATACCTTAAATATTTCTTCAAATAATTTTATTAAATCTCTTCCATGCTCTTCAGATAACTGCTTGAGAAATTCCTAGACGTCAAGCTGCATACTTTTGCAGCAAAATTGCAGCTTCATATAATACAAATTGAGTTAAATATCTTCTGTGGCCTCTGTTTTGATTCGTAGCTTAAAATTTTACCGATACTTTACTTCTGTACTTTATTAAATGCTTAACAAAATATTGAAATAAAAATTAGTTTAGACAGTAGAGGTTTTTTCCTTGCAAAAGGTGGGGCAGTTCTGATTTTAATATATGTTGTTTAGGTCGGGCCGTCATCTTTGATTAAAGGTGCAGAAAAAGTGTTTTTCGCCATTTTCTCAAAAACAGTGACCCGTATCAAAATATTACAAGAATGTAAAATTAAAGCTCGCATTTTTTTGTACAAAACACTTTTTTTTTATCTAGAATAACCTGTCAAAGAGTTATGTTAAAAAATATATAACCAGAATAACAATTTATGAAAGAAATTTAAATTACTCAAAAAATAAACAATATTAGGTATTTAATACTTAGTCTAATAGGTTTTACTATTTATAAACATTTACATTCGTCGTGGCATCGAAAGAAGTAAATTATCGATGATTTTTAAATAATTTTTGTCAACGCTTTTCTACAAATTCATCCACCACTCTGACCCGGTAAAAGATACGATAACGCGGTTTGAAATTTGCAAACAATACATTAACTTAAATTGCCTATTTGGGCATTCTAGTTATTGAACAAAAGTTATCAACAACAAAACAAAACTTGATCCTTTAATTGTTTTGAGCAGTGTATTTTTAGATTTTCTAATTTTCTGTAGCCGAAACAAGACTACTCGCAACAAGCACCAATCACCCACCCTTTGTTCGGTGCTGCACCCGATCCAGTTCCAATGAACAACGGCTACGGGGGCCCTTACGGCCAAGCTCCGCCCCCTGCACCAATAAACCCCATGAATACAATGAATCAAATGAATCCACCCCCAGTGCAGCAACAGCCCATGAATCATTTCAACCCTCAAGCTATGTTCGGGCAGCAAACTGGGCAACCCCCAGTTCAACAGCAAGCGCCACCTCCACAACGGACGCTGTCCCCTGAACCAGTGAAGAAGGGCCCCATTCCAGAGGAGCATATGTTTTTGCAGACGGTGTTTGATGAGTTGAGGACTCATTGCACTTGTGCAGCAAACAACCCGGTAAGAAATAAATACACTCGTGGCCAAAAAGAAAAAAAAACGGACACTTAAAAAAAGTTTTTTATCGACTTGTATCAAACGAATTATGGGTTTATTTGTTATTTTTATGTTAAAATATGATCAACTTGTAAAGTAAAATCAGAAACTTTAGGTGAACATGATATAATACATACATCGCTGTAGCCTTGATTATTCCCAGAAGTACTGCCCAAAATTGATTTATAGCAATATTTGTACCATAAGAATGAGGTGCACTATCAACACTGTTTTTTGTTGCCAAGTGGCATATGTTCGTGGAATTGAAATTTTTGCACGAACTGTTTCTCAAAATTTTGCGAATATTGTTTAAGCCCTAGAATATCCGTTGTTTGCCCATATTTTGTGCGAGTTCTTAGGGACTAGGCATTGGAGCACTGAAACTCCTTATTATTCATATATGAATCCCATTTCTGTCTGTGTACATTAAATAAACAAGAATGCACATGAAGAAGGTCTGGAGAACCGTTTTCAGGATATTGCATTTCCTGAAAAACACCATTTGACAGTGGTAATAAAATGGTATGGGTTAGTATTTCTATGTATTGAAATATTGAGCTTATTTTGGTTAAATATGGTGGGTTGGCAGCAGTTAAGTAAAGTAGAAAAGGCTTAGCTGAGCCCGTAGTACGTTTTGCTCCATTTGTTCCCGAGAATTTCATCTTAAAAGTTGACACCATTCGTTCTAACTGCACACATAACAAAGAAGCATTTAAAATAAGTCAATATTTTATTATTACGATAGTCAGATCGCAGCCCTGACTTAAATTACTATGAGAAATATGGAATTAAGTTAAGGAAAAGTGTTCAACATCGAAAATCCGTACTAAAAATCATTCAATATCAACATCAACAGTACCTCTTTCTGAAGAATGGAATAATAATTAACACAAAGAGTTACCAACTATATTAAAAGTTTACCAAACCATATGGTAGAAGTCTTTACAGCTCGGGGAGACAATACACACTATTACTTACTAAATCATACTTTAGCTATAAAACCTAATTAATAAGAAAAAAATATTTTGCTACATTTATTCATTTTTCTATTTCGGGAGCTTTTTCTATTAAATAGTGATTGCTATGCTTTTTTATTTTCTAATCTTTAGAGATCAGTTATTGTTCTTTTAACAAAAAATAATAACTAAACCCATATTTCGTTTATTACTAGTCGATAAAAAAAATAAGTGTCCGATTTTTTTGTACATAGAGGTTAAAGATCCTTCATTAATTTGTTTTTGTGTTGCAGCAAACAAAAAGAAAATTGGAAGATGTGACAAGAAAATTAGAATCCCTTTACGATATGCTCCGGGAACATAAGGTAATTATTTTTATAATTATGTTATACAGTTTTTAATATTTTTTTCCAGTTATCGTCAAATACACTAACAGGCCTCCACCAAATGGTTCAATTTATTCAAGTCGGCGATTATACAAGCGGTCTGAATCTTCATACGCAGCTTGTATCAGGACCAGATTTCGCCCAAATCGCCAGTTTTATGCCGGGACTAAAAGTTCTTTTACAATGTGCATTACAATTGCAAGTTTATATCAGATAGATGTGACATGTTGAATGAAGGTTGTACTTGATTAAGTGTAATATGGAACAGTTAATATTGTATTAATTATTGGTATTGTTAGTACTACATAAAGAATTTTAAGTAACAAATGTACGAAATATAAAAACTGCTGCTTTTTTAGTTGTGTAAAAATGGTGCTTGAATAACCGCCTATATACAAATATTAATTTTATACATTAAATAAAGATTTTAAAAATAAGTTATCATTAATTTTTTGCAGGGCATCGAACCGCCAAAAACGGTTCGATTCAGGTTATTTTGTTATTTGAAAGATGGTTCGCGGTTCTGGTTCAAGCATAAAATTTGCGGTTTTGTTCCGGGTTCAAGTATTGGGTTTAGGTTCGGTTCGGGCTAATGAAAATTAAATTAATGTTTTTGAATAACAATATACAGGATGATCGGCTAAGTCCGGCACCAAGAATATTTCGTTTATTTTGAAAAATACAAAAAAATGTTTATAAGCAAAGTTTAATTAGACAAAAGGGCTCATATGATGATCGTAATACGAATTTTCTATCACTTTTGCTAAAACCGGAAGTGGGTACAATTTTAAATCGCATAGAGAATCGATATTTTTATAAATATTTTTCAGAATGTACATAAAATTACCTGCACAACGATCCAAAATATTATAGTTTTACTTCAACCGTTTTAAAATGGCGACCATTTATTTTCAAAATGTGTATTAATAAAATTCCAAAATAAAACATAAGCTATGAAAACTTTTATTATCTTAAAACAAAAGAAAAGTGAAGATACCTCGCTCCACAAAGTTGAAGAGCTCTAATAGAATTTCTTTGACATTCTCCGAATATTAAAACTATATCAACCATTTCTTCATTTGCATAAAACGCACTTCGGCCATAATTATTATAACAAAAAAAGTATTGTTACTGTCACATTAAATAACAAGCACAAAACATAAACAAGTATAGGTAAATACTTTTCTTTTGTTTTAAGGTAATAAAATTGTTTTCATAGCTTGTTTTATTTTGCATGGAATTTTATTAATAAAATAAATGGTCGCCATTTTGAAATGGTTGAAGTAAAACTATGATATTTTGGTATCGTTGTGACGGTATTTTTATATACATTCTGATAAAAATATATGCTAGATTTAAAGTTGTACCCATTTCCGCTAAAACTGGAAGTTATACAAAATTCTTACTACGATGAGTCTAGCTAACCTTTGCTCATTAACATTTTTTTGTATCTTTCAAAATAAACGAAATTTTCTTGGTGCCGGAATTTATAATGCAATGTAAGACAAAAATACGAACATAATTTTCATAACAGTCAACACAGACGCAGAAGGCGTCGATGATGGGTTGTAAGTATTATAATTACGTTTTTGTTTTAAATTGAAAATGAACCCGAATTTTAATACCCGGTTCGATTCCGACTCGGGTTCGTTTTTAAAAATATATTTGAGGTTTGGGTTCGTTAAAAATGTTACGGTTTGGTTCGGTCCACGTTTGGCTTCGATGCCCTGATTTTTCAGAATTATTCTGAAAGGTAGACGATTTTGCCCGGTACAATTTTAATTTCGCTATCATCCTTATTTCTAGAATTTCTAACTTTTGTATTTATTAAACAAATTTGACCTATATTTGAATGTAAAGTATACAAGTGTTGACCGCGATACCCGAACATAAGAGTTTAACATGTAAAATAATATGTTTGTAGTTTGTAATTTCCTGTTTCCCTAATACTTTTAGGGAAAAAAATTCCAATAAAAATCGTAGAGCTTCTGTACCTGAATTAATGAGCAAAATTCATTTTGCATGCTGTGTAACGGCATAAATTAGGTATGAAAAAATCAAAAATCACCACAAAAATAGCGATAGTCATGAAATTGAGACAAAATCGACAAATGTTTGACGTTTCACCTGTTAAATTAGATTAATATATTTTTATTACGTATTATTTGTAATATCTGTTCAAATGAACAATTATCTATTAATTTAAATAAATAATTTTTCACTTTAACAGAAATTACAAGTAATTTAAAAAAAATTAACTTAACTTGATAGATAAATCGCTAACATTTGTTAATTAGTTTTAATTTCATGGCTATCGTAATTTTTTGGGGTGATTTTGACATTTTCATATCTAATTTCTATCGTTATACACCATTCAAAATTACTTATGTTTATTTATTCTAATGTAGAATTTAAGCTCTACATTTATTTATAAAAAATAATTAGGGAAGCAGGAAATTACGAAAGTATGATTTTACACGTAAAAGTCCCATGTTCCGATTTTGCTATCAACACCCTGTATATTTTTTAATGTGTATTATTTGTTATATTCAATTTCAACAAGGTTTATTGCATATTCTACTTAATATCCGGTAAATTGATCGCTGGAATAATCTAATACGTATATGATCTAAACTATCATTTTGACACGGACCCCCATATCTGCTTCCCATCCCAAGGCCAAAAGATATTTGCCGTGCATTAAATTTACCGACAATCATTTTTACACGCAATCAATGTTCGCGATAAAATTTCCGGACATGATCCTATTTATATCGTAGAGAAAATTTGATAAAAACTAGGGACTCGGTTGGTACCACGTAAGAAACGTCACACGACGTCACACCCCCCAGTGAACATACGTTTGTCAAAATGTCAAAACGTAACGTGATTCTTGCTCAAATATGAAAATTTGATAAAATTCTGTATTTGTAACTGAAATTAATCGATAGGAAAATGGTAATAATAAAACGAAACAAACATAACAAAATGAACTGATATTAGATTTATTTTCACAATTTGTAGACCCAGAGCGAGCAAGAAACTCTCTGTGCCCTCGAGCACTTAATGGAGGAGTTTTTTAACTCCAACGCAAGTAATGTCAGGAAACACGAAATAGAATTACAATTAGCTGCATTTAGCACTCAAAGAGAATCGTGGAAAATGTGTATTTATTTTCTTAATCAGACGTCTAGTCAATACGTTTCTATGTATGCCTTGTCTACAATCGAGGTAAATTTAAACACTAATCTTTATATAAGAAGTAAATATTAAAAATTGTTCTTTTTTCTTTAGTCTGTGATAAACCGCCAGTGGTTTAGTTTAGATTGGGATCAACGAAATGAACTTAAACTCGCACTAACGACGTACTTGTTGAAAAATAATGCTGGGTGTCCCAATTTTCTTCGGAATAAATTAGCCAAACTTTTAGTAGACATAGCTAGACATGACTGGCTACATTTTTATCCAGAGTACATCTCTTTTATTTTGCAAGTAAGTTTATTCTCTCTTATATAAGAAAAGTTTTCTTAACCTATATTCTCTATGCATCAAAATGCACACCGTGCACACGCTACTTTTTTACATTGTTGATTGATTTCTAAGTTTAAAATAGAGAATTTGCTGTACAAAAACATTTTAATAGTAGAGTGATATACAAGATCTATTTAAATATTGGATTTGCTTATACAATAACACTTTTAATTACCTCTTCGTTCATATTTACTGTATTTATTTAATATTTATATTTAACAACTAAGCCACAGATAGTGGTATCACAGTAGTATAGCGATGTAGATTTTTTATCCCGCATTCGATATAAGCGATTGCTACAATAAGGTAACCCATTCGTCCCCGATTTCCGGACACAGTCCCCGAAACAAGACTTGTATCCCCGATTCCAAATAAAACCACAAAGTAGGTAAAACACGAAGCTCTTGTCCTTCGATATTTAGTTGTCAAGCTCCGACCGGCAAGCGATATAGTGTCCTTTTATAATAAAAGCACTTTTATGGTGCTCATTGTATTTTTATGAGGAGTGTTTTATTATAAAAGTGCGCTCGTAATAAGGGCCATGGTTTTTTGGTCTGTCAGAAACGGAATGAAAATAGTTTAGAGACTAAAACAAGCAGGGTAATAATCAACACAGGTAGAAATGCAATCACCAAAGGCGTCGATTATCGACTGTATTACGATTACGTTTCAAACTGAAAATGAACCTGAACCGGAGCTGAACCCTAAATCCGAAATTTAATAGCCAGTTCAGTTGAAAAGTATATTTGAAGTTCGGTTCTAGGTTTGGGTTCGTTAAAATGTTACGGTTTGGTTCGATTTAGGTTCTAGTTCAATGCCCTTATAACAAGCAATAGACTTGATCGACGTTCTGTAAAATATGTATAAATATATAACCCTTCCTTTTTAGCATTTTTTTTTATTTATTCTGCTACTCAAATTTTAAGTAATAATTGCATCACGGATATTTAAAAATATTTATAGAAATAATATTTGTACTGTAAATTCTATCGAATTGAATTGTAATAATAAAATAATATAGCTCCTGTAACGTACTTAAAGTGAAGCCTAAACTTGTCAGACGTAGTGTTATTTTTATTAATAATAGCAGAATTTATGATTTAGGGTTTAGAAAGTTTGCTAAATAGAAGATCGCTGATAAAAAGGTCATTTACTCTACATTCTAAACATCAAAAGAATAAAAAAAATGCTTCAAATAACAGTTATATTAGACACTTATGCAAGTGCAATTTGCACATAGCGTACCTAGCAGCACTGCTTAGATGTAATGGTTGCTATGTTTACGACAGTACAAACAAAGAACTGTCATCAGTCATTCACAGAACAAATTCAACAATGTAAACGTCGTAATTGTCACTTGATAATTATATTACTTGCTCCACACACATCTGGTTTTAGGCTCATTTTTAATGCATTAAAATGATTTGGATTAAGTAAAAAGTCAATTCTATGTCTATTGTACTCGTATTTTTTCTCCAAATTAATCCATAAACAATTGACAGAAAACACAAACCTAATCAGTTGTTCATACTAACTGTTACAGAAATAGATTGGCACCTCTAGAAATGGGTAAAAAATTATACACGTAACGTACAGTGCTCGTCACGAATGACGGCGAGAGAAAGATTTGCACAGGGGACCAAATTGCGACCTAATCATTTTTATGTTTACACTCTACTTAAGTTAAATATCTTGCACGCTACTGAAACTTTTCGCATCAATCGTGTGGTCTGGTATGCGCGGCAGCTCGCCATCATTTGTTACTAGCACAAATAGTGGCCACCTTACTAATCATTAAATAACTTGTATCATAGATATTTTGATAGGTCCTTTTTATAGTTTCTCCAATCTGACGAAGAGCAACTCCTGGGTCTAGTCCTCCTCCGCACTACCAGCGAAGAAATCATGAGTAACCGAGTAGAAATGAGTTCCTCCAGCAAAGAAGAACTCCAAACCTTGATGAGCAATCACGTTCCCCGAGTATTCGAACTTTTATCCTCCATGCTCGAACACTTAGGTTCCCGTCGTCGCAAACATGCCGTCACAGCAACACCGCCTCCCTCCCCTACTCAACCTAGTGCAGGGGCTCCACCGCTACAGCCACCGCCCCTCGCCGCCGCTACGTTCCGTCCCGACGCGAGGGATGTCACCAGAGAAGCCCTGGCGACTCTACAACACATGTTTTCCTGGGTGGATTTAACTCAAGTAACGAGTCAGTTAGTGAATGCGATTTTTCAGTTTACAAGTGGAGGAAATAACGGACAAGATGATGATGATATGTGTGTGTTGGCAATGTCGACGATTAATGAGTTGTTATATCGAAAGTGCGCGCCTCCGGGAAGTCAGAATTTGTTTGTGGAGTTGTATCACTATTCGGTGCAACTGCTGAGGGATATTACCAGTGCCAGTAGTGATAGGATGGAAACTTTGGGGCCAGAGTAAGTTAAATACTTTTTAGAATTTATATTTTTATAGCTCAGGTGGCGTCATCTACCGCAGTGGTTCTCAACCGGTGTTCCACAAGCATTTTCGCAATGAGATCATGAAAAAAAATTAATTGTTTTTTTTTTGTTTAAATCGAACAAACACATTTTAATTTATCGTTCTGCATGATTAAATAATTTTTTTTTACATTTTTTTTTATTGTATAATAGTTACTTGTGGATCAAGGTTGTAAAAGTTTTGGCCGACGTTTGCAGCCGAGGCCAGCAAATCAGATGAAAAAAGAACTTTTAAATTAAGGTGCACACAACATTTTTTAGGCGACTATTACAAAGTTATAAATTTTTATTTAAAATATATGCTCGTATTTCATATTTGATTAATTCATGTTGCTTGTAGGTAGAGTGCCGTGTTACCTTCTTGACAACTAACAAAACAATTTGCTTACTGTCAAAATATATTACAACCTAAAAATGAAAATAAATTAACTACAATAATTAATTTGTTGAGCAAGCGAATGAGCGATAGAGATAGCGACAACGATTTTTCCAATACTCCCTCTTAAAATTTATGAGGCTGTATGTCATGTAACACTAAATTAATTTGCTTTTTAAACATTTGACAATTCAGTTTGTAAAGTAAATGTGGCCGTAAAGTAAAAACGGCCGTATAGTAAATGCGGCCGTAAAGCAGTCTTTGACAGATGTCAGAATAAAAGTGATACTTTACGGTTGCCAATATAAAACAACTATTTATGTAACAGTAGCCTAAAAAAATGTTCTAAAGTATATTTTTAAAAAGTTGCAAAATCCAGCCATGTTGTGAAGTCAGCGTTTCAGAACTGCAAGTTCAGATTCATTTCATAGAGATATCAAATGAACACAGAATTTCTAAAAGAAAAAAATATGTAGACTATAAATTGAGAATTACATATCTAAATATTTGAAAAAAAATGCTTTAATATATTAATATAGTTTGGTTCACGTAAGATTACTATTCAAGGTCATTTATGAGCCGTCTGATATAATATTACTTGCACGTAAATTCACTGCATTTCGTATGCGTATGTGTGTATAGTTTGGTTCACTAAAGATGACTATTCAAGGTCACTTGTTCGAAGAAAGAATACACAACACATTATACAGCAGTAGCTTAGCAACATTTCATGTTAGAAAGAGATAGATTATTTGACGTATGTCTATGAAATTTATGTTGTGTGACATATACGTAAATGGTGACATTACTTTCTAACACAAATAATAATGATGTATGTCGTAGAGTTACAGATAACTAATTATCTACTACACTGCCCTCTGAGCTAATGTTTACTCAGTGACGACGTTTAAATCAAATTTTTATTCAATGATTTATGTCAAGTCAATGTTTTTGTGTTTTGCAAAACATAGGTGAAGAACATAAATCTTTGAGAAAAGCATTATTTAAAAAAGAAACACATTTTTCTAATAAATTACACTCATTATTGTCAGTTAAAATGTATTCATAAATTTTTCATGTTGCACGTCTATGCTTACGAAATGCAGGGATGTTATCTGTATGTAATATACCAGATGGCTTATTAATGACCTTGAATAGTCATCTTTCGTGAACTAAACTATAACATGAAATATTTATGGATACATTTTAACTGACAAAAAATAGTGTAATTTATTAGAAAAATGTGTTTCTTTTTTAAATAATGCTTTTCTCAAAGATTTATGTTCTTCACCTATATTTTGCAAAACACAAAAATATAGACGACATAAACCATGGAATAATAATTTGAATTAAAGGTCAACGTAACTGGATAAACAGCATAAACAGTAGTGTAGTAGGTACTTAGATATATGTAACTCTACGACATACATCATTATTATTATTATTTGTATCTAACATGAAATGTTACTAAGATACTGCTGTTTAAAGTGCTGTGTATTCTTTCTTCGAACAAGTGACCTTGAATAGTCTTCTGTCGTGAATCAAAGTATATAGTTTGGTTCACGAAAGATGACAATTCAAGATCATTTTAACCGTATGGTGTAATATTACTTACAGATAACTTCACTGCATTTCGTATACATAGACGTGCAACATGAAATATTTATGCATACATTTTAACTGAAAAAATAAGTGTAATTTATATGAAAATTATGTTTCTTTTTAAATAATACCTTTCTCAAAGATTTATGCTCTTCACCTATGTTTTTGCAAAACACAATAACCTAGACTTGACAAAAACCATGGAATAATAATTTGATTTAGATGTCAACGTCACTGGGTAAATATTAGTATAGAGGGCAGTGTAGTAGATAATTGGATATCTGTTACTCTACGACATACGTCATTAATATTTGTAACGTGTTAGAAAGTAATGTCAACGAACGTATATCTGTCACACAACATAAACTACATAGACATACGTCAAGTAATCTTTCTCTTTCTAACATGAAATGTTGCTAAGGTACTACTGTATTACATGTTGTGTATTCTTTCTTCGAACAAATGACCTTGAATAGTCATCTGTCGTGAATCAAAGTATACTAAGGCTTTTCGATTTTCAAAATTCATGATCGTTTTTCGATCCTCAATTTTGATCAATCATCTGTGATCCATAATAATCAGATCTATGGGTCAGTAAAATGTAGTCTGTGAACATTTTGATCGATCAATCGATCTTCTTATCAGATGGAGCACGTCACTGCTCATATTCACATGCGTACACATGACCTTGACATGTCGTTGGATCGATGAGCTCGATTTATTGTCGAATTGATCAGTTGATCATAAATATAAATTGATTAAACGATCCGATCGATCGATTAAATATTGTCGATCACATCGATGTTTTTTTCACAATCATTATCAAAATCTGCAGATAAGAAACAGATTAGCACACCCAGAAATGGGTAATAAACCATAATAATAAATTCATTTACTTTTATATGGATAAAGATTAAATACATCCTTACAATGAGTTAAAAATATTCTTTATTTATATTTTAAGTAAGATCTAGAATTATTATCTCCTTTATTTCAGTTTTGTGGATAAATTGACTGAATTCCTATGTCTACTAGTATCACAACACCTATGGAGGTTAGAAGCGGACAATCGATTTTCGGCACTAGATTTTCTCTCATTGTTGTTTCAGTGCACATTTCAACAACCCACAATTGATTCATATTTGAGTTGTTTAGATGTGTGGAGAGCATTTATGAAACAGATGAAACGAGAAAATGCATTCAAGTATAAATCGCTGGCTTATAATACTCATTTTCTTTATTTATTGTAATAATTTTGCAGATATTCCGAAGCCTTAGTTAGTTTAGTAAAAGAAGTTATTAATAAGATGCAATTTATGCATAATCAAAACCAGTTAGAGGATTTGGACAATGAATTAGTTGACGACGACGTAAGAATGATTTACTTTTTTAAATATGTGAAGTTTAATAATTTATTTTGCAGAATGAAACAGAATGGCAACATTTTCTTAAAGAATGTATTGAAATTATTGCTATGGTAGCCGAAATAATTCCAGTAGTTATTTTTAATTTAGTTGTACGTAAAACAATAAATAATTATACATAAAATAAATGAATATTTATATTGTTATTTTTTTGTAGTGGATGCCATGGCGATCGGCAAACGAACTCTTTCAAATGATAGAGAAGGCTGTGGATATACAAAATAGACGACTGACATTGGACCCGATGGAAACACAAAGACTGCATTGTATTTTGCGTGACTTATCTAGTTTAACACAGACTTTAGCTAGGCTATCCACCTTTTTTACTGATCAAGGTATTAACTGAACCTTATTCCAGTTAAGAAGACAGTAACCAGAAGACTGATTTACCCCGTAGAAAACGTAAATGTTAGTTCTAAAATTAAGCGCTAAATTTAAATCTAGTGATATTTAATTATGAATGGAGAAAAAAAAAAGGTATTTTAATTAATTAGTTTTATTATTACTTAATAAATATTAATATTGCATGCTATTCAATTGAAAAAAAATGTAGAGAAATAGTTATTAATAAAGAAAATAGAAATCCGAAAATACCAGTTTTATGAATTATTTTCAAAAACTACATTTTAATTTAAATAAGACTACATCGTTACAATAATGTTCGTTTCTAGACGTTAATACAAAGTAGGAATTTACCTCCAAATGATAAATATAATTATCACAAAATCTAAGATTCTCACGAAACTGACAAATGAATATCTCTTGTATACAGGTGTAACAGCTAAACGAGCTACGTCAAATAATTTCTATATTATTAAAGATACAATAAAATACTATAAGATAATTTTATAGAAGACCAAGGGGGACATCTGAATAAAGCAGGAAATATTTTTTAGACCAGTGGTTCTCAAGTTACAACACAAAGTTATACTTAGGAATTATTTGAGGTAGCTCGTTTAGCTGTTACATCCTGTATAGGAGTAAGAACAAAAATTCACTTTAAGATGATGAAATTCTTGTAACTTAGAAATTTTGCTAAATTACAAATCAATATTTGCTGTATCTAGTAGTTTTCTCTATAGTACTATTTACATACAAGGTGAGTTTGGAAAGACGCCTCCCCCCTTCAACTTTTTTATTATAAGTAATAGAAAAAAATGGCCCATATAATTTTTTTATTATTTTAAATATAGTTTTTTATGGCAGATATAGATATTTTTTTATAAAGTCAAGTTTACAAAATACAATTATCAACTTTGTTTTTTAAATAGCAACCTATAATTATTTTACAAAAATATAAACCGCCATATATTTTTCTTTTTAACGATGTATTAGTTTTTACTAATGCATTTGAAAAAATTCTAGAAAAGATAATTGAGATATATATAATTATTTTTGTTCAAATATTCTAGGTGGCTATGTGAAAATAAATAACAAATAAATAAGTAAATAATAAGTAAGTAATAATAAATAAGTAACAAACAAATGTATACTTTGCTGATATTAATTAAACATTGTTACATTTTGTTTATTTTCACATAAAAAATTAAAAATATTTCTCAATTATATTATCTTTTTCAATTTTTTTCAAAACTAATACATCGCTGAAAAGAGAAGAAAATGGTGGTTTATATTTTAGTAAAAGAATTATAGGTTGTTATTTAAAAAATAAAAGTTGATAGTCGTATCTTGTCAGCCTGACTTTATATAAAATATCTACATCTGCCATCAAATAGTACATTTAAAATAATAAAACTTTTATATGAGCTATTTCTTTGTATTACTAATAATAAAAAAATTAAAGGGGGCCTTTTCACACACTCAACCTGTATATTATTATGTCGTATTATTATTAATAATAGTAAATTTACTTTATGCAATTCCAGAGAAATAGATAAATACACAAGCAAAAATAGTTCTATATAAACCTTCCTGCGATTTCGACCAATCAGAGCCCAAGTTTTAGAAGCCCTATGCTAGCCCACACTGTCTTCTTAACTGGAACAAAGTTTTTTAATTCATAAAAATGTCTGGAAAAATTTTAATACTTTTTTATTTCAGAAGCACAAAATGCCTCAGAAGGTAATACTTACGTAGATTTATTAGTAACAGAACTTTTGAAATCAGCTTTATATACGACGAGAATTAGATTCGATCGATTGCATATGTCCGATAGAAAGCTTTTAGGGGATTTTATAGAAGTGTAAGTGAACAAATATTTATGATATATAATCAAAAAAATTATATATTACTTTTATTAAAAAAAAATTATTTGAAATATGCGACTTTTCATTCATAAATTTGCTAATAAACTTTCGCGTCTGTAAACACGGACCTAATTTGTGACGTCACAGCTTCATACTAACACAAAGACATTTCTTTCTCACACACCAGTGGCGGTGCGTCGGGTGTTTTAAAAGTACTATTACTTTTCACAGTTATTTAAACTAAACATTTATAAACAATGTATAGCTGTTAATAAATCATGAATTGTAGAATTAAACAAATAACAACAACCAAGAAGAGACAAATTTACAACATTAAGAACTATTTACAACAATGGTAATAATTTGACTGATTTGATATATTTTAAGAAAAAGTTAAATAAATAAATCGTTACAATAATTACTTTTGCAACTAATATTTTCATTATTAGTTCTTTTGAATTATATACATATAAAATATATAATGTTACAAGCGCAAAATAGCAAAATAAAAGCATCAGAATAAGTACATGAGGATGAGAATTTCTCGGCCTAGGTTGAGTGGTGGGGAGAACTTAGTAGTTGGCTGAGCTACACGCTGCACTGTCTAGCCTTTAGCCTGCCATTCCAGCATTAATTTATATAGAAAAAGAATTGTTAACAGACATCAAAAAAGGAACAATTTTACGATGATATAATCAACAGATTTGCTAAAATGAAAGAACATCGGATTGATTTAATATACAAATGAATACTATATTTTTATTTTCCGGGCATTTACAATAGTTATTTAATTGTGTGTTTGTTATTTATGTAGTGTTCAAAAATGTTTGACCTTGAACCGAAAAACGTGACTTCCGTTTTGTGACAAGTGAAAGCAATAAGAGAGAATATTATTATTATTATTATTGTGTATTTATTTAAAATTACTAGTGCAGTATAAGATATGATGAAAATGATTAGGCAGAAGACTCACGTAATCAACCTAAAAAAACCTTATAAAAAGAAATATCTTCTAGAAATTATTAGTTGTTATTTATTTTTTAAATAAATACCAAACCATACATAGTTCCAAACTAAACCGGTAGAGCGCGACTGTATATCCGTAAAGCTGTGACGTCAGCATTGAAATATGTAGCAATCTATTTGAACGCACTTTGCATATATTTATATTATTTTTTATCGTTTGTCCAGGCATGCTCAGATAATATCTGGCTTAAAAACGTGGTGCCTTTGGCTCGTTTTAAATAAACACGATCCAACACACCAAATAGGCGATATAGTGACAGTAACAACATCTATTTTACTAAATGGGCCTCAAGAACCAGCTAGATTATCACTATCAGCTGCTCATCTTCTACTGTGCCTCACAAATATCACTTTTCCACCGAATTTAATTACACTACCACGCGTTATTGAGTTGGTAAGGACTGCGCCGATGATTTCCTATCAGGACGAACATGTAAGTTATAGTAGAGATCCTTTAATCCGAAACGCTAAATGTGAGGGTCTGTTCGGACTAACGATTTGTTCGGTACCCTATTATTGTATTCTTTTGTGATTAAGTATTTTTCAAATATTGGTTTCATTTTTTAATCCAAATTTACGTATTGTCAAAAAAGTTATATGTTAGATCAGGGACCTGAACCGAAACATATTTTTGTTCAGGTTCGATTCAGGTTCAAAAAATAAATGTCGGTTCAAGAAAATAAAATTATAACGGTTCATCGGTTTTGGGTTCGGGTTAGAATTTCGGTTCAGAACACACGCACAAAATATGGTAATATGTATTATTTTTAAAACCATATTAATAATTTAATTTGAATTCACAATTTTTAATGATATATTTAAATTTGGTTTAGGTTTATTGACCTTGATTAATAAAGGTTTGGTTCGGGTTCAGGTTCATAAAAAAATCGAGTTAATTCGGGTTTTCGGTTCAGGTTCTGGTTCAGCTTCAGGTTCCTGTGTTCACGCTAGTAATGCTGTTCCAACATATAGCGCGAGTAATGGCGGATTAAACTGAAATTTAAATTTGTATTAAATTTTAATTTATACTCAATTACATATTTTTAGTTTTCATTCTTTTTCTGTTCTGTTTAGAGTTTAACAGTATTATACCAGGCGTTGTGCAATCTTCTTGTCCGGCCTTGGGGTGAGCTAAACGACGGCGACAAGAACCAAAGAATTTTATTAATAAAAGTATTCTTCGACACCCTTACGAAAAATTTCCGAGAAATACAACCGAATTCGAACGAACACACTGTGCGACAAGTAGTCGTTTCTACACTGCCATGCATATCTCGAATTATCGAGTACTGCAAGCATCATTCCTCAGCTTCTAAGAAGCTTTTGCATTCCGGAATTCAAGTAAGAGTGGTGCTCTTTTCGATATTATAAAGTTTTCTGACTGTTATGATTATTTTAGAGTACCATTCAGCATGCTTTAACAATATTCCCGCCATATGCTGATTCTCCAGATATAAGTAATAATATTCTAGAATTGTTCCTTGTTGTATTAGAAGTACTACAACAACAACTGGGCCTAGAATTTACCAAAATGGCTGTGCAAGTTTTCCTAGATGTTGCCATCAAGTAAGTTTTCAATTTCTTGTACATAATGGAACAAAAAATAACTACTAATATTATTCATATTACATTCGCTATTTGTAGAAAATAAAATATTAAACACAAATATTTACGCCACATTCAGGCCCACAGCCACAAGTTTTTCTTTCTAATGAGCACATTTATTTCTTTTTTTCTAGTGAGCAACGCGCCCAACGCCTAGCAGGCTTAGACCGCCTTCTTCAAATCCTCCAACTCGTCGTTGAAGGCCCTGGCCAGACCTACAAAACTTTTCTGCCAGGAATCATCACATTATGCATGGACCACGTCTACCCGTTAGTCGCTTGCCAGCCCAACCAACACCCAGACGTCATCAGTGCTTTACTAACCTTACTCCACAGTATTATGCTACACCGATGGCAATATTTCTACACCTCGCAGGTCCGGTTAGGTTATTCTCCAGGGGCAAGCGATTCCTCCGGAGCATCTGAAAATGAGTCCCTTCACAATCAACAGCAGTTGTTGTCTATTTTACAAGCATTCGGGCAGGCGTTACTTCAGCCAGACATAAACGTATTTAGGTTAAGTTTAGCCAGTTTAGAACATCTCAACAACAAGTGGAAGTTGTATCACAAAATGCTGTTTAAAGAACATCTCCTGAGTCAGTTTTTGACGGTCCTGCTGCAGACTTTACTGCATAAATCGCATATGTTGCTGAATGATGATATTATGCTAGCGATTTATAATATGTCGGCGGTGGATTTTGAGGGTTTTTTCAACACATTCCTACTACAGTTCTTGCAGTCCATGGACGGGATGGACCAAAGACAGAAAGAGACACTTCAAGGCAATTTCGTTAGGGATACGGTGAGTACAAATGTTTATTTTAAGAAACAAATCACACTGTAACACCTTACAAGTTCTAAATAAACGCTTAATTTTTATTCGCGGTAATTAGCGATGTCTGAAAATAAAAATCTTGCGACAAATGTACTTTTCATAATAACGCGCATATTTAGGTACGATACTCGTTCGCAAATCTACTGTTCTTGTTATGTGCAGATTTAAAATATGATTTATATTTTTTGTAACGATAAATTATCAGCCTTCATATTTACATTTTAATTAGTGGTATGCCGATTATCCATATCCGCGGATGATCCGCCAGGGCCGGGTCTAGGGGATCTAGCGCCCCGAAGCAACTTTCTGTTCAGCGCCTTATAAAAAGTTATGGTTGCAAAAAAAAAAAAAAAAACTGATGTGGCCAGCAAATTACCTTGCGTCAATTCTATGTATTTTGTACAAATTCCACTCAGAAAATTTCTTGAAAACGTCTCATTTTTAGTAAAATCATTTCACAAAGATATGTAAATTTTATTTAACACTGAGATCTGTCAATTAGTAATATTTGAAGAAAAACCGTTATAGTTTGGTTCACGAAAGATGACTATTCAAGGTCACTTGTTCGAAGAAGAATACACAGCAATTTATACAATAGTAGCTTAACAACATTTCATGTTAGAAAGAGAAAGATTATTTGACGTATGGCTATCTAGTTTATGTTATGTGACAGATATACGTACATGGTGCCATTACTTTCTAACACAGTTCAAATAATAATGACGTACGTCGTAAAGTTACATATATCTAATTATTTACTACACTGCCCTCTGTGCTAATGTTACCCAGTGACGTTGACATTTAAATCAAATAATTATTCTATAGTTTATGTCAAGTCTGTATTTTTATGTTCTGCAAGAACATAAGTGCAAAGCATAAATCTTTGAGAAAGCAATATTTAAAAAGAAACCTAATTTTTAATTAAATTACACTATTTTTCAGTTAAAATGTAACCATAAATATTTCATGTTGCACGTCTATGTAACGAAATGCAGTGAAGTTATTTGTAAGTAATATATCAGACGGTTAATAAATGACCTTGAATAGTCATATTTCGTGAACCAAACTATATCTTCTAATTAGGGTACTTCCGGTTCACTAATTATAACCAAAATCTAATCAACTCTTCATACGGACAAACAAAAGATGAACATGAAAGAATTATAATTTTTCAAATTGTAGTATGTTAGACACACACATACATACACCATCGTAAAAATAGTAAAATTGTATTCTAACGACTATAAAAGGTGCAAAGACAATACCTTCTTTATCGAAAGGTGACGGAAGGTAATAAAAATCACAGAAAAATTAAATATACTGGGAGACACTGAAAAATGGGCCACTCAAAATATCACTGACTATAATATAATGATTAAATACAAATTCTTTATAAACCGCGGGGCCTAGTGCGGCTTAGTAAATTGAGTTATCAAAATTAATCCCTATTGGAATTTTCGTACATTCGTTTTATGTTATCATATATTAAAACTCGTTAATATTACGAGAAAAAAAATCTGTTGTGGCCAGCACAATACCTCTCGCCACTTCCCTTTTTGGTTACATAAGTATAGGGCGCGAGCAGTCATGTGACATTGTTGGCCTCGACATGCAGATATGGGGCCCGTGTCAGAATTTTTCATTAAAAATTTCAAGATTTTCTAAATTCACGTATTTAATTTATCACCAAGAGTGTGGAATTTACTTGTCGAGGAAAATAAACCATATGGAATTGGAAAGTCGCTAAATTTAGAATGAAAAATTATGATATTTGACATCTATGTACATAATTACTAGCTATCATTCTGAGACGGCCCACCATATCTGCTTGTCAAAACCAACAAAGTCACATTACTGCTCGCGCCCTATTGTATTTAACATTTCTTGTATGCCTACACTCTACACCAAAAATTCTACTTATATCTATTCTTTATATTTAGTTTTTTTTTTTAAATTTTAAATTCATTCTATGAAAAAAAATTGTCCTACTCTTCTGATTTTTCGAACTGTTTCCAATTCATTGTAGGGATTGACAGTATTTTTGAAGGGTATATGTGTGCCTGAGTGTCTGGTCGCGAATCTGGGGACCCGGGTTCGATCCCGAACGACGCCAAAAATTACTTCGAATTTTAATAGCACAAAATTGAACCCTGTGGTGCACTCTCCACGCCAACAATGAGTGCCCGTGAGGTGACGCCTCGTAAGCGCCCGCACGGTACAAATATTTCATCATTACCGACATCTGTGTATAAAGTAGATTGGCACACCCAGTAATGGGTAATATGCCGTGATGATATATTTATTTATAAATTTCATGGTATTTCTTGACTGTTGGTATGATGTATAAAGGTTAAAGATAAATAATTGGAGTTGCAGTCTTGGTGAAAAATGTTTATTAGGATTTCATCTATTTAACATTCCGACGTTTCGATTCCAAATGAATCATCATCAGGGATAGTTAATGTATAGTTGAGAAACAATTCATTACAATAACAAAATTAAATAATAAAAAAGGATGAAAATGTCGTCAAAAGGTATCAAGGTAATAAAAAGCGTGCATACATCAGAAAACACATCAGTAAACTGAAATAAATGAAATCCTAATAAACATTTTTCACCAAGACTGCAACTCTAATTTATCTTTAACCTTTATATTTATATATATATATATATATATATATATATATATATATATATATATATATATATATATATATATATATTAAATATTTAACTATGTATCAGATCTTTGAATATAAAGACGTCTTTATATTCAAAGTCTCAGATAGAGAATTTACTCTTGTTTAATACTAGCAAGAACAAAAATTTTCAAAAAATAATATTTAGAAGTTTTTTTTTTTAAGAATCTGCTACTTCCGGTTGTCCAATTATTACCAAAAACTTTTCAGCTCTTCCCAGTAATGTCCGATTGATAAAAACGTAGTTAAACAAATATTAAGTATTATAGTTTTTGAGAAATCGTCCTTCCAACATCCCCACACATACATACATCCAAACACACACACATCATAAAAATATTTAAATCGGGTTGTAGGGACCTTAAAACGTGCTTAATCATTAAAATTTGCGATTTTTAGAATGAATCCAATACCTCTGTTAGCTAGAGGTAAAAATATGTTATTTGAAATTTAAATAATGTTATCGTCTTTCTAATTTTAGATTTAATTATCAATGTTGTGAACCATATAATTGAACTAATTTCCGTGATATTTGAGACAAAATATCTTACTCATGTTTTTAATTTAATAGCTGGTTAATAACTGTTTATTTCTAGGATATGCCGACCTTTGTGCAAAGTGTGCATAGATTTGTAAACGACATGCGATGTTATCGAATTTGTAACGCTAGTTTACCATCTGGTAGTATAGTTTTATAAGACCTTTTTTCTCATAAATAGTGATTTTCATTCCTACATTTTTTAATATTTATATATATGAGTGATTGTAAAATATTTGTAAAGAAATACAAAGTGATTTGCATTATAAATTTATTAATTATACAAATATATGATCATTAATAACATAACATAAATTCACATAGACAAATTATGGTTCACCTACAGCAGTTTTTAATTCATTTAATAATGGATCTATGTATTGTTCGAGAGAGAGTATATGGCCAGTATTGCAACTATCGCTAGCAATGAAACTTACAACTAAGGGCAATTTGTTCATTTGGATAATTTGATATTGAGAATGTGTACAAATTAATGTTCGTGTCTTTCCTAATCCCAATTTGCTGCCTTGGTCGACCGCTAAACCAAACGTTGATAAGAAATTTGGCCTCATTGCCATCTCAGGTGCTTTCTCCGTAGTAACTGGAAAACGAATTACAATAAACCGTTCTTTGTTAAGAGATAAACAAGTCACCTTTGAACACAGGCACACCATCCCTATCTGTTATTAGAATACAGTATAATCCGTTAACCCTACAATACAATAAAATTTATACTTTTCTACAAACTACCTAAATTTTTACTTACCGAGCTAGAAGCTGCTGTAAATATTTTTTAATTTCCTGAAATATGAATCATAAATATAACCTTAAAATACATACGTCAATGTCAAATTTTAAATATGATTACCTCAACCATGGTTTATAATGTTCTTCTAGATTTTTTTTTAAAACTACGATGAGTGCATTTGGTTGAAAAATTATATTATACAGAAATGAACTATTTTTCAGTCACAAATATTCTACTGTCCAGTGTCCACCTACTGTTGTTGGCAGCCATGCATATGGTAATCGGACAAATATTGGTACGAAAATTTGAATGAATGTAAATAGGAAATAAAATTTTGGAATCATAATAGTTATGTATTAAGGGCATAATATACATGTACATACAACGTTTTATTTAATTTTGGTTCTCAAAATTCAAATATTCACTAGGTACAAAATTGTATGTTATTATATTTAAACAGTCTACTGATTATTTGCATTTATACTTAGTTAAATATATTATGTATATTATTGCAAGAGAAGGGTTATCAGATGCCGCCGCATAGGCACTCACAGGTATCACACATATAAAACACCATTTGTATATTTATTACGTATGTTTAAACATTCTATGAGCCTAGTAGTATAAATCTTTGTTGCTTGCTGGCAGCACCAACGTGTTAAAATTCGCTATTTTTATAAATAAATTCAATAAAATAATAATAAAATCATGAAATTATGCTTATCAGTGCGCGTTAACTTTAGGGTGTACAGACTTGCATAAGCATAAACCAAAGTTCTATTTTTAGATTGTTAGGTACTTGTTAACTTGTGTTTGAAATTGATATATATAAAACTACTTTTAAAGCTCAAAATATATTTAATTAATATGTACAAAAATTACTACGCGAAGAGAGATTTTGCACTATCTTCTATACATTTTTATGAATGGAATATTTATAAATTAATTCAAAAATGAACACAAGATGATACTAGAAGTTTCGATTTTATTTTACATAGCAATTAATTAAATTATTAATTTAAAAATTACAAAATGGGGACATTGGTTGTTTTTACATTAAACCGCCTTCATTTAAAATTATTTTGTGACAATAATACATATTAATTTTTTTTGTACGAGAAAGAATATGAAAAGTTTTTTGAGTGGCGGTGTTCAAAATATGAAATTATTATGTTGTCTTATTGTGCCGGCTTTTGAATACAAATAAACAAGTTTATGATTCCAAAATAAAATAAACTTGTTTTATTTTAGAATCATAAACGTGTTCATTCGCCGTCAAAAGCAGGCGCAATTTGGCTTTTATTGCCCAGGGCCTACAAAGTTGCCAGGCAACAGCTATTCAAACATATCAAAATCGAGATTTATCAATAAATTCGCAAAACTGTCGTATTCTTTCTCTTATACGTCTTTTGACTTCTATGGAACCAACTTGCCCTGTACAGCTTCAATTTCATCCTTACTTTGGAATAATTCATATGTCATTTTCATTTGACACTAAATTACAATTGTTTATAACAAACAATATAGAAACCACAACATACATAAAATTCACAACGATAACAAATATACCTATTGAAGCCTTGAATTTCGAGAAACGAAATAAAATAAAACGTATATACTATTGTAACAATTTTTTTATTATACCCTCAATACATAAATAACTATATTAGCCCTCACAAACGAGCGCAATTTGCTTTTTATCGCCCGAGGGCATATGAAATATGGACAATGAAATAAGTTCATATTATAAAAACACCGCAACTCGCAAAACTTTTCGTATTCTTTTTCGTATACGATTTTTGACTTGTGGAATCATCTTGCCTTGAGTAACCTTAAATTCAATCGATATTTCTTTTGAATTATTGAAATTTCGAAGACTAAAATAAAATATAACTTATGTATCACGGGTATAATCAAGATTATAGCACTCGGGAAATTAAAAGCTCCCCGCTACGCGTCGAGCTTTAAACGTTCCCCCGTGCCATAATCTTTTCATTATGTACTTAATACGTAAAATATAATTCCTCATGTAACTAAATAACAAGAATTGAATAAAAGCTACATTATTTTTAAATATACAGTATCAGTCAGTGTGTAAGCTTTTTCTCTTTTATTGGAAATGTTTTGACTTTTAATAAAGCTTCGTTATAGGGTGCGAGCAGACACGTGACTCGAGCGACCTTGAAGTGCTTGGAATTAGCTGATTTGTGTGCGCGTGTCACTGACAAGAACAATGCCATTTTAACAAGACCAATGTTTTGACTTATTTTGATATTGAACTGCTAAAATATTATTTTACAATTTTCAAGCAGTAAAACACATGGCCAAATGACAAGTTCACACAAATCAGCTGATTTCAAGCACTTTCAGGTCGCTCGACTAATGTCTGCTCGCGCCCTGTAAAATAAATAATTAAAAAACTTGTAGATAATTCCTTTTAAAGTTCGTCACAAACAGGGATGGAAAACGGAACGTAACGATACCCAATAAAGTTATAATAACGTTTCATTTTTTTTAATAACGTTACGTAACCCTAACATAACAAATAACGATTCACTATAACGTCCGTCTACAAATTTTACAATGTTTTTGCTGTTTGAAAGTATAATTTCCAGATAATGTATTTCGTGTATTATATTGAATAAATGTCACTAATGGTCAAATTCAAATGTTGAACACTTTATTTCATTTCTAGAATAATATAAGCATGTAAGTTTTTTAAACATTGTTTTTAATTTTAATATTTAATGGATTTTTATTACAAATTTGAGAAAAATACGGTTATTGTAACGTTATAATAAAGAAACAATAGAGAGTTTTCACTTAACGTCAAAATAAATAACGTGAACGCTATAGCTCAATTTGACTTCAATACGCATGCGTACGTAATTTTTTTATGGTGTGTATATAGCCACAGACAAACGTTTGTATGTGATATAGCGTTTAACCTTATTTGTTCAGAAATAGCGTCTGTCGAAAACTACTTTATTTTGACGTTAAAGCAAACATAACCAAACTTTTAGAGGAAGGTAGTTGCGCGTTTTATTTACATATTATTTTGCGCAACTGTGTGTAGAGGTTGTAAGTAATATTTCTATTTTAAATGTTGTTTGTGTCACAATGTATTAAGGCATCTTTCTCAATTAAATTTGCTAACTCAGCAATTAAATTCGCCTTCCATTTTCCTTATGTGACAGATAAAATAACGTGTACGGTATGTGAAAACATATTTTGGTGTCCAAAATAAGGTTCTCGTTATTTTTAATTTTAACGTTTACGGTATCTATTTTGACGATATGTGAAAACTCTAATAATAACGTTATTTTGTTTTTTATTAAGTTATTTTTAACGTTATGTAACGACTTTATTTTATTTATAACGTTATGAAATAACGAAACACAAAAACAATGTTTATGTTACATCTATTTTACCACATCTTTAAATTAAGTTTACTTCGTCACCAAAAACGAATTGAAATATTTTGGTATAAAAATAGTTATTTGATTAACTAGGCACTAAAATACCAGATTTTCTGCCGGCACAATGAATGCTGCCGAAGCTGTAAATATGTGTTTAGTGTGTCGTATTGGACACATTGGCTGATACCACAATTCATTATTTAATAATAATAAATAATATCAAATTTATCAAAATATGATTTTAAACCAGAACATAGTTTGTATTCAAACAAATATTTTTTAAAAATCGTTCTTTAAACATAAGGGTTAAGTATTGAAATTTGAATTTGGCATTTCTTAAAACAGTGTTTTAGTTAACACATGGCTTGTGGTACCAGCCATTATTTTTTGTCAATTTTAGAATTAGTTTTAATTTAGTGATTATTTTTAATACCTACTTTGAAAATTATCGCCATCAAATTATGTAGCTACGCGTGTTTTTACTGTCTAGGCAGTAAAAGTGACATTTTACAAACTGATAGCTGTCAAAAAATTGCAATTTTAATGCCAATCAGCAAAAAAAGTACAATTTTCTGCTCTAAAATTCTATATACAATACTTTGCTCTAAAATAAAATGGCGAGCAATGCGAACTAAAAAAACATTATAAACTTTTTATTTGTTTAACATTCTGCTATAGTATTCTGTAAATTTTTGTTTAAATTCCATGAATCTGAATAGTGTGAAATGCCATTTGCATCTGTTTGTCGTATACAAGTTAAAACTATTTACCTCTCTCTCTCGGCTTGTAATTTTACTGCTACTATTAACAAAAGTAATTCGGAGAAGTGTATTGTCAGTGCTTACAATAATAAGATCTCCCTTCTTTGCAAGGAAAAGGGCAGAATTGGCAAATGCAGGTAAAGATTTCCTTATTACAAAAGGTCCACAGGTAGTAAACCGTAGGTACTCGTCCAATTAGACAAGGGCCGAAATACGAATCCAACAAGATGCTCGCTGTTTATTACCTGATGACCACGATTGCTATTTAGTTTAGTGACAACCATCCAATAGTTCACATCGAAAATAAAAGATTGCAAGTTAGAATGTCGGGCAAAGAGAACGATGAAAATTTTTGTGACAAAAGTAGAAGAAAGTGGTTATTAGTTTGCTGGATAGGAAGTTTTCCAAAAGATGCGTATGATATTATTAATTTTGCCGATATTGTTTTTGACGAATCGTTTTCTGTAAAACAT
This sequence comes from Harpalus rufipes, assembly GCA_951394225.1. NCBI lineage: Eukaryota > Metazoa > Arthropoda > Insecta > Coleoptera > Carabidae > Harpalus > Harpalus rufipes. Next base: position 9,457,060 of record OX596288.1, on the reverse strand, counting down.
TTAAAAGTCGGGTGTGCAATTATGGTTAAGTGTGGCAAAATAAAATCACCTGCAACCGTTCTGCAAATATCTGGTAATTTTCTAACGTATGTCCTAAAAGTTTTGGCACAAATTACATTTTTTTTTTGTAATATAAAATGCATTTATTTAAAGTTTTGTAATACTTAATAGTTAACTATTTCATAAGCAACAAAATTATGAACTTAAAGGCGCAACTTTCTACGAACACCTAGCATTGGGTTTTGGACATTTATATCGATTTCTCGGGCTTCGCACTGAGTAACTCCGAAATTAAGGGAAATGATCGTTTTATACTGACAATATTGCATAGGTCCCTAATAATGTCAGATATAAACAAAAGACCAAATTCGCGGAAAAGGTGTTGGTATGGTGCGGTATTTTCACAAGGGTTATATCCAGACCTTATGTGGGCCATCTAACAAAATTGGAAGAACACGCTGGGGATGATTTTATCTTCTGACCACACCTTACTTCCTCTTACTATGCAAACTCAAAATTGGTTAACTGACCAAAACGTACCATTAGTTCCGCGAAACGACAATCTCAGAACCTTCCTCAGGCTCGTCCCATAGAAGATTTTTGGGATCTTTTATCTTGAAAAGTTCACAATGACTGAGAAATCGATGTAAATGTTGTCCAAAACTCGATGCTATAGAAGTCCGTAGAAAATTGCGCCTTGTGGAAGAACACGCCCATCTTATTATTATTTAAGTTCATAATTTTGTTGCTTATGAACCAGTTAATTATTAAGTATTACAAAACTTTAAATAAATATATTTTATATTACAAAAAAAATTGTTGAAATTTGTGCCAAAACTTTTAGGACAACGTTAAATTTAGTGTAATAAGTACAATTGTTTTTAAGTGTTTTTTATTTTGCAGATAACACAGATGTACTATATACAGAATTAAAAAAGTTACAAAGAAATATTTTGACCGAAAATTGTATAAATATAATTAAAACAGATGTCATTGCTCAAGAAATTACTCCAAAGGTAAGACAAAGGTAGTGTTTTTAAACGAAATATGTGGCGAAAGATGATTGTTGCATGAATACATGAATTTTGGAAAATATAATGAATCTATGTACATATTTTTATATAAAATATTATAATTTAAGATTAAGAAACGACGATATATCGAAGATATAATAAAAGTTAAAAATGGACTACACAAATCAACACAAACAACTGAACCCGATGAAAACTTAATTACAAAATTGACGCGAGAAAACCAAAAACTGAAAGCTGAGTTGTATGAAGCCAACAAATCTATAAATTGTGAGTTAAATTGAATGATTAATATTCATAATTAATCATTTTCATTTTAGTAATGTGCAAAGATTTGAACAACATTGTTCAAGTAACTCAAAAGCGGATGATGACTAACCACAGCAGCGACAGTTTCAGTGGGGAGGATGTTGAAAATACTCCCCCCAGAAAAATGAAAAGGGCTTCTTCACTTTCAGCCTCGTCAAATAGCTTTGCATCCGAAATAGATGAAAATGATCAAGTAATAATTATTCTTTATTATTTTAAATATAAAATAATCTGTATTATTTTTTGGTTTAGGTTTTAATAGGAAGTGGAAAAACTCCAATTCCAAGATATGTATATAATCAAGTCAACTGGTTGTCTTTTACGGCAGCTACCAGGAAGTTGCTGATGGCTATCTTCTCCAGAGACATTCTTGCAACACATTCGTTGACTGGAAAGCCGTCTCCAGCATTCATGGGAAGCGAAATGCCAGTAAAAATGAGGTAAAATAAAACGGGCCACTCAAAATAACGTTTTATTTATAATTATTTTTTAATTCTCTTTACATATTTGTAAACTAGACTTAGAGGCTTACAAATCATGGTATTTGAATTGAAACGATAACAAAAGCAGAAATGAATTAAAAACACCCATATTTAATAAAACTAAAGACCAAGCAATAATTAAAACCTCGATAAATGATAATCAATTTTTATCAGGTGGCTGTATTTAGGTGTTATATCGTCATTTGTTGTAGATGCAGAATTACCAACATAAATATGAAAGATTAGTGTTTATACTTTTTGAAATACATGTAGTGAATATGATTAGGCAGAGGACTCACGTGATCGACCCGAAAAAAATCCTAAAAAATCTGTTGTGGCCAGCACAATACCTTCCGTCAATCCTGTGTATAATGTATAAATTCCATACATAATTTTTCTTGCAAAAGATTCTAAATTTCCAGTAAAATTATTTCATAAACAAACTATTCAAATTGCACTTGACACTGACATCTTCTTCCTCTTTAGCTTTTCCCATTCGTTAGGAGGTCGCTATTTTTGCGTGTCGTTCTCATTCAGTTCTTTTTCTCTCAAGTCTTCCGTTATACAGTCCTTCCATCTTATCTTTGGTCTTCCTCTGTTTCTTCAATCTGCTATTACTAAACTATTCATTCTTGTTCAAATATAATTCTTCATTTCTCCTCATGACATGTTCAAACCAATGTAATCGTCTTTCTTGTATCTTTCTAGGAACTTGTTACACTAGAGTTATTTTCTTACCGTATCTTTCCGTGTCGTGCCCAACATCTACTTCAACATCCTCATCTCTGCCACATTAATTTACTTTTTATTGATTCTGACATCTGTCAATTTGAATTATATGAATATATTAGTAGTTTCCATGTTTAGTATAGCTGGCTGATTTATAAAATTTAATATCTTTAAAATTCTTTAACTCTATATCTATTGAATATGAAGTATAAAATTAATCAAATCGTATAGAGAATAATATATTCTTTAAGTTATAATAACGTTAAATGTCAATAAATCAAATTTAACTGTTATATCTTTAAATGAGGCTACTTCCGGTTCACCAATTATAAACAAAATCTAATCACTTATTCTTCTGGATGTAACCTTGAGGAATACGAAAAAATTATAATTTTTGGAATAGATGTATTGAAGTTATGGGATCCGGAACTTTTGTCACACAGACACACATACATACATACAGACATCATCGTAAAAATGGTAAAATCGTATTATAGGGACCCTAAAACATGCTTATTCACTAAAAACTCATCATTGAATTTTTTGACCAAAGACAATACCTTCCTTACCTAAAGGTGACGGAAGGTAAAAATGAAATATAACTTGTGGAAATTATTGGGTGTTATTTATTTTTAAAAGAAGAAAAAAAAAGTACTAGTATTAAGTAATGTATATATTAATATTTACAATTATTTCCAAGTCAATCGTTATTCCTTTTACGGAATATAAAATTATTTGAAATAATTTTAGTTTATTTTCGTACTATACGTTGGCACTACTGATAATGATCATGTTGTGTCAACTAATTTTATATTCCGTAAAAGGAATAAGGATTGACTTAGAAATAATTGTAAATTAATTAATATATACGTTTCTTTAATACTAGTATTTTTAATTTTTTTAAAAAATAAATAACTAATAATTACTACAATTTATATTTGTTTTTATGAGGTTTATTTCAGGTTGATGACGTGAGTCCTCTGCCTAATCATTTCCACCATAGGTTTTTTGGTGTTCCCATAATTTTTCCGGTGTGTGTATTTATTAAATCAAAATTGTATTTATTTTTCAGGTTAGATGCAACCAAAATAGCAGATATCGTAGAAACAGTAAGTACAAAATGTGGAGTATCCGAATCCATGGTGCGTAGTGCAATAACAACCAAATGTGCAGATGAAAACAAAATGTTTAAAAAGAGGTCATTGAAAAATGAAAAGTAATTGAGTATATGTTATATTTTATTTATTATTTTTATTACAGCATGTAATATTATTTTACTTATCTAAACTTGTAACTTATGTTTATTTTATAATGAATTTACAAAAACAGACTGTGACACTTAGAATAAGAATTAAATTAATAATTATATCATAGAACGACGTTTTTTGTTTTTTGATTCACCTAATTCATTTTCAATTCCCGATATGATTTTGTTCATAGTATATTGATATAATTTTGCATTAATTGCCTTCAATTTATTATTTTCATCTACTAAATGAGAATTTTCTTTATTTGTGGAAACTTTTTCATCGTCTGAATCAGATTCGTCAGAAATATTCGGTAAATATCTATCTGTAGTATGAAGAACTTCAATAATTTCATTTTCTGAATCCGTACTTCTTTGAAATGGATTTAGAACAGTTGTTATTTTAATATCGTGGCTAAACATATTTTTGGGAGCAATCATAAAATTAGCTGTATTTATCGCTCCTTTATGCGGGATTGTTCTAATTATTTGTTTAGTTGGAATGTGCCAAATTATTACTTTATCATCCGAACTTCCCGAAGCCAAAGTTAGCCCATCAACCGAAACAGATAAACATGTAATTGTTTTAGTATGTCCTTTAAATATCGGAGTTTCAGATTTGCTGATATGATATTCGCGATTTCTAGGAGGATTTGTAAAGCTTATTTCGTATATTGTTCCGTCTACTGTACCAACAAAAGCACTACTTTCAGACGAATTCATTGTTACTGAAGTTAAACAAACATCAAAAACTACTGATAATAATAGAATTCCTGACATAACTTCATATAATTTTAATGTTCTGTCGCTAGAAACTGTTACTAAACGCGCATTTAAACCCGATTTACCCACACACATATCTTTAATCGGCATAGAATGATCCGAAATCGTATAAAATGGATCTGTCTGACCCGCAGTTGATTGCGATATTAAATCGTTCGATTGAAAACTAATAAGATGAGCCAAAGGCCATATTAATAACAACCCATCTTCACCCGTTGTTATAACATAAGATCCTTCACTTGTAAAAGCAACTTTAGTGATCGGTTGAAAATGCTTACTAGCTATAGACAACAATCTCCCGGAAGAAATCTGCCAAATGTACAATTTTTCTTCAATTCCAGCCGCGCAATACTTTCCGTTAGTTGAAACAGCAAGTGTGGAAACCCTTCCAGGGCACACTAGGCGGATATTTCTGGCGACTTCTTGGCTGTTGATGGGCCAAACATGAAGTAAAGGTTTTAGTCTTTCAGCTGCTATAAGATAATCATTGTTGATCAAAGTCAGGGTGTTTGGAGAGACAACACCGCCACCCCGGTACGGGTGAAGAGAAGTACCGGTGGTGACATTCCAAACACATGAGCTCCAAGTGCTTGCAGATGCATCGCTGGTGATTAGAACTTCTATTGTGTCAGTCATTTTGGCTAATTAGGCTGTAAAATGAAGCTTTGTTAAATATTGAGTTGTATTATTAAACGTACAGATAAATACAAATGTTGAAAGTTTTGTGTTTACTTTTCCCATGTGCTGCTCTTTCGTTTGTATTTCGAGGTTATATTTTACGCAAAACCACGTGAACCGAACCTGATCATATGGTACGTTAGTTTGTGTTTTCTATGATATGGTGAGCACGTGTTTAAGAACAGAAGGTACGGAAATGTTTCTATAGCAAAGAAACAACCATTTAATAAGTAATATTACTTATAATGATTATACGTAGTTCCCTGCAAATTTGCTGAAAAGTATTTATAAATGGAGCATTCACCATTTGAAGAAATTTTAATAATAATACTACACGTATATAAAGCAATAGAGTTTTTTATAATACACAAGAAAATAAATTTATCATATATTAAAATTATATTATTTTTGGGGGGTAAAGCTGTTCGCGTCCGTGGTAGAATTCCACACGTGCCCTCTGGTTAACACTAAATGAACAGCAAATGTTCGCCGCTAAAGACCTCCAAAAATCTCGACAAAAAAAAGTTCATTCGATCATTAAACTAATCTATAATATAAGTTGTAAATCTATTTCAATTTATTTCAACAATTTGAACGAATATTTCAATATTTTTGAAAGCGTCGCGGTATGCACGTAACATCATTACATGTTACGTGTCATTCTTCATCGGTCTGCGCCGGCGGTCGGCGTCCATAGCAAGCACATGGCGAGAAACGTTGATGATCGTCGGAAAACATTCATTTTCTGTGGAAAACTACAAAAATTTATGAAGAAAACCAAAATAAAGTTATAATTCAACGATTGACATAATAATTTTCGTGGAAATCGAGATTTTGGTGCTAAAAAATGATGAGGCGTACCTATAACAACAATAATTCCGAGCACATGTTACGTAAATTTGAATCAACGTTTGTTGCGAAAAATTCGTGTTTTGAGCAAAAATTAAGAAAATTTATGAAGTAAAACGAAATTATTGCTGATTCAACAATAATCATTACGGAAATTGACGAAAATTCTTGATGCGTGTGCTCAACACAACAAATTTGTGAGTGATATTTTTTATGGCGGACCTTTGGTTGGTGTAATGCGTCAAGAAACTTTGAATTTGGATGCAGCTTTCGGTTGTTGGATTTCATCGATGAAAGGTAGGAAACTTTATTTTTTTATAAAATATTTTGTTCTTATACTCAACACCATGAGAACTTATAGTCACGTAATATAACAAGTGATATGATTATCATCGATGATATTCTCGAGTGAAACCGAGCTGCAGATTTCACGAGTCCGAAGGACGAGTTGAAATGTGCTGCTTCGGTTTCACGAGCAATATCTTCGATTATTAATCATATCACGAGCTTATATTTAATGAGAGAATATAATGAATTTTTGCAATCTAACCTAACCTAACTTTTAATATACATATTCATATTGTATTAAAACATGGTACTTACGAGTTTTATTTAATATTTCGGAGTTTGAATTATTGTTATTTTTTATTTTTATACAAAATTAACTGTCAATGTCATAAATAAAGAAAACAAATCCCTTAGTAACGACTATAAATACGGTGTTTATTTCCTTGTTTTTTATCATCGCTGTGATAAACGCGTAGCTAGGGAGATTCTGAATGTTGATTGGCGGAAAACATGTCACGTGACTAAGGAATTATATTCTCAAAGGAATGTGACTATATGCCTAGATTAACTTGTTTTCATATTCAGGCATGAGAACTTATAGGCAATGAAATATGACTATAATATTAATGTTATATTTGGTGTTACACCAAAACCGACTACCGCCATTATTTTCTTTATTATTATAGTTACAAAAAATATTGTAGAACAAAGTTATAGGAGACCAAAGGGGACACTCCACTAAAGAAGAAAATATTTTTTAAACCAGTGGTTCTCAAGTTGCAACACAAAGTTATATTTTTTCAAATGGGATTATACATATTTTTATGCCTATTAGATAGCGAATTTTTTTCTGAATTCAACCATGTGTTACTTTTATAACCTTACATAATAAAAATATTGAAAAAAATGCAATTAAAATTTAAATAAAATTGATTTTTATAGTCATTTTTCAGTAGGCTATGTATGAAAACCAAAAACTGCTATTTGTAAATTTGAATTATTTAGGATAGAAATCAAATAGAACACTGTTTATAACGTTGTTAACAAATATTTATTTCATTAAGCTCAATTGTTTTTCTTTCATAGCCTACTGAAAAATAACTAAAAAAAATAAATTTATTTAAATTTCAATTGAATATTTCTCAATATTTTTGTTATGTAATGATATAAAAAATCACATAGTTGAATTAAAATAAAAATACTGTATCGAATAGGCCAAAAAAATATAAATAATTCCGTTTAAAAAAATATAACATTTGTGTAATTTGAGAACCACTGGTCTAGAAAAATATTTTCTTCTCTAATGGGATGTCCCCCTTGGTCTCCTATAATTTTATTTTATGGTATTTTTTTGTAACTAATAACGAAGAAAATAATTGACAGTGGTCGGTTTTTATAGGTGACGGAAGGTAAATACTTTATTATACATGACCACAAGAGATGAAAAACGATTATATTTACAATAATTTTGTGCGCAACCGGATACCGGATGCGAACTAAACATTTCGCAGACGCAATACAGACCGCGTATTCCAATTTCGTTTCTAAAATATGGCAACAATAAGTTTCTTGGTTTGTTTTTCAAAATAGATACAATATATATTATAAAATAATTACTTTAGAAATTATTTAATAACTTTTAAACGTTTTTTTACGAAACTAATTGTTTTGTTTATCAAATGTCAATCCCATACAAGCCGCCTTTCTATTTCGATAAATTAAACTGTTAAAATACAATAAAATTTATAATGGGGTTTTGTACCAATTAAAAAAAAAATCCGTAATATGAAGATGAATTAAGAATTTTAGTGTAAACGCGACTTAAAATATTTACGTAAACCAGTTAATTTAGCATGTTTAAAACCCGGTTTGTATAACCGGTTTTGCAAGTATTAAACCATCCTTGAAAACCGATTTTCAAACAAAAATTATTAATCGGTATTTTATTCAATTTCCTGCCTGCCATAAAATTACAGATATTACAAAACAGCTTATTATAACATCTTAATAAACAATAAATTCATAATTTGTATCGCACATTACAAAAACAAAATTAAATTCATTTTTCTTTCTTCTGAAATAAATACATTTTTACATATTTCAAATGAATTTGTTGTTGAACCACGTGGCCCCCACCTAATCTATTTCGACCAATCCTAGCCTTCTTCCTCAAAGCACTGCACTCTGGGAAAGAACAAAGAACGCTACGTAATACGTAATGGCAAACACGCGTTTGGAGATACGAAAACTGATAAGGAAAAACTGATGAAACTGTGTCAGAAATATGATAATAATTGTTATTATGTCTTTATTATTATCGTGATGTAGTTTTTGAAGTCCTGCCGAACTAAATTCAACATATTTCAAGCAGAATTTTTTTATGAAACACGTGGTTTTGGCTGAACTGTTTTGTGCATTGTTTTGAACGGTGAGTCTAAAATCAAAATTTTCTTTTGGAATTTTATTGAACTGTGTATGAATAGCAAAGTTTTCTTTTATATTTATGTCTACGAATATTGAAACAATATAATTTGTGTTAATATAAACAATTTCAATGAATATATTAATAAGGAATTGTGTTTATTTTTATGAATTTGATCAAATTTCAATCCATTTAATGTTGATCTAGTTGTTATAAGGTATTGATCTGATTATTGATCCAGATCTTGAAATAGTTCTCGGTATATTTCAGGTTATTAGGTACGGAACTTAATATTCCGGGTGGTGGCGGGTAGGGATGAACATAGAGATTTAACATATATTAATTTTATTTATTTTCCTTTGTAAAACGTGGTTATTTACCAAAATCTCAACTTGCGATTTTTAGTACAATTCCTATACCTCCATTACCAAGGGCAGCGGGAGGTAAAAATAAACAAATAATATAGTTTTTTAAATTTATTTTATTAGGTAAACGTTGCAAGTAGTCATAATTTTATGACAAAAAAGTCTCCGTACGTTAACCAAAATATTTAAATAATAAACCATTTGTTTATGTTTTATAAAGAAATATAATATTTTGACGGAGTTCCTTTGGTTTTTTCACCAGACAGACAAAGCGACGAATCATTGAAATGAACCAAAATTTTGACTTCGCATACAATCAGAATAAAATATAATTTTATTTAAATATTCATTTAATACCGTAACCAATTATTAACAAATGAATTATCTAATAACCAAGCCACTGCCGGTTCACCAGTCTTATGTTTATTGTCAACAAATACAAGTACATAGTTATATTTTTTATGTTATTGAAATATCGTGAATATTTTTATTGTTTAATAATAAAATATTGTTGTATATTGTTGCAAATTAGCAACAATGGTAAGTTTGAACAATAGTTTAACTGTTTATTTTTGCTGATAACATGTTTTATTATTGATATTTTATTAATATCGGACGTCGTAACTCATTACAATATCACAAATAATTCGGCGAAACTTTTTAAATGTTTGTGTTAGTTTAAATGAATATCCGTTCGTTCAGTGATAGGTTTTTCCCCAAAAAAAACTTATTTGTTTAAATATTTAAACAAGTACAGTTTACACTAGGTTTCCAGCGAAGTTCCCAAGGAGTGTAAATGCTGATTTAAGCCTTTTTTCAACAACAGGGCTTATCTAAAGCTTTGTCTAAGGCTTTAGGGACTTTAAGGTCAATTTACACCCACAAGAAGGCAGCAAATAGTTAGGAATATTTTAGATTATTTTTTTTACTAATATTATATTAAAGTTAAATTAATTTGCATTTTAAAGGATAAAATGTAATTAAAGTTTTCGGGTTCGGGTCGATTTCGTCAATATTTAAGGACTGGATAGTGTAGTTTTTATTTGGAGTGTCTACCCCATTATTTAATTTAATACTGCACGCATGATTAGTTGTTAAATAAATGGCTAGAAATGTAAAATAGTCGGGTTCAAAACTATCAAAAATTTGTCGTATTTTTTTAATTTTTTTTTTTTTAAGTTTTGATTCAAAAGTTTTCAATAGACTTACATTGTGTGGTTATTTAAAAACGTACACATATTCTAATATTTAAATTTATATAATTTTGATTCAATTATTTTATTAATTTTGTAGTAAAAAATAAAAAGTAGACACTTATAGAAACGAAACTACATTTAACAACGATCTATAGCACTGGCTGTATATCTGAAAATTATTTCGCGATTTCAGCTGAAGAAAACATCACGGCCACTCGTCGCTGGCATGGAGAGTGCACCCCAGGAGGCACTCTTGTGTCATTAAAACAGATATACTAAGTTATAGTTAGATTTAATTAAATTTGCAGTTAAAGTTTTATTTTACAGTTTTAAATGATTACAATTAGTTTATTTGTGTTTTAAAGTTTTAATTTACAGTTTTAAATAGTTACAATTAGTTTACTTGCATTTTAAAGTATTAGTTTGCAGTTTTAACTTATTAAATTGTAGTTACACACACCTGCGTTTTTGAATTAATTTTGCAAACCCACGCACACCCACACACGAAATCATATCTATGAATGTTGTGTGGAAAATTTAAGTCAAACATTAATTTTGTTATATATTTTTAATTGTTAACAACTTTTGCGTTATCTGCAACGATTTTTATAGATGTACCAACGATAATATGTAATACAAGAACAAAAGCCGCAAAAGCATAACTAAAGTAACACATTTATCTTTCTATTTCAGATTCCATGCATGGCCATGAGGGCTTCGGAAACATGGAAATGGGAGACCACCTTTAGGAGAAACAGGCGACAAGGGAGTTCCGCTTTGGGACTCCACAACTCAAAAATTCAAGCGTGTTGTCAGCATGTATAAGGTAAGAATCTTACTAGATTTCATACTATTTGCTTTACAATTCTGTGGCTTTAAGGCACTTTGTAAGGAGCTTAAATGAACATCTCTTTTGGCATAGAATATATATATATATATATATATATATATATATATATATATATATATATATATATATATATATATATATATATATATTCCTTAACAATACATAATTTTGAGAATGAGTTATTTAATTTTACTAGTCAATAAGAACTACCTACTACAATGTCACATGACTGCTCGGGCCCTATACTTAAGTAAATAAAACGGGAAGTGGCGGGAGGTATTGCGCTGGCCACAACAGATTTGTTTTTACAAATATTTTATCCTTAATTGCAGGCGCATGTTATAAACCTTTTAACGGCCGGCGGCCGTTATTGATCTCTTTTTATGTATGTGTTTAGTTCTGTTAATTCACAGTACGATATGGTATTGCGATTTTTTTTTATAGATATCCGATCAAGGCCATCTGTATTATGAACGAATTAACAAATTGGCATACATTTATCTCTCTCATTTGCAATGACTACAAGTATGTGCGATAAAGATGGATATAACACGCTTGTTTTTCAAAAATTCATATTGTTTCGACTAAGTTAGGACATTCCATTTTAAAACAATACTCGTTGTTGCCAATACTTTCGCTGTAACGTTTATTAATTCAGATATATTACTTTGATTCATAGCCGTACAAATAATGTAATTTTTGTCAGCGTTCCCGGCACTGTGTCAGTATCTTATTTTTCACATATTTGGTTTTACATTTACTAATAAACTTACCAGTTGACTTAGTGTTTAATTTTGAAAACTTTTACTGTAACATACATTTTTATAATAATGAAAAAACAATAGTATCACACATTTAGTGGCATTTGATATAAGGCAGTATTTTAAACCGGTTAATTTAACAGGCTTAACAACCAGTTTGCAACTATTAAGCTATCCTTTACAAAAAAACTTTTAACAGGTATGGCATTCAATTTCTTGCCTGCCATAAAATTATAGATATTGTAAAATAGCTTATTATAACATTAATATACAACAAATTAATAATTTGTATTGCACATTACAAAAACATAAAAATAAATTAATTTCTCCTTCGTCTGAAATAAATACATTTTTACATATTTCAAATGAATTTGTTGTTGAACCACGTGACCCCACCTTATCTATTTCGACCAATCCTAGCCTTCTTCCTCAAAGCATTGCAGGCTGGAAAACACGCTGCGTAATGGCAATGAACAAAGAAGACACGTGCTTTGAGATATAAAAACTGATTACAAAGGAAAAATTGATGAAACAGTGCCAGAAATATTATAATAATTGTTGTTAAGTCTTTATTATTATCGTGATATAGTTTTTGAAGCCCTGTCGAACCTGAATTCAACATATTTCAAGCAGAATTTTTTTATGAAACACTGGTTGAACTGTTTTGTGCATGTTTGCAGAATTTTGTTTTGAACGGTGAGTCTAAAATTGAAATTTTCTATTGGAATTTTATTGAACTGAGTATGAATACCATAATTTTCTTTGAATTTATATGTCTACCAATATTCAAACGATGTAATTTATGTTAATAGAAATAATTTCAATGAATATTATGTGCTTTGGTTATATATTTATAATTTCAAGTTTTATGCTAATACGAAATTGTGTTTATTTTTTATGAATTTAGTCAAATTTCAATCGATTTAATTTTGATCTAGTTATAAAATATTGATCTGATTATTGATCCAGATCTTGAAATAGATCTCGGTATATTTTTGGATATTGGTTCGGAATTTAATATTCCGAGTGGAGCCAATTAGGGCATTAGGGGTGAACATAGGGATTTAACATATAAATTTTATTGATTTCCTGATCGGTTCATTTTACGGGAAACTATATACAGTGCAAATTTGTTAAGAGTTAACATTGTTTTTACATTTTTGTTTGTATATAGATATCAGTAATGATGAGGATATAACGATATTAATATTCTTATCGTGAGGGGTTTTTTCAGACGTCACCTCACAGGCAGTCATTGCTAACGTGGAGAGTCAGCACAGGGATACTTTTGTTCCTTTCAAAATTTGGCATAATTTTATAGTCTTATGGAAAATAAATCACGTATTCTTCTAAAACTATTTCCACTATAATAATTTATAATAAAGATATGTTACTCATTCGAATTATTTAACTTCAGAAAAAAAATTAAAGATGTCTGATCAAGGTCATTTACGATGAAAAATAAAAATAGAATTAAATCGAATAGAATATTTTTTTAATATTTATAATTAAAGGTGACGGAAGGTAATAAAATATAATTTTATTTTAATATTTAATTATTCATTTAATATCGTAACCAATTAATAACAACAAATTATCTAATAACCACGCCACTGCTGGTTCGCTATTCTTCCGTTTGTCACTAAACACAAGTAGCCATCGTTTATATGTTAGAAGTACCTATCGTGAATATTTTAATTGTTTTAATAGTGAAATATTGTATATTGTTGCAAATTAGCAACAATGGTAAGTTTAAACAATAGTTTAACTGTTTTAATAGTTATCTATGCTGATAACATGTTTTATTATTGAAATACTTGTATTTTAAAATAAATTATATTTATGTTACAGAGTTCCAGTGAATGAAAAAATGTTTCTTGGAGGATCGATCCGTATTGGAGTTTTCTGTTTCAAAGAGCCGTCCTGGGATAGCTGAGCCATGCAGCCCTGTTGGGCTTACTGATGGCTGAGTTGTTTTCATCAATGTAAGTCTTTATATTATGCCTCTCTTCACTGTCGCTTTTTTGCTATTTATTTCAACGAAAAAGTAAATTCATTTTTCTCCTGAAAATATAATTTATGTTGTTGAATTTAATACAAATAATTGTATTTTCTTCTATATTTCTTTTCCGAGGCACATTGTTAATGTCTATCTATGTTAACATACCGGGCGTTGTAACTCGTTACAATATCGTAAATAAATTTGCGAAACTTAGTATAAATATATATTCGTTCGTTCGGAATAGGTTTCTTTCCCCAAAAAAATTGGATATGTTTAAAAATATTTTTAAACATGTACGGTTTACAATACAGGATTCCAGCGAAGTTTCCAAGGAGTGTAAAGGCTGGTTTAAGCCTTTGATCAACAGCAGGATTTGTCTAAAGCTTTGTATAAGACTTTAAGGACTTTAAGGCCAATCTACAACCATAAGAGGGCAACAATAGTTAGAATTATTTTAAAGTCGTGATTAATTTTATTGCTAATATTACATTAAAATCAAATTCAGTTTCATTTTAAATTTGGGGTAAAATATAATTAAAGTATTGCCGATACTTTTTCGGGTTCGGGTCGATTTCCGCTTTATTTAAGAACAGGGTAGCGTAGTTTTTATTAATTTAATACACTACACATGATTAATTTTGAAGTAATTGGCTAGAAATCTAAAATACTCGGGTTCGAAACTAAATCTAAAATTTGTTGTATTTTTTTATAAATAAAGATTTTTTTTTTAATTTAGATTCAAAAGTGTTCAATAGAAATTACATTGTATAATTATTTAAAATTTATTTTTTTTAATTCAATTATTTCATTAATATGTAGTAAATAATTAAAAAATAGACATTTCATTTAAAAACGAAACTACATTTATCAATGATCTATAGCACCGGCTGTAGATCTTAAGAACATGTTGTTCATATTGTTTATAAACGATATTGTTGATGTGAAAAATTCTGAAGCACTACTTTATGCTGATCTAAAAATCTTTAAAACTATCAATTTACATGAATGTTGTCTTTTGCAAAATGATATAGAAAATGTTATTGGCTTGGTTTCAAAAATCTAAATTGTTTTTCAAATTCAGCAAATGCAAAATAATGAGCTACCTAGTAACAAAAAAATGTTCATACTTATCCTTGTCATGGAAAATTTCTATCTCGATCAGGTTACACAGTATACGGACCTTGGTATATTTTTTTATAGTAAGTTTAATTACAATTTGCATTATGATCACATAAAAAAGTCATCATTAAAAATATTAGGATTCATCTTTCGCTCTTGCAAATCATTTCATAATCTGTCTACTTCACAACGACTGTATTATTCGCTAGTAAGATCAAAACTGGAAACTGTCTCCATATATGGAATCCCATATACAACAAATATATAACTCAACTGGGATCTGTTCAGAAACGATTCGTTAAATATTGTTTTTATAAAAAATATAATCACTATCCCAGTTTTGATATTACATATAACGAACTTTTATCTGACGTTAAAATTATAGCTCTGTACAATCGCCAGAAAATACAGTGTTGCTTATTTTTGTACAAAATCATTAACAATGTTATTAATGACAGTTGTATCCTAGGCCATCTTGCACTTAACATTCCTCGTATATCATCGAGAAACAAGTCAACTTTCCATTATAATAAAGTTAGGACAAATTATGAAATGAAATCTCCAATCTGGTAAATGTGCAATATTTTTAATGAAATCCCTTGTAAGATAGATGTATTCGCTGATTCATTCAATATATTCAGACAAGAGTTGATAAATTACTTTAGATCTATACAGGGTGTTATATTTTAATGGACCCAGCAAATATCTCGTTTATTTATTAAGTTAGTAATTTCTTTCATATAACATGATTTATACAGCAACAAGCTACTTGATGACGGATGTACATTCATGATACCACTTCCGGTTTATTAGTAATTAATATCAACTTTGAAATTTCAAATGGAACATACTATATTTTTTTGCAAATTTGATGTACGTTTCAAATTTGTAAAAACATATAGTATGTTCCATTTGAAATTTCAAAGATGATATTAATTACTTAATAAACCGGAAGTGGTATTATGAATGTACATCCGTCATCAAGTAGCTTACATGTTGCTGTATAAATCATGTTATATGAAAGAAATTACTAAGTTAATAAATAAGCGAGATATTTGCTGGGTCCATTAAAATGTAACACTCTGTAGACATTAAACTTTTAATAATTATATTTCATTATAGCTGTTAAAATTACATTTTTTTCTTCATAGTTACTTGTATTATTTTGTATTGTGTACTTTTTGCAGGGCTTTTATGTATTTAAACTTAGTTCTGTTGGATTGTTCAATAAATAAATAAATATTAGGTTTTTCGCGATTTCAGGTGAAGAAAACATCATTCGTGAACCAAACTATACTATCCTCTTGGAATTATTAATATTAAAATTTTAAAGTATAATCAACAATTATTTGGTACAATGCGGGAAATGGTTAGCGGTATGTTATTATCCATTCCTTCGTTTATTTCCTGTATTGTACACATGTACAATGCAGGAAATGGTTTGAAGAACATTATCCATCGTTTTATTTATTTCCTACATTGTACACATGTACAATGCAGGAAATAGTTAGAGGAACGTTATCTATTCCTTTACTTATTTCCTATATTGTACATGCAACATACAAACATACAGTAATTTTTTTAAAAGATGTCCGATCCAGGTTATTTGTATCATGAACGAATTAACAAATTGGCATACATTTATCTCTCTCCTCTGCAAAGGCTACAAACATGTGCGATAAGGATGGATATAAAACGTTTGTATTTCAAAAATTAATATTGTTTCGACTAAGTTAGGACATTTCATTTTTAAAAACGATGCTCGTTGTTGATAATACTTTCGCTGTAACGTAAGTTTATATATTGATTCAGATACATTACCTTGATTCATAGCCGTACGAATAACATTATTTTCTGTCAGTATCACTGACATTGTGTCAATATCTTATTTTTCACATATTTGGTTTTACATTTGCAAATAAACTTACCAGTTGATTTATTTTTGAATTTTGAATGCTTTTATTATAACATATTTTTATAACAATAAAATAACAGTATCCTATGTACCCTCATAAAAACTAAACAAACGATACTACTGAATTTGTTAGAATGGACGGAGCAAAAATCTGAATTCATACAATTCGTAGATGACCTTGATTGGACATCTTTCAAAAATTTTGTACATTAATTATATATTTATAACTCAGACAAAAGAGTTTACTATTGAATGTATCTTTCTGAAAAACAATAATTTTTGGTTATTGACGTTGCCATTAAAAAGTTATGGTCTAATTATAGTCGTGACACTCAAGTTTCATACACTCGTGGTTCACTAACAATAAGAAATACCATTTTAAAAGATGGATTATCATACCAAATTTCGTTATTATAAGCATAAAATTTTAAAAATGCTTGGGGGGGGTGGATTTTTTAACAATTATTTTTAGGGAGTCATATTTTTTGGTTACATTATATACGCAAAACATTATATTAATAAAGCTATATTATACATGATGGTGACCAGTACAGTGGAACATAGGACTTTAACATGTAATGTAATGGAATTTAACAAAAAAAATCTGATGTGACCAACACAGTACTTCGCGCCATTTACCTATGTATATAATTTTTATATTACTTCATAAATTTATCCATACAATATATAGAAAAAGTATTAAAGCAAACTTGTGGGAAATGGAATAATCTTTAATTTTTATAATAACAAATTGAGAAAAAAATACATTTAAAGGTATTTTTTGAAGAAAAACTTATCTTGAGCTTCAAGTAAACTCTCATTTCCGGTTATCCGATTGCCACCAAAATCTAATCAGTTCTTTCCATATTAGAATAAGGTAGGAATACATGGTTTCAAAACTTTCTGAATGATAGTATTTGAGTTAGAGCGTAAAGAGGATCCGCACACACACATACACACATACACATACACATACACACACACACATACACACACACACATACACACACACACATACACACACACACACACATACACACACACACACAGACATCATCGTGAAAATGTTAAAATTGGATTGTAGGGACTTCAAAACGTGGTCATTTATCAAAATCTCGATATGCGATTTTTAGCACGATCCCTATACCTCCCTTACCAAGGGTAGCGGAATGTAAAAATTACAAATGTTTAACGATTTATGTGTCAAGTTAGTTTGTTATATTTATTATTTTTTGTAATTTTTGTTCTACTTTATTGCGTTGTTCTTTATCCTAATCATTAAAAAATTCTTTTATTACATTTGAAATTATTTAACATCAGTTTAGTTAGTCAAGGAATTAACTTTATTGTGTACTGTAGTCGATTTGTTGAAACGAGAGAATGTGCGATCATGTACGAATTTTGCCCATTGCCTTTTGTTCCTTACTATTTTCCTAGTGTTTTGAACCGACATGTTTTTCTCATGTAGGACCTTCATAGTATTAACTTATTCCAATTGTCTTTAGGTCTTCCTCGGTTTCTTTTTTTTCTGCAACGTTCATCATTCATATTTGTCCAACCGGTAAATTATAATTGTGTTTGAAAATTGAACATTTTATTTACAGAAAACGGATACATCTTTCAGAGCTTTAGGAAGAAATTCAAAATTGGTGGTGCTAGAATACAACCAATTTAATTTGAATGGGGGGTAAAGCTGTTCGCGTCCGTGGTAGAATACCACACGTGCCCTCTGGTTAACGCTAAATGAACAGCAAACGTCCACCGCCAAAGAATGGGAAATAAATTCGATTTAAACAAAATACAAGATACATCAAATCGAATTAAAGTTTTTGTCGCTGATATCTTCATAATTAAATCAATTATTTTAAAAATATATCACATACAGACGCAGTATTTAACGTAGAAATCAAATATTATGGAATAATAAACCGAGCAACATATTCCGTTAAAAGTTCAGCAGAATTCACAAAAAATGATGTATGAAAATGTCCGTTTATCCCCGTCAGACTTGGCGATATATCGAAAATTGTTCCACGTATTCGCATAGATGTTGCTCCATCTCGGAAGACGATACGGCGGCGTAGGTCAACTCATAAACTGAAGTAACAACGTGGCATGGCGATGATGTGTCCATTCGTGGTGGTTTTCTTAGCTGAAATCACGTGGAAAATGTAAGTCAAACATCAATTTTGTTATACCTATATTTTTAATTGTTAACTTTTGCGTTATTTGTAACGATTTTTAAAGATGTACCAACGATAATATGTAATACACGAACAAAATGAAAGCCACAAAAGCATAACTAAAATAACTCATTTCTTTTTCTATTTCAGATTGCATGCATGACCATGAAGGCTTCGGAAACATGGAATTGGGAACAGAAGAGGGCAGAGCACCTCCAACAGGAGACAACTAAAAAATTCATGCGTGCTGTCAGCATGTATAAGGTAAGAATCTTACTAAATTTCATACTATTTGCTTTACAATTCTGTGGCATTAAGGCAAAAGCAGTATGTGTTATTTAGAATTTCAGCAAATTTTGTCTAGTGATTATAATTACTTTAATTTGCAAAGCGCTTAAATTGACATCCCTTTGGCGTAGAATTTTTTTATATATAACAATATTGTCTGTGCTTCTAATAGCTCTTCAATGTCAATATTTCACAATTTTGAGAATGAGTTTTTTAATTTTGAGTATTATATTGAATAATAATTGTGAAGATAGGGGATAGGAATTATATGAAGTGTTTCATTTAACTTTTATGTTTTTCATCATTATTAAATATATTTATGTGGTTGGAACCGCTAATATTATATTATATTTTTTCTGAATTAAACCATGTAATCACTTTATATCCTTACATAACAAAAATATTGAGAAAAATTCAAAGGAAATTAAATAAATTTTATGATAATTATTTTTTAGCAGGCTATATGTATGAAAAACAAAAACTCTGCTATCTGTCAGTTTGAATTATTTATTATATGATGTTATTAACAAATATTTGTTTCGTTTTAATTTAAATTCAATTTGTTTCATACACCGAAAACTAAAAATAAAATTTATTTAAATTTCAATTGATTTTTTTAAAAATATTTTGTTATGTAAGAATATAAAAACTTTACATGGTTGAATTCAGAAAAAATACTCTATCGAATGAACCTAATGAATATATACTATCCTATTTAAACAATCTGATATGGCCAACACATGACTTCCCGCCAATATCATGTTTAAAATAGCTATAAGCTTTAAATAAAGTATCACTTCCGGTTATTGTTTGTAAAAAATTTAATTAGTTCTTCCAATAAATAGAAAAGTCTGTAATACGAAATTTTTGATTATATTTTATTGTTTTTTCTTGAAAACTTTTGAGAGTGCCAAATTAAGTACCACTTCCGGTTTATCATATATAGGCCAAATCTTATATGTTGTTTCAAATTATAAATGAGTTTTAAATACCAAATTTGAGAAGTTTTGGATCATATTTTAATATATTTTTTGAAGTAAATCTGTTTAGAGCTTCCAGTAAAGTACCACTTCCGGTTTATCAATTTTAGTCAAAATCTAATATGTTATTTCCTTTGATATAAAAGTCTGAAATACTAAAATTGAAAAATTTTGGATTATATTTTAATATAGTTCTTCATTAAAAACTGTTACGGGCTTCAAGTAAAGTATCACTTCCGGTTCATCAATTTTAGTCAAAATATAATATGTTATTTCCTTTGATATAAAAGTCTTAAATACTAAAATTGAAAAGTTTTGGATTATATTTTAATATAGTTCTTCATTAAAAACTGTTACGGGCTTCAAGTAAAGTATCACTTCCGGTTTATCAATTTTAGTCAAAATGTAATATGTTATTTCTCTTAATATAAAAGTCTTAAATACTAAAATTGAAAAGTATTGGATTATATTTTAATATAGTTCTTCATTAATAACTGTTACGGGCTTCAAGTAAAGTATCACTTCCGGTTCATCAATTTTAGTCAAAATATAATATGTTATTTCCTTTGATATAAAAGTCTTAAATACTCAAATTGAAAATTTTTGGGTTATATTTTAATATAGTTCTTCATTAAACACTGTTATGGGATTCAAGTAAAGTATCACTTCCGGTTTATCAATTTTAGTCCAAATATAATATGTTATTTCCTTTGATATAAAAGTCTTAAATACTAAAATTGAAAAATTTTGGTTTATATTTTAATATAGTTCTTCATACAACATATTGTTGTTCCACTTGATATAAAAGTCGTAAATGCTAAAATTGAAAATTTTTGGATTATTTTTTAATCTAGTTTTTCATTAAAAACTGTTATGCCTAGTGCACACGGAGAAACTTTTAGTAAAGTTTCCTGAAATTTGTTTCCCGAAGAAGAAGAAGTTTTGGAGAAACTTTTGCATCTACGTACCGTGTGTTCACACGAGAAAAATAAAAGTTTCCTCAAAACTGGCAATTTTCTCTCAATCTATAGGCTCTTGGAGAATTATTTTTTCGAAAGAGAACAAGAAGTACACAAAATTACATGTAGGAATTAAATTTAACTAAAAGTAAATGGAGAAATAAACTAAACTATATGTGCTTATAACTAAGAATTCTAACAGAACTAAATTTATGAAGTAAACTAAACTACATAAGATTTCTGAATAAACTACACTGAAATAAACCAACTTTTATAAACAAGAATTATTGTAATCGACGCCAAAAATCAAAGTTTTTGTGCTCCTAACCTCTTTTTCTTTACAAGTGTCATAATAGATGAGAAGTTAGGTGCACGTCAAAAAGTTTCCACAAAACCTCTCAAGTTTTAACGGCGCCGTTAACTTTCCGGAAACTTTTCATACTTCTTCTTTTTGGGAAACAATTTTTCGGAAACTTAGATAAAAGTTTCTCCGTGTGCACTAGGCATTATGGGCTTCAAGTAAAATTTTTGGACCGAAAACATTACGTACCTTACACTATAACGACTACAAGTTTCACCGAGATATGCTACGGACTTAACATCATGTTTCCCAACAAAAATTACAGTAAAAAGAAGATTCCATTAGAATGAAATAGTTATATATTTGTCTCTCTGTCTTACAAAAAACAATATTTGCGAGGAAGTGTACATTCCTGTATTGTGTATTACTCAATGGTCACATAGATATGTATACGTACGGACTTAACACTGTTCCCCAACAAAAATTACAGTAAAAAGAAGAGTCCATTAGAATGAGATAGTTATGTATTTCGCTCTCTGTCTTACAAAAATAAATATTTGCGAGGGAGTGTTCCATCCTGTCTTTGTTATTCTATGTCGTGTTGTCTCTCTCTTACAATATATTTCTCTTTGTCATACAAAAATCAATATCTAGATCATATGCCTACATGTAGGAAAGGTGTATAGTTATAAATAAAATAAAACCACCAATCTCAAGCGTGCTAAGGTGCACTTGATTTTTTTTACAATACCTCCCGCCAACTAATTAAAGTGTAAAGATGACAGTAGATATATTTAT
The DNA here is from genome assembly GCA_951394225.1 of Harpalus rufipes. Lineage (NCBI taxonomy): Eukaryota > Metazoa > Arthropoda > Insecta > Coleoptera > Carabidae > Harpalus > Harpalus rufipes. The sequence continues at coordinate 9,434,526 of OX596288.1, read as the reverse complement.
CAACAATACCTCTCGGTAATTATAAATGGTGATAAAACACACACATACATATATACATACACTAAATAATGCAACAGCACCTCCCGCCAACTAATACAGTTTAAAGGTGACAGTATTTTTTCATCAACAATAGCTTCCGCTGATCACAAATAGTGATAATACACACACATACATAAATATACTTACAAACACTGAAGCAACAGTACCTCCTGCTAATTAATTGTATAATGTACACATATTAAAAAATCTGATATGCCCAGCACAATACCTCCCGTCAAATCTGTGTGTTTTGTACATATTCTATACCTAAATTTTCTTGCAAAAGATTCTCGAAGTAACTCATTTCTCTTTCTATTTCAGATTGCATGCATTATAGTTATTTTTCAGTAGGTTATGAATGAAAAACAATTGAGCTTAAATTAAAATGAAACAAATCAACGTTATAAACAGTGTTCTATTTGATTTCTATCCCAAATAATTCAAAATGACAAATAACAGTTTTTGTTTATCATACAGAACCTACTGAAAAATGACTATAAAAATCAAATTTATTTAAATTTTAATTGCATTTTTTTTCAAAAAAATTATTATGTAAAGATATAAAAGTAATACATGGTTCAATTCAGAAAAAAATACGTTATCGAATAGGCATAAAAAATATGTATAATACCATTTGGAAAAATATAACTGTATTGCAATTTGAGAACCATTGGTTTAAAAAAAAAATTCTTTAATAGGATGTCCCCCTTGGTTTCCTATAACTTTGTCCTATAATATTTTTTTGTAACTATAATAAAGAAAATAATGGCACTGGTCTGTTTTGGTGTTACACCCTGTATAAATCAAGTTGTCTTGTGTAATGAAGACACGTTTGCCATGCGAAATTTTATCCAGCAGTTTTCGAAAGGATTTAAAGGACACCACAAACTAATAATTATTATTTAATAGGCACACCTTTGGCTGATCCGACATGTCAAGAAACTTGGAGTATTTGGATGCAGCTTTCGATTTCAACACTGCAAATCTTCTAAAGCAGCTTTTCGAAGCGTAGCTGAGCTCCAGATAAATCTTCTACGGCGTAAGACGACCATCAATGGATGAACTGGTAGGAACATTAATTTTTTATAAAATGTTTTGTTCTCATACTCAACCATGAGAACTTATAGTCAAAGGATTATGACTATATGCCTAATTATTAACTTGTTCTCCTATTCAACCATGAGAAATATAAAATATTTTGTTCTCATACTCAAGCATGAGAACTTATAGTCAAAGGATTATGAATATATGCCTAATTATTAACTTGTTCTCATATTCAACCATGAGAACTTAGCCAATGAAATATGACTATTATAAATGTCTAAATATTATATCTTGTACTCAAATTCGATTTTGAGTACTACATTGATAGAAATATAACTTTCATGAATGCCTGTATTAATATTCAAACAATTTAAAATTGAAATGTTGACTATTTATCAATAAAATCAATATCTGGAAACATATGATTAGCATATATCTTTCAGGAATCGGACATCAAGAAGACTAGATTAATTAATATAGGATTTTTCATGTAAGAATAACATTGCGCACTGTAGAAAAAATAGTTTTCTAGTCGGTGTCAGCGCAGAATATAGAGCGAATTGAACTACCTATAAACGAAACATTATTGAACAATGCCATTCTTACATGAAGAATAATATAGAATATAAGTTAGTTTTAAGTTCTTTGAAACTGTATTTTCAGGTCTTAATTAAACTTTGGCTCATCGCGCCGTTGAGCAAACACGCGTTTTCTTTAAAAATTAAAAATAAATTTATTTAACTTGAAGTGCATTCCCTTTCGATGATTCATCATAAAATCGTGCGTTTTGATTGCCCAGACGGCATCTAGGGAGAGTGAATGTGAAAAAAAAAATATATGAATTGGTGTGTCGGGGCATGCTTGCTGTCGAATGGTGAGAGAATCAGGAAGTAGGGGGTGTGAGATTCGAAACTTGTTTGTGGGTTCGGGTTTCCTTATTTCTTTTATTATTAATATCACGGTTAGTGGGATGGTTAGGCAGGATTCGTGCGCGATTTCCATAATTGAGTGGACTGATATGTATAGCATTCACAACGCCATGTGAAACCTATTATTTTGGTGGATCGCTTCACACTTGTGTGAATGTTTCTAGGGACAGTTTAATTCTTTTGTACCAGTGCTGACCGTCGTTCGTATCGGCCCCTGCTCTAGATTGGACGCTATAACCGCTAGACTCAAATGAGAAAAGTTTTAAACGAACCTGAATGCTTACACAGGAAGCTTTCTTATGGCGTTATGTGCTCTCCTCATCCGGAGGCAACGTAATCATCGTTTAATTTTAATGGCAACGAATAATTAAAGACAAAATAAAGTTTTTCTTTGATTTAACTTTGTTTGAGCACACGGGTGATCGTGTTCGGTGTTAGGTGTATCGGGAATGGCCGGGCGATGCCATCGGGAGTAGCTTTTTAGGTTGCATCCAAGCCGAGGAATAATCATAATTGCTTCCCTTGTCCTTAACTAGCTCGCGTTTGTAGGCCGACATCCTAGGGGTCGCGAGGGGTCGGCAAAATCCCCCCGTAAACAACTGTGAGGATCACCCCGGCATTCTCACTTTTTGTCTTAGATCGTATATCTCTCTCTCACTTCATCTTAGCTTAGCATAGTCTAAATATAAGATAGCTTGCGTATACATAAGATAGCTTAGATATAAGATAGGCAAGGGTTGTTTTTGCTTTTTGAGAGAGAGAAAATTGACGTAACTTACCATTTTTAGATTTGCTTTTGTTTAAAAAAGATATTAACGTAAGGTAGGATTTTTTGTGCACTTCATAAACTTAATTTGGGGGGAACTACAATAATTTAAGTTAGATTATAAGGTATTATTGTATACGGAATTGTATTTATTTAATAAATGGTATATATATAGGGAGCGTAGGAGGCACTGAGGGTGGTGTCTCCCTATATATATACCATTTATTAAATAAAGCGTTTCATTTATAGTTTTAAGATAGTTATAAGTTAAAAGAATTCCCCACTGCCGCTGTCACCGAAATTGCAGTGCCGTTTGCAGTGCGTCTCCATGGCTTCTTCTGCATAACGACTTCTTTAAAATGTTTGTACAATAAAACAATCTTTTAATTTTGTTCATTTTTATTTAAACCCATCACATTAGTTTTAAAGTTAGGTAGTTTTAGTAAAAATTGTAATTATTATTAAGTATTTTGACGCGATCAGGACAAAGTTAGATTTTAAGTGTTTATTGTAAACGAAGCTTTATATTAATAAGTATTATATATTTTGTCGAGTGGGTGGTTGAGGTGGTAACACCAAAAATATATATAATATAATGAATATAAAGGTTCGCAAACGGTCTTAAACCGAATAAGAAATCTTGTACCTTTAACAATGGGAACAAGGAATCTTATTTGGGGATGCCAAGTTTTAGTTTGTTAAATTAATCCATAAGTATTGTAAATGGAACTCTATTTAATATATTTTTTTTATTTTAAAAATATATAATATTAATTTAGAGTTTCGTATCAGTTATAAAACTAAAATGTTTGTTACCAAATAATTATTCTGGTTATATTATTTGTTGTTAGTTATTTTGCATCTTTATTCTCTAAATAAAAGTTAAATCTTCCGGTTAAACTTTTATTTGCAGAATAAAGATGCAAAATAATTAACAACAAATAATATAACCAGAATAATAATAATTTAATAGGGTAACAAATGTTTTAGTTTTATAACTAAACCCTATGTGACACTTTTATAAATAGTTAATAGATTTGTTCACAAATTTAGTAGGAAATAATTATGAACAGAATTTTTAAACTTAAAATCTTGCGATTCAATTGTTACATTTCTGTTCATAATTGTTACTAAATTTGTTAACATATCTATTAACAATTTATGACTGTCAAATAGTCCTTTGTAATAATGCCAATAAACTTTAATTTTTAAAAGATAAAATCTTGTAATTTCTTACAATACAAATATATTTTTATATTAAAAAATAGAATTTTTTTCTAAGTCCATACCTTACACGTATGTAGTTTTTAAAACGGCCACCAGTTGGCAGCACCTGTCGAAAACGTAGAGTAAAATCGACCAAAAAATATTTTTTTTGTGTACATAACGACGTACATACATAATTTTCAATGGCATTTAGTGTTTAGACTAAATAAAAATTGGATTTTATGCCCATTTTGTATGTAGCTGTATTTTTTTCTAAGTCCCTTGTACGTATGTACTTTTTAAAACGGCCACGTTTCAATTGTTCATACATCAAAATAACTGAAAATTGCCAAATTATAAAAAAAAATCATAAGATTTTTTGCAACTGTTTTTATTTGTTTTCATTAAGTGGTAAATTATAACATCCATGTATCCGCTTCCCATTTGCAGACATATAAGACCCAACAATGATTCCAAATTCACAATAGGCCTTAATTAAAACGTTTACCGGAAGTAGGTGCTGCCAATTAAAGGTCATTTTAGGAACTATTTAAAATTATTTATGTGCGTTTGTATGTTTATACATACATACGTACATAGGCCTTAATTAAATCGTTTACCGGAAGTAAGTGCTGCCAACTAACGGTCATTTTAGGAACTATTTAAAATTATGCATGCACGTGTATATGTTTATTTATATCTACGTGCATAGGCGTTAAATAAAGCGTTTACTTGAAATAGGTGCTGCCCCCTAACGGCCATTTTCGGAACTATTTAGAATCCTGTATGTACGTTGTATAGGCTTATTTCTGGTTGCCTATATTTTAGGCGCAAAGCTTTTTAATAGGTGCTGCCCTCTAGCGGTACTTTTAAGAACTATATACGTATAGGCACTTGAAATTGTACAGAATTCAACCCCTAAATAAAAAGAATAAAAAAATAGTCAAATTATATTTTAATTTATATTTTATTGTATAATAAATTGTACATTTACATGAAATACAACAATGTAACACAAAAAACAATAAATACAAGTAAAATTTATACAAACTATTATGTAAACATCCCTATTTCTAATTTTTCAGGACAAGGGTAAGTATATTTATATATAAAATACAAAGAATTAGAATTAAAAATACAATTTAAGCTATGAACATAATAAAGACAACAATGTATTACAATTAAACAATAAATACAAGTAAAATTTACACAAACTATTAATTAAACATCCCTATTTCTAGTTTTTCAGGACAAGGGTAAGCATATTTATATATAAAATACAAAGAATAAGAATTAAAAATACAATTTAAGCTATGAATATAATAAAGACAACAATGTATTACAATTAAACAATAAATACAAGTAAAATTTACACAAACTATTATTTAAACATCCCTATTTCTAATTTTTCAGGACAATGGTAAGTATATTTATATATAAAATACGAAGAATAATAAAAAATACAATTTAAGTTTTGAACATAATAAAGACAACAATGTATTACAAATAAACAATAAAAATTACTTTAAAACTAATACAAGTTTTTATTTAATAACCCCTTATTTATTCCTGAGGAAAATACCACAACAAAGAGACAGGGAAGTATGTACAATTGATTTCTCTTAATTGGGACAACAGGGAAGTATGAGAACGTTATTATGTATATTAATAAATGTTGTAAAATTTGTTCAACTTTTTAAAAAAACAAGCTGTCAAATTTTAATTAGCGAATTTTTAAACCCTTGGCCCTACGCCCTTGAAACTTAAATATGTTATTCTACGACCCCGACATTTCAAAGGATTCTAAGGGAACGCGAAATTTCAAGGAAATCGCTCAAAACCCAGCCGTTTCCGAGATACGAGCCCTTAAAGTTTTCCGAAGGGTTATAGCTATAATTTGTCTATTTGAAGGGCTAATGGGATGGAAAATAGCGTATCTGGGGTATTTAAACACGACCTTTCGATAGGCCTGCGCAGAATTATTGAAAACCCTTCAGTTTACAACATTCTTAGCCCTAAAGTTTATGGCCCTTTGAATGAGCCCTTAAGTAAAATCTGACTAAAAACTTAAATGTTATTCTACGACCCCGACATTTCAAAGGATGCTATGGGAACGCGAAATTTCAAGGAAATCGCTGAAAACCCAGCCGTTCCCGAGATACGGACCCTTAAAGTTTTCCGAAGGGTTTGACGCTTAAATTCGTTAATTAAAAGGGATTAAAGGGCGGAAAATAGTATATCGGGAGGATTTGAACCCGTGCTTTCCATTGGCTTGCACAGAATTGATGAAAATTTTTTGGTTTACAACATATTTGCTCTTCAAGTTTGTGGCGAAGGGCCTGTGCTAATTCCTGTACTAAAAGGGCTAGAAAGACCGGACAAGTGTTGTTAAACTTACTTGGATCTGCAAAATTGAAATTCGTGGTCGAATTTTCCCTAAGAGCTCAAATAAGCCCTTAGCCCTTTATAAAAGGGCGGACTCCCACCGGATGGTTATTTTTGTACCTACAGAACTTAATACTAAAGGATAGGATAGGAAAATTCGGAAAAATCCTTAAAAATTAGAATATTTCCCTGTCTCTTTTGTTATTACATAGGAATGGTAAAGAAAAAAACGCATTTGTTTATTTATTCTTATAAAAAAACATCTATAATCTTCATCCAGTGTTGTAGTTACCGTATCCTATCGCTGGGTGTAGTACGGCCCTTCGCGGAACCTGTAAACAATCATAAACATTGTTTATTTTGTGCGCCAAAGTATAAAAGATGTAATCAATTAACACTTAATTAGTGTTAGTTGTTACGTTATAATATTAATATTATATTTTTATAAGGGAGATTTCAGTTCCTTTCTGACTTTGATGAAGTGAACATGGGGTTCTTGTGAATAATCGTGTATTGCGATAGTGTAGTGTTTATAAGAAGCGAAAAACTTACTATTTTTTATTACAATCAATCTCTTGTTTGATTTATAGTTCGCGATATAAATAAAAGTATTTATATTTACGCTAAAACTATATTTATTTGTTCATTATCAAAGTATATTTTAACTTTGTTTTATTCAGTGCTGTAATTGTTAATTTAATTGGTCCGAGTGTTGTGTAATGATTACTTGAAAGTGTTTTCTAATCAGCGTAAATCGCCGAAGACAATACAGTTCAGGGATGAAGTACTAGCCGACGATATGTTGAGAAAATTCGCCTATCATTGCCATTATAAGTAAGTACTAAAATAAAAAAATATTGTTTGTAGCCGTTAAAAATCGCGTTTGCTGAAATCTGTTTCAGCCGACTGAAATATCTGTAACTATGTGTAATCATGTAATTTTAAGCATATACATGTTTTGAAATAATCATAACTGAAACATTTTTTAGCGATTAAAACTTTTTGAAATTAAGTATACATATAGAAAATTACTCCCTAGAATGTCATTACAAGTAAGTACTAAAATTAAATGTCTTGTTTGTAGCAATCAAAAATCGCGATATCTAAAATATGTTTCAGCCGGCTGAAAAATATGAAATATATGTATATATAGAGAATTTAACTTTACAGGGATTGTGTTTATCAAAACGAAGATTTAACAGCTAGCCCATGGACAAGTTCACAAGAAATATCTACCACCAGAGTAACTTACCATTGATGTCTGAAGTCTGCAACACCAGGATGTCGGCTTTCCACGGCTGCATCTGAAAAGAACATACATAATTAATAAAATAGTATAATAAAAATATTTGTAGTATAATTTATTCTAACTTAAAATGGAAATTGTTTGAAAAAAAGGTTGTATATGTATGTACCTTTACTATGAAGTTTTAAGTACTCTAATTTTTTTTGTACGATGTGTACCTTATATCTCAAAATAATTTAATATCGTACACATTATACAATGCACTCAGAAACTGATTAATATACAGGGTGACACTGAAAAATGGGCCACTCAAAATAACTATTATTTATAATTATTTTTTTATTCTGTTGCCATATTTGTAACTAGGCTTAGGGGCTCACAAATCATAGTATTTGACATGATGTTAGCACTTCCAATAACATTAACTTTCATATTTCAAACAACCTATATATTTTTATATGTTTGGAATCTACGTAAAATTATGAATTCAACGATGTGATTGAAGTGAATTTATTTCTTCAGTAAAAATGAACTTCAAGCATATCGTAATTTTATGTAGATTCTAAATATATAAAAATATATAGTGTCCTATTTGAAATATGCAAGTTAATGTCACTTCCGATTAAACCGGAAGCGCTACCATCATGCCAAATACGATTATTTGTGAGCCCCTAAGCCTAGTTTACAAATACACCAAGAAAATTTAAAAACAATTACAAATAAAAAAAAAAAATTTGAGTGGCCCGTTTTCCAGTATCATCCTACATACCTAAGGTGTGCAACAAAACGTAGAAGGTATAGTTTAATAGGGTTTTAAACACATGTGGAAATTGTCCCTCTTGTACATTTTAAAGCAAAAGTACAAGAATTGTTTAAAAATTAATTTTACTTTTAAAGTTTTCATGTGTTCCGCGTTTCGTTGAACACCTGTATATATATTTTCATAATTGAATTTCTCAGTTTCTTTAATACTTAGATATTTTAATAATTATGAATAATTGATACATCTTTTAATGATTAGCAAATAAGATCATATTATGTTATATGACGATTGCAACTAATTCATATATATTACTTTCGATTATTATATTGTTACAGAGTACTGTAACAGAGAAAAGAGTTGTGGACTTGGACGAACTGCATCAGGAGTCCTGAGCAAGTTGCATGGCCGCATTACTGCAGAGCATCGCACCATAAAACAACCCAAACATGTTCTGGTGCACATCGCATTTTTATTTATATGATTATGTAGATAAATAAATAAAAATTCACCTCTCAACATTTATATGAAAGTATATAAATATAACCATTATAACGTGAAAATCATATGTCATTATACAACATATATACATGTTCATTTTCATATTTGTATATTCTTAAGATCTTTTCAGAATGTATAATATTTACGTTCACATATATCACGAACGCATGTAATACATATATCATTTGAATAGTATAAGAAACGGAAGAGCATTTCACATTATGAACATTTTTTAGTCCCTATAATACATATAAAGCAAGCTGAAGTCAAATTTGAGAAGTACAGATTACTATTTCTTTTAGTTTACGAAATAGTAATTTTTAAAGTTGCTGTATTCAGTAGGCATATAAAATATTTATATTAAAATAAACATAAAAACAATTATGCTAGGTATTAAAAGCATAATTCTAAAATAATCCTCTAAGTGCATATTAAATGAAAAGTTGCTAGCACTCTCAGTTTTCGAAATATTTAATTTAAAGTTGCTCTAGTTCTAGTTAACAGACTCATACCGTAACAAACATGATCGAATTTTTTTCAGCGAATCAAATATTGTGAAATTATAATTATTCATTCAAAAAATAAACCCCAAAATCCAAATTTGTAAGGTACAACTATATATCTTGAAATAAAATTAACTTCCTGAAAATTTGGAAAACAATTTACTATTGCACTTAGTGTTTGATATATTTAATATTAAATTTACTGTACACATGTCTTGAAATAAGCATTGTTGAAATTATTTTCAGTGGTTCCAAAATCTTAAAATAATGTATGTAATTTATTTAAATTAGACTTGAAATAGAAATTGTACTAATTTAAAATTTGGTTGTATCGTAAATATATCTTTTATTTACAACCCTTGTGTACTCAAAAAATTTTCCCGCTATTTCTACATTCATAAAATTAAAAACACCCTGAACAAATTACATAATACATAAGATGCGATTATTATTTATAATGACTCATTATTATTTAATTATTGATTTGTACTTCTAGGGGAAAATTATCTAACACCCTGACTATTACATGAATTAATTCTTTCAGTTTGTTTGTTGCAGTGCTAGTGTAAAGATGTGTGTGGTGTGCTCTGATCACGAGAACGATTTCCTGGTGCTTGGAGAGAACGTTAGGATACCTGCAGGAGTTGGAATTATATCCATGGATTTTATTTATTTAAAGTGAGTTTTTTTATTTCTTTTATATTACTTTATAGTTGTATTCTTTATTCGATATATTAACCATTAATTCCGAGGGATTATTCTAATAGACATAAGCTATATTTAAATGATTGCTCGTACTATATCGAAAATAGTTTGCATTAATTGATAATTATTTAATATTTTAACCATATACGATCTTCTACCATTTTATTCGTTAGATATATATGCAACACCGTATATAGTTTTATAGCATAGATAATATTAAAAAAAGGGTTTTCTTATGTTAAACACCTGTCATGAATTCTCTTGTTCACCCTGTATATTATTTAATATATATCATTTTATGTCATATACACATATTTTACTACATATATTTTGTTTCATATACACGTAATTATGAATGTGTACAATATTACGACAAATGGTAACATCATTTTTACTTCCTTGTACGTAAGTAAAGGAAGTATTGTAATCGCGAAAAATTTCGGTTTTCAGATTTCAACGGAAATATCCATTTTGATCATCCCTGAATCCATTTTGACTAATTTCGTCGTGACGTCTGTACGTACGTACGTCCGTACGTACGTACGTACGTATCTCGCATAACTCAAAAACGGTAAGCCGTAGAAAGTTGAAATTTTGTATTTAGGACTCCTATAACATCTAGTTGTGCACCTCCCTTTCTGGTTATTACACAATTTCTAGAAGTGGCACTTTACATGAAGCCTATAATAGATTTTAATGAAAAACTGTTTTAAAATATAATCCGAAACTTTTCAAATTTGGTATACAAGACTTTTATGTCAATCGAAATAACATAATAGATTTTGGTTCAAATAGGCTAACCGGAAGTGGTACATTACTTGAAGTTGTTAACAGTTTTTCTTGAATAAAATGATTTTATTTTGTTTTTAGAAATAGATGCTTCAAATAAAAGTTTTAGAGAATTAATTTCTGCGTCTAGCACATCAAGTATTATTAAATTAGCCCTTTGTATAAGCGAGATATGTAAATTTAAAAATTATATACTTTTTTGTTTTTGTAATAAAGCTTGCTATGGATTAGGACAAAAACATAAAAAAAATGTTCATGTTAAATTACGTTAAATACGTGCAATTTTATGATTCGTACAATAACAAATATTATATTTTTATTGTGAAATTAGTCATATTCATTGTTGTAATCAAATATTTCTTTGTTGTAATTAAAACTCTCTTTAAAAACTCCGTTTATGGTCCCTGTATATCTTACTGTTTTGAAGTTAAAATTAATATTTTGTAATTTATTTATTAAAAAAATATGTATAGTTTCATAATCGTACAAGGAAGTCATGTGGTGTCCACATCAGATTTTTTATTGATGAAATTACGTAACTTGTACTTCATTATTAAAAATACTTTAATATCGTACATACAATATAATCTATAATTGATTCTGTTCATTAATATTAAATATCTCGCACTTTCTTTCACATTAATATTTTTTGTTAATAATTATTATTATGAATAATTGTAACAATTCTCAATAATCTGCAAATAAAATCGTATTATTTTCTGTGATCGTTGCTACTAATTCATATTTTTTGTATTCCAACACATTTTCTATTGTTGCAGAAAGATAAGCTGTACCTATAACTACACAGGACAGGCGAGCTGTAAAAGTACTCGAGCGAATTGCAGTTCATGAATCCTGATTTTAGCGTTGGAGATTGTCACATTGTTGCAGAGCATCGCATCCCAAAACTACCCCAATATGGATTTTTTACACCTCTCACCTCGTCATTATTTATAAAATTTATGTAAGATATATAAATAAAACTTCAACTCATACCTATAAAATAAATGAACAAACCGTTTTATCGTAAAAAAACATCTACTCTACTAATAAAAACTTTATGAACATATGTCTTAAGACACATATATACATATTTATGACAATAAAATCATGTTATACAATTCACATATTTTCATTTTCATAATTATATTTCAACATGTCAAAGCGTATTACATTAGGTTCACATACATCACAAATACACAGTACATTATGTACATACTATTTCAAAGGTACAGGAAACCGTAATGATTTTTTTCAACTATTCATACATTCTGAAAATAATTATACATTATACTCGTACAAAATAATTTCCTATATCTCAATTTGAAGAGTACAAATGGCTATTTCTCTTAGTTTAAGAGATATTAATTTTTAAACTTGCTATTTTCATTGGAGATGTACAAGTCCTGAAACTAGCATTACTGAATTTTTTTTCAGCGATTCATACATTCTAAAATTAAGTCTACATATAGTAAATAAATTCCTTATTATTATTTTGAAAAGTATAAGTTGCTATATCTTTTAATTTTCGTGATATTCATTTTTAAAGTTGGTATTTTTAATAAACATCTTGAAATAATCATTACTCAAACAATTTTCAACGATTTAAACATTTTGAAATTACGTATACATATAGAAAATTACTCCCTATATCCAAATTTGAAAAGTACAAGTACATATTTCTCTTAGTTTTCCTGATATTCATTTTCAAATTATACACGTTGTAAAACATTACTGATTTTTTTTCTAGTAATTCAAATCTTTTGAAATTATATATAAATATAGTAGATTACTCTCTACATCAAATTTGGAAAATACAAATTGATTTTTACTTTCGTTTTTAATATACTCATTTTATAAGTTGCTTTTTTCAACAGACATATACCTGTCTTGAAACAAGCATTACTGAAAACGTTTACAGTAATTCCAAAGTACTGAAATTACGTATGGATATAGAAAATAACCCTATATATCCAAATAAGATTAGGATAATTCGCTATCGCTCTTAGTTCTTGAAGTACTTAATTTTTCAGTTACTATACATAATAAGAATCACATATGTAGAAATGGTAAATATTTGAAACTTTAAAAATTCAATATCTAAAAAATATATAAATAAGTGGGTTGGGGACTTAGCCCTATTTTTCTGTACCATCATTTGCATCCCTTACATACATACGAGTACACACTTGTAATCTAATACTTTGAGAAATCTTGATCGTTCTAAATAAAATATAATTAAGGAAAAGCCGTTTTATTTCTATTATGATATTTATTAATAACACATTTAACTCTCTTCACGTACGAATTGAAAAATACTTCATAATACATTCGCACTTTGCAAAATAGTTAAATATATTCAAATTTGTAAGGTATAACTACACATCTTGAAACAAGCGTTAATGAACTTTTTTCAATTTAGGATTTGGGGAACGAATTTTGCAGTTTGAACTAGGTAGAAGGTCGTAGGTTCCAATAATGTTTTTGTCATATGGTTCTGCTGTGATTCTTGCCAAAATTTGGGCTTTAACTACTAGTGTATTACGTAGTTTTTCAAAATGTAATTCAACAATGTATAAGATTAGCACTTTCTAAATGTAACATTAAAATATTTTTTTCTTTAAATTCAATAGCTGATGCTGGACAAATTGTAGTCCGAAACGTCCTTCCATTATGTATATAATAAAGTGACTTATATTTATGGTCAAATTTTATTGGAACCTACGGCCTTCTACCTAGTTCGAACTTTTTTTTCAGTAATCCATAAGTTCTGAAACTTAGTATACGTATACAAACTTAACCCTCAGAAACTTTGGAAAACTTAAGTTACTATTTCACTTAGTGTTTGATATATTGAATGTAAAATTTATTATACACTTGTCTTGAAAAAATCATTGTTGAAATTATTTTCAGTGGTTCCAAAATTTTGAAATAATGTATACCTACATATACAAAATAAACTTCAGAATCCGAATTTGAAAAGTATCAGTCATTATATCTCTCATTTTTAAATTTATTCAAATTAGACTTGAAAGAGAAATTGTTTGATTGTATCGTAAATAGTTGCTATCACTCTGTTTACGAAATATTTAATTTAAAGTTCCTCTAGTTCTAGTTAAAAGACTTATACCGTAACAAACATGATTGAATTTTTTTTCAGCGAATCAAATATTCTGAAATTATATTTATTCATACAGAAAATTAACCCCTAAATCCAAATTTATAAGGTACAACTACACATCTTGAAATAAAATTAACTTCCTGAAAATTTGGAAAACATAATTTACTATTTCACTTAATGTTTGATATATTTAATATTAAATTTACTATACACGTCTTGAAATGAACATTGTTGAAATTATTTTCAATGGATCCAAAATTTTAAAATAATGTATGTAATTTATTTAAATTAGACGAAATAGAAATTGTACTAAGTTAAAATTTGGTTGTATTGTAAATATATCTTTATTTACAACCCTTGTGTACTCAAAAAAATTTCGCGCTATTTTTACATTCATAAAAATGAACAAATTACATAATATATAAGAAGCGATTATTATTTATAATAACTCATTATTATTTAATTATTGACTTGTACTTCGAGGGGCAAATTATCTAACACCCAGACTATTACATGAATTAATTCTTTCAGTTTGTTTGTTACAGTGCTAATGTAAAGATGTGTGTATGGTATGCTGTGATCACGAGGGCGATTTCCTGGTGCTTGGAGAGACCGTTAGGATACCTGCAGGACTTGCAGTTATATCCATAGTTTTCATTTATACAAAGTGAGTTTTTTTTACTTTCGTACTACTTTATAGTTGTATTCTTTATTCGATATATTAACCATTAAGTCCGAGGGATTATTCTAATAGATATAAGCTGTAATTAAATGATTGCTCGTACTATATCGAAAATAGTTTGCATTAATAGATAATTATTTAATATTTCAACCATATACGATCTTCTAACATTTTATTCGCTAAATATCTATGCAGCACCGCATATAGTTTTAAAGCACAGATAATATTAAAAAAAGGTTTTCTTATGTTAAACACCTGTCATGAATTCTCTTGTTCACCCTGTATATTATTTAATATATATCATTTTATGTCCTATACATATACATATTTTACTACATATATTTTGTTTCATACACACGTAATTTTGAATGTGTACGATTTACGACAAATGGTAACATCATTTTTTTATTGGTGAAATTACGTAACTTGAACTTCATTATTAAAAATACTTTAATATCGTACATATTCTACAATATAATCTATAATTAATTGATTGAAATATTTATACATTCTTTTCATTAATATTAAATATCTCGCACTTTCTTTCACATTAATATTTTTTGTTAATAATTATTATGAATAATTGTAACAATTCTCAATAATCTACAAATAAAATCGTATTATTTTCTGTGATCATTGCTACTAATTCATATTTGTTGCATTCCAATATATTTTCTATTGTTGCAGAAAGATAAGCTGTACCTGCTACACAAGACAGGGTTGCTGTAAAAGTACCCCAGCGCGTTGCTGTTCAGGAATCCTGATTTCAGCGTTGGAGATTGTCACATTGTTGCAGAGCATCGCACCCCAAAACAACCCGAATATGGATTTTGTACACCTCTCTCATCAAGTCGTTATTTATAAAATTTATGTAAAATAAATAAATAAAACTTCAACTCACACCTATAAAGTATATGATCTAACCATTTCAACTTGAAAAATTATTTACTCTACTAATAAAAACTTTATGAACATATGCCTATAAGACACATTTCTACATATAAGCATATTTAAATAACAGAGAATAAAATCATGTCATTATAAAATACTTATTTCCATTTTCATAATTATATTTCAACATCTCAAAACATATTACGTTATGTTCACATACATCAATATCACAAATACACATACACACACACACTTACATACATATTATTTGAAAGGTACAAGAAACAACAGAGCTAAGTCTACATATAGTAAATTCCTTATTATCATTTTGAAAAGTACATACAAGTCGTTATATCTTCTTTAAATTTTCAACGTGAATTTTCAATAAACATGTCTTGAAATAAACATTACTGATTTTTTTCAGCAATTTAAACCATTTGAAATTAAATGTACATACAGGAAATTACTCCCAATATCCAAATTTGAAAAAATCTTTATTTATTTTGGTTCTCATGTTATTCATTTTCAAAGTTACTATTTTCAATAAACACGGAAATAAACATTAATGAAACAAATTTAAGCGATTTTAACCTTTCGAAATTAAGTATACATATAGAAAATTACTCCCTATATTCAAATTTGAAAAGTACAAGTACATATTTCTCTTAGTTTTCGTGATATACATTTTCAAATTATATAATTCGTAAAATAAACATTACTGTTTTTTTTTTTTTCAGTAATTCAAACCTTTTGTAATTATGTATAAATATAGTAAATTATCGTCTACCTCTACATCCAATTTGGAAAATACAAATCGCTTTTTTCCTTTAGTTTTTAATATATTCATCTTATTCATTTTATAAGTTACTTTATACAATAGATATTTACCTGTCTTGAAACAAGCATTACTGAAAATGTTTACAGCGATTCCAAAGTACTGAAATTACGTTTACATATAGAAAATAATCCTATAAATCTAAATAAGATTAGGATAATTCGCTATCACTCTTAGTTCTTGAACTATTTAATTTTAAAGTTACTGTATACAATATAAGAATCACATACGTAGTAATGGTATTTAAAATTAAAAATTCAAAATCTTGGAACTATACATATAAGCAATTGGAATGGGGACTTAGCTCTATCTTTTGTACCATCATTTGCATCCATTACATGCATATGTAATCTAACACTTTGAGAAACTGTGATCGTTCTAAATAAAATATAGTTAAGGAAAAGCCCATATTATTTATATTATGATATTTATTAATAACACATTTAACTTTCTTCATACACCAGTTGAAAAATATTGCATAATACATTCACACTTTGCAAAATAGTCATTTGTGTATCTAGAGCAGAAAATAATACTTTACGCTCATGATACAATATACTTTTTTCTACGTCCGTTGAAAGAGATAATAAAACACTTTGGTTTCTAATCTTACTGTGAATAATTTCATTTTTCATTTATCACAACTAAAAATTTCCATTCCGCTTTGAACCAGAAAAACTACAAGTTGTTCTGTCAACTTCATTTATCAATTTTCTTCTATAAACTGACGACTTGAAAAGCCTACTTTCAAAATGGATGTAGAAAAAATTATATTGTTTCACATTGAAAGAAAATCATGTCATCGATAAAAAACATAGGTACATACACTGTCACAATTTATCATTAATACACTCGTACTATATACACTTACGATATTATTCATATACATATTTTCATCTCTGAAAAATTCGTATTGTCTTAGAGATATGTAAAAAATGATATACTTTTACTCTGTTATGCTTATATGGAATAAAATACCTTAATAAAATCATACAGAAAAACGCATGTGTTCATACATCTTCATACTAAACTACTATACAATCATTTTATTGAATACAAACACATAATAAATAAATATGTAATATAGTTTATATTATTATTTATTACTGTACAGATTTTACGCTGTGGGAAAACACTCATATATTCACATACTTAAAAAAAAACTATCTTTCATCTTACCAAAAAACAATATACTTTTACTTACGCTGTTGATTATAAGATAGTAAAATAGTACGTGTTTGTATTCGTAATTGCATTGTTGATAATGTATTGTTGCACAGTCATTAAAATTATATATGATATACTTTACATTTCTATATTTTTCTGACTGTATATACTTCCCATATATTGAACACATATATCTAGTTAGGTATGTACATACATATATAAATATCACAAATCTGTACCATTAAAATGTATATCTTAATATGTTACCTAACGTCGCAATAAAACTTATTCCTAATAAAAAATTGACTACATATTCTAGTTAAAAATCTATCATTCCTTATACATATATCTATGAGATAAACAATTATGTATAGTATCATTTTAAAAGTCAAATTTGACGTAATTAGAGCACATATCATCTCTGTATTTGTGAAACTGCGACCGACTTATAATGTACCACAAATACACAGATCAAAAATTATTTATTCATTGTTAAAATAATGTATTTCATGTATTATGTATTGTAAAATCATTATTATGTAACCCATCTCTGACAAATAAATCCTTGTTATAAATAACAAACTATTTCATTCCAATACACCGATCAAAAATCGCATTTCAAAGATCTAGGTTCATATCCCGCTTGCTAGCAAGCATTTTGTAGGCCGCCAATCTGCAACCAGAACGGCGACCTACAAAATCCTGCATTCCAAAGATCCAAATTCGATTCCTGCCTACTAGCTATCTGCATCCAGCAACCAGCCGAGCTTATTCACCCCATCCTAGCTAGCCACCAGCAAAACCACCAGCCCGTGCCTAGCCTGCGGTCTAGGGGCGAATCCTGGTGGCCAGCTGGCCAGCTAGCTAGAAATCCGCCAGCCAGCTAGAAATCCAGCAAAAGCAAGTATATAGCTCGATTACGTAATTTCACGGAGCAGAGTGTCCGGTACAATCCCATCACTCACGCTGAATGGCTGTAAATTCAACAAACAGCTGTATATAAGGCTGAAATCTGTGGTGGGAGTGCTAGGATTCATGAATCCACCACCAGGCGATTGAATTTTGAATTTTGCGGGAGAATGTCTTGCTATAGCCTGTCGATTCTACGAATTTTAAATTTTGATGATCAGATATCTTCCTATAGCCAGCAAGTTTAAATTTTATGGGCACATGTCTTACTATAGGCTTTCGATTCTACGAATTTTAAATTTTGATTATCAGATATCTTGCTATGGCCAGTAAGTTTAAATTTTGTGGGCACATCTCTTGCTATTGCCTTTCGATTCTGCGAATTTTAAAATTTGGTCTTGCTAGAGCCAGCAAATTTTATTTTTGTCGAGTATATGCCTTGAGATTGGTTGAAAATCCGTCTGAGAGCTCAAAAATGCTCGTAGCGGCCATAATATGCTACTTTTCAGCCGCTACGGCTCTAAATCGTCGATTTTACGTGATTTTTGAATTTTGTCGACTAGAAGCCTTGCTCGGCTCGGATTTTTACTAGCTAGAAACGTTGGCATAGGCTACCTGCATTTCAGAAACGCATGCTGGTGCACTAGGTTAGAATTTTGGGGCGCTTGTTATAGGCTGTATATCATCGATTATGTAATCGAGCTGCCGTGGACCGCTCGCTGTATATCGGCGATTACATCAGTTGCGATCTTTCGCTCGCTATATATCGGCGGTTATATAATCGAGCTGTCGTGGTTCGCTTGCCGCTGCTCTCGGTTCGATTTTACTGGTAGCTGGAATTGAACTTGGATTTTTTAGTTCGCAAGATTGCTGCTTGTAAATCATTAAGCTGCTGCCGATCGCAAATCGATGCTCTAGATCTAGATCGCATTTGGGTGAATTGTAGGTTGCCTGGAATTTTTTAATTTTGGGTATGGAAAAATTGGGATTTTAAATTGAAAGATTGTATTCATTTTGTTGTGTTTATTGGTCATTCATATAATACATTTTAAATCTAATATATAACGATATGAATTAGAACTTAGAAATAAATAAAATGAAATAGGTATCATCAAATGTATATTATGTATTTTTACGTGGTAACATTTTGTACGTATTTTGACATTTTCTCTAAGACTTATCGAGATGGAGATATTTTGGATGATATATATTACAAGACACAAAAGTAGATCAATGTATATTAAATTTTATAATGCAAATAGCTAGTGTGTCTGTAAGTCTTAGAAAAACTATATCAAGTATCAGGATATTAAGTAGAGCAATAAATAAATATCAGATATGTACAATAACATATTAAGTTCTATCTTCCAATACAGTTAGCATATATGTGCGTATTTTACAAGTCGAGAACTAACGGAATTTGAGTAATTCATCTTGGAGAACAAGGATATATTGTCAAATTTAGGTCATTTTATTAGCTATTTTCTCGCGATTTATTTGTTTAATATGTTCATGTATGCATTAATTAATTGAATATTTTAACAGCTTAGAAAAGTTAATAATAATGATATATGTATTTGCAATTATAAACTTTATTAAAGAATATGAAAATAATGTGTAATTAATACATGATAAATTCGTCAGCAATACATATGAGTAAAAAATGTATTAATTAATAAATAGATCAGTATATGAAATTAGTTTTTTAAATTACCTATTTGAATGAATCTTACTTATTAAATACTTATCATAATAAAAAGAGAAATTGTAATACAGTTCTTTTGTAGTGTAAGTATGAACAAACTATACTAATTTTTTCACCAAGGTAAGGGTTATCTTATATTTTAACCAAAATTAGGATTAAGATTTTTTTTGAAGCGTTTGAATGTTGGAATATGTGATTGTATAATATTTGATATGTATTAGTAAGTATACATTTTGTTCGTATATAAGTATCTCAGGCTATGTACTATGTATACATATACTCTTTATATAGGTAGGTATAGGTATGTATATATTTTTCACACACATTGAGAAATAAACAATATACATATATATATACATATATATATATATATATATATATATATATATATATATATATATATGTAGGTAACACACTAACACACAGTAAACATATAATAATGGAAACTTATAATAAATAAAACCAACACATTTATATTAAACGATATTATCGACAATTATTATTTAGGTATTTATATTTCACTGTCGTCGTTGTTAATCCCGAACACTCCGTTTCCTCCGACGCACAGAGCACACTGCACTAACATCCACCAGAGAAAATGTATCAAATTCTAGTAGCTCAGAAGTTTATGAACGAACGAGATCCACTCACACTCAGCGAAACAGACGTATGACTAGTAGTGCATTCCACAAGAACATTCTGGAACATCATCATTATTTAATGTGATGATGATATATATATGAAGATGATATATGGGTTTGAATGGTATAAATTTTGATAAATTACCAATATTTTTTTTCTAGATTATATAGCTCAATTTAAATTAAAAGATGTATGCAGGATTTTTCCTTTAAAATAACCAGCGCTTTTTTGGGCGAACTAATGACTTTAGAGAAAAATGTTATATACAAAAAATGATCAAAAATAAGGTACTAATTTATCAGTAATAACAAACCGAAAATTCAACCAGCGGTTCTCAAACGGTAGAACAAAAATATATTATTTTGAGTGGTACACTATATAATTTTAGCCCATTAGATAGATTTTTTTTTCTGATTACAACGATGTAAATATTGTATAGGTTTATATAATAATTATTTCGAGAAATGGTATTAAACATTAAAAATAATGTTACAATATTGCAATGGGGTACGCAATTACCTATTGCCTAGGTTACACTAGTAGTAAAGCCATTTTTATTACATACTTTCTGAAAAAGCTTTCAATAACGTCCTTTAAAATGATTGATTTTTGACAATGACATTTATTTATCAATTTCAAACATTTGAATATGTCAACTGAACTGATTTCCTTCGTGTAATGATCTGTGGTTTGGACTGTGTGATATATTACCTCAGATTATTCTACAAATTATATTCTTAATCTCTATCAGCCGTATTCATAGTAACTGAGATAGACTTGGTTTAAACTAGTGGTGGGATCCGGATCCGGATAGTTTCGGTTTCGGATCCAAAAATATCCGGATATCCGAATAATTGAATGTTGAACTATCCGGATCTCGGATCCAAATCTCAGTATCGGATTTTGGATCCGGATCTGAGTATGAAATTTTGGATCCGAATCTGAGTATTGGAATTTGGATCCGAATCTGAGTATATTGAATCCGGATCCGAATATCGAATCTTGGAAACAGATTTGAGTATCGGATCTTAGATTCGAATATGAGTATGAGTATCGGATTTTAGATATGGAATTTCAGTATTCGGATCGGTTCTCAAATTCGAATATTCTCAGTATTGAACCTTACATTCAAATATTAGCATCGGGTCTCATCAAAAGCACATAATAAATTAATGAAATTCATGTCTTATTAATATGTTACTTTATATAGGACTCTGTGAAAGTATAAATTCCTTATTTCTTTACGTTTGCACAAACTACCTGGCTATTTTAAAGGGGTATTATAAAATGTATTACTGTTCGTTTACTAGTGTTTACAGATCGCTGTAAAAATAAAGAGGCCCACTTTACCGGTTTGAAGTTTGAATTTTAACTCAATGCCAGTTGTTAGCCTTCACTTTCAAAATGAAGAATCGATTCCAGAATTAAAATTTGGATCCGGATCCGTAAACAAAATATCGAGTCCGGATCCGGATCCAAGTTCAGATCCGGATCCAAGTTCAAATCCGGATCCAGGTTCAGATCCGGATCCAAGTCCAGAACCGGATCCAAATTCGAATTAAATTTTCGGATATCCGCTTCAATATCCGAACGTCGGATATCCGAGGATCCGGATAGTTTGAAATCAGGGTTCTCGGGTTCAAGCTTTGTCGGATCCTCACAGCATTAGTTTAAACTAGGTTTACGTAGACTAGGTTTAAACTAGGGCTAACTTAGACCACCTTGGACTTATTCGTAGACCGAGTTTAGTCCTTGTATCCGTCTGGACAGGGTCTGCGATGCATATGATGTAAGCTTCAGACATAAATAATCGAATATTTTCAAATGTCAATTAGTTGTCAGTGTCAAAATGAATACTTAATATTGTCGTGATATTATCTAAAATAAGAATAGTATGTGCCACAACCACGCCACAACAATAATAAAAGCATGTATTCATATGTACGAGTTATGAGGAAAAATGGGAAGAAAAAATTTGTAAATTAAAACAGGAATATTTAAAAAATAAAATTGCCTGAGGAAATAATTTAGTAGAGTAGATAAGTTTAATTTTTATTTATGTATAGATATAATAATATATCATTTTGTAATTAAAGTAAATGCGATTGCATGATAGAGCGGGAACGAGACTGTAATAGAAGTTTTGTCCAGGGCCCTTATTTTTTGGTAATTCTGTGTGAGTGAAATTTTATATTATTTTTTTAGAATGAGAGTAAAATTTTGTCTTTTATTATTAATTTTAATGCATTCTTCCTCCGGACAAGTGCCTCGGTTACCCAATCTAACGGCGGTGCTGGTTTTCCCAATATATCAGAACTTTTATATGAGTATGTAGCTGCTTGCAATTTACAGAAAATGTGTGAAATTAATTAAAAATAATTTATACTCAAAATTTGTTTAATACATTAATTTTTATATAAAAATATTTGCCGGCTACAAATGAGGTTTGAAGTGTTCTCGTTCCCGGGCTTATTGCGATTATGTCTAAATAAATTCCCTGCTTCGTTACGACTATAGCATTATTTAATTCAACATCTTCATCATCTGTATTTCTGTCATTATATTTTCTAAAATTAAGTACACATTTTAATTATATCCAATTTACAGATATTATAGATATGAAATACCTTCAACATTGACGTCCTATCATTTCTTCATCTTCTACATCATTTATGTGTGCAAAAATATCTTGAATATCCTGAATTTATCCATTTAATATCAAAATTGTCAATCTGACAATTAATAAAAATTTCACATATCTTACGAATGCAATTTTCTTAAAGCTTACTATATTTTTATTGCAATGACAGGAACTTAGATCTAGTTAAAACTAGGTCTAAGTCAATCGTTATTATGAATAAGGAAAAAACTTAGTGCGAAGATAGACCTGGTTTAAACCACATCAGAAATACTATGAATACGGCTGTACGTCCATAAAAGATATATTTTTTTTTCTCAATTTCTAATATGTAGTTACGAAGTTAAAGTAAAATTTTTGAAAGATGTCCGATCAAGGTTATCTACGAATTGTATGAATTCATATTTTTGCTCCGCCCATTCTGACAAATTCAGTAGTGTCGTTTGCTTAATTTTTGTGAGGGTACATAAGATACTACTATTATTTTATTATTATAAAAATATGTTACAATAAAAGCATTCAAAATTCAAAAATAAGTCAACTGGTAGGTTTATTAGCAAATGTAAAACCAAATATGTGAAAAATATGATACTGTCACAATGTCAGTGTCAGTGACACTGACAGAAAATAACGTTATTCGTACGGCTATGAATCAAGGTAATGTATCTGAATTAATATACATATAAACTTACGTTACAACGAAAGTATTGTCAATAACGTGCATCGTTTTACAATGGAATATCTCAACTTAGTTGAAGCAATAAGAATTTTTGAGACACGCTTATAGCCGTTTGCAAAGGAAAGAGATAAATGTATGACAATTTGTTAATTTGTTCATGATACAGATAACCGTGATCGGACATCTTTAAAAAAAATAACTGTATTTGAAAATTGGCCATGGTCACCACAATTTAAAAAAAAACAAAAGCACACCTATAAGATGACCTCTGAAAGGTAAACAAAAAGTCTCATTTAATCGAAGACGTATCCAACTCTTAATAGTTTTCGAGATACGAGTATCAAAAGTAAACCCCGTAAAAACTCATTTTTCACTGCCTTAGATCTTGGAAATAATTGAAGATCGGATCCATATTGATTAAGCTTTTTTACTCATTTTGGTCAGTACCATAGACCATTAAAAAATATCCTTTTTTTAACACCCTGTATCAAATAAAATTTTAAATAATGTGAACCATGTGTTTTATATTTCAATAATTCTAGCGTGACTCATATTTAAACAAAATGAATAAGTATATGAATAAAGGAATAAATTGCAGCTATTTTTATTATTACATCTTTTTTTTAAAGAATGGTGAAGTAATTCTTGAACATATTTAAAATAAAATTTTAAAAATATGAACCATGTGTCTTGTTTTCCAATATTCTACCATGCCCTCATACATAAACATCATGGATAATAATGTTAATAAATAAAAGAATATGTTGTATTTAGTTATCGTTACATAACTTTAAAACAAAAAAATATCTCTTCCCCTGTTAACAGTTTTTTTATATGTAAATTGTTGTTCGAAACCACCTCAATAAATGGTGCGAAATTTTCTGCTGACAAGATATGCCTAACACCTTTTTTGACCAATGTTTGAAGAAAAAGAAATTCATTCTACCTTAGTTCTGAAGAACTGCTACTTTTCCGGCTCAGTCCGCCAGTCATTTGCATGTGGAAATGAAGTCGATCCCGGGGTTGAATCTAACGAAAGATGAGGCAGCTTTAGTAAAAAGTTACGTTATTTACATTTATAATACAATGAAATATAATATGGTTTTTGTACGATATTAATTAAACATCATTGTTCGTGCAATACATGATTTTATAGTATCCAATAAAATTAATGAATTGATAAAATTATTAAACAAATTCATCTCTACCTTTCAAATAACACTTGTCTATATGTTTTTTGGTATATTTAGTACAAATTATAAACAATTTCACTATTTTTGCAATAACAAACACGAAACACTAGCCACGCGTCACCTGTTCATTTGTTATAAACAGCGCGAACAGTACCAACTTAAACAGCTTAAATTTGTTGCAAAAAATGTTACTAACTTACATGAATTAACAAATAAATATTTAATGCATTAATTTGCTTTGGAATGAAGGATATTGTTTGAAATTATTTACCATACGAAATATGAAGGATGAAAGTAATTTATGAGATGCTTTCTCCACTACAACTATGGGAAAATCAAATATTTATTTATTAAAATTAATTCATACGTATATAGGTATATTTATACAGACGCGTTTATGCTAACTCTATTTTTAAACCGAGACGATTACATTCAAAACTACATTTTAAAAATTTGTTGTAGCCAGCACAATACCTCCCGCCAATTTAATTTCAATTCAACATAAGTATTGCATACAGGGTGTTATATTTTAGTGGACCCAGCAAATATCTCGCTTATTTATTAAGTTAGTAATTTCATAATCACATCATAATTTTATAACAA
Organism: Harpalus rufipes; assembly: GCA_951394225.1. Classification (NCBI taxonomy): domain Eukaryota; kingdom Metazoa; phylum Arthropoda; class Insecta; order Coleoptera; family Carabidae; genus Harpalus; species Harpalus rufipes. The sequence goes on along the minus strand of OX596288.1, from coordinate 9,408,588 downwards.
CTAGATCAAAATTAAATCGATTGAAATTTTCATAAAAAATAAACACAATTTCGTATTAATATAAAACTTGAAATTTTAAATATAAAACCAGAGCACATAATATTCATTGAAATTATTTCTACTAACACAAATTACATTGTTTGTATATTGATAACCATATAAATATAAGACTATATCATTCATTAAGTTGTAAACCAAAAATGTGTGATTTTCCTAAGTTACTACGTATTACAGCGGTTATTATTAAGTAACCATGGTGAACGAATATACGAACCTTTGTATATTCGAATATACCTACAGTAAAATTTTTGAAAGATGTCCGATCAAGGTCGTCTACGAATTGTATGAATTCAGATTTTTGCTCCGCGCATTATGACAAATTCAGTAGTGTCGTTTGTTTAGTTTTTATGAGGGTACATAAGATACTACTGTTATTTTATTATTATAAAATTATATGTTACAATAACAGCATTCAAAATTCAAAAATAAATCAACTGGTAAGTTTATTAGCAAATGTAAAACCAAATATGTGAAAAATAAGATACTGACACAATGTCAGTGTCAATGACACTGACAGAAAATAATGTTATACGTACGGCTATGAATCAAGGTAATGTATCGGAATTAATATATAAACTTACGATACAGCGAAAGTATTATCAACAACGAGCATCGTTTTAAAAAGGAATGTCATAACTTAGTGGAAACAATATGAATTTTTGAACGACAAGCGTATTATATCCATCCTTATCGCACATGCTTATAGCCTTTGCAAAGGAAAGAGATAAATGTATTCCAATTTGTTAATTCGTTCATGATACAGACGACCTTGATCGGACATCTTTCAAAATTTTTACTGTACCTTCGTATATTCACTTATAAGTGCGTTTTGTTATTTTGTTCTACGTACTTAGAACTGGCTATGTCATTTTTAATTATATTTACGGACATGATCTGTTCCTTTCGAACACAGTATCGAGTATATAAATGAATCTGTAGTTAGACTTTGAGGAGGAAAATCATGCGTTGTATAGTTGTATGCTTTAAGTAGACATTTAAAATCACACTGACAGTTCCAAGTGCACCGAAACAAATAATTGAACACATCTATTATTTGACAGCAAGGCATTATTGAAGTACAAATTTGACAAGTAAACAAATAATTGTTTGGATCACAAATCTAGAAACTGCACTGTTGCTAGTTTATTTGAAATACAAGCATTTACTTTGAAATACGAGCATTTAAATGTAATATTACATACTACCACAACTATATTTAAAAAGATAGGTTATGTAGCATACAGTTTGACGTTTCTGTCAATATAAAATAGACCACAGGTCTACCGTCTACGTTAAATTTACTATTTACTTTTAATTTATATTTTTATTCCTGATATAGTCTACCTGTATACAACTCGACAATAGAAAATTCTCGACATACACGAGTTGCCTATTGGAAATTCCAGGCAACACGTTTCGTATAATCGAGAATTTTCAATCGTCTTGTTCTATAATATATGAAAATTTTGCCGTTCATACACAGTTGAATAAAATTCCAAAAGAAAAAATTGATTTTAGACTCACCGTTCAAAACAAAATTCTGCAAACATGCACTAAACAGTTCAACGAAAACCACATGTTCCATAAAACTTTTCTGTTTGAAATATGTTGAATTCAGGTTCGGCAGGACTTCAAAAACTATATCACGATAATAATAAAGACATAACAACAATTATTATCATATTTCTGGCACGGTTTCGCCAGTATTTCCTTTCTTATCAGTTTTTGTTTCTCGGAGCATGTGTATGCATCATTGTTTATTGCCATTACGTATTATATTTCCGGGACTGCAATGAGAAAGAAGGCTAGGATTGGTCGAAATAGATTAGGTGGGGGACACGTGGTTCAACAACAAATTTATTTGAAATATGTAAAAATGTATTTATTTCAGACGAAAGAAAAATGAATTTATTATAATGTTTTTGTAATGTGCGATACAAATTATGAATTTGTTGTATATGAACATGTTATAATAAGCTATTTTGTAATTTTATGGCAGGTAGGAAATTCAATAAAATACCGGTTAATAATTTTTGTTTAAAATTCGGTTTTCAAGGATGTTTTAATAGTTGCCAAAACGGTTATTTAAACCGGTTATTAAGCCTATACTAAATACAAGTATTTCAAATGTTCGATAAAATGGCTTTTTACTTTCTTGTACGTAAGTAAAGGAAGTATTGTAATCGCGAAAAATTTCGGTTTTCAGATTTCAGCTGAAATATCCATTTTGATCATCCCTGAATCCATTTTGACTAATTTCGTCGTGACGTCTGTACGTACGTACGTACGTACGTATCTCGCATAACTCAAAAACGGTAAGCCGTAGAAAGTTGAAATTTTGTATTTAGGACTCCTATAACATCTAGTTGAGCACCTCCCTTTATGGTTATTACACAATTTCCACAAGTGGTACTTTACATGAAGCCTATAATAGATTTTAATGAAAAACTCTTTTAAAATATAATCCAAAACTTTTCAAATTTGGTATACAAGACTTTTATGTCAATCGAAATAACATAATAGATTTTGGTTAAAATAGGCTAACCGGAAGTGGTACTTTACTTGAAGTTGTTAACAGTTTTTCTTGAATAAAATGATTTTATTTTGATTTTAGAAATAAATGCTTCAAATAAAAGTTTTAGAGAATTAATTTCTGCGTCTAGCACATCAAGTATTATTAAATTAGCCCTTTGTATAAGCGAGATATGTAAATTTAAAAATTATATACTTTTTTGTTTTTGTAATAAAGCTTGCTATGGATTAAGACAAAAACATAAAAAAAATGTTCATGTCAAATTATGTTAAATACGTGCAATTTTATGATTCGTACAATAACAAATATTATATTTTTATTGTGAAATTAGTCATATTCATTGTTGTAATCAAATATTTCTTTGTTGTAATCAAAACTCTCTTTAAAAACTCCTATTATGGTCGCTATATATTTTACTGTATTGAAGTTAAAAAAAATATTTTGTAATTTATTTATTAAAAAAATATGTATAGTTTAATAATCGTACAAGGAAGTCGTGTGGTGTCCACATCAGATTTTTTTAGTATTTGAAATATACCAATATTTCAAATACGTATTTCAAATACTTTTAATTATTTAAAAATTGATAAGATGTTACTGTATTGAAAAAAGTTTTTCATATTTAACTTATTCGCGTATTCTTATTCATATGAAAAAGAAGCTCCTACATTAACATAGGCAACTTTTATTTCAAGAAAAATTAAAGAATTACTTCATGTTATATTACAAACAGAAAACAGACCAGATAAGACGGAAGGTTTGTATTTCAAATACGTAAAAGTATTTCAAATATTTGTGTATTTTAAATACAAAAATGTATTTCAAATAAAAAAATCTGATATGACCAACACAATACCTCCCGCCATTTAATTTTTAATAATTTAAATACATATACCTATGGGTCTCGTGGCCGCGTGCCTGTTTGTCTGGACGCTAATCTGGGGAACCGGATTCAATCCCTACCAACACCAAATATTTAGAAATTTAAATGGCACAAAATTAACTCCTGTGGTGCACTCTCTACGCCAGAAATGAATACTCGTGAGGCGACGCTTGGTAAACACCCGCACGATACGAATATGTCAGCATCATTACCGAAATCTGTGTACAAAGCAGATTAGCACACCTAGCAATGGGTAATATGCCGAGATGATATAACATATATATTTATATAAATACATACCTGTATTTACTAATGCTGGAAACTATGTATATTAAGTTCCTTTCCACATAACTATTGTTCTATTTACAATATTCTTTTTAAAATGTTACTATTATTAATTTGAAATGATAATTTTTTTGAAAGTGACATTTACCTGCCACATATATTTGAAATATGAACTGTGTAACTAAGAAACATAGACCCCTGGATTTTGAAATTGGTTATTTTATTAATTTATTTATAAAATATTTAGAAATATTATTAATGCATGCCATTAGAAAATTCAATAATATTTATTTTTTATAATAACATAATCGCAAAAAATGACATTTAAAGGTTATTTTTGGAAGAAAAACTATTTTGAGCTTCTAGTAAAGTGCGATTTCTAGTTATCCGTTTTACACCAAAATCTAATGGATTCTTTCCTTATTAGAGTAAGGTCGAAATACAAGGTTTTAAAATTCTGCGGTTGCTGATAGTAGTTGAGCTAGAGTGACCAGAGGATCAACACTCACACACATACACACACACACACACACACACACACACACACACACATACACACACACACACACACATACACATACACACCCACAGACATCATTGTGAAAATGTTAAAATCGAATTCTATGGACCTTAAAACGTGGTCATTTACCAAAATCTCGATATGCGAATTTTAGCATGATACCTATACCTCCCTTACCAAGGGTAGCGGGAGGTAAAAATAAAGGAATGGTCGAGCACGACCCAGCAAACCAGAAGAGTACAACCATCGTTTCACTATGAAGAAGAAATTGTAAATGAGGTGTTTAGGAGGATTCATATTTTTTTAAATAATTAGTTATCTAATACTTGATAATGACGTAGCAACCGGCAAAAGGCTTGCGCTGCAAACTGAAATAAACAATTAAATAATAATTTTTAATCGGAGATAAGTTTACGTAATTTTAATAGTAAATAAAATATGTATTTTTAAAATAATATATTTATATTTTCTAAAATCTATATGGTATTTTTTTATCTCCCGTCACTTTTAGGTAAGGTCACTAGTATCCGATTTTAAAATTTTAACGATGATGTCTGTATGTATGTGTGTGTATATGTGTGCGTGTGTTGATGTTGGAAGGACGATACCTCAAAAACTATAAGACTTAAGACCTGTTTAACTACAGATTCAGATTCTTCAATCTGTCTTAATGAACCCTGTTTCCTAAACGGTCCATTAAAATAATATGGTCCATAAGACATTATACTGTCAAAATTTAAACTGGGAACATTTAGTCATTTATGAAATAAAAAAATATTTACCGCGAATGCTACTTCAGCAGAGAATTTACACTTCTAATACTAGCAAGAACAAAAATTTTCAATAAATAATATTTAGAAGATTTTTTTTAAGAATCTGTTACTTCCGGTTGTCCAGTTATTACCAAAACCTTTTCAGCTCTTCCCAGTAATGTCCGATTGAGAAATACGTAGTTAAACAGATATTAAGTATTATAGTTTTTGAGAAATCGTCCTTCCAACTTCCCCACACACACACACACACACACATACACACACACATCCACGCACATACACACAGACATCGTAAAAATATTAAAATCGGATTAAAACGTGCTTAATCATTAAAATCTGGATATGCGATTTTTAGCATGAATTCAATACCTCTTAGCGAGAGGTAAAAAAATTGTAAAAATATCTCACCATTTGTTGTAAATCGGCCAAAATGTTCAAGAAAAAATTTTTAAAAAAAGTTCCGGTACCGGGAATCGAACCCGAGCCTCCTGGGTGAGAGCCAGGTATCCTAGCCACTAGACCATACCGGATCATATACATTGAACAGAAATCTCTCGATGTTGTTCAACAGGTTTCGCATTTTAACCTCTTTTATTTGCTACAATCCTGATCACTGGTCCGCAATAAAGAAGCACTGTCCGCCACAGGTGTCACCAGCACCGCCCCAGGTGCAAGACATGTGAGCAACACCCTATGGTCCGCAGGAGTCGCCGTCTGACAGCCAGTGTCGCCGCACATCAGCTGCGTCAAGGTACACGGCTGATGTAACATGCCGCGAACTTGCCAGAGGAACAGAAGTTTCAGGAGTTGCTGTTTACATCGCTTACATGTGGAAATAAATGAGGAACGATTGATTTTTGGTTTTTGGGGGCTTAAAAATGGTGTGGGTATTTTTTGATATTATGTTTTGTTTAAGAGGAATTTTCGGGTTGATTATAATACATTTTAATACGTATTTGATTAATTTAAACGATTTAAACTAAATGTAATGAATATTTGACACTCCTGAAAAACGTGTTCTCCGGATATCAATTCCTCGTAATGGGCCGTTTTGATCTTTGCTGTTAGATTTAATCGCAGCATCCGAATGGACCATAATATTCTGGAGGCCCAATACATGTTATCAATTTATATTGTTTAATAAATATATCTGCCAAATCAATCATGTTTATATGCTTTTGTAAAGCAGTTATAATCTTTCTATCATGTATTATATTTGTACAATATACCTTTGGCCTCCAGTTATATTTAAATTTAATCAATGATAATAATATGTTGCGATGGTCAGGAAAATTGTAAGCAAAAATATTAGGAGAACATGATATTCAAGACCGTTTTTATACTTTTATATGGCTGCTACGCAATGAAACGTATTAATTAATACAAGATTTACATACAAATTACGCACTTACCTTAAGTAAACATATGTAGTAATTGTGATGTCACTTATGTCAGGCTCTTAGTAATTGACCAGATGTTCAAAGAACATACACGCCACAGGGTCCGTGCATCGGCTATTCGAACCGGGAAAAGTATCAGGCGAGTATAATAACTTGTATGTGCTTTGCAGCCATTTAAATCAATAGCTGTTTTTGTTGGGATAAAATAGTAAGCAGGACTGCAGTCAATTTTTTTTTCTGTACGTTCGCTGCCAGTTACAGTGTCATCAGGGCAAAGGACTAAGGCGTTAAAAAGAAATAAATATAAAAATACACTGTCCCAAATTATGTGGCTTACCATTGGAAGATCTCGGAAACTTAGAACTACAACTTCGGTCGAATGAAACATGTAGTGCGCTTCTCTGGGGGGGGGGCATCTTAGATGTGCTTTTGTTTTGGCAAAACTCTCATAGGTTGCTAGAAAATGGGGGAAAACTGAATTTGATTGACTTTTTCATTTTGAAATTACTTCTAAACTATCAGTAATCGAGAAAAATGTTTCAAATAATAAAAAAAAAAATAGATAAGATTTTTATTTGCCATAAATTCTGAATATTTCTTAGAAAGCTGTATTATATTTTCTTTTCGTTTATAATAATTTTATATCTACTATAGCTGATTGTAGGTGCGCGGGAAATAAATTTCTTTGTGCAATTTATTGCAATATAAAAAGTAATATTTTCTCTAGAACACAAACGTGGAACATTAAAATATAGATTTTCCAAAGTACTAGGATCATCAATAACGCCATTAACTAATTTATGTAGATGTGATATTGATAAAATAGTTCTTCTAGTTTCTAAAGTTTCGAATTCTTTCAACGTATTTGAACATCGAAGGAGTAAGCGAGTAAGTACACAAATATTCTGTACCAGCAATACCTCAAAAAATTCTTATGTATTTTCTCAATTTCATATACATAGGTATTTATCATACACTGGATTCCAAACTTGAACACAATATTCAACGTTTGAACGTACATTGTACATAATAATAATACAGCATCAAAATAGTTTTTATGTTTACAAAATATTGAGTACTCCTCATAATGAAACCAATATTTTGATAAGATATTTTAGTTATATACGTTATTATGTTGTGTAGATCAAACTTCAGTAAGCTAGGATCGAAGAGCACATCTAAGTCGTTATATTGAGATACTCTGAGCAAGGTATGTCTGTCAATGTTATTTATTGTCGCTGAGTAAGTCATAGGTCATAGTTATGCACTTTTGAAAGTTAAATTTTAATATAATAAAAATTACAAAGTTACGTCTTATTTCACAAGTTTACAACTTCTGAGTCAACTCCCATGGAGTCATCGTCAGAAGTCGGCCAGCACAAGTAACCACAGACGCGTTTCGCACATATTGGTGCTCATCAGTGTGGTGTAACCTGTGGTCTCTGTCCGGTCCACAGTGAGTGGACTCCTGGAGCAGAGACAATGACTCGTTGTGCCATCTACCGAGAGATACTTTGAGTAAAGTCATATAAAACAAGTGCAAACTGCATATAATAAAAGTTACAAAGTTACGTCTAGTTTCACCAGTTTACAATTCTAGTCAACTGGTGAAACTAGACGTAACTTTGTAATTTTTATTATATTGTTTATTTCACGGAGAAATTCGCAATTTGCTTTTTGCAGTTTGCACTTATTTTAAATTTTAATGTACATTAATTAGACCATACCAATAAGCTACATAAGTCATTTTGAACATTTTGGCAATCAGCGACTGAAATAATGACTTTAAATCATCATCTGCGTAAAGAAGTATTTGGGAATAACGATCACACTTGGCAATATCATTGACAAATAGAGGACCAAGATTACAGCCTTATAGTACTCCTGAAGTGGGAGTAAATAATTTAGATTTATATCTACTCAAATGTACATACTGTTGCCTGTTACAAAGATACGATTCTAAAAACTCACATACATCAGCCGTGTTCCTTCGGGCTGTGATTCACAACCTGAATCATCAAAGTGATCATGATTAAGAAGAAGTACGTTTTTTTCATTTCTTATTCGTTATCCCCACTTTCTCATTATTTGATCACTAGACGACCTTCCCCTTTCCCTTCTGAATCAGCCTTTTTGAGTGATCACACAGATTCATTTCAGAGCAAATTTTAAAATGGCTAACGACAATAGGTTTTCGATCGTTTTAATTTATCAATGTGGGGTTTGTTGTATCAAAGGAAATATGATTTTCCTACAAAAGCATATAATGACCCACCATACTGCTGAGAACAAAGAAAATATGTTACATAAAAGATGTGTGTTAAGTAAACATACTATATAAAAAGAACTTTTTTTTACTTCTATATGATCCATTCTTAATGTGCTGACTATAACATTCGACAGTAGATTATTTATAAAATAAAATAAATTAATTTGTATTCGTCTGCATATGATATTTGACGCTAGATGGTGTTTATATTATTCAAGTTGTTTTCTTGATATAATTTTTAAATCATGATTGAAAAGGAACAAGATTAAACTAATCAGTATTCACAAAATCACAATCACAGTCCGAAGGAACACGGCTAATATCAGATATGTTGAAGTTGGTCTTTAATTTTTGCAGCAAAATTTGTTGATTTACTTCATCGAAAGCTTTGGAAAAATTTGTGTATGTGTCTACTTGAAGGAATTGCAATAGATTATCATATGTAATAACTTTATCGTAAAAATATACAAATAATCAACGTAAATGAGTTCCTGCACTCAAAACTAAAACCTATCTCCAAGCGGCCACTTCAACGGCAACATATTCGCCGTTGTCTCTTGAATATCATGTTTTCCTGTTAAAGATGCCGCCAGTACAGTTCCTCTGGTAAACGTGCCGGGTGCGAGCGCTGCCGCCGAGAGTCACCGCCGCCTTTGATGCCCCCGCAGCTCTGGGAAGCCTTCAGTCGGCCTCGGACGCCGTCATAGAAAGGTTCACACGCCGCTACATAGGGGCCCATGCACGACACTTGGACGTGATTGAGATGTGGAGAGAATTCGTACCAGGAGAACATGAGGTGCGTACGATCAAATGCACTGATTATGATGATGAGAATGGCTGTATAATGATCCCAAAGGGTGGGAATTAATGATAAAACATGCTTTATTAAATAGGTGAAGTACTGGCTGATATTTTCATCCTTTTTGGGTGTGGGAAGCATATAAATAATCTCACACTGACAAGTCGAAAGTTACAAAAGATTGATAATTTCAAATCAAATGTCGTAAAATGATATTTACTAATGACTCCAAAGATCTGACCAATGGTGATCTTATACTTTATACAGTATGGTTTTGGACTCTCCATAAAATTTACAATTACAAACATTCTACTTCCAAAATTGGTACGATACATATATTTTATCCAACACCGACTCATAATATACTTGTTCTTGATTGTATATACTAATGTTAATTAATATAATCAATACTATGTTGCAATAACTAATGTACAACATTACTCACTCCGTGAAAGAATAATTGAGAAGTCACGGTGAAATTATTACTGATTTTTGCGTTTTTTACTTTCCGTCACTTTTAGGAAGGAAGGTATTGTTTTTAATCAAAAAATTCGATAGTGAGTTTTTAATGGATAAGCGCGTTTTGGGGTCCCTAGAATACGGATTTACTATTTTTACGATGTCTGTATGTATATATGTGTGTGTGCGCGCGCTTCTGTGTGTGTAAGGGAAGGGACGATCGTTTCGGATCGCTTAACTCCAATCCACAATACCAAAAATTATATTTTTTTTTCGTATTCCTGGAGTTTAGATTCAAATGCAGACATGATTATAGTTTGGTTATAATTGGTCCACCGGAAGTACCCTCATTTGCAACTTTTAACAGTTTTTCTTGAAAAAAAGCAGTTAAATATCATTTGTTGACATTTAATGTTACTATAAATTAAAGAATGTATTATTCTCTATACGATATGATTGCATTTTGTATTTCATATTCAATAGATACGAAATTAAAGAATTATAAAGATATTAAATTTCATAAATCAGCCAGCTATGCTAACCATAGAAACTGCTAATATATTCGGATAATTCAAATTGACAGATGCCAGTAACAATGAAAGGAAATGAATGTGGCAGAAATAAGGATGTTGAGATAGATATTGGGGATATCTTTTGCAAGAAATCTATGTATGAAATTTGTACATAATACACAGGATTGACGGAAGGTAATGTGCTGGCCACATCAGATTTTTTTCTAATATCCACATAACACCAAAACAACCATTTAATGGCTACTTTCTAATTTAAAATATCAAATAACTTATCAGTATCAAACAAGAAACGAAAACATAAAAATGGTTTTAGAAGTTTTAAAAAAGTGTTGGACAAAACGTTGTGTTACACTCGTGTGCAATGTATATTAGTCACTAAAGAAAATTAGCCACGAGGCCGTAGGACGAGTGACTAACATTTTTCTTTTGTGACTATGTTATATTCCACATTTGTATAAGTAACAATTAATTGAAATATATTATGAAATACGATTGTGCGGTTGTAACCATTTGTATCTTAATTTAAGGCTAGGCGCAAATTGAGACACGTATAGCGCGTGTGAGGTGGCGCAGCACAGCACGTATTTTTGTAATCCTGTAAGTTTAAATACAACGGCGCAAATTGGCAACATGACGCTACATGGCACGACTAACGTCTAATCGCGCTCGCGTGGCGTTGTGGTTGAGGCAGGCACAGTTTCTCGCGCGACGCGTCTACGTATATAGGTTGTCGTCCGTGTATTGTTTTTACATTTCCTATAGTTTACGCCTTTTTTTTTAAATGGCAGAAGAAAATTTAATAGAGGCGGTGAGGGATCACCGCGAACTGTATGATACAAAACATGAAAACTATATGAAAATAAAACTAAAAAATCAGATATACTTATTTGGTGATTTAAAATTCTTATTCATCAAGGAATAAAGTAAAACTTCGTCTTCATCATCATTATCTGATTCTGATTCGGAACTCATGTTTAATAACAAATGTTTTCTTCGCGAGTCACACATTTTCGATTGGAGATGGTTTGCAAGTTACTTGTGGAAGCATCCAAGCTGCGCCTCAATATGCGGATCACCACGCTACGCGTGTGGAACTTGCGCGTCGTGCCGCTTGTGTCATGTCACCTTACACGCGCTATACGTGTCTCAATTTGCGCCTAGCCTAAATCTAAAAAAGTGTGGACACAGCAGGGATGGAAAACGTAACGTAACGATACCCGATAACGTTATAATAACGTTTCATTTATTATTATTTTTTAAATAACGTAACAATTCCTAAATAACGTTATGTAACCGTAGCGTAACAAATAACGATTCAGTATAATGTTATTCATGTTTACAAGATTTTTGCCGATGAAAGTATAATATCCTAATTTCCTAATAATAATATAAGTTTTTTTAATATATTGTTTCAAATATTAATTTTTAATTAATTTTTATTACAAATTCAAGAAAAATATAGTTATTGTAACGTTATAATATCGAAACCGAAATAACGTTACTATAACGTTATTTTGTGCTTTCTTTAGTTATTTATAACGTTACGTAACGGACTATTTTTATTACGTTATGAAATAAGGTAACGATTTGTTAACGTTATTCCATCCCTGGTACACAGTGTATAGTCCTAATCAGGATTGTTTAAAACAAAACGCCAATAAGACGTGGTTTACGCAATTTCTCTAAATACACCCCAACATAACATAACCTAACATACATAACTCACGCTTGGAAAACTCGTGCCGAGTTTTGTGCGTTAGATTAGGTAGGTTATTGTTGTTATATTTAGAAAATTAAATTAGTAAACTGTTTGTCGTTTTTCAACAACGGTTCAGCGTTCGGGTTTTCTATTACTTAGCGCAAATCTCGCACATTTCTTTAGTACTACCTCACCTAGTCGGCACTGCGGCATTCCGGCATTGCTTAGAAGCAGGGCCGGCCCGACGGATTTTCGAATTGTTCCCGCGAACAGGGCGCCAAGAATTTGGGGGCACCTGTAAGTCGGAACGGGGGAAAAAAATTAAAATGTTTCATTTACATATACACTCAGGTGCAATAAAAACGGGCCACTTTTTATTTTCATTTTTGTTTAAAGCATTTTTTTTAAAACATTTTAAATAAACATTTAAATAAAACACCCGTTTTCTTTCGTGTCAACGACTGTAAGTTCAACCTCGCAACAAATTATAGGAGCTTATTTAAAATTTGCAATTAAGTTTGAATTAAAATTTCCAGCATTTTTGTTTAATACACAATTATATTTCTCTATTATTTTTTTACTGCTCCGTACAAACGTCTAAAAAAAGTACGTAAAAATTATACCAAATATAGGGGTAGAAATTATTTGGCAATGGGAAAATTCCGTGGTAAAAGTGGGAAATATCTCTATAATCTCTTCTTGAACAAAATACGCACCGCCAGTTTTTCTTTGAAGTATAATTTAAAATTATCAATTGTCAAAAACCCGCAAGAAATGCACTTATTTTATTTTGCAAATGCATTATTCGATTTTCATAAAAATATGCAAGTATGCACTTAATATGGCATTTTGCATATTTTCCAAGCTTTATAATCATCATCATTTTATTTCAGACATTATGTAAATTCAATACTACTCACTTATAAAGCAGGAATTACTATCTACAACCGCAAACCTCCTCTCTCACTAAGCATTTTCCCTGAATCTCTCCAGTTTTACAACTTTTTTACGATACCATAAAGAATGTCAACCGCACTAAAGGCACTTGCAGAATGATCTAGCATCTTGGCTTGTCACTGCTACCAAGATTACAGTATAAATAGGAGTTATTGTTTTCAACTTCAATCGTTTTTATGCTATCCGGATACTCTGAAACGCAAAATGGAAATTTACTGCGATCTATTTAGTTGGCGGGAAAGCGTACAGAGTACTCTTGGTAAACGTGTTTTCCTGGTAGACGAAATCACAAAATTAACATGCATTTTTGTTCGTTTTGTTTTATTTGATGACGTCAACAAACAAAACACTAGATGGGATGATGGTGTTGTCTTTGTTACTCATATGTGAGCTTATGTGAATATGATAGAGAGAAAATTGTTGCTGGCCTTGTCTCTCTCTATATATGTAAGGCGTATGTTTGTATGTACATAAAACATGTAGATGTAATTAGCAAGGAAAACTAAAATAAAACTGCAATTTCATTAGAATTTATAACAATACAACAGTTTTCAGGGTGTTCATTTTTTTTCACTATTGCTATCTCGAGAACTATAAGAGCTGCGAGGTCGGTTAAATTAGCAAACAATTTCTATTTTACAAGACTATTTTAATGAGCATAAAATAGTATATTATGTTATTAGTAGTAGAAAGCGGTCTTTTTGTGTTGAACCCACCTATTGCGGCCGAGGAGCTAGCCGAGGCCAGGCAAGCTGGGTAAAACTCAAAAAGGACGTTCTGCTCCGAATAACATATACTATTTTTTCTTCAAGTGTTTCAAAGAAAATGTGGGATTTTCTTATATTTTTCTGGAATTGTTTTAATTGTAAAGTTTGTAATTTCAGCCATAGTTAGATGTGTACACTACTACTAAGAAGCTAACATTTTTTTACTAGTACAATAATGAACAACATTGTTGTACTAGTAATAAAATGAATATCTTCTATAGTGTGTGTACAGTAGCATAGGATTATTGTACACTTGAAGAAAAAATAGTTTTTTCAACCAGTGGTGGATACCAACTTTGTTATTTTAAATACAACTATATTTTTTTTTTATTTGCTTATTCGATAGAGAATTTTATTCTGAATTCAGTGATATAATATTTGTATACCCTTAGATAACAATTTTATGAGAAAAATGCATGTTTAGATTTATTTCATTATAGCTAAAATAAGTGTGTCATGGATGAAACAAGTTGAATATGGATTCAGATTTTACAGTGCTGTAACCAAAACAATAGCACTATTTATATTGTTTACAAATGTCAGTTGCTATTATTGAATTATTGTTGTGCGAATACTGACTAAGCTTAATAAAATAGAAAAATGTATACTCATAATGAAAAAGTTGATATTTACGAAGTGTACATTTTAGCAAGAAAAAATACCTTTGCCGCTGTTAGAATGTATCAGAAGAAATATCCTCAATGGAACATAGATACTTTCGAAGATTAGAAGCCACATTACGTGCCAATTCAACTGCATTTATTGAAAAACAAAGAACTACAATAAATAATGACATTGTAGTAGATATTTTGACGTATTTTGAAACAAATCCAGGGGCATCTATTAGAATGGCTGCTACGGAGTACCAGTATAGTAGTTAGTTAGTTTACAGAAGTGTTTTCTGATATATGCACGCTTTTATTACCTTGATACCTTTTGACGACATTTTCATCCTTTTTACTTCCTTGTACGTAAGTAAAGGAACTATTGTAATCGCGAAAAAATTCGGGTTTCAGATTTCAGCGGAAATATCCATTTTGATCATCCCTGAATCCATTTTGACTAATTTCGTCATGACGTCTGTACGTACGTACGTATCCCGCATAACTCAAAAACGGTAAGCCGTAGAAAGTTGAAATTTTGTATGTAGGACTGCTATAACATCTAGTTGTGCACCTCCCTTTCTGGTTATTACACAATTTCCAGAAGTGGCACTTTACATGAAGCCTATAATGGATTTTAATAAAAAAAACTGTTTTAAAATATAATCCAAAACTTTTCAAATTTGGTATACAAGACTTTTATGAAAATCGAAATAACATAATAGATTTTGGTTAAAATAGGCTAACCGGATGTGGTACATTACTTGAAGTTGTTAACAGTTTTTCTTGAATAAAATGATTTTATTTTGATTTTAGAAATAAATGCTTCAAATAAAAGTTTTAGAGAATTAATTTCTGCGTCTAGCACATCAAGTATTATTAAATTAGCCCTTTGTATAAGCGAGATATGTAAATTTAAAAATTATATACTTTTTTGTTTTTGTAATAAAGCTTGCTATGGATTAGGACAAAAAAATAAAAAAAATGTTCATGTCAAATTACGTTAAATACGTGCAATTTTATGATTCGTACAATAACAAATATTATATTTTTATTGTGAAATTAGTCATATTCATTGTTGTAATCAAATATTTCTTTGTTGTAATCAAAACTCTCTTTAAAAACTCTCTTTGTGGTCGCTATATATCTTACTGTTTTGAAGTTAAAATTAATATTTTGTAATTTATTTATTAAAAAAATATGTATAGTTTAATAATCGTACAAGGAAGTCGTGTGGTGTCCACATCAGAATTTTTGTTATTTAATTTTCGTACTGTAATGAATTGTTTCTCAACTATACATTAACTATCCCTGATGATGATTCATTTGAATTCGAAACGTCGGAATGTTAAATAGATCCTAATAAACATTTTTCACCATACTGCAACTCCAATTATTTATCTTTAACCTTAACATTAACAATTTTGTTTTCCGAGCTTTAATTATGGCAAATTCTCTAATTAATTCTTCCGAATTTAAATCCAAGAAAATGTATATGCATCTTTATATGACTCCGGCCAGACTGAGACTGAGTTGACTCATATCTTAGAATTATTGTCATTTGTTCAACATGCGATATATCCGGCGTGCAATCAATAATAATTGAAAACTATTTGTTTATCTTTACCATGGATATATTTTGTTTTATATAGTTGCTTAATAGTTCTATTAATTGATTTTAAATATTTTTTCGCAAGTAATGAGCAAGAATTTCCTGATTTATAATTTTTCGTATTGTTCTTTAATCACAGAATCATATTTTGAATACGAGAAATAAGGGTTTTCCGATAATATAAATAACTACACAATTTATTTTATTTAATTTTCCCTTTTGGTACCTAGGCCTGTGCCTATGAACCCTGGTACCGCTAATGTCTCAGAAGTGATTATTCACGAGGTGCCAAGCCGCATTTAATATGCCAAAACTGTCATCCACCTTTGTTCACTCAAACCTTTCTTCCACCGATGCTCATGCACCACGTCTTCCCACTCGGAGTGCACCAACGGGTACCTCGGTGACAGATCACAGCACTAGCCACAGCACTCTGATACGCAACACCACGCCACCTGCAAGGGTTAACCGCCGTGGCCGAGACAGTGTCCTCACCCATCCTCCAGCTATCCGGCAAACAGGATATACAAGCGCTACAGGAATTCAAGGAATTCCAACACCGCGCGGAATTAACGCGAATGTTATGTGAACGGGAACAGGAGAACATGATGTTACAGAGATCGCGGAAATGTTCGTCATTTATAAAGAGATAAAAGAATTGAAAAGTGCATCGAATGGGTACTGTTTATGTGGGCAAAGGCAAATAAAGAACATTCACATTTAAACCCCTAACAAATGCGTGGCTCTGTTATTAAATAATTTGTAGAATTATCGCAAAATAAACAAATTTACGATTTTCAAGTTTGGAGACAAAAAAAAAATATATTTGCCTTGCAAAAAGTGGGGTAGTTCTGATTTGAATATATGTTGTATAGGTCGGGACTCGGATATAAAATTCAAATTTTCGACCATGGGGAGGGTCGGCGCGAACCGCTATCTTTGATTAAAAGTGCAGAAAAAATGTTTATAGCCATTTTCTAAAAACAGTGACCCATATCAAAATTTTACAAGAATGCAAAATTAAAGCTCGTCATTTTTTGTTAAAGAAATATTCTTACTTTTTTACCTAGGATGACCTGTCATAGAGTTATGTTAAAAAATAGTTAATCAAAATAACAATTAATGAAAGAAATTATTGAAAAAATACATATTATGTAAATTATACCTGACATTGACATCTGTTAATTAGTAATATTAATTCCATGGCGACGCAGCAAAGACTGCGAGATTTATAAAAATTATATCAAATCGTATAGAGAATAAAATATCCTTTAATTTTTATAACATGAAATATCAAAAAATGATATTTAACTGTGTGTTTTTGAGAAAAACAGTTAAAAATCTCAAATTAAGGTACTTCCGGTTGAGCAATTGTAACCAAAATCTAACCAAGTCTTCATTTGAATGTAAGAATGAGGAATACGAAAAAAATGTAATTTTTGGAATTGTAGGAGTTACGCGGCCGAAACGATCGTCACACATACAGACATCGTAAAAATAGTAAATTTGTATTCTAGGGACCCCAGCCCAAAACATGCTTATTCATTAAAACTCACCATCGATTTTTTTCAACAAAGACAATAGCGTTCAATGGAGATGGAGCTAGCAAATCTATCAAATGCTTACTTAGCATTGCTATCTGCTAGAGCGTGCATTGAACGATCTGCTTGTTTTGCTACGATCGAACTGTCAGATGACTGTCAGTCAGTGAGGTTACGAAAATTGAAAACTTTCAAATATTGAATTTTTGCATAGAAGATAACACTGATATATTGAATGCAGTGTCAGATAAATAATAAATGCTCAATGGTATTAATTACATGCATAATTTAATTTTAGTAGGATATTCAAATATTTTGTTATTTTTACGTAATTCATTAATTTTCATTGAAAATATATTCAAATATTACAAATGATATTTGAATTTGTGCGCCATATTTATACATGCAGCAAAACAAACGTGAAAATAGTCGCTTGCTTTGCTTACTTAGCAAAACGAGCAAATGCTAAGTTAGCAAGCCGTTCAGTACATTTTACTTCCGCTTTGCTCGATTTGCTAGCTTCATTGAACGCACCTATTCAATACCTTCCTTACCTATTATTTTTCGTAATAGAAATGATTTTTGTTTTGTGTATTTCCCAACAATTCTTGTCCATATAACTCTTTCATATCATGTTATTCTGATACCTGAAACGATTTTCCGAGAAACACGTGCCTTTCTTTACGTTTAAGCCTCCGTTTATGCCAATTATGTTTATAAAAATTTCACTAATCAGGCGTTTTTAATAAACTCAAATCCAACTGGGAATTGCAAAAGGATTCTAACCCTCTCAACTACCAGGAAAACAGAATATGAGAGAGATAGAAAAAATTCCGAGTTTCACAGCCTATTTAAATATCGTAAGTAAAATATATGTAAATGAACCGCCAACAAAGCCAAGTTGAGTATTTGTGACAGCTTGTGACGTCATCACAAGTGACAGCTGTCTACAATTCGTCAATCAAAATGACGTATGGGGTATAGAGAGCAGGATAGCAGAAGCGGTGGCATGTTTATGTCCTTTGTGAAGGATTTATGCGAGAGCGATGACCCTGAGAGAAGCAACGGACGGGACATGGTTGGTAGTATCCGGAGACTAGGAATCGATGAGGAAAATGAAAATTGTATTAAAATTTGTTTTGTTTTGTTTAACTGTGTGGTGTCGCCGTTGACTTATTGTTCACATATTTCAACAACAGATAAACAAAACAAAAAACAAGCAGAAAACAAACAACTGTTACGGTATTGCGGTTTCTATTTTTGTATTAGTTATTTACTACTTCAACTATACACCGATTTTTGTCACTTGAGCTTCACGTCATAATTTGATGTTCATATGAATCAGATTGTATTGGTAGTGATGGAAACGTGATCAGTTTTGTGTGCAAGGCAATTACGTCATATAATACATCATAGACTAGCCATGGTTATACTTATAAAATACGAATGTATTGACCTTTTAATTTTCAAAAATAATGGGTCATATTCATAGTCAATACTTGAAATTCGCTAAGATTATCCTAAGCTAAGTGTAAGCCTAGCCTAGGGCACACTTGACTTCAAATATATGTTTTCGTATTCATAAAAGATTCTTAACTTTTACTTCATTCAAGTAAATCTTGAGTCAGATTTAAGATTTGTATGACGTGACACAGCAGCCACCTGTTTTATTGTTAGCAAAGGTAAATAACTATTACTGATTTTTTAGTATTATTAAGTTTTTAACTGAACTTATTAGTTTTAACTGTTTGTTATTCAATTTACAATATTATAGTGGCTAATAGCCATTTTAAATGTCTAAAAGGCTATTGTTTGCAATTTGAATTTAAAAATGAACAATTTTGAAGATGAATTTGAGGAGTATGATAATTATGACGAGTTTTTGGATTTGGTATTACATATAATGAGAACAGAATTCTTAAACGGTACTTAAGAAGCAATAACCCTTTAGACATTTTAAATGACATTGAATTCAAAAGGAGGTATAGATTTCAACAAATTCTACTGCCATTAATAGTAAATAATTATACACATGTTGAAAGCAATCGTGGATTGCCCATTGATCCGAGAACTAAGCTTTTCATATCTCTAAGGTTCTATGCCACAGGGAGTTTTCCGGTGAGTTACATTTAAACAATTTTTCAATATCATGTAAGTAGTTACATAAATAATGAATCTGAAGTTCAAAAGAAACCTATTTACAATAAAGATATTTATTAATATTAATGAGATCAGAACTGAATTCAGGGGATTTTATCGGAAAATAAAATAAAAACATTGGGGGAGCATGTATTATTGGATACTATGACATGTGATCGTTGATGACAACAATATAATTGACGATAACAATAACAAACAGGCAGCTGTCACCACGTCATAGGAATCTTAAAACTGACTTAAGATTTACTTGAATGAAGTAAAAGTTAAGAATCTTTTATGAATATGAAAATATATTTTAAGTCAAGTGTGCCCTAGACTTACACTTACCTTAGGCTAATCTTAGCGAATTTCAAGTAGTGACTATGAATATGGCCCTTAAACTTGATTTGAATTGAAATAAATCTGAAGTGAGCTTCTCCATCACTACTTCACCACGTACTTCACTTAGTTTTTGGTATTCAAAGATTAAACTTGACTTGAAATTATCTGAAGTTCAAATAAAAAATGAGCAAATTTCTAGTTTTTAACTTTAATGTGGTGTTTCCAATTTGTATTTTAAAATGAACAATTTTGAAGTTGAATTTGAAGAGCATGATAAGTATGAAGAGTTTTTGGATTTGGTATACATATAATGACACAGGATTCCTAAACGGTACATAAGAAGCAATAGTCCATTAGACATTTTAAATGACTATTAACCACTTTAATAATGATACTGTAAATTGACTAACAGACAGTTAAAACTAATAAGTTCAGTTAAAAACTCAATAATAATAAATCAGTAGTAGTTACTTACCTATGCTAACAATAAACAAACAAGTGTCTGTCACCACGATATCACGTCATAGAAATCTTAAATCTGACTCAATATTTATTTGAGTGAAGTAAAAGTTAAGAATCTTTTATGAATACGAAAATATATTTGAAGTCAAGGGTGCCCTAGGCTTACACTTAGCCTAGGATAATCTTAGCGAATTTCAAGTAGCGACTATGAATATGGCCCTAAGACAAGAATTTTTCAAGTAGCTACTATGAATATGGCCCAAATTTTAAGTTAGTCGACTGTATTTTTGCGGGAGAGATGTTCTGCCAAACCATATGCCTTATAGGAAAAAATGTAAAGAAACATACCCTGGGAAATCGACTGTTGTCTTGGCGATTGTTGTTGTCCAGTTGCTGTCGATGTTCCAGCTTTCTTCCTTGGCCTGATTTGAACTGAAGCGTGGCACATGCACTATATTGTTTAAATGTATAAAGCCCTTTTGCACTAGCACAACCCATGCGATAAATGTCTATTAAAGTAAAGCGTGAATTATAAACGGGAGATGCGGAATTATATTAAGTTGCGATGCGGAATAATACAATGTATGCGATGCGATAGTCGAACTTAACCTTTTTTGACAATAAAATTAATACTGCCGAGCTCTTGCGAGAAACTTGTTCATATTCGCAAAAGATTCAGATGCGCGGTAAATTTTTACTTCTTTGTGTCGTAGCGACATCTTGCAAGCTATCTGGCAACCAAAGTATGTTTTGGGATAGGGGAAAAAAGGCTTTTGGCGTGAACAATAACTTATTAAAATTATATATTTTACCTTGATTGTGTAGTTCCGAGTAGTGTACGTATTTATACACCTTTAGTTATTTACCATAATCACGAATCACATTTTTTTCATTCTTTTATTTAACTTGCGTTGTCTGTCTGTACTTTTACAAATTCTAACAGCCTACGGAGCACAAATTTGGTACGTAATTGCAATAAAATTTTCTTCATTTTTACATGTTTACACGTGTGGCAAGTAAAAGGTTGCAACTTGTGCTTTGATGTTTCCATTTCAGACCACGTTTACAATTATTCATATTCGGAGCGTATATTGTCGTTTGAAATTCATGTATTCATAATTCAAAATTATTCCAAATTTAACCTAAATTTGTAAATTTTATACTGAATTATTTCATTGAACTAAAATACTACTCCATTTTACGATTATTCCTAAGATTATATTTACCTAAGACCGAAACACATTCGCCAATAAATTATAAAAATAGCATTGACATTGACAAAAAAAATCTGATGTGGACACCTTCCTTGTACGATTATTAAACTATACATATTTTTAATGACAGGCTTATGCCATGCCCGAGAAATATTTTGATATAGAACAAAAAAATAATTCATTTACCACTATCATTCTTAAATTAACATTAATTTAACCCGGTTCTTTTTAAAGAGAGTTTTGATTACAACAAAGAAATATTTGATTACAACAATGAATATGACTAATTTCACAATAAAAATCTGATGTGGACACCACACGACTTACTTGTACGATTATTAAACTATACATATTTTTAATGACAGGCTTATGCCATGCCCGAGAAATGTTTTGATATAGAACAAAAAATAATTCATTTACTACTATCATTCTTAAATTAACATTAATTTAACCCGGTTCTTTTTAAAGAGAGTTTTGATTACAACAAAGAAATATTTGATTACAACAATGAATATGACTAATTTCACAATAAAAATCTGATGTGGACACCACACGACTTCCTTGTACGATTATTAAACTATACATATTTTTAATGACAGGCTTATGCCATGCCCGAGAAATATTTTGATATAGAACAAAAAATAATTCATTTACTACTATCATTCTTAAATTAACATTAATTTAACCCGGTTCTTTTTAAAGAGAGTTTTGATTACCTGCAACAAAGAAATATTTGATTACAACAATGAATATGACTAATTTCACAATAAAAATCTGATGTGGACACCACACGACTTCCTTGTACGATTATTAAACTATACATATTTTTAATGACAGGCTTATGCCATGCCCGAGAAATATTTTGATATAGAACAAAAAATAATTCATTTACTACTATCATTCTTAAATTAACATTAATTTAACCCCGTTCTTTTTAAAGAGAGTTTTGATTACAACAAAGAAATATTTGATTACAACAATGAATATGACTAATTTCACAATAAAAATATGTTTGTTATAGTACGAATCATAAAATTGCACGTATTTAACGTAATTTGACATGAACATTTATTTTTTATTTTTTTGTCTTAATCCATAGCAAGCTTTATTACAAAAACAAAGAAGTATATAATTTTTAAATTTACATATCTCGCTTATACAAAGGGCTAATTTAATAATACTTAATGTGCTAGAAGCAGAAATGTTTTTCCTGTAATATATATTTTTATAATAATAAAATAACAGTAGTATCTTACGTACCCTCATAAAAACTAAGCAAACGACACTACTGAATTTGTCATGATGGGCGCTGCGCCCATCGGTCTACCGGTAGACGTTTGATTCAATGCATGAATAGAGCGGCTCAAAAATACGGGCCGATGCCAAACAGTATTATACTACAGAAAGTAAAGGTTATGCCGCTTTATCATAATTGCAATATTTATAGTTCATTTGTAGTTTTATTACTGTACCCGACAGAGTCAAAAAATTTGACTATATCATTCTGGCATGGGCCCCCATATCTGCTTGTCAAAGTCACATGACTACTCGCACCCTATTGTATTTAACATATCTTTTATACCTACACTCTACACCAAAAATTCTACTTATACTTTATACATATTTAGATTTTTCAAAATTTAAATTCATTCTGTGAAGAAACTTTGTCCTCCTCCTCTAATTTTTCGAGATGTTTCCAATTCACTGTCGGGATTGACAGTATTTGTGAAGGGTATATGTAATATACCTATAATTTTAAATATTTAACTATGAATATACAGTAGAGCGTCAATAGTCCGGATGTCAAAAATCCGGACGATTGATAATCCGGATTCGATTCTGGCGAAAAAAAATTTTGCTTTTAAAGAACAATGTTTGTATACAGCAACAAAAACGACTAAAACATGTAATTTTTTATTAATAATGAATAGTTTCATTTATTCGCTCCTCTTCTCTAAACATCACAGTAATTTATGACCGATTGCAGCTAATATTTTGCGTTGAAGA
Source organism: Harpalus rufipes (assembly GCA_951394225.1). NCBI lineage: Eukaryota > Metazoa > Arthropoda > Insecta > Coleoptera > Carabidae > Harpalus > Harpalus rufipes. The sequence goes on along the minus strand of OX596288.1, from coordinate 9,384,732 downwards.
CACCCAAAAAGTATTTTATTGGTTCATTTCGAAAATCCGGACACGTCAAAAATCCGGATGGGGTCCGGTCCCAATTAATCCGGATTATTGACGCTCTACTGTAATAAGAAAATAATATATGTATGTACTTCCCAGAAACTCTTCAGTAATGTCTCCGGATTCCAGAAACTGACATTTATCTGTCAGTTACGAATATTTTAATTATTCAATTGTTTTCCTTGGCATTATTTGGGCTGTGAGATTTATTACAACATATTATATATATATTATATTCTTTTATCTGTAAATCAATAAAAGATATAATAAAATATTTAAATGTATCAGATAGAGAATTTAATCTTCTATTTGCAGGAACAAAAATTTTCAAAAAATAATATTTAGAATTTTTTTTTAAGAATCTGCTACTTCCGGTTGTCCAATTGCTACCAAAACCTTTTTCAACTCTTCCCATTCATGTCGGATTATGAAATACGTAGTTAAACAAATATTAAGCTTATAGTTTTTGAGAATTCGTCCTTCCAACATCCACACACGCACGCATGCGTGCGCTCACACACACATACACACATCGCAAAAAATTTAAAATCGGATTCTAGGGACCTTAAAACGTGTTTATTGATTATAATCTGGATATGCGATTTTTAGTTTGAATCCAATACCTCTCTTAGCGAGAGGTAGAAAGTAATTGATAAATCAATAAATAGATATAAATCTGTATGGTCCGACGGAGATGTAATATTTCCAAAAAGATATTTAATTTCATGTTCGCTGATAGTTCTGTATAATATTTTCTGCGACGAAAATAAAAAAAAAATTCATAATAAAGAAATCCAACTGTGTGCAATATTCATTAAACTAGAGACAGTGTTTCTATTTTCAATTATGATATTTATAATTTTAAGTATTGTATTCGTAAATGAGGAGAGTTTTATCGTTTTATGTCAATCCTTCAAGTATTAAAAAACAAACCATGTTATACTTTAATACCTAGTCTTGTTTCGGAATAAATCACTTTGAGACTAAAAATGTAAAACTAATGTGACAATACATTACTGTATATTTGTACATTCAAGAGGAAAAATATTTTAGTCGGTTAATTTTTTTTAGCGTTTTCCTATTGCTGTTTTTACCTCTCATCGCCCACTTACTACCCTTCAATGCCCCCCCCCCCGTTAAACTACGGCCACTATCACCCCCTTGGATTTACACAGCGCTTAAAAGGGCTTTGAGAATGACTGATGGAAATTATAGAAAAGTTACTACACACACCGGCTAAATTAGCGGAACGCCAAAAAAAAGCTATGTATCTACAACAAATAACAAATGACGATATAACACATAGCCATCTATTAAAGATTGATTATCATTTATCGAGGTTCTTTTTAAATATTGCTCGGTCTTTAAATATGGGTGTTTAATTTGTGTTCACTTATAGATCATCGGTTAACAATCATTTCTGCTTTTGTTGTCATTTCAAATATTTAAAGTAGAAAAATTATTTAAAAAAGGAGTTATTATTTTTTAGTAATAATTTATAAATAGTGGATTAATTAATAAAACTAAATTTTCCACCGAGCAATATTTAACACCTCGATAAATGATAATCAATATTTAGTAAGTAGCTATATTTATGTGTTCTATCATCATTTGTTGTAGATGTAGAATTACTAACACAAATATGAATAATACAGGATTCATACTTTTTGAAATACATAGCTTTTTTGACGTTCCCCTAATATGTGTGTAGTTTGTATAAATTCCATAACACCTGTATACCCCAAGGTGCCACTTATTAATTATTTGCTTGGACACAAAAATTGGTATACATAGGTAGGAAAGTACATAGAATCGAATGACGTTCATCTATCTTGTACCGTATTTTGAAAACAAAGACCCAGGAAATTAAATTCATAAATTAAAACATATTTGTAAAAACAGGTTGGTGTGTTGGGAAAGAAGAAAGATGCTTATTAAAAGATTTTTATTAGCCATGAAAGATTTATATTTATGAAAATATGCCACAAAACCTCAAATTCATCTACAACTGATAAACTTTACAATAAAGTGTGTTCTGAGTCAGAAAAAGAGAAATTTATTTTTTATTAAGTGTCTACACTAATTAACTAGAAACAAAGTCTTATCTTGATAAAAAATGATTTGAGAATTTCTGCCTGTAAAAAATAAATTTCAACTTTATATTCTCAGAATATCTTTTCACAATAACATCTCATCGCTTACTTTTTAAATTAAGTATGACTAACTATTTGTTTTGTAAAAGTGTATACGTCCTACAGTATTATTCAATAAAGGCATTCTGTTATTTGTTGTTTTTCTATATATAAATATTCATATATGTATGTATTTAATAATTGGTATTTGTATGTACTTGGAGCATTTTTGCTAACTTGCGAAGATCTCTTCAGTTTGAAGCAAATTAAATCTTAGATCACTTCTACAAGACCACACACAAGAACTTTACAATTTTTAAAATTAAATTTCACAAGTTCAGAATGTATAATTTTATTTGAAAATAGTGTAAAGGTCTTGTAAGTGCTCTATAATATTATTAATATGTTAATTTACTATATACAGATAGCTGTTATGTGTATGTCGACACTGAACCAAGTTGCGGCTACGTATGAATCTTCATGTACAATGTTTCATGTTTCGGTTAGGTGAAGCAAACTTATATCCCACATATCGCATTCATATATTCATCATCAATGAACGCAAAATATATATATTGGAATGCGCATTCATATTAATTTGTTAAACGAAAAAGAACACAACTTTAACAAAATCTGTGAAACGTAATCGATATAATGTTAACATAATTGTAAAGAAAATTCATATGCATTAATTGTAGATAAAGTTAGTATATAACTCGCCATAATGACAATTATTACCTCGGATAATTTCAACCCGCTTCGTTTGCTAAATTTTATCTTCGGTAATGAATGAGTATTCATTATAGCGTTGTTGTGCGAGGGTTATCAAGAAATTAAAGTTACAAGGCTTGTAGTTCTCGCGGGGTAATGTTTTTTTTTTTTTCATTTTTATAAGGATAAACCTATTTTTCATCGTATTGGCGCCCAAATTTTGAGCCAAAATGGCGGCAAATCGCGGTACTTTAGTAATCTAGAGGCTTTAGTGAAGGTTTGAGTTGAGCGCCCTCATTCCGTCTTCAGCGAAGTGCGCGATGTATACGCTACCTGAATGCAAAGAGCATCCAGTAATGAAATTCCGTACCCATTTCGTCATATGTTGTTTTGACATAACGTCCTTCCCATAAACTGAAACAATTTCACGATGAATCGCAGAGGGAGCTGCTCATGCCCTTTGCAATCAAGTGCCGTATTAGGCGCGAGCAAACACGTGACTAGAGCGACCTCGAGGTGCTTGGAATATCAGTTGATTGATTGTCATTTTGTTTTTGACAACAATGTCACTTTGACGAGAACAATATTTTACCTTATTTTAATACTGAACTGCTAAAAAGTTATTTTAAAATTTTCAGGCAGTCAAACACATGAAATTAAAAATATAGTTATTTAACTAGGCATTAAAATACCAGATTTACAGCAGAGGCTGCCGAAGCTGTAAATCTGTGTCTAGTGCCGTGTTGAACACATTTTTTGCCAATTTTAGAATCAATATTAATTTAGTGATTATTTTTAATACTTATTTTGAAAGTTCAAATTATGTTGCTATGCGTTTGTTGAGAGGCTGGTATGAAAAAAGCAAAAACATTTTTACTATCTAGGCAATAAAAGTGACATTTTACAGACTTTTAGTTATCAACAAAATCGCACTTCTAATGTCAATCGGCAAAAAATAACTTTTTAGCAGTTCAAAATCAAAATAAGGCACAATATTGTTCTTGTCAATGTGACAATCGCACACAAATCAGCTGATTCCCAGCACTTCAAAGTCGCTCGAGTCACGTATTTGTTCACGCCCTATTCGCACTTAGCGGGACATGGAGTTAGGGCATCTACGAGGGTAAAGAAGCTAAAAACGTCCGGCACTGCTCGTTTGCTTCGACTGGCTCCCCACTATACAGCAGTCGTACCAACTTTGAAAAAAACATTTCCCCGTGAGAGCTACACGCCTTTGTAGCCTTACAAAATTTACATCTTGAGTGATATCTCTCTCGGTTTGATAGAAAAACTGACTCTGTCGGGTCCAAGAATAAAACTATAAATATCGTAATTACAACAAAGCGTCATATCGCTCACGGTTTGCTTTATAACATTGGGTACCAAATGGGCTATTATTTGCGCCGCAAACAGTATCATAATTACGACAGTCAATTGACTAGATGCGCGTTCCATTATACATATTGCGTTCAATGTTCATAACTCACACTCTTAAATCGGATTTAATTTACCTCAAGCTAAACCTTTATATAAAACATAAAAAAAATAACAGACAATGGAATGTTACGTTAGCTGTTAACAAAAACTAAATGAATGCCTACACTACGAGAAAACAAGACAATTAAAAAAACTAGATAAAATTGGAAATGAAATAAATTATCTAAAAATGTTCTAGGTATGTTATACTGTCGATATCCAGACTGGTAAAATGATACAGGCGTCTTGGAACAACATCCACATACTTACAATTACATTGTAAATAAATACAAGTGTTACCAACTTCAAATAACGTATTGCTGGTCTTCTTAGGCGATTATGAATATGAATACGATTTTCTAAAGTTACGGGAGTTTATTCTTAAGATGTATTTACAAGCTGATGTCATTACTGGAAGTTGGAAAACACTTATACTTCCAAAAATTGCGCTCAAGTCGCATGTAAATGTATATAAATATATTACGGTCTATACCCATTTTAGGGTGTGTCAGGCTGATTAATTCAGAAGTGTCAAACGTGGCATATTTTTGAACCAGGGAACTGGAAACTGTCATTACAAGGGCATTGAGAAAGTTACGATTATAATTCATATATTTAAAGAGAACAAAGGTGGTCACCCATCCAAGTTCTAGCTATATCCATCTTTGCTGGATTTAATACTCGTATATACCAGTGGTACTAGATGTACTACAAGTTCTTTTCGGGTTTATATGTAATACTTTCTGCCACTGGTTCTACAAGTTCTTTTTCGGGTTTACTCATAAATGTAGATCATATAATAAAAAAATAATTGTTTAATTGTTTTCAAGGTTTCTGAACGGTTATCCATCCAAATATTAACTGTAATATCATTGCTTGATCCAATGGATGATATACAAACAAATCATAAATAATTAAAAATAAATTATATTCTATAAATGAATCACAAATTTTAAAAAAAAAACATGATTATTTGTTAAAGGAAATGTAGACGGTATTTTAAGCGGCTATCCAACCAAATACAAATCCTGCTTACTCTAACTTGATGCTACAGCATATATAGAATCCAATCGCCAGTTAAACATAACTCAACAAATCAAATGAGCAAATCATATACGAGGGGGTACCCAAAAATATATTCTGGTTCGGCGATTTTGCAATGGCAGACATTAAGGTTGCAGCGGAAATTGTTGCAATGCTTCGAAGGGCTTACGGAGTTTTTTTTTTGTTCTATGTGCGCTTTCCGAAAATTATAGGAATTGAAGGAACAATCAGAAAATGATCCGGATTCTTTGTAAGCTCTTTCAAGCATTGCTGTTTATTTCCCTAACATGAAACAGAAGTTGAGTTAACACGTTGCTTTTTAATGTCCGCCAAAAAGAATGACGCTTGGGCAACAGATCCAAAAGAGTGCCTAGTAAAGTTATCTGGCGGGAGAAGTCGGAACTAGAATTCTAACATAAATCAGAAAATAATTCTGTTTAAAAAAATTCATTATTATTTTCGATGTGATTTTCCATCAATTAAATACGTGTTTTCTTGCTTGGTACGTGCCCAGTCCCGCATCAGTTGGCCCACCCGCTTTAATTTCATTTTATTTAGTTAATTTATTAGACAAATAATAACCAACATAAATTATCGCCAATTTTGATTAATATTACTGACATTTTGTCGTTCTAATAACACATAGCGAGATGTTTTCTAAAATATTTTGTTTTAATGTAAGATGAAATAATACTTTGTTTTACCAACAATTCAAGAAAAACTGAAAAAAAATAAACGAAGTTGTAAGGATTTTAGGTTTTATTAAATAAAATGTCTAAAAGAATTACAGTAGTAATTTAGAGTAAAAACAATAGCTGATATTACAAGCTTTGTTTTGAAAACACTGTATTGAAAATGCCAAATTTTAATATTTAATTTCACTCTTATATTCATTTTTTTTTTCAAAATATCCTGTTCTGCTTTAAAATAATATTTTGAAAAAAAAAATCGTTCTTTATACATAAGGGTGAAATTAAATATTGAAATATGGCATTTTCAAAACAAGGCTAGTTGTACCAGCCATTGTTTTTACAGTAAATTACTACTGTAATTCTTTTTAGACATTTTATTTAATAACACCTAACACTCATGCAACTTAAATTGTTTTCAGTTTTTCTGGAATTGTTGGTAAAACTAAGTATTATTTCATTTTACATTAAAACAAAATCTTTTACAAAACATATCTTGCTATATGTCATTAGAACGACAAAATGTCCGAATATTAATAAAAATTGGCTAACTAAATAAAATAAAGCGGGTGTGCCAAATATGCGGGGCTGGGCTCTTAATAAACGAATCATACATTCATAAAAAAAACATGAATTATTATTAAATGTGGGTTTTTCTTCGATTAGGTGTTAATAATAGACCTTTTTAATTTAAAGATAGAAAATATGCGCAATGAGATCTGCGCATAGTAAGCCTTGCTGAGATCCATGGCGTTTGGTTTGTCCAAATTCAAACGTGAAATGTGAGAAATCTTTAACAACTTCAAAAAACTTCTAGATGGCAGTTCCAAAAGCTTGAAGCTAAAATGTCTAACGATGCAAATTTTCACCGAGAATACAGGTATTCTAATGACTGCAATATGTTTGACAGCCCAGCTGGCAGTAATTGGCGCTATTTTACTTACTATGTGCAGCGATAGAAAAAGATAGCTGTTAAATTGAAAAGGTCTATGCAGTCATACAGCATTTATTTTCTTACAAAACCGACGTTTCGGTACACCCTTATACTTTCATTTTCGTAAGATCGTACTTGTCCAAATGAAAAGGGTACCGAAATATCCGTTGTTTAAGAAAATAATGCCGTATGATAGAGATTTCGAGATCTAAATCTAAATTTTACCTGTGATAACCATTATTTCATACTTAAAACTATTGTATTGTATCATTTTGTAAGTATGTGGATATTGCTGCAATAAAAACCTGTCCTAATAATATTCTCATCACTCAAATGGAATTGAATATTTACAAAAAAATCATCTATCACTGCTTCTGCAGATGAGTTGATCATTCAAACAAACCTCCAACAACGGCAGTATAGTTGCATCTACGGTAACTCCCCTTGTAATCATCAGATTTTGATTGTATATAGTCCTTCCAAAAATATGTTAATGTGTGTGTGTATGATACGATGACCCATCTTCAGCACCATTTTATCCCACCGCGTCACTTATCTTCCCTGCTCTTCTTGCTGGTAGGTTCAGAAGAATCCTCATCGCCCTCGTCGGTGTCCAGGTGCGGTCGTTTCGCCGTCGAGTCGCTCGTCGAATCGCTCACAATGGAATCGTTCGTCTCCTCGTTCACGATCGGAGTGGAGGGCTTGTCGAGAGAGTCTTCGGTGAAGGATGTGGTGGTGTCTTCATCCAGCTTGCCGTTGAGTTCTTGGTTTGATTCGTCCGAAGAGGCGAGGGAGTCGCCGTTCTGGTGGACGCTGTTGCCGTTCTCTGTCGGCATTCCTTAAGAAGCAAATGTTTTCTCAGTTTTGGAAAGTTTCAAAGGATTGGGATGGATGGGTTCTTTTCTTTCTTCAGGTTCAGGTTATTGAAATTTTGACAAAGAACTAAATTAATTCCTAGTTACTTTGGAGGAAATTTCAGTACGCATTTTATCGTTTATATTCCAAATATAAAAACACAAATCGTATCGTTTACATTCCATACATAAAAATACAAATCTTCTTAAAAGTTTTAATGTCACTGACAATCCTATTCTACAATGGAATATGCTATTCGAATGCTCCATTGCTCCAAAACTCTCGAATTGCTTATTCAGTGCAAAATGGCTGCCTTTACAATTGTGGGGGGGGTTCGTATTCCAGCTGATTGCTATTCGTTATTGCTTTCTAGTTACAAAATAGACGCCCTATTCAATATTTGCACATTTTAAAATGCATTCTTTCTTCAAAATTTTGTCACATAAATAATTGATCTATTTCAACACTTATAAAAATAAATAAATACACAGTGTAGCTATAAACATTTGGGATTGATTTTCTGTATCGCCATCTATGAATTGCCATCCACACTATTTTTAACTAATCTTCATCAACATCCCCCTCAATTTTTATTAACAATATTGACCTTAAATCTGCCTCCTCATGAATCAAATTTTGTGTTCGTTTGTGCAAATAACCAATCTAATCGTTTGCTTTGGTTTAAAAGACATTTGGGGATGCTTCATTGACTCGTTGCAACAAATTTGGTTAGCAAGAGCGATTTCGTGATGGGCGAGATGAAAACAAAAATGACAAAGCATGACCGGCGCATCAAGCAGAAACGCCGAAAACATCGAAACAGTTCAACAACTGTTGTTTTTTGATCGATGTTTTACGATTTAGGTGGTTCCAGAGTAGTTTAACATCGACAAAAACATAAGTTATGCGCGATAAAGCATCGGCGTCAATTTCTGTCCATCAAAATTGTCACTGTGTTGCATCAACCTCCGTATGCTTCTAATCTAGACACGGCTGACTATTCTCCTTCCCAAACTAAAATTGCAGCTAACAGGGAACCGTTACGACGATGTAACACACACTTAAATGATCGTGACGAAGGTATTAAACAGCATCCCAGTTTTAGTTTTCCAGAAAGCCATGAATGGACTGGAGGACCACGCCAAATGCTGTGTGGATTTAGAAGGAATGTATATTGAAGAACAAATTGTGATTTTGGTGATATATTATAACGCCCTCGCTGTAGCGCTAAATTGACGGCAAAATGGCGATTTTATTTATTTAAATACTTTTCGCTTTAATTTAATTTTAATTATACATTATCACGGCGTCTGGGACAGCCTTAATAAAAATAAAATAACACCTTTTATACTGAACCATAAAATATATATATATGAAGATGAGGGCGCTTTTTGAATAAGGCGCTTGAACAGAGAGCGGAGTGACATCTCAAAAAAATGTTTTTTTTGCTATTATTAAAAAGTTGTGCTTATTTTACTAAGAAACAATTTTGAATTCTTTAACACATTAACGTCCTAGTAAGAGCACAAAAGAAAAATTGCCTGTAGCGCCGAAATATCTAGCGGCGGCCCTGCCTTTTATCTTATTTATAAGTCCAAAAAATTCATAACCACACTGTGTATTTAAAATAACTTTCGTGGTCAATAATTATAAATAAAATAATAAAAATAAAACTTTATATTATAGTTTATAGTCCATGTTTTGTTTGCCACGGCAATTCTGAATTTGAAAAATTTAAACACCCGTCTTTTCATAAAATGTTTGCTAAATTATTGTCGTGTAAATTAATTATATTTCCTTTAATGGATTTCTATAAAACCAGAATTCATGAAATAATAATGCAAAACATATCAGCAATTATTCAGGTTCCTACCTGAGAGAAGATCTGGTTTGTGTTCAGAGACCACAAAGTGCGTCCAAAGGGCCAACTCGACCCGATGCGGAGACCACGTTGGTTTTTCTTCGCCTTTATTGAGCCTTGCGACGGCTTGTTGGATGTGTTGTACGAAGTTCAGGTACTCCTTGGTGGTATAGTCGATACCTTCAATTTCTGGGATGGCCATCAGGCATTCGTCGGCCATGAACGGAGCGTTTTCGGGCGATGCCGCCGCCAACAGAGCTGCGAAGATGATTTATAAATAAATACCTTACTATCGTAAAAAGATTTAATATTTCTTATATTTTCTTATCATATTCTTGGCATTCGAGAGACGAACGGCCATCCATTCCAAACCGAACTTTCCAAATAAAATTCGAATAAAAATGTAAAAATAATGCTTACCTGACGCCATTGTCGTACCAACGCCTTTTAAGTTTGATAGGGCAGTGATAGCTTGTTCCAAATTAGGTAATTTCCTGAAAGCCTTTTTTGTTTCATTCATTACAGCTCTTGGTGTGTTTACTTTTACGAGGTATGAAAGTTGTGGATAGAATTTGCCGCGCTACGGAAAAATCACAAAGAACATCGTTAGGGAAAAGTGCTGAAATAATTTACGCTGCAAGTGCAAAAATAGGTCGATTTAAAACTCGTAATGCACCAATCTACAACCATTTTGGAAGAAAATAAATAATATTTGTTATAAATAATATAATAATAATATTCACACGAAAAATAAATAATGGGTTTTTTTAAAGTTCAAGTTGGTCATAACATCCCGGCACATTATTGTCATTTGAATTAAAATAGAATTATCCAATAAACTATTTTTTATTATTATTTTTTTAACTTTGTACAAAGATATGACAGTCAATGAAAACTCGAAAATTGTTTATACACACACCGGCAAAAATTAGAACATCAAAGAATGCTATGTGTATTTCAAAAAGTATGAACCCTCTGTCTTTCATATTTGTGTTGGTAATTCTATACCTACAACAAATAACAAATGATATAACACCTAAATATAGCCATCTACTAAAGATTAATTATCATTTATCGAGATATTAAATAATGCTCGGTCTTTAGTTCAAGGGTTAACAATCATTTCTGCTTACTCCAAATATCTAGAATTGAAACAACAATAAAATCAGAAATGATTGTTAACCCTTGATTTATAGTGAACACGAATTAAACTAAACACCGAACATTATTTAATATCTCGATAAATGATAATCAATCTTTAGTAGGTGGCTATATTTAGATGTCATATCGTCATTTGCAGCTGTAGAATTACCAACAAAAATATGAAAGAGAGAGGATTCATACTTTTTGAAATACATAGCTTTTTTGGCGTTTCCCTAATTTTTCCGGTGTGTGTATTACGCTAGATATATTTTAAAGTTTTGCAATGAATTTGTGACGTCACCTATGGCAAACCATCTTTCGCGCTAATGGCAATGGAAAATTGATAGTCTGTGGAATTATAGGCGGGATTCTCAGCTTTCATATTTCTGGTCAATAGAATCAAATGCACACCCGTCACGTCATAAAATGTTTAATTCGTTTATAACTATAATGAAGAATGTATTTTAAAATTATTTAGCTTTACTACTTATTAATTAGTAAATATTTTACGAATTTTATATAAATTTGTTACATTTCGATCATGGTTTATAGGCCCATTAAAGCCTATTTATTGTTTTTGCAGAAAATATGTCAATGGACCATTGCAAAGAAATAGTAAACTTTAATAATTATAAGCTAGCACACGCCAAATTAAAAGTTTTAATAAAAATATAAAAAAAACTGTGACGAGTACAAATCGGAACTAAAAACTTCACTATATTAAATAAATTCATACAAAGCGTTTGTGATATGTATATTTTTGAACAAGAAGAGAAAATGGGAATCAGAAAAGTGGTTATTTGTTCTACAATATGCTAAATAAACACCACATAAAGTGACAGATAATTGCATAGTTGCCAGTTGATATTAAGAAAGGGGGCAAACAAGAATAAAATTGTTGTTCTTTTTAAATATACATATTTTTTTATTATTAATAATTTGTTTACAATCAAAGACAAAATAATTTAAGTTTTTGTGTTGTTAAAATATTTTTTTATCGAATATAAACGCTTGTTCTTTTAATCATTTTGACAATACAGTAGCACCCATCTCTAGTATACGATGTGGCGCATTGAAAAATGACGTCGCGGTGCAATAAAAATGTAAAAGGTCCATTATTCGTTGTTTTTGTTTGAAATTAATAATTATAGCAACACTACTGTCATACGTAATATAACAAGTGATATGATTATATGATTATCATCGATGATATTCTCGAGTGAAACCGAGCTGCAGATTTCACGAGTTGAAATGTGCTGCTTCGGTTTCACGAGCAATATCTTCGATTATTAATCATATCACGAGCTTATATTTAATGAGAGAATATAATGAATTTTTGCAATGTAACCTTACCTAACTTTTGATATACATATTCATATTGTATTAAAACATGATACTTACGAGTTTTATTTAATATTTCGGAGTTTGAATTATTGTTATTATTTATTTTTATACTCAAAATTAACTGTCAATGTCATAAATAAAGAAAACAAATCCCTTAGTAACGACTATAAATACGGTGATAATTTCCTTGTTTTTTATCATCGCTGTGATAAACGCGTAGCTAGGGAGATTCTGAATGTTGATTGGCGGAAAACATGTCACGTGACTAAGGAATTATATTCTCATCCTAATAACATTGTCAAAAATGTTTCATGAAATTGGTTGAAATAATATTTATTTTAAATATTTTATTTACTTCAAACATTTTTTTCCTTATTTTTGTATCCATTAATTGTCAAGAGAAAAAATATTTAATAAAAATAAAAGAAAATAAATCCCTATATTTCATTTCACGTAAGAAAATAGTAGATGGCGCTTGAAAGCCGATCGTTTTTACATGCATTAAATAATTTAAATTCGTAAAACCAAACTTTGTCAATAATAAATATTTTTATCTGTAAAAATGTACAGGTGTCTCATTGTTTCGATGTTTTTTTAAGGTATCTCGGGTAATATTAACGATAGAGCAAAACCATTTGCACATTCCAGGGCCAACTTTTCGAAAAAAGTTTAATAGTCGCCATAGAAATTTTCGCTTTTGTTTTTGAACTACAGGCAAAAACTCGTTTTTCGCTAATTTCAAAAATATCTCATATCTTACTTATGATGACAAATTTTGTACCGTTTTTTGCGTAGAATAAAATGGCGTAATTAGATTTTTTGAAAACTATAATTAAATGATATATAACAATTCTACATTTTTTTTGCTTTAAACATGAATAAAACATAAATTATTAATTTTTTGGGGTGAAAAAATTGAAAATAATTATGAAGCAAATAAAAAACTATGTTTGCATTCTGACCAATCAAAGGGTAGAATTTATATCCTTATCTAAACCAACGCTATTTTCTTTCGTGAAATGAAGTATAATACGGATTCAAAAATTCATATCTCGCTTACTAATTCAAATTTTACATCGTATTTTTACCAATATTCATTGATTTTTATATATCAGAAACAAATATTTAAAAAACGGTAGAATATCCCATTATTACGAATAAAAATTACTATGTTCATTACGAAAATAAATTCTAAACAGTTTATTAAATGATAAAAAAATAAAAGAATAATTCTTACCGTTTGTTTCCATTTCATAGTTTGCACTAATTCTTCATGAATTAAATGTGCATCTTTCCCACGGCTCTTTATTTTCTTCGGTAACTCATTCTGATACCTGTGGAAAAAACACGAATATAAAAAAAAACAAAGCCTAATTAAAATGAAATTCATTATTCAAATATTATAACAACCCTACTTTAAATGCTAAAATATTCCGCTTCTTTTTGGAACTATATCAATAAGTAACAAAGTATTTAACTCGTTAATCCATCATTAATCATTGTTAATTCAAAAAATATTCATAAACTATTATTATTGTTTTAATTGATCAATTAAGAATGCGATCATTGTTGCAAAAATGCGAGGAAAAAAATTGTGCCGAGCGAAGATAAAGATAATCATTTCTCTTATCGTTTATGGATTGATCGCGTTTTGAAACAGAATATGCAATAACAATGTAAAATAAACGACAACAATAACGAGAAATGTATATCGTGGTGGAAATCCCCAGAGTGAGTAGGGGTATGCAGTCAAGCGTCACGACAAGTAATTATTTATTTAAACCAGCAAATGATATTACTGGTAAATTTCGATTGTTGCATGTCTATCCAACAATCTGCAAGGGAATTCACTGAAAATTCCATGGAGGAAAGTACAGAAACAGGCAGAATTCACTGCAGGACGTGAATCGCTTTGTTTGAACAGCAACCATTTTGAAAGGCTATCGACAGGCAACTTGGAAATAAAATGCATGAGATTGAAAAATATGAAATATGATTAATAAATAAATAAATGAATAAAGGATGTATATTGTGGTTTTAAACAGAGATGTAAAAGAGAATGTGTAAAGCAATGGTTTTGGACACCATTTTGAAAGGCTAACGAAACACAACTTGGCATGTTTTCGTTTTGAAAATAACACACAATATATTGGAAAGCATGAGATATGGTTGATAAATAAACAAATAAATAAATAAATGAGTGTGAATTGTAGCGTTTATGAGTAAAATGAATGATTATGATTGTGTGACGCCATGGCAGCTGTGGTATATGTGTGAGATCGTATCGTGCCGTGCATGAGTATTTGCGGAATAATGAAAATGAAATGAGTGCGATGCAGTTGTCATCGATTACCACGTGACGGTGCGATGGTAATGAGCTAGCGGCTAAGATATCGCGAGGGTGGCAGTCATTCAGTGAGAGCGAGCGGCCAGATATAGCGAGTTCATTGACACAGACACAGAGATCACTTGACTTACCAGTTGTCGAGCTTGATCAACTCCTCGGGCTTCTTGGTTTTCCTCTCCGCCTTGAGCTTGAGGGCCTGGGGATAAAGGCTGAGGACGTGCTCGAACTGCGAGGCGGTGCCGTGCTGGAAGAAAGTGGCCGTGTCTTTCACGAATGCCATGGCGGTGGCGGATGCACTCACTGGGTTCGTACTGGCGTACCAAGTCGAGCGCTAGTTCGCGCGAGGCTCGCTGCACCGTGTGGCAGCACACTAGCAAAGCGATGAGAATCAGCCTACCACGTTTGACATTCCCCTGTTTCCGCACTCTATTCACACTCTCTTGCCCCTGATAGGGCTCCGCTTTTTCTGGCTGCACTTAGTTGCTTTCCAAAATATGGATTATTCGCGTTCTTATCGGCTTCAGACCAAACCGCTATGCGAACTATCACTGAACGTGAATGCAAAGGCTTCGCTTTTGCTGTGGCTCTGACTTTGGGTTTCCACGCTGCTTACGCAAACCAGCAAGCAAGGCTACGACTACAACCGCCACAGTGCTTCGGGCTCACTTGCTTGGTTTTACGTTGCTTTCCACTCGGCTGCCTTGCCTCTGCCTGCCTGTCGCGCTTAACTGTATATACCAACGCAGCTGTATTCCGAGTCACCGTCGCCCTACGAACAACAAAACAAGACCAACAATCTTTATTATTAATTCCCATGACATTTCTTTATCGACCAAACTAACTAAAACGCTCACTACTTCATTAAATAATTATATCCTCACGGCTTCACCCATTTTTAGGTGTATCAATTCACTTTTATTCAGCATTTTTTTTTAAATTTGTCGTTGGTTGGATGCTATTACACCCTGCATAGAATATCCATTTACACACCGGATGTTCACGCAAGCGCACTTTTTTTCATTAAATTATGTATTAAAAGTATGTATGTTTTTGAAAAAATGAAAAATTATAGCACTTTTTTTCACGCTTTTATTGTAAACGTTGAAAAAATATTACAACTCTTGTGTAATAGTTATTTATTTGGGCACTAAAATACCAGATTCACAGCAAAGACTGCCGAAGCTATAAATCTGTGTTTAGTGCCGTGTTGAGCACATATTTTTGCCGATTTTAGAATTAATATTAATTTAGTGATTATTTTTAATACTTATTTGGAAGTTAACGCCATCAAATTATGTTGCTATGCGTTTTTTGAATGGTTGCTATGCGTTTGTATAACGGTTGCTACGTAATGGGCAGTAAAAGTGATATTTTACAGACTGTTAGCGGTCAAAAAAGTCGCACTTTTAATGTCATTCGGCAAAAAAGGACTTTTTTACTCGAAGGATTTGCAAATTTTCGTTCTCGTACAAAAATACACTTTACTCGTTACATAATAGTTATTTGTGCAACAAGAGTAAAAAGTGTCATACAATTTTTTTTTAGTCTACAAGAAAAAATTGAAAAAAGTGCCATGGCGTTTCATTTTTTCATCCGTTTTATTGTGTAAAAAATTACATACTTCATAAACCCATTTTATTTTGGATTCATAAGCGCAATTTGGCTTTTATTGCCCGAGGGCCTATAAAGTTGCCAGGCAACAGCTATTCAAACATATCAAAATCGTGGTTTATGGATAAATGTGGGACACATTTTTTGAACACCGCCACTCGCAAAAATTTTGTATTCTTTCTCGTATACGTCTTTTGACTTCTATGGAACTAACTTGCCTTGTGCAGCCTCAAATTCATTTGATATTTCTTTGGAATAATCGGTATCTGTCATTTATATTTCCCGACCGACGCCAAATATTTTGAATGATCCCTGTGGTGCACTGTCCACTCCAGCAATGAGTGCCCGCGAGGTGACGCCGAGTCTGTGTACAAAGCTGATTGGCACACTCAACAATGTGTAATATGCCGTGATGATATACTTATTTATTTTTTTATTTCATTTGACACTAAATTAAAATTGTTTATAACAAACAACAACACCAACAAATTACATAAAAATCATAGTATACTTAAAATTTACAACTTCAGCACGATATCGAATTCTACAAATATACCTATAGAGCGCGAGCAGACACGTGACTCGAGCGACCTTGAATTGCTTGGAATTAGCTGATTTGTATACCTATCATTTTGACAAGAACAATGTCAATTTGACAAGACCAATGTTTTAACTTATATTGATTTTGAACTGCTAAAACATTATTTTTATGTGTTTTACTGCCTGAAAATTGTAAAATAATAACATTTTTGCAGTTCAAAACTAAAATAAGTCAAAACACTAGTCTTGGCAAATTCATATTGTTCTTGTCAAAGTGACACACAAAATCAGCTGATACCACACTTCAAGGTCGCTCGAGTCACATATCTTCTCGCGCTCTATTAAACATTCCCGGGTGCTACAATCTTTTAATTATGGCCTTAATACATAAATAGCTATTAATAAAAAATGGCACTTTTGTATCGAACGTAAATTGTATGCATCTCATTAGTAAAGTACTTTTTTTACGCGAAGTGTGAAACATTATTAATCGTATCGAAGCTGGCACAAGCACTCCATTATACACACGGAACATTTGCAACCACGTAAAATAAAATATAACGTTTATAATTCCCATTTTTTCATATGCTAATACTGCATTTTCGCTTCCCCAGATGTTTATCTGCTTTGCAATAATGCCTTCATTGCAACAATGGTGTCCTCTATCTCTGGTGAAAAATTCTGCGTACCCTAGCAGGTAGCGAACGTGGATATCGAACCCTCGTTCGTGCAGTCATGCTGTGACTCAGGGCCGTAATGTAGAATTCCCACAAAAACGATTAGAAATTCGATGCATCATAGCTTTCTCATGGAGAAATTTCGTTTCCTAACTACCAGGGAATGTAAAACTTTTCCTGAGACACCAAATGATGAATTGCAGTAGAATGCGCGGTAGAATTACAATTTGATTGATTGCTTATCTGTAGAAATGTGTAGTATATTCTCAATAATCATATTATAAATACGAGTTGCTTTATGGCAAAAATGTTTTTCGGTGATTGTAAAGTATAATGACAGGTGCTTCCTGTAGATAATTAAGTTTTTATATATCAGGTGCAAACCAGCGAAATTTTAACGAATTGGCACTACTTCCGGCGTGTATAGACAACAATGGATGTAACAACAGTTTTGCATTTAATTGATTTTGGTTTAAACGGTATTAATAATCAATTTTGTGAATTGTGTGTTGTGGAAAATTCCAGTAAATTCAATGGGGAAAAACAATTTTCAGAGCTGTTTATTAATAATTTTTTCGTAGAATTTGTGCGTGTTTACTAAAATATAAGCAATAATAAATATTTTAGTAATTAAGGGCATAAATGCATGTTTTTACAAGTTATTAATGCAAAAAGACAATTCCCTATTGTTCAGCGATTGTTTGTCGATTGTCGCGGTAGTCTAGGCAACATACACATTAAACAATGTACCCAGTTCAGTGCCAGCAACAGCAAAGTATCAAATTTATCGACAACATTGGCCCGATTACAGTGTACGGGGCAAGATATACCGAATAGACTAAACCCACAACCCGTATTAACGCCGACATGTACTGCGCGAGGCAAGGGGACTCGTTCACGGCTGCTTCGCCGAGCCAATAGCAGCGTAGCGGTCGCTCCGACCTCCGAATGCAAGCTGTCACTTTACCGTGTCCCTGTTAGCTTATATGACTCAACTTACACACGACAAACATTGCGCAAATATTAAAACTATTCAAAAATTCATCAAATTTGTTCGTTACAACACGATTTTACTCTATAGCTACACAGAAAATTTAGTAATGAATCGTTTTGCGCAATGGAATTTTCCTGTAGCTCCACGGGTCTAGGTCTATCCGATATGCTATCAGCATCATTTATTTTTCTATTCATAGTTCATATTTGCGCATAATCGATGCTAGCGCGTTCCGCGGATATTATTTAAGGGTGTAACGTAAATGTAATAAGTAAATTGGAAATATTTTTTGCAGGACTTCTGGGAAAAATACGTAGTTGAACATTTTTAACTTGTTTTCTGTGCTGAAGGTCATACAAAACATTTACATGACAAACTAATATTTTTTGCCATTTTTAATAAGTTTATATTTTTACGCGGTACAATTTATGTATAAGCCCTTATAGAGGGTGTTTTCTGAATAGAACGTTTTAAGCGATTATCAATAGAATATAATTTATTTTTTATCGCTCAAATTAATCCGTAGCACAAGCGTAGAGGTTTGGGCGGCTCATGCCATCGCGCGACAAAATTGCAAACTAAAAACAGTAAAATCTAAAATTGGCGCTCTGAGGGGTTGTGGGTAAAATGTACAAATTATTTTGGGTTCGGACAGTGGTGGTACGTGAATTTAGAATAAGATGAGGCCAAATATTGAAAAAAACATTTTTTCGGTTCAAGGTCAAACATTTTTGAACGCCATATAAATAATCAACACACAATTAGATATTATACCTACAGTAAATGTTCGCAAAATTTTAAAGAAATCTGTTGTGTCCAGTGCAATACCTCTCACCATTTCCTTTTTGTTACATAATTAACGAATTTAACATTTCTTGTACACACACAAATCATTTAAATTGTTTCTATTCTTTCGTTCTATGAGGAATTTTGTCCTACTCTTCTAATATATTCAAAATTCTTCATATTCATTGACGATTTTTGCGATGTATATGTCATCGTAAAATTATTCCTTTTCTATTGAAATTAAAGCTGGAATGGCAGGCTAAACGCTAGACAGTGCAGCGTGTAGCCTAACCAGCCACTGAGTTCCCCCCACCACTCAACCTAGGCCGAGAAATTCTCATCCTCTAGTATCTATATTATAGTATATACTTATTCCGATACTTTTATTTTGCTATTTTGCGCTTGTAACATATTTTTTTAATATTTATATAATTCAAAACAACTAATAATGAAAATATTAGTTGCAAAAGTAATTATTGTAATGATCTATTTTTTAACTTCCTTCTTAAAATATATCACTTCAGTTAAATTAATCCCATTGTTGTAAATAGTTCGTACTGTTGTTAAATTTGTCTCTTCTTGATTGTAATTATTTGTACAATTCATGATTTATTAACAGCTTTATAAATGTTTAATTTAAATAACTATGACAAATAACAGTACTTTTAAAATAGAAATAAATAATAGTTTTAAATTTATGAAAATTATTAAATCGTTTTACGTTTACAAAAACTAGTTTAAAACAAGCATTTTCTGTTGTAGCGCTTGCCGCGCGCTTTGCTCGAAACGAGAGAGGTCAAGTCACTGCGTGGCTCACCGGCAGTAGTGTAGAGCGTAGAGGGGGAAAATCGTTCCGTCTCACTCGCACTTATATATTGCCCATGAGGACAACAAAATTTGGCCTCTTTGTATAAATTCGCGTGAAAATACCATTATTTGAATAGTTATTTGGCTTTTTACAGCAACAATAATTGCTTGTGAGTTCATGTATTGCAGATTTATATTACTGCAATACATTTAATGAAAAATAAAATTATAAAATTTTACAAATGTTTTGAATTTAAGAGATGAGGCCTGGCCTCATCTGACGCCCCGCCACTGGGTTCGGATGAATGAAAGTGGTATTTCAGGTCAGGATTGTTGCAATTATAAAACATTCAGTTTAAAATATATTTCTTGGCACATAGAACTATTACAATATCTACCATTTTTTATGATATAACGAACACATAACTTTGAAATATATTATTCTTTTTTACCTTCCACGTTTCGTGGTTTCCGTGGTCTGGATTTTAAAATTAGCATCCCAATTCCATACATTACAATTCCGTAAATAGCTCCAAAATGGTATATGGAATTATAAAATCTCATAACTTTAGGGACAGTCAAAAGTTGAAATGCCATTCCCAAATAACTGAAAGCTGACATTTTGCTCGCCCAAATAATCCAAGACCATATTTTTTCGCTCTGAAAGTCCAACATTTAAACAACAATCAAAACATAAATAATAACGTACTATTCCTTTGTTGTCTTTTATGAATAATTTCACCCACAAATCTTCAACCGGAAGATAAAATGGAGCACCACCAA
Source organism: Harpalus rufipes (assembly GCA_951394225.1). Lineage (NCBI taxonomy): Eukaryota > Metazoa > Arthropoda > Insecta > Coleoptera > Carabidae > Harpalus > Harpalus rufipes. The sequence continues at coordinate 9,363,962 of OX596288.1, read as the reverse complement.
TGCAGAAATAGTGACCAATATACACTCCATGCCAGAAAGATGACACTAAAAGTGTTACTAAAGTCCTAAATTGTTTATTTGGGAATCTTTTATAAACAACTACAGCCATCCAATACTGAATAGTCATATTCCAATGTTTCATCGCTTCTCTAAACGTCGTACAAGTCTCCACATTATATGGATAAACATTCTGAACAGTCCCAAAATCATAATCTTGAGTTTTGAGATTGGCTTCGTCCCTAAATATACACAAAACTAACACAAAATCAGAAAAAACTACAAATCTTACAAATTTTTAAGTCGCAAATATTCCCCCGATGGTCCTTTTCCCGGTTTTGGGTTTGAAAAAGTCGGATAAGCGCCGATTCCAGCCATGGTACAAACACAAACAGATAATAAAATTCCTATATAGATTCTGAATCTGAACATCCAGAAAATTGGGACGACATACCATAAACGGTACAACCAAGATCTTTCGTCGTAAAATTCGTCGCTTAAAGCGTACGATAACGGCCAGAAATATGTGGAAAGTAGGAATAAAACAGAGTAAAATGGTACAAATCTAAATGCTTCCAAAGTTGCGGCCTCGCAATTTGCGTTTTTGGAATACGGAAGATAGATCGAGTCCCAATATGTACGGTAGGAAATATATGGACCTGTTAATACTCCAACGTAGTTAAATGCATAATGGACAATATCCATAAAACCTGGATTAACATCTGTTAATTCATATTCGCTCAATAAATCCTCTGTTAATTCTTTTTTGTCCTGTTTTTGTCGCAAATAAGTTGTGTTAACTTCAAATGCAAGCCCAACTAATTTTAAAGCGAGCATCATAATAACTAAATTTGTATGAGCTGGGGGATACGGAATGCCAAAATAAATTGTGGTACGGAAAAACAATAAATACGCAAACGAAAACGTAAAACTTATGAGATGACATGTCCTACAAAAGTTAACCTGTAAATTCACACGAAAACAATAATATTTATGTTTGTATAACTCTCACCTCTTGTTTAAGAACAATATAATAAATATATTAACGAATGTAAATATGAAAATGTGCAATACATGAAGCCCCGAAACCAATAAAACAATTCCTAACCCTATTAATGATCCCACTAACTTTTTCTGCTCAAAATTTTCGATATTTCTATAATATTTTCCACACCCAATACTCCCAAACAATAAAGCCAAATATACAACATCATCCCAGTCCATTTTTCATTTATTAAATGATTTAATTAAGTCCAAATCGATGGTCCCAATTACGCGATAAATTTAGATTAAAGCAGACTAGCAGACATCGGGAGTGGATATGGAACGGTAATGAGGTTCAAAGATCACTCGACAAAGATTAAATTTTTTATTTATAAAACAATTTATATAATTCTCATACTGATAGACTACACGGTCTATGAAATTGACTAGTAGATTCAGATAATTAAACAGAGTAACCCAAAATATAAATACAGACAAAGTTTGTGAAATTATCTGCATACCTGTACAATATCTTCATATATAATAAATTAATCTTTACATACTTTGGTAAATAAAAACACTGAACTTAAATATATAAAATGGAATGCGTTTTGAAGCTACAGCGAGTCGATAGAGATAGCTCCCAAGGGTAGTTTTGTTCTTTATGCGTTTAAATAAATATGTTCATGCAATTTTAAATAAATTTTGGGATCTTAAGGAATTATTTAAAACACTTTCAGGCAGTTCTGAATTAATTTGAGATAACTGGAACTATTTAAAATACTTTCAGGTAGTCTAGAATCAATTTAAAAAAATATATAGGAATTGGTACACCCAAGTGTGGAATGGAAGATGAAAATAAAATTTCCTTGTCTTCTTCACACTGTTCTATAATTTAATTATTTAAATTATACTACGACCGGTTTTCGCCGATTACCTGATGATGACAATATGGTCGAAACCGGTCGCAATAAAATTTAAATCAATAAGACAAGGAAATTTTATTTCCATCATTTTCATCTTCCATTTCACAGTTGGGTGTACCGTTTCCTATAAATCTTTTAAATTTATTCTAGATTACCTGAAAGTATTTTAAACACTTCCAGTGCTAGGACTCTACCGTACCGCCTGACGATCGCATGACGTCATTTTTACGTCATGCGATCGCCAGGCGATACGTGCTAACACAGGTGTCTCAAAGTATGGTGAAAATGAAAGACTCAAGTCATCAACCTGAAAAAAACCTTACTACCTCTCTTGCAAAGTCTGTAAATGTCTATCAGTCTTTCTCGTACCGCAATATGAAAACCGCGCGCGTTCCATTTTACATATAAAGTCCAATGAATAAAACTCACTAAAATCAACATAATAAACTAATATTGCCGCTATCTGCCCCTAAGAGTAACAAACGATTTAATGGTAACAGTGCCATAGATGTCAAAACACCTTTAAAAGTATCCGATCTCAATCTCGTACTAGAAAACGACGCGTCTGCATCAATTGACGTATGAACGCCTATTCTATTAGCTGTTGTACCCGAAATTAACTCAGAATTGTAGACGCAGAGACAATGAACTGGTTCAGTTGCTCCCCTTGGAAAACCGAAACTGGTTAATTATATTTTTATACCACCGAACTATTAATAATTTAATACTTACTTCATATTGAATTTAATTTTTCCTTCATTTATGTTCCATACTGAAACGGCTTGGTCCAGACTACTGGAAACCAGCGCTGTTTCTCCAATAGCTGCCAGTTGTAATAATTCTCCATCATGTGCTTTCCAGGATGCAAGAACCATTCCGGTTCTGATATCTAGGACGACTATATTTCCAGAACTTTGGCCCACGGCTAACCAATTGCCGTGAGGGGAGACAGCCATGCATCTGACTAGCCCTACAGGGTTTAAAGCTACCTAAAAATGTACAAAAATTGAAATTTTAATTAGCTAAAAATAGTAATTAAATATACAGAATGGGTGAATACTGAAAACATGGGAAAACAGTATTTTTCAAATATTATCTGTCCCGTGAGATTATAGTGTAAGTTTTTGATTTGATTAGAAGGATTATTTCATTTGGCATCGAAAAGTATCTAAATACTCCTAATTTAATGGCTTATTATTGAAATATTTACAAAAGTATAATGCTATTTGATAGTTATTTTATAATTTTTTAAAAAACAGTAATCATGAAAACATCTTTAATAGGTAATTTTGTTAGAACGAGATACCGTAATGATTTTTCTAGAGCTCAAATCCCGCCCGGTTCATGTTTTTATTTCTATTTTTTTTTTAATTTTTGTAAAATGTATTATTAAATAAATTACAGAATTAAAGCATGAATTGTTTGGTTAAATCAAGTATTTTATCGACTTTACTATTTCTTTTTTTACATCAATCAAAAAACAAAAAATAATCACTAATAAATAAACCTTCAAACAGGCTTTTGTTAGATTTTTTATGTTGTCATTTTTACCTTCCGTCACCTTTAGGTAAGAAAGGTATTGTCTTTGGTCAAAAAATTTAATGATGAGGTTTTAGTGAATAAGCATGTTTTAGGGTCCCTATAATACGATTTTACCATTTTTACGAAGATGTCTTCAATACCACGATTCCAAAAATTATAATTTTTTCGTATTCCTCAAGTTTACATCCAGAAAAACAAGTGATTAGATTTTGGTTATAATTGGTGAACCGGAAGTACCCTCATTTGAAGATTTAACAGTTAAATTTGATTTATTGACATTTAACGTTATTATTTATTTATTTATTTATTTATTTTATAACTTAAAGAATATATTATTCTCTATACGATTTGATTACATTTTATACTTCATATTCAATAGATACAGAGTTAAAGAATTTTAAAAAAATTAAATTTTATAATTCAGCCAGCTATGCTAAACATGGAAACTACTGATATATTCATATAATTCAAATTGACAGATGTCAGTATCAATAAAAAGTAAATTAATGCGGCAGAGATGAGGATGTTGAAGTAGATGTTGGGGAAAACACGGAAAGATACGGTAAGAAAATAACTCTAGTATTACAAGTTTCTAGAAAGATACAAGAAAGATGATTACATTTGTTTGAACATGTCATGAGGAGAAATGAAGAATTATATTGGAACAAGAATGAATAGTTTAGTAATAGGATGTATTGCGGAAGACTTGAGAGAAAAGGAACTGAATGATAACGACACGCAAAAATAGCGACCCCTAACGAATGGGAAAAGCTAAAGAAGAAGATGTCAGTGTCAAGTGCAATTTGAATAGTTTTTTTATGAAATAATTTTACTAGAAATTTAGAATCTTTTGCAACAAAAATTATGTATGGAATTTATACATTATACACAGGATTGACGGAAGGTATTGTGCTGCCCACAACAGATTTTTTGATATTCTTTTAGAAAAATATGTAAATCCAAAGGATTTTTCATTAGAAGATAGAAGTACTATCATTAAATTTTACCATTAGGGGAAGAGTTTACGTAAAATACGTGATTTTTATTTTTTGGCTGGAATATATCTTGATGGACAATAAATTTTAGTTTTCTTAGTTACTTGTTATAAATTTTTATATTTCACTTCTTGTGCATTTGGTCAATAAAATACTTAATTTACCAAACAATGTTTTAATTTTGTAATTGATTTAATAATACATTTTACAAAATAAAATAAAAACATGAACCGGGTGGGATTTGAACTCGAAAAAAATTATTACGGTGTCTCGTTTTAACCAACTCACCTATTAAAGGCGTTTCCATGATTCCAGGATTATTGTTTTTAATAAATTATAAATAATAACTGTCAAATAGCATATTTTTGTAAATATTTCAATAATAAGCCATTAAATGAGGAGTATTTAGACACTCTTCGATGACAAATTAAATAATCTTTCTAACAAAATCAAAAACTTCCAATATAGTCTTACGTCCTAAATGATATTAAAAAAAAAACTGTTTTCCCATGTTAAACACCTATGTTATGGTTTTCAGCGTTCAAACTGTATAATTAGGAATCATTTAAAAAAATTCAAACCTTTAATTCGTGAACATATTGACAAATCCTCGCGTCGATTAACCGAACAGTCGTATCTGTAGCCGCTAAAAGTGTACAACTTGGAGCAGGCATACTGCGCAACATACTGACAGGGACAACTCTAGGGCCCTCTAATTGCGATATTGGGGCCCCTAAAAACGGGTCCCATATGTGTACAACACTATCACACGACGCTGTAACGCGCAATGATTCTAAAAACGATACAGAAAGAACTGATTTTTTATGGAGGGTGTAAGTGGACTGGCATTGAGAAATTGCCGTTCCGTCGCCCTAAAAAACGAAAATAATCAGTGTTTATTATTTTTATATAAGCGGTGTGCACAAAAGTAGTCAGCGCCGACATCGGATAAAAATGAAAGTTTTGGGTCGTCAAAATAATTTTGCAATTTCTATTTTATAAAACATTTACAATGAATGCAAACAATAAGACGTTATTATAATATTATGTGATGCAGGGGGGGGGGGATGTAATAATTCTTACAAAATTACCGATTGAAGTATCAAATTTTACAAATTTCCTACAAAATTTTATATGAGGAATAGATGCTTAGAAAATAACTTTTCAAGTGATATCTTCTACTAACATGAAAAATTCATTTAGGTTTACATATTTTCTCATTGTAAAAGATACTTGCATGAATAAAATTCAAGCAATAATCATATGATTGCAACAATGAATTGTATAAAAATGTGTTTTTCAAATTAATATTTGAACAAGATATAGTAAAAGAAGCAGAAAATTGTCTTAAAATTGTATAATACTTGCATTTGTATAAAACTGAAATATATTTTTGATGTTAATGGTCAGGTAGAATGTAGAAATTCACAGGGTTCGTATTTTTTTTGTCTTTCCGAGCTTGTACCACTGATTCCATTTAGAGTGGTATATTTTTAATAAAGAATCTTCTTCATTTATTGCAAATATAATAGAAAAATATGCTAACATCATCCAAGTTCTCTAACTCTTTAATCGCATTTTCCGTATGTGGTGCATCTTGTAATATTTAACTAATATTATAAAATATAATATAAACCTAAATATAATAAAATAGTTTACAGAAATCACACATATTATGAGTAAAATTATATTTTTTGCTGCAGTACGTTCGCTGGTATTTTAACTTTATTGAATTAGTCACATCACATATAGCATTTTAAATCATTTCTTTATTCATTTCAATATACTATGATGTATAATATTCATATACAATAGCAAAAATTTAAAATAAAGTTGTAAATTGCATCGCGTTCTCGAAATGTGAAAATTTATTCGGTGCCCAAAAGTTACAAAGCAGCCGTTAAAGGCGCTGACGTTCAAAATGTGCACATCGCCTATTTGTCTGCACTTACCTGACTTCTCAAAGACCATAATTTTACAGTTTTATCTTTGCTACCAGTCATAAAACTGTTTTCATTGTCCAAAACTTGAATACTTTTTACAGTATTCGTATGTCCGTTGAAGCTTTGAAGTTTTATTTGTTTAAAATTAAACATCGTATCTTTATCAGCTCTTCCGATTTCATGTTCCCAATACGCTAACCAATTGCCCCGAAGATGTCTGTTTGTATTTTCTATTTTGTTACTGACTAAATTCAAGACATGAGACTGTCTATTTCCCGAATATTCGATCTGTACATCGATTCTGTTTCCAACTAAAGCGACATTACTCCCAAAAGAGCCAGTACTACCGACAATAATATCGTCGTTGGAATAATCAGAAACTTGAACAATATCGGAATTTATTTTTCTGTTACTGAATTTCATTTCTTGTTCGTATTCAAAGCAAAGATCTCTAACTAAAACGTGATTTTTTAAAGATTGTTCCAGAGTTAAGTCTCCTAAATAATTAAGAAAAGGTACGAAGGCAGTATAGGCTAATTCGGAAGAGAAAACTTCTTTTAATTCTTCCATCGCCTGAAATAAAAACAAATAAATGCTTGTTATGCCCTATTTAAGGTGTACGACATACCCTAGCAGCTACAGTATCACTTGCAAGTGAAGAATTTTTGAAATTTGGAGGCGGTGAAAAACTATCTGCAGAATCATTATTTCTTTCCCTCAATTGTGAAATTTGAAACGGTCTCCCTTTTATTTGCCATTCGGCGAGAGTACCATCTCTTCGAACTTCGATAAAATGTTCTCCGACTGATCTGACAGGACTCTCAATCAAAGAATTCGACTAAACAACAAAGTATACACACATAAAAAACATTTATAAATAAATATGAGGTGATGCCTAAAATTTGAGACTACGTATTTTTCAAGACCAACATTGGTTTTTATTTATTAGAAACACAGTAATGTTACTTTTCATAATTCATGATTTGAGTTTTTTATATAAGATATGTATCATTACGAATCGCGAACTATTAATTGAACGTATATACGAGTTCTGTTAATTATATATTTCAAAAGGAAATAAATTTATGGCAGATCATTTTTTAAAAGAAAATATACCAAAAGTTACTTATATCGCTACATGAAACGCTTAGGAGAAAGTATTTTTTTCAAAACACAAGCCAGAGTTTGATAGAAAGCCACAAAAATGACGAAAGCCAACAAGTTAACAACAAATCTGGAATCTCAACGAGACTGCTGGCTAAAATATTTAACTGCACTCAGTCTAATATTGCCAGGACACTAAAAAATAAATGCAACATTAGATACATAAAGAAGATTGCGATCCTCGGGAGAATTGAGGATCAAAAGCAAAAAAATATGCTCAAGATGTTGGCAATTACCGGAAAATGTTTCATTTTGAATGATGAGTTATTTTACTTTTAAGAATTCTGACAAAAATGCAAATGCAGGGTTGGGGACTATTCCTGATAAAGTTCAATCAAAAACCAAGAAGAAATTCGAAGAGATATTCTCGAATGGTTGACAATTTCACCTTTAGGAATCTCCCAATCATTTTTTGTTCTTCAGTACTGGAAATCAACCAATATGCATTTTTAAATAAGTGAAGTGCATAGCAAAGGCTTATCATATTTATCAAAAGATATAATTTTAGCAACAATTATTTAAATCTGGACAGAGGTAAGTTCATTACATTAAGCCAAATTTGTGGTAAGTGTATTTGACGTTGAAAACATCATTTTTGTTGCGAACAACGATAATCAACCTTCTGTGCCCGAATTGTACCCAATGGGGAATTTTTGGCCAATACTTAAGAGAATGGTTTACATAAAAGGTTGACAAGCAAAAATTGACACCGAGCTTCAGAATCGCATTAAGTACTTTATCATAAAAGTTAAACCGACCGAGGTGGCTTGGTAGTAGCGTACTAGCTTCACGTGCCAGCGGTTCTGGGTTCGAATCCTGGGTAAGGTATGGAAGTTTGTGTGCGTCCTTTTCATCATCTCATATTCTTCAATGGAATGTGTAAAAATGAAATCTTACAAAAATGCAACGAAATATCGACTCATCCCCATTATCAATTGTAATAACTTAAATAAGTTGATATACAATAAAGAATTATTATTCATAAAAGTTGAACTTTTTTGGAGAAACATTGGTTTGAAGCTGGTTCGTACTGTTTTGAAACTTATTATTTTCTCGAATAAAAACGGTTCAAACAATGACGTCTTAGTACGACCGTTTTGAAACAGTTTCGAACCAGCCGACAGTAATGGTTTAAAAATATTTCGAAGTAGAGGGAAGGAGGTTTTAATCAACAATTTTCTCAGGGTTATTGTAAACAAACTTGGCAGATTCAATTCATCCAAAATAATAGAAATCTTCTAAAAATCTATCTATGCAGCTTTCAAAAAATTCCTCCATTCTAACATGCGTTTTACGATAAAATAGAAATAGTATTATTGAATTGTTCTCTATATCACTAGTATCCCTTAAAAAACGCAGGAAATTAATTTGCTCTATGGTATTTAGTCATTTTGAATCAACTTCAACAAAATCTTCTCAATCTTCAACCATAGTTATAATTAAACTTTTCAAACGATACATATTGACAGCTCTGTCTTCCAAATTCAAATACATCCTCATGACGTCATTTGGGCGACTTATAAAACGATGACGTCAGATACGAAAACGGTTTAAAAACCTTATTGAATATGGTTCGTCGCCAAAAAACAGCCTTGTACAAAAGATGGTTGAAGGCGTGCCAAAAAAAAAAATTAGACCTCGTTCGGTGAACAACTACAGGTTTAAAAAAATAATTAAAATGGTTTGTATTTAACTACGTGTTTACTTTTTATGGCCATTCAAAACTCGTCTCAAATTTGAAGCATCACCCCTTATTGTTATATACTTTATTATTTTCGCTGTTAAACGCCTCTAAATCGCCATGAACTTTATTAAAAACCAAGAAAAATCTTTGAAGAGCCGGAACAGCTAATAATGATCGGCTCATTTCCACACCCATTCTAAGGGCGAGAACAAAAAGAGTATCCAAATATTTCCTGGCCAAAACATTTCTAGCTGTTTGGCCATTTGGAAAAATAAATTTTGTTGTTCCTAACAGCCGAACCGCTGGGTGAAGAATATTTTTAAGTATTACATCCTACAAGAAATAATAGTGAATATGTTTGTTTGAAAATTGAGCCTTTAGAATACCTGAACTTGATCCATTAAAGTTGAGTCAATTAAATAAGGAATTATATGTTTTAATAGAGCCATACAACTTATCAATCCGCCTTCTAAATTTGGAGTTAATTTTCTTTTACACATTGATATTAATTCGCTCATATGCGGGAGGTATTGTAACAATATTAATTGTTCTCCGTACAGAGCTACAATCATATAAAATTATTACACTACATATTCAACAATACAGGCTGTTTCACAACTTTGAGAACCTAGGCTCGTATGTATATGATCCCTAAATCCCTGTGACGTCATTGCCATCTGACGGTGTATTTCTGGCATATAATACTAAACAAAATAAGTAAAAAAGCTTTATTAACATGGGATCGGTCTTTAATTTTTCCGAGATATACAGGGTGATTGGTGAGGAAACGGCCATACTCGAGGAACGTGTTCAGGAGATCAAAATAAACAAAAAAAGTCATATAAACATGTGTCCGATTCTTAACCGTTACTGAGATATTAATTATTAATAATAAGCGATTAACCGCGGAAAATACTAGTTCATATTTGTTTTTTGTGGTATTTTTGAAAATATTCTACATTGAATTGTTTTTCCTTCACTTGTATAGCATAGTACATTATAATAAATGATTTGTTTCGTCATTGAAGTGCTGCTTTTATTATATTTTTTTTAAGTGATATCTCCGTAACGGTTAAGAATCGGATACATGTTTATATGACTTTTTTTATTTATTTTGATCTCCTGAACACGTTCCTCGAGTATGGCCGTTTCCTCACCAATCACCCTGTATAAGGCAGTGAAAAATGTGTTTTTACGGGGTTTACCTCTGCTATCTCGAAAACTATAAGAGTTACGACTTCGATTTTTGTTCGATCAGTATCTCCTTTTTTTTCGATTCTAGCGCAAAATGGTCTCTTTCTCGGGAACAGTTGAAAATCATATGTTGCTTTTAAGCTTTTTTTACACATTTTGGTGAGTAATATATGCCCTTAAAGCGCGGACGATAAAAAATATTGTCGGGTGCACTCATCGAACAAAAAATTGAGACTAAGTACATATACAGAATGATGACCAGCGCAGCCGAACATATGACTAACAATTAATGCTTCTCTAATTATTTTAGAAAAAAAGTTTCAAATAAAAGTTGTAGAGTATAAAATTCGAAACACAACCGGTAGAGCGCTACTGCCGCATCCGCCAAGCCACGTCCAAATATTTGAAATTAAAGACAACTTTTAAAAAATCATATCTCTGATTCTAAAGACTTGTAAGGTGTAAAACATACACCTAAATATTTAATTTGACCTATTCTTTCAAGAAAAAAAAATTAGAAAATGTGAAATAAACCCATTTTAGTAGAATTTAAAGTTACAAAATAGGGGCCGTAATCAATTAGTAACGAATAACAATTCAGATGAATAACAATAAAATGTTTCATTGGATAAAAATTTTGGCATCCGACAAATTATATTGTCGGATGCATTTGACCCCATGCACACTACAAGTCGGCGCCTATGGCCGAAGATGTGAAACACCCTGTATATACAGCAAATCCAGTAATATAATGGACACATAATTTATGCAAGATACAATGACAAAGAAAATGTGATAATTTTTGTGATACTTTCTCCGAAATAACTTTTTAATTTGCCAATCTGCTTTTTTTTTATTGAGATTTCGGTAATTTTTCTGTAGCAAGTTTTAGTACCATAAATTATGTGTTCCATTTTTAATTGCACTTATTGTAAGGTATATATTTACCAGCTATCGACACTAAACAATGCAGAACTTTTGAAGCATTTTTATCGCCAGTAACTCTCCAGTTGGCAATAGATACTGAGTCTATATTTTCATTAGTAAAATTCTCTTCTTTGGGGAGTGGTTCTAGATTTTCTTTTCCCACATAGCACAAAGTTAGCATTCTTAGAAGATTTCTAGATAAATATCTAGCTGTTAATACTGGGCCCAATCTATGCGAAAGCCAAATCAAGCTGTCCGAACTCATATCTGATATTTTGACATTGTTTCGTTTGATTTTATCGGACTTAAGTATAGTATAACTACAACTCGCACTACTAGTAGGTTCATCTTCTTTTTTAATGTCTTCGTTCTTTTTACTTCCAATATCACAGCCAATAGTATTGAATTCTATTTGTTGATAGCTACACGGTATAGGAATCGTTGGACTTCTTGGACAAGTCGAGGAAAATACTTCTTCTTTATTAATATCTTCTTGTTCTTCAAGTGCTTCTTCTGCTGTAGAATGGTTAAAATCTAAGTCTACTTTGGCAACATTGTGTTCTAAATGTTCTATAATATCTTGATGGTCTTTTTCTTCGTTTTCGAACTCGAAAACTTCTGGTTCTGTCTCAATAACATCTTTAACAGATTCGGCATTAGGAGAAGTTAAATTTTTTTCAGAATCTGCTGAAGATTCTTCGTCTAAAGGTGATAAGTTTTCGAGATCTGCTGTATCGTCGATACATCTTAAGTTTGAAGTTTTGCGGACGAGTTTTTGGACGTGATTATGAAGAATTATGTCTGTTCGTTCGTAATCTTTATAACCACCTACTGCTTCAACTAAAGGAGTGATAAAGTTGTCTAAAAATGTCTTTAAACCTAGTCGAACGATGAGACATAATAGGAAACTGTGGTGGTATAATTTGGCGATTTTGCAGTTAAATGCTAAATTAAGATCACTTTGCTCGTTTTCGTATAACTTTAACAAAGATTGTAACAAATTTTCTGAAGCTTTTAACGGTCCTAATGCTTTTGCTATTGGATCAAACAGATACCAAGCAGCTAGAACAGACGTACAAGGGTCTTCTATTACCTCTTTTACGTATGGTAACAAAATATTTACAGTTTCCGCGCCATCGGCACTGTTAAACAACAAATTTTCCAATTCTTTCGCACAAAATTTAACTTTACACTCTCCGATATTCTGCGAAAACAATATTTTTGTTCGTTCTATATGTTCATATTTAGAACACATTTCCCCATCGCAATCAAAATGGTATAAAATGTTTAATTCATGAGAAATTCGGATGTATTCTTGCAGAGTTGACAAGAAAAAATACAATTTGAAAAAATTTGATGGAAAGGGGAATATGTTACTGATTAACGGCTGTAATAATTGGTGAGCGGAAGGCGGTGGAAGGCCTAAATCAGTTACGGGAGGATATCGGAAATTGTCTAAATCATAGTTGGAATTAACTTGAAGAAGAAGATAAACCGCGTATTTTACACATCGCGGAAGACTGTCTCCGTGATATTTAAGTACAGTCAAGCACAACTTAAACCTGTCATTAAAATTTAGCCGGTTTATAAATCCCTGCGCGCGTAATTGTTTAGACAAAAATATTTCAACAATTAAACAACCAAATATTTGTAATTCCCTCATTCGACACGTAGCAACAATTTGTTTATAATTACAACTAGTCTGTAGCTCAAATTTTTTCTTCTTTTTAATTTTTGGAGTGTCTCTTTTGAAATCCATTGATGGAAAACTATGAGATTTCAATGTTTTTGATAGTTTTGCATCTTTTCGCAACTTAGCTTCGAAATCATCGGTGAATATTTTATTTGTAAAAGAGTTTTCGTTATCTTCAAAATTATGCGAGGATGATACTAAATAACCCTGAGTTATATTTTCTTTGTCAACATCGATGTCTTGTTTGACAATTTGGGAATGTTTATCATCTTTATTTATTTCTACGTGGAATGTTTTAGCTAAAAATCCTTGTTGGGATTCTATGGCCATTAAAGCACCAACAGGATTATATTCTTTGGGTAAATATATAACATTTGATTGAATATTACTTTTTTGGACAGAAATTATATGTGGATTTTGCGTGCTCGTACCGGGATTACTTTTTTGTACATGCGAAGTAAAACTAGGATATTTTGGCCCCAAACTAGGACTTAATTTATGTCCAGATTTGACGGTTTTTGAAGAATCTTTAAGTTCTTCAGAGTTTAAAGAAGTTCGGGATCGAGATAATAAACGAGAAAGAACTAAAGGAGATCGACCTGATTGTTGAGAAGAACTCAAGCCATCGTCTTCAATTCCTGAAGAAATATCTTCTTCTTCACTTTGGCGTTGAGTTTCGGTGTTGAGCGAAGAATTGCTGCGATCTCTACGTTCTAAAACATATTTTTAGTAATTCAAAAATAGTTCTGATGATTTTAGATATTACTTTGTCGCATCGTATGGAGTTTGGGCGGCGTTTTGCCAGTAAAAGGTGTAGCGCATATTTTTGCTGGGTGTGGATGAGTAAATAATTGTACTATTCCACAATTAGTTAAAGATTTGTGCCCGTCTACTAATTGTAAACAAACATTCTTTGATTTTATAGCTGCAGATCCTGATAATCTACACATAAAACATTAAAAAAATAATCCTAATACGAGTCCAAAATCACATTAGTTCGGTCAACACAATATTTTAACTTAATGACATTTCATTTTATTACAAAAAAAAATCTGATGTGACCAACACAATACCTCCCGCCATTTACCTATGGGGTATAATTTTTATATTACTTTATAAATTTATCCATACAATATATAGAAAAAGTATTAAAGCAAACTTGTAGAAAATGGAATAATCTTTAATTTTTATAATAACAAATTGAGAAAAAAACTCATTTAAAGGTATTTTTTGAAGAAAAACTGTCTTGAGCTTCAAGTAAACTGCCATTTCCGGTTATCCGATCACCACCAAAATCTAATCAGATATTTTCATATTAGAATAAGGTAGAAATACATGGTTTCAAAACTTTCTGAATGATAGTATTTGAGTTAGAGCGTATACAGGATCCACACACACACACAGACATCATCGTGAAAATGTTAAAATTGGATTGTAGGGACCTTAAAACATGGTCATTTACCAAAATCTCGATATGCGATTTTAGCACGATCCCTATACCTCCCTTACCAAGGGTAGCGGGAGGTAAAAATAAATGAATATTAAAACTGTGCAATTCTACATGCTTTATAATTGCATGTGTATTTAAATTGTTAAGTTTAATCCAAGACATTTATATTTAAATAAAAACTGTTTGAGAACTGCAATATACGAGCTGCTATAACAAAAAAAAACCCTTATTTCCGAAGTATTTCAATTATATTATTTTATTTCTTTATTAATATTCATTATTAAGCATATACTTTCACTAATTTTTACTAATTTCTTTTAATTCAATTGAGCTGTAATCCCCTATTTTTGTAGAAACAAAATAATTATTGAGTTTTTTGTAATATATGAAATGTCATTAAGGTCGAACTAATATGATTTTGAGCTCATAAACCTCTTAACAATTTACTTATATCCAAAGGTCAGATCTATCCAATGATGCAACTTTTCCGAAACATAAGAACTTTCTAAAGCTTCTCTATGTTTATCCACAAAATCCTCTGGACTAGAACTCCAAGGTGGGACCTCTAAATCATTCAAATCCTCATGAATTGATTTAAAAACACTCGGATCGGAAAAAAATTCAGGAATACATTCATCTGGTGTCCATTCTTGCAATCGTTGAATGGAACTCGGATATTCAGCCGGGACCCAAATAGTTCGAACATTTTTACACAAAACTGATTTAGGAGTACGACGGGCCATGTATACATAATAAGTTATAGAAGATAAGACATCGGAAACGTGGTGGGCGACTTGGTTGATTGAATTTTCGTATGTTAAATCGAGTTGGCGGTCGCCTAGTGAGAAATTTGTTAAAAATTGTTATAACAGGAAGTCGTTTTTAAGATGTACCTTTGTTCAAACGAAATTTAGACTTTGTAAGATCTCTCCAATTGTTGCCACAGCGAGAAGTAAAATCAGTAATCCAAGGAAAAACGTGGTGATTGTTTGGTTCGCCATAAACCCTTCCAGATAATTTATTCAAAGCCGTTAAATAAGTAAAATTAGATATTTGACCCTCTACCCATAATTCGCATAATTGTGCGACATTTTCTTTTCCATTTAGACTAACTTTATCATAACATTTCTTCCCGCAAAATAAGCATCGTTGAGAGAAATCGTTCACATGTCCAGACACTCTGCAATCGTGATTGCTTTGAACAGTTTGGCTCTTATCGGAATTAGAAATTTCCTGGACATGTAAATTTGAATTTAAACGCGGCATTATCTGTATCCACAAATTATCAGTGAGATAAATATCGTTTAAAGTTATATCCCCTAAAGTTAAACTTCTATCATGCATGGTTAATAATGTTTGTAGAAGTTGGTAAATTATAAAAAGAGGTTTTTGGGAGTTTTCTAACGCGGAAGGACTAAACATAACACAGTCTTGTAACGTATGGGCAATATACGGAATGTGGATTAAAAAAATACAAAATTGTGTTTCTATTGCACACGCGGCGGGGAGAATATTTTTATGAGGCTCGAAATATTTTGAATGTGGCATGGATAAATTTGGATCAACAGTATTTATAAACGGACAGCCGTACGCACGAGCAATAATTTCCCGCAAAACAGTATTATATTCGGTTAAAGTAATGTGATTATCGCTAATCTTGCCTGAATACGACCCAACATATTTCTTATAAGCGTCTTTCCACAGATTTTTATGATTTGATTGCATGACATAGTGAAGAAGTTGGAAATATGAAAGATGTGCATTCTTTTTGTTTAGAACTGAGCGCACTCGAGGTAGTGGAATGACTTTCTCCTCACTTTTGGAGAAAATCTACAATGAATTTAGGTTATCACTGCAACAAATCATTAATAGAAACATACTGTGATGTATATTTTGATCCAGGAGGCTCCGAGATCATCTTCTTCGTAAGGCCACACTTCGAATTGATCATTTTCTATGAATTTTGTGAGATGATTGTACTTAAGAAGAGATCTGTAAATAAAGAATGAATACGATGTGATGAATATTATATCCAGTACCTTAGCCAAGTTCTGTGGACTACAGCAAGTAATCTGTCGTCGTTGTTGGAGTTTTTGAGGTGCTTCCGAGGCACCCCGAGTTGTTCTACTACCAAATCCATCCATTTACTTATGTTGTACTTGCAAACAGCATTCACTGAAGCAAATATACTGTAACAAAGACGTTTATCATACACATGTAAGTGTATGGTAAATAAACTTACGCATTAAATTATTGTTTGCATTTTCTGCGCTAACAACTTTATTCTAACCTGTCAGATTGCTTTGCTGCCAAAACACTCAAGCTGCCAACCAGTATTTTCGCATCACTTTCAAACGTACCAGTGGTATGAAACCGGCGGAAAATATCAAAATATCGTTTGCGATCGCAAAATAAATTGTTAATGTACAAAAACGCGTAGGACGACCCTAAGAATTTAATTTAAAAAAAAAATCCGTGGTTATCTTTGACTTCTTGGAAAGTCGAAAAAAATATTATAGAAATACTTTAGGGGGTCAATTTTCATTATTTTTTTTTTGTACTTCGAAGAGCCAAGACAAAAATATATACCCTTGGGCCATTTATAATCAATTTCTTACATGTACTTTGTTTCAGCGCTTTTTAACTAATTTTCTTCGATTTTTAGGAATAAAACAATATTGCGTAGAATGGTCTTAGGGATTAAATTGTCCAAAGAAATTCCACGCTTTTTGACCATTTTCGGAAAGTTAAAAAAAAATGCGTGAAAGGATACTAAGGGTCGATTTTTAACAAATATTCCCAGCTTTTTTTGGCTGTTTGAATAGCCAAACGGGAAAAATATCACCACGGGTAATTTATTATTTATTCTTACATATTTCATTGTACCTGTACACCTTATTTCTTTATTGGCTAAGCCTTGCAGGTCTTCCAGACGTCTATTTTCGTCCTGGATTTTCTCTACGAAGTGTCTTTATTCCTCGCAAAATAAGTTATGTCGATTGTACAAAAAGGCATAGGACGACCCTAAAATTTAATTTTGAAAAAAATACGCATTTTCCTTTCGACTTCTTGGGAGTAAAAAATTTTTTTTTTCGTATTTCGAAGAGCCAGACGAAAAAATACCACCTGCGGCCATTTATAATAAATTTCTTACATATATATGTAGAAGGTACAATGATACATCATTGTACTTCCTTACTTTGATTTCGCGCTTTTTTTGCCAATTTTCTTTGATTCTCAGGAGTCAAAAAAGATTGCATGGAAGGGCCTTAGGAATTAAATTTTTCAAAAAAATCCACGCTTTTTGACCATTTCCGGAAAGTCAAAAAAAGTGCGTGCAAAGGCCCTAGGGGCCATTCAAATGGCAACAAGTCTTATAAACCCAACGATACGAGAGGTGAGCTAGAGTTTTCCTCTGAAAAGAGCGAATGAATAATGAAGGAACTCGAATGTGGATACGCCAGAAGCTAACATAATTCACACTATAAGCAACTTCATTCACCACCATTCACCGTAAATAAAAGAAATGGAAGTTCAGCAGACACTAGCAAGTCAATTTCAAAGTTTTTCTATACGCGATTGAGTTCAAATGAAAACGACTTCAACAAGAAAAACGAAAACGGGGGGATAGAGGAGCTTAGAAACTAAATGCATCACCATCTGAACTCAAAACGGGGTACAGATTTAAACCCGGTCCGCTAACAGTCAATAAAGACAACCATAAAACAATAAAAAACTCACCAATATCTATTAAATTTTCTAATCTTGAAATTTATATCTAAATTGAACGATTTACTTAAACAAAATTAATGACGACATAGGAATACATATAACTTAAGTTATAATATTAACCCTGAAATTTCATTAGCTTTTTTTCATATAAAAATACAACAAAACAAAACATACATATAATATCGCGAAATTATTGATTTCAATTAATTTTAATAACTTTCAAACTCTAATTATACTTTTGATATAATTGTTCAACAATTAAAAGTTTATATGGTCGAAGTCGAAGCCATATTGTGATTATAAAATCTCAACTATATTAAATACATCGACTGAAAATAAACTCATTTTTCTTGTTCGTGTCTCAAATTACATATTAAAATGATCGGTAGGCATTCATTCATCGATTGATATATAAATTAGTATTAATACTTACAATTTAATCACTAAAACTGAATTAATTGCACCGCACAACAATACACAAGAAACATTGTTGAAACAATCGCAAGTGATCAGCAGCGAATGAGAAGGCAGTTTTTGTTGTTGTCAAGACAACGGGTTGCTCTCTTTTTAATATAAATTTAAAAATAGTATTGTTAATGATATAGAATAATTATTTTATGCTTATAAATGTGTTAATTATATAAATAAAATAAACTCATAAATGTGGCTAAATTTAGGTGTTAAATACTCGAAATATGTAGTTATTATTATTACTGAGATTTTAAATACAGTAGACACCCTTTAATTCGTACCCTCATTAATCCGAGCTTTGGGAAGAAAACGGGTATCCGGACAAAAACTTTTTAATCCGAACTGCGGGATAAAATTTGTCCGAAAACAACAGTAAGCACGTGTAATTTTTGGAAAAACCTATCAAATTTTGATTTATTTCCACCCTTGAAGTGATGGGAACCATTTCAAGATTGCAATATTGGTAGATGTGTGTTCGTAAATACATTGTTTATTAAATAATAATACATTACACTTCAGCTATTATTGATCAAAGCCGGAATGAACGCCCGAAAAGAAACAAATATTGACGATTTTTTCAAAATTAATTATTTAGGTATTATTTTATTCAACAAGACGCTTACATTCCAATTACAGAATAATATTACATTGTAATGTGAAGAGGTAATGTAAATACATATAGAAGAAAAAAAATACAACTAAAAACAAACGTTAATAATTATGTTTTTTGTTTCTATTTCTCAATTTCAGCGGTAATTGTTCTCTGAAATACTGTAATAAATGTTGCAAAACTTTCTAAATTTACACTTATCCATACAAATTCAGTAATCGAACAAATCGTTAGTCCGAAAACCCCTTTACGTTTAGCATTTCGGATTAAAGGGTCTCTACTGTATTTATCTTTAAAAACTGCACATGTGAAAAACTTTAAACAGTACCGGTTTGTCCGCTCTCGCAGGTTTTGTGAACTATAATTGACGGCTTGGGATGAAACTCGAGACTCGAATCTAGCCGGCCTGTTATACTGTTGTAGTTCGAAGTATGTTGATAGGGGACAATTTGGCGCTAATATAGCTTCTCATTATCTTGTCGACCGTTGAAAATGTTTCAAAAGTGACATAATAACATTTCTAAATGAAATTGATTGATTGAATTGGAACCATAATCAAACGAAAATAAATATATTCATGTATGAAAAAATGGAAAATGAAAGGGTTAATTTATTGTTTTGCTTATATTTTAAAGAGTGGTAAGTTAAATTTGGTCTCTTGAAGTACTACTTCGAACACTAATGGAATTTTGTAACTCTTTAAAGTTTTAAATGAGTAATCATGAGGTAATATAGAGGGGAATGGAATATGGATGTACTGGAAAATATTTAAGTATCTGTTGCGAACCAAAAAGAATCAATCACTGTATCTTATCAACCAAGATTAGAAAATAATATTTCGTTGAAATCTATATAAACTTCAAATTCATCGATAAACTGCAAATAAACTTTAAACTACCACATGATTAAACCAAAGAATAATTTTACAAGCGGCTAAAAGAACCGCGAACAACAAGACAAAATAATGATAATAGGTAATGTTTCATACATAATGTAGTTTGAAATTATTAATTATTTAAATTATTCTCAATATCAATACAATTTTATTTAAAAACATAATAAAATAAATATTTATTTACAGTTACATCAGTAGTTTTTATTTCAAATTTTGTATGTCTATAAAATATTTATAATTATAACTTTCCATAAGCTACAAAATTCATCCCTTGCATTTTAGTTCGAAGTTTACGTGGTTCGAAGTATGTTCATAGGGGCAGTGCAAACACGGTAACGCGATATCATACACGACTTTCACATCTTTCAGTATAATGTGATCTTTGGCTTGAGCTTGCTTGTGAATTCAGGTCGTTTTTACATTTTAAATGGACGGTTTAAGTTTTTGTGCGTAGATTATTATAAGTTTAGAACAGTTTCTGTATATGACAGTAGCTTTTTATAAGTTTATATCATACTTTAAATCACGTTTTACCTATTTACGTATAAAATATTTGATAAACTTGTAATTAACAGTTCTCTTAAAAGTGTTTATAACATAGTTTCATCAAATGGGCTAAATTTATTTATAAATATGACGCAGGACGATAAACTACCGGATACATTAACACCACAAACACCAATTATTTCTTCAGACATTCCAAATTCTTTGCCACCGACTTGGGGAAGGTTAGTTAGACGTAGAGCCTTCATCCAATCCACCGGTAAGTGAATGTTAAATTATCAATGATAGAGAGTTTGTATTTTGCAATATATTTTTATAGAACTTAGAAATAAATCCTATATATTTGGAAGAAAAGAAACATGTGATATTTATATAAATGCCGATAGAATGTCTCATAACTTGTTACGACTAATGAGCAAAGAACATTTTATGATAAGCAGAGACTATACATTGATGCCATACATTAGGGACCTTAGCAAAAATGGAACATATTTAAACGGAGTTTTAATAGGAAAAGACAAAACTGTGGCTTTACGAGACGGAGATCTTATAGCAGTTGGTGTTAAGCTTAACGAAAGTAAGTTACTCCATTTTTTTTGTACTAGTTTTACAATTTTTGTTGTAGTTTATCAGTACAAAGATGAGTGCACAATAACTGATTCTGAGGATTTTGACAAGAAATACAAAATTACAAGACTGTTGGGGAAAGGGGCATTCGGTGAAGTTTTCCTGGCGATAGGAAAAGTATACCCCAAAATTGTTCTAAAATAAAAGTTAATTTACATGTTTTTAGGGAACCTGCAGTAGATTTGCAGCCAAAAGAATTGAAATCAATGTTGGGGATGAGCTAAAAATCGAAAATGAAATCAAAATCCTTGAATCCCTCAACCACGTAAGTTTCTCGAATTTTTTTACGACTTTTATTAAATTTTAAACATTCTAGCCGTGTGTTATAAAAATGGTAGAGTATTTTTATTGCCCCAGAGGATATGTCTACATATTATTAGACTTTATGGAAGGAGGAGATTTGCAGACAAAAGTTTTAAAAAATAAAAAACTTGCAGAATTTTATTCAAAACTAATAATTTACCAAATAACTCTAGCTGTGGAGTATTTGCATTCTTGTGGGATAACACACAGAGATTTGAAGCCAGAAAATGTTTTATTAGCTTCAAAAAACTCCGAATCTTTGATAAAGGTAACGCATTGGCTGGTATCACAAGCCTTGTTTTAGCTAAAACGCTGTTTTAAGTAATGTCAACTTTCATTATTTAATAATAATTACAAATAGTATCAAATTTATCAAAATATGACTTTGAAGCAGGATAGATTTATTCACACAAATATTTTAAAAAAAAAATCGTTCTTTAAATATAAGTGTGAAATTAAATATTGAAATTTGAATTTGACATTTCTTAAAACAGCATTTTAGTTAAAACAAGGCTTGTGGTATAGTTTGGTTCACAAAAGATGACTATTCAAGGTTATTTGTTGGAAGAAAGAATACACAACACTTTATATAGCAGTAGCTTAGCAACATTTTGTATTAGAAAGAGAAAAATTATTTAATGTATGTCTATTTAATTTATGTTGTGTGACAGATATACGTAAATGATGACATTACTTTCTAACACATTAAAACTAGTAGTGAAGTATGTCGTAGAATTACAGATATGTATTTACCTACTACACTGCCCTCTGTGTGAATGGTTATCCAGTGAGGACATTTAAATCAAATTATTAATCCATGTTTTACGTTAAGTCTATACTTTTGTTTCATACAAAAACATTTAGGTGAAGAAAATAAAATAGGAAATCATTTAAAAAAAATATTTTCAAATAAATTATATTATTTTTTTCAGTTGAAATATCTCCATAGATATTTCATGTTGCACGCCTATGGGTACGAAATGCAGTGAAGTTATCCGTAAGTAATATTATATCAGACGATTTATAAATGACCTTGAATAGTCATCTTTCGTGAACCAAACTATACCAGAATTTGGTTCACAAAAGATGATTATTCAAGGTCATTTATAATCTGATGTAATATTACTTGCAAATAACTTCATTGCATTTCGTATGCATAGACGTGCAACATGAAATATTTATGGATACATTTTAACTGAAAATATAAGTAATTTATTTGAAAATAATGGGTGATAGCATGAATGGTGATTAGGAGATGACTAGCAGTGTTTTAAATCTGTCAATCGTTCATGGTTTATTTTAGAGAAAAATACTTCAAATAAAAATTACGTACAATTATTTTATCTATTATTTTTATTGGATTTTTTCTCTAAAATAAAGCATAAACGATTGACAGAGATAAAACACTGCTATCATCTCCACCTTAGTCATTTCCTAATCACTGTTCATGCTACTACCGTATGTTTCGTCTTAAATAATGCCTTTCTCAAAGATTTTTGTGTTTTTGTAAAACAAAAACATGAACTTGACATAAACCAGGGAATAATAATTTGTTTTAAATGACAACGTTACTGAGTTAAGTAGATAATTAGATATCTGTAACTCTACAACATAAATCACTATTATTTGTGTCACCATTTACGCATGTCTCTCACAAAAGATAAATTATATAGACATACGTTAAATAATCTTTCTCTTTTTAACATGAAACAAGTGACCTTGAATAGTTATCTTTCGTGAAACAAAGTATAACTAAAACATCTGCGTAGTAAGACACACTAGTATATTCCACGAGAGAAAACAGTAACCAGAAGCTTGATTTACGCAATGATAAACAATTAATTTAGTTACAAAATTCGGCGCAAAATTAAAATATAGTGATAAATGTTAATACTTTTCTGTATCAATGCTTATTGTTGATTGAATTGATGTTTGTATTGTTAAGAATTTCATTGTTATAATTAATATAGATTTAAATTTTACCTGATTAATATGTAAAGTATATTGTTTTTAAACCAAAACATTTTAATGGAAGCATTTAATTGCTGTAATCAACACGGATTATTTAAATTTCATATTGCTAATCAGTTAATATTGAAAGTATATGACTCAGTTGTATTTTGCTCCATTAATTTCACATTATTCATCCAAATTTACCTTCGCCTTCTCGAGCTGCATAGAGAGATATTTATAAAAAATTCGGCATCACTGTCTTCATATCTTAAAATGAAATAAATAATTTCTTCTACATAATTAAATTATATTTGAGATACATTAATATTATTAAAAGATAGCATGAAACGAGGCATAAAAATAGATGATTTTTTTTTAAATCAAACATGGAAAAACGATGCTTTACCAACAGGAAAACCGGGAAAAAACATTGAATTTGGAATAGACAAACGACTAGCCATCCTGGACTACTAAACCCTTAATTTATTTAATAATTTTCTTATTATTCTTTTTATGATTATCGACCGATAGAAAATGACAAAAGTAGAGATGGTGAAATATGTTTCCAGTATGTAAACTTGTGCGCGATTTCAACCAATCAGAAACAAGGTTAAATTAGCTCCTATATTTTATTAACTGTTTTGTCTACGTACCTACAAAATATTTAAATACTTGCACTTGTTTACTGTAAAGTAATAATTTTAAACTTTTAGGTAACAGATTTCGGAATGAGCAAAATAATAAGTTCCTCATCCTTATTACATTCCCTGTGCGGTACTCCGCTTTACGTAGCCCCAGAAATTCTTTCCAGAAGTTCATACACTCCTCGAGTTGATATTTGGAGCTTGGGTTGCATTACTTATTTCACTCTATGGGGCAGAACGCCCTTTCAAAGAACCGACGAAGAGTGTGAAGACGATGAAGACTGCCTACCGTACCTGTATAATAATATTAGACAAGGTAAATTTAAAATACCTTCTCAGGAAGGGGAATCTACCTCAGATGAAGCTGTGAATTTAATCTTACAAATGTTGGTCCTGGATCCGAAGAAAAGAATTCAAGTTAAGGATATTTTAGAACACGATTGGTTTCAGGATCGAAAAATGTTAAATATTATTGAAAAAATATTATAGGTATTATTTTGACTGTATTAAGTTACCAGAATTTATTATTGTTTTATACTGTTTCATGAATATGTTTCTGTTGTACCATTTTTGTACTTTTTCTAATAAATATTTTATAAAACTTGTATTTTTTTTTACCTTCCGTCACCTTTAGGTAAGCAAGATATTGTATTTGATCAAAAACACGGTAGTAAATGAATAAGTACGTTTTAGGGTCCTAGAATAAGATTTCACTATTTTTATGATGATGTCTATGTGTGCGTGACGATAATTTCGGCCGCGATAACTCAAATACTACAATTCCAAAAATTACGATTTTTCCGTATTTCTCTTCCTTACATCGTGGAATATACTATACGCACACGTAATTAGATTTTGGTTATAATTAATCAACCGGAAATCCCCTTATTTGAAGATTACAACACTTTTTATTGAAAAAACGCTGTTTTCTATACAATTTGATTGCATTTTATACTTATTAAATAGATATAGAATCAAAAAATCATAAAAAAATAAAATCAAATTTTAGTCTGTAACTCATAAACAAAAGACGATAGAAAATTCCTGTGGTACCTATTAAAAATGTATCAAAAAGTTGGCCCATAAATTCAGTTTTCTGTAGCGTGCATAATAATAATAAAGTTTTTATATGAGAAACGCACTGGGTACGTCGTTTCCTGTCATGTTAAAACTTGTGTTCGTGTTGGTGTTCGAACAGCGAAAGTATCATTCCCAGCTACTGTTTTAATTTTAGTTTTAATTTTACTGTTTTAGTCGCAAGAATAGTATAGCATATGGCAGTGTGCGTAATCATTCCCAGCGCATGTTTTAATTTTAATTCTAGTTTTATGTTTTAGTTTTACGAGTATGCAAACTCCAAACTTTCTAAAACTAAAAATTAAAACTTGACACAACAGTGGTTATTTTTATCGGCCGGGCTTAACCTAAAATCTATAATAACTAAAACAAATTTGGAAAATAAAGAAAATCGGTATTATAAGGTCAAAAATATTAAAAGTTTATTGTTAAATAATAAAATCTAGTTTAAAATGCTAACGGCAAAGCACTGTTGACAGTAATGACGCGTGCGCATTGTGCACCATGTTTGAAATAACAACTAATACTAAAACTCAGCAAGAAACAGCACGTCACAATTAAAATTAAAACATAAAATTAAAACTAAAACCTAAAATTAAAACTGTAGATGGGAATGAGGCTTTTAGCCAGTGTCGATCACGTCACAAACATGGCTGACACAGAATTTTATGCGCTCGATTATGTATTAAAGTTTCATTTTGATATTAGGGTAATAAAAATATGTTGTGGCCAGCACAATACTTTTCACCATTTCCATTTTATGTTACATAAGTAACGAATTTAATATTTCTTATATACACAAATAATTCAAATTGTATCCTTTCGTTCTATGAGGAATTTTGTCCTACTGTTCTAATATGTTCAAGATTCTTCAAATTCATGGACGGTATTAGCGGTATTTCGTAAGGATATGTAATATTAATATACCTATAATTTTAAATACATATTTATTTAATGACACAATAAGATATATTAAATGTAGTCGTACCTCTCAGAAAAATCGTTCAGTAATGTCAGTAAAACTGCTGATTTTTGACACTGACTTTTTGCATTTACCTGTCAATTACAAACATTTAAATATCTCAATTGGTTCCATGAATTTGTTTGGGCAGCGAGATTTATTACAACAGATTATTCTATATTATATCTCTTAATCTATAGGAGATATAATAAAAAATTTAAATATGTCTGATTGAGAATTTCATTATCTGTATTATTTGTTTTAACATAAATTTTCAATAAATATTTGGAATTTTTTTTAGAAACTATCACTTTCGGTTGTTCAATTGATACCAAAACCTATCAGATCTTCTCATTGTTAGATTGAAGAATTCGTAGTTGAAACATATTCTTAAGTGTTGTAGTATTTGAGAAACCGTCCTTCCAACATATACACACGCACGGACATCATCGTAAAAATGTTATAATCAGATTGAAGTCCCTTAAAAGGTGCTTATTGATATCTAATAAGTATTTTTTTAAAAGCAGTATACTTGAAAACTCTTAAACGGGTGGATAATCATATTTGCGCATTTTTTTTTTTTTTGTTCCAAACCTATTTGTTAAGATGTTTCCATATCAAAATAAATAGATAACATAAAATACTCTTTATTTCTAACATTAATCCTTACAAACACAATGAAACAGCTAATCTATGGTAGACGAAATAAGTGTACTTAATTTGGCATTACATTTCTTAAATTAGTTGCTTTGACTGGTCCGGCCCCTCTGTAAATAATTTACAGATGTAAATGGACGTAATGATTGGTCTGCACTTGGCAAAGAACCCCCCGTTGTAACTCTGGGTTCGTCATTAGTCATAATAGTCGCTTGACTGTCTATACTATGCCTGGAAGATTAAATAGTTTGTGAAACACATATGTTGCGCACAAATTTTAAGTTATTACTTGACTAAACTGGCCATCT
This sequence comes from Harpalus rufipes, assembly GCA_951394225.1. Taxonomy (NCBI): domain Eukaryota; kingdom Metazoa; phylum Arthropoda; class Insecta; order Coleoptera; family Carabidae; genus Harpalus; species Harpalus rufipes. The sequence continues at coordinate 9,336,721 of OX596288.1, read as the reverse complement.
CTTTCTGTAAAACATTTTTATTGTTCGTAAACAATATTGTTCTGTATTTCACCGAAGATTTGTCGCTTATTTTATCTAGAATTCCGTTGTAGATTAACAAATCATCAACTAAAATCTGCAATAAAATTATAGAATATTGTGTATATTTTTCGGGTAGCGCGCATCTTACACCAAATTCTTTGACGCCTCTGGCAGGCGTTTTGAGGTAATTCCAAAGTTTCATCACAGATATAGTAACAGGTTGATCGAATACAATGTATATTCTATTAAGGCACTTTGGTATAACGGGGACCAACCATGAATGAGTTCCATCAGATCGGTCGTTTATATCATCTACTAGTTTATCTGGAGTTCTTATATCTCCAGAAACTCCTGGTAGGACGTTAACGCTTTCTGGATGGGCGCAAATATCTACAAAACATCGCAAAATGGTTGTTCTATAATTGAAGCATTTATAGTCAAACAATCACAATGGATCTTTTACATTTTTATTGCACCGTGACGTCATTTTTCAATACGCCACGTAGTGAATTTTTTATGAACTACAGATGGGTAGGTATCATGCCAAGTAAAATAATTAAAAGGACAAGCATTTATTTTCGATAAAAAAATTATTTGAACAACACAGAAACTTAAATTATTTTGACTTTGATTATAAAGAAATTATTAATAAAGACAAAACAATTTATTTAAAAATAAAAACAATAGTTTTATTGTTGTTTGTAACTTTCTTAATAACATCTACCTGTCCTCTAGTCTTGAAATATTCATCATCACAAACTCTTTGTGTGAATTTATTTAATATAGTTACGGTCTTATTTCCGCCCTTTCAAATTTTGTTTGAAATATATTTGGCTCCTCAATGCGCAAACAAACTACTGCGCATTACATATATGTCATTGTTCCCTATCTCTTTCTTTTGAAGTAAAAGGTCCATACGCCAAGCAATTGAGCACGTGGTAATCATTGTCTACATTCGGTGACTCGTTTGAATGGACTATACAGGGTGTTTCTCGGATACGTAACACCTCGATTATTTTCTTTAATAAATACCATTCTAAAAAATATATATAACTTTATGTTATGGTTTGAGAACCACTGGTTATTTTTTTTTCTTCTATTTCCAATAATAAAGAAAATAATCGAGGTGTCCCGATCCAAGAAACACCCTGTAGTGTTCTAGGTTAACTTACTGCTTTCTGAAAGAAGTATTTTCTTCCCGTTTTGATCAAAAACTTCGATCCCATTCAATCCTACATAATACTGATCTCCCCAAGTTGTGTAAATAACAATTTGAAAGACAAAACCTTCAGGCATAATTGGATTTTCAAATAACTCTTCTGTATTGGTTAAATTATTAAAATCGTAAAATGGTTCTTGATGTAAACCGATCAAACTATTTTGACTAAACTTGATTTCTTGGACATAATCGTAATGCGTATTTCCTGGGGCGCGTCTTAAAAGAAATGTTGAATCATTTGTAAGATGATTTATCATTGGTTTGGAATCTAAGAAGAGTTTTATCATTCGTGCACCACAAAAAGACATTTCTATGTTTTCATTATAGTTCCAAACGCGGATTCCTACAAAATTTAACTTAAAATAATCCTAAATATGTTGATATACAGATGCCAAAAAACACCCTCCATAGTTTAGTTTTAATACGGCATTGTTTATTTATTATTTTGTAAGTTAGCTGAATTTTTGAACACTAATATTTAAAAAAATATATTATAGTATATAATTTTGTGAAGTGTATGATGCCTTGCTGTGTAGCAATTGTGCAGGTAACAGCAATATTATTATAGTATTTGTTAAATCTTCTTTATAAATCAGTAGTTAAATCAATTATTATCTTTCGCATATGGCAGATTCACAAAAAATATAATAGCAGTTAGGAGCTCAATTTTGCAGTCACTAAACGCTCTGCTCCCAAACATGCAACCACACTTCGGCTCTCTGATCGCAGAATTTGGTCTGGAAAATGTCTGGCTTCAGCAGAATGGGGGCACGGCCTATACAACGCGAGCATCAATACATGTTTCTAGGGAAATGTTCCCCGGGCGCTTGAGCCCCCTGAGAAGTGATATTCCGTGGCCTGCGCACACACCAGTGACTCGTGACTCGAGCGACCTTGAGGGACTTAATTTTGAACTGTTAAAAAACTATTATTTTTAATTTTGTATTTTATTGCCTGCAAATTGTAAAATAATACCAGTATGTAATATGTCACTTTTACTACCCAGGTCCTAGGTAGTGAAAATATGTTTACTGCCTATTACATAGCAACCGCTGAACAAACGCATAGCAACCGTTCAACAAACGCGTAGGAACATAATTGAATGGCGATAACTTTCACGTCTTTTGACTTCTGTGGAATTAATTTGGCCTATGCAGCCTCAAATTCATTCGATATTTCTTTGGAATAATATCTGTATCTGTCATTTTCATTTGGCACTAAATTACTGCATACTTAAAATTCACAACACCAGCACAACGATAACGAATATACAAATATACCTATTGAATCCTTCAATTTCGAGAATCAAAATCAAATAAAACATATGTACCACGGGCATAATCAAGATTATAGCACTCGCGAAAATTAAAACTCTGCGTCACGCGTCGAGCTTTAAACATTCCATCGTGCTAAAATCTTTAATACATAAATAACTATTATGATTCCAAAATAAAATATATTTTTTGTATCTCGAGTATTTTAATTCTGCTTCAAAACTATGAAGGGTGTTTCGCCGCACCTGTACAATAATATTTTTACCTGCTATGTATGTGATTTGATCAAAAAACACACTAATTATTACTTCTTCGCCCTGAACGTACTGTGTATACCACATATGTTTTCTATCTGTCGTAATATTTTCATCATCTATTAATCTATTCAACATAGCGCTTGCTAATACATTGTTCGCTCTTATATTCTCTTTAGGAATAGTTAAAGAGATGTCAGAATCCCCAATAACTTCTAAACCTGTCAAACCGATATATTCTGCCCGTCCCCAATTTAAAATTAATGCGATATCAAGTCTATGAGCCCCGAAAAGTTGATCATGCGCCTCTGATTCAAGTTTTGGAGTAAATGCGTGAGTGTACGGTCTTTGATGAGTCTTAAACACAATAAAAATAGACATAACAAGTAAATTTTTTATTGAAAATGCAAGAAGGCAGTAAGATTCGTCTTACTTCTTCTTTTGCGCTGGCCGTGGGAGGCCTTTCTATTTTTTCTGATGGTTCTAAATCATTACACATTAAAGAAGAAAAGGAAACATCGTTTAGAGCTATTTTTTCCAAAATATTTTCCTCTGTAGTAAATAGAATTGTCTGCAAAATATTTAACAAAGTTTTTACAATATTTTAGAGTGTTTTTGATAAAAATTACATCACCAAATGACTCAATTCCTCCTAAAATACTGCCGCAAGCTTGAGCGATTTCGCCTCGAAAAATACAGATACCATCGAGAGTTATTACGACATCTCTTGCACCTCGGGAAGAGTGTATTCTAGATTTGTTGTAATTCTGTAAAAAATAGGTTTTACACAAAACTTCACATAAAACTGCACGAATTTTACAGCAAAGAATGAATATGGGGTTCGGATGAATTTACACTAGCGATCGTTGAAATCGAAATACCAACGCAGCGGCTCATGTAACTTGCAGTATAAGCACGATTTCACGCATATGGTGACAGTGGGTACAGACAGGTACAAAGAGACGGCAGACAGGATCTGGAGCCCGCCGGAGGACATCAGCGAGAGAGAACCGTTATCTTGTTCGGCTAACGTTACAAGAGCGTTCTCAAAGGGCACCAACTGTAGCACGGCAGTGGTGGAGAATGGCATGATAACCACTATCTGTACGACGTATTCGTCACCGTTTGGCAGAATTTGAGAAGCATGCGCGCGCCTTACATTATTGCGACTTCCACTGACCGCGCGGCATTGAACATTACGACTGGATTGGTGCAGAGAAAAGCGGTTATGGAAAAATGAAATTATTTTTTCTGACGAATCGCGTTTTTGTTTGTACCAAAGTGACGCTCGGGTGGCTCAGGTACTTGTGAGGCGACGCCGGTGTGAAAGAGGGAATGTGTTCTGCCTTCGTACGTGTCATACGGCGCCGAAACAAGGACTTATGGTGTGAGGAGCAATTTCTTACAACTGGACGAGATCCTAATACCGGAAGTTGCTCCACATATTCAACTCCATCCAGCAGCTGTATTTCAGCAGGATAACGTAAGACGCCATGTCGCGAGAAGAGTATATTAACCTTCTTTAATCAATACAGAATACCAGTCGAAAATCTGTGGGATGTCTTAGGCAGGGTAGTACCACGTATCCAGAGGCCAATACAAAATGGACTGTAGTCGAACGAGCGTGGAACGAAATAGGTACCGCAAAATATTCGCAACCTTATTCAATCCGATGCATCGACGAGTAGAGGCGGTGACAAGAGCGCGTGGAGGATACATTATTTATTGGTCTAATAATTAAGAGAAATTAGTAAAAAATATTGAAATACTTCGGAAATAAGGCGATTTTTGTTATAGCAGCTCGTCACTCATATGAATTCCTTATATATTATTTTGATTGGCGAATTAAAGACCGCTTAAATATCTAACAAATACCGAGTTAGGCGGAGGAGCCTACTACCAATGGAAGTAGAGAAATTAGAAATTCAAATACCGGAGGCCGGTGCAGTACTGCAATTCTCAAACAGTTTTTATTGCAATATCAATGTCTTGCATTAAACTTAATAATTTAAATATACTTGCAATTATAATGCATGTAGACTTGCACAGTGTAATAATATTTATTTATTTTTTATAAATATAATTTAGTAATAGCATGTATTTCAAAAACATTTAGGTCCATGAAGAAAACAGTTCCATATAAAAACTTATATTCATGACGTCACATCTACATTTTCAAACTTCGGGCGACCATAATTCGCTTATTAATAGTAATATTTTCAACGGATTTTCACCAATAGTCTTAGTTTTACTTATACTTTCAGATGAAATTATATTTAAAACAAAATGGTGGAATCGTCTATTTCGTCCGTTTATTCCTATTATTTTTTGGTGTTCCGATTTCAATGATCGCTAGTGTATTTTGTGAAATAACACGATTTTATTTAGAGAAAACTACGAGATTAATAAATATTTTGAGATATGCTGCTATTCGTGCTATTATTATTATTAGGATCTATTTACAAAGTTATTCATTATTTATCTCACCCAAATTCGAATCATAGCTAATTCAGTCTTCTTATAAAACTCCATAGTTACTAAATGATGCTCTCCAGGATCAAACGGAGTCAACCATAAATGCTTATCATCTTGAGTTCTATTCACGCCATCTAGTAAATTAGTAACAACTCTTGGATCGCCATTACAATCTGGCAAGACGTTAATATCTTCTGGACACGCTGTAATCTTAAACCAACAAATTTTAGTAAAAAAGCAACAAGAAAAATTATTAAAATTTACTTTTCTGACTTGTACGAGATTGCCATCACTGTCAAACAATTCGATACCATTTAGGCCAACATAATATCTATCTCCCCAAGTAGATAAAATATCTACGATCATAATCATGCCGGAAGGAAGTTCCGGGATGATAAATATATCTTCCGGTTCGGGGTTTCCGTTCGGAAGAGTTGGTTCCGGTGTTGAACCGATGTATGTTTGAGGAATTTCTTTAAATTCTTTTCTAATTAAAGAAAATGATTGGTGGTTTTTGTATTTTGATTTCCGTTGTTGTTTAGATTTTTTATATTTTTGTATTTTGTTCTTTAAATGTAAGAAGTCTTCCTCGAATTTTTTACGGTCATCTTCTTTAGGGAAATAAGAAGATAAATTAACAAATTGTTCACAATTTTTTGGTTCTACAGGTATGTTTTCTAATCTAGAACGTCTGCCAGATTGTTCTAAACAAGATGGACTATATGATTGTAAAAATTGGTCTTCTACAATCAACAAACAATATTATAAACATAAACACTATTTATAGTCGTCCGTAGAGGTTTTTACCTTGCAAGAGGTGAGATAGTTCTGATTTTAATATATGTTGTTTAGGTCGGGACATTGATGTAAAATTCGAGTTTTCGACCTTGGGGAGGGTCGGTGCAAGCCGCCATCTTTGATTAAAGGTGCATAAAAAGTGTTTTTAGTCATTTTCTCAAAAAACAGTGACCCGTATCAAAATTTTACAAGAATACAAAATTAAAGCTCGTCATTTTTTGTATAAAAATGATTCTTACATTTTTTACCTACGATGACCTTTCAAAGAGTAATGTTAAAAAATATATAACCAGAATAACAATTTATAAAATAAATTTAAATAACAAAAAAATAAACAATAGGTTTTGCTATTTATAATAGTTTACATTTGTCGTCATGTATTACAGGATTTTTGATTTGTTGAGCGATTCTGAAATGTTTTTTTTTTCTTTAATATCTGAATTTGTAAGAAAGCGTTGACAAAAATCATTGATAGTGTAACGTGCGCCACTGACTGAAGAGTATTCGGGCGCCGCTACTGGTGGAATGTTCCCGAGCGATGACGTAACCCCGGCGGCGGATCGGTTAGACGTGTTAATTACACCGTTGAACTAAATCTATTGTGCTCGGTATCACTGTGGCGTCGGAGAGTTCTAGAAGGACGCTGGGCTGTATAAATACCGTACGAACGGCAGCGGAGAAATAGTTTGATATATAGAAGCGACGAGCAATGAAGTTGGTGATATAAACAGTCTACGTGTTGTGAACATAAATAAATGTAGTTATGTAAATAAATGTACTGATATAAATATTGTTTAAATAAATAATCTTAGTGTTTAAGCATTTAATAATATTCATAGTATTAAATTAGTGTTTATAATTATTTAATCATCGTGTTAGTTAATCTAGTTTATTATCTGTTTAATATTTATCCTATTTTTTTATCGTTTAATAAACGTATTATTTTAATTAATAATATTTCTCTGATTTTTACATTTGACTCATACAAATAAAACGTTACAATAGTTTACTTCTTTCGATGCAACGATGAATGTAAACTGTTATAAATAGCAAAACCTATTAGACTAAGTATTAAATATATAATATTGTTTATTTTTTGAGTAATTTAAATTTCTTTCATAAATTGTTATTTTGGTTAATTATTTTTTAACATAACTGTTTGACAGATTATCCTAGGTAAAAAATGTAACAATCCTTTTTGGTACAAAAAATTATTAGGTTTTAATTTTGCATTCTTGTAAAATTTTGATACGGGCCAATGTTTTTGAGAAAATGGCTAAAAACACTATTTCTGCACCTTTAATCAAAGATGGCGGCTCGCGTCGACCCTCCCCAAGGTCGAAAGCTTCAATTTTACATTATAGTCCCGACCTAAATAACATATTAAAATCAGAACTACCCCACCTTTTGAAGGCAAAGGTCCTTTTTGGTTTCCATTGACTGGACTCTTAAGGAGAAACTATTAATTTACCTTCATGTTGGCTCAATCTCGAGGGGTTTCTATAAACCGGCTTGAATCCAAAGTCTTGGTTCAAATTAATTTCTTCCATTTTTGGCACTATAAATGAATCCATTTCCACGTTTATCAAACTCTTAGCTACAGGAGAAGAGAAACTAGATGAGGCTGAAGATCTGCGACCATATCTCGCTGACCCAGAAGGCGTACTAATCAAGAAATTAATTCGTGACTAAGTATAATTAAAGATTGATTAAAGTAATTACCTTTCTAAGCTGGATGTAAGATGCGGGGATGATGAAAAAGTACGATCGTTGTTATTGGCTTCTAAAACGAGAGAATGGCTTCGCTCTACGTGACTAAGACAAAATAAATTTATTATAAACATTATTACTAATAGTATTATATTTGATTTATATGACACGAACATATAATTGATGCTTTTAAATTTAGAGAAATATAAGTACTAAAAATATATTTTACATGAAAAATTGAAGTATATAGCTAAACGAGTTACCTCAAATAATTTCTATATTATAAAAGATCCAATAAAAACTATAAGACAATCTTATAGAAGACCAAGGAGGACATCCGATTCTTTATATGAAAAATTTTCTAATTACGTACGCTACAGAAAATTGATATAGGTCTTATGGGCCAATTTTTTGAGACTATTTTAATAGGCACCACAGGAATTTTCGATTGTCTTTTTGAGCTACAGGCTAAAACTTGATTTTCGCTTATTTTAAAAATACACCTCATACCTCGCATATTTTGAGAAATAATGAAAAAATGTTTAGTTAATTTTTATATGGTTTTTTTACGTAGAATATCGCAGTGTCATTGAATTTTTTTAAAACTTAAATATTCTCGAGATATAACACAAACATAATATTTTTTAATGGGAACAAATATTAAAAATAGTCTTATATTTTTCCTTATTTTATAAGCTTTTCAACAATATATAACAAGTCTACGTTCATTTGTCTTAAACGTGAATAAAAGATGAATTATTCATTTATTGGGGTGATAAAACTGAAATTTATTAACGAAAGAATTTTACGGAAATTGCTCATCATTTGTGTAAGTTTTATAATTTGTTGAAAACGTAAGCAGGCCAAATTATTATTAGCCTAGCCAAATAACACAAATGACAAAATTGACGTCACTGTGACGTCCTGATTTACGCCATATAGACGTCCTAAAGATGTCTCAGCGTGAAGCTGTGCGGCGTCATTTTAAGACGTTATTTCAACGTCATTTAAGACATTGTTTCGACGTCATTTCGCCTCATAATCTGGACTTCCGGGGCATATTATATATTATTCTATTACTGTTCAATACTTATATTATCATAAGAATATACTTTTATACACAATTTTGGCGTAATCGTTAATCTTGATTTATGTACAAAATTTTGTGGCAAACTGATGAATACATAAATATTAAGTTTGACCTATAAATACGACTTAATTTTAACTCACATTTATGTTTTTACATTATCGATTGATAATTAAATATTATTAGTGCATATTTCAAATGAAAATAGATACGTTTAAACAAAATGCGCATTTTTCGTGACACAAGGAAGAGTAAATCTGTATTTGGTCACGCAATTTTGTCAATATGATGAGCAAATAATATTGTTTAGCACATGCAGGGAATAACAGAGCTAAACGAGCTACCGCAAATAATTTCTATATTATTAATAATACAATAAAATACTATAAGACAATCTTATAAAAGACAAACCATTGGTTTTCAAGTTACAATACATAGTTATATTTTTTTAAATGAGATGACATTTTTATCCCATTTGATATAGTATTTTTTTTCTGAATTCAACCCTGTGGTTATTTTATATCCTCACATAATAAAAATATTGAGAAAAAAATCAATTGAAATTTAAATAAATTTGTATTTATAGTTATTTTTCAGTAGGATATGTATGAACAAACATAGCTTAAATTAAAATGAAACAAATATTTGTTATAGTGCCGTCAAATAAATATGGACTGATACTCAACTTTCTCCATTCTCCGCACCCTGTCCCTTTCCTTGCGATGTTGCCGTTTCTTCATAATTATCAACATTACCATACTGAATTGACAACAGTGTAGAAAATCTTCAGTCCATACTTATTTGACGGTAAATATAATAACTTTATAGTGTTTTTTGATCCTTAAATAATTCAAATTGACAAATAGCAGTTTTTTGTTTTTCATACTGTTGATTTCCTTAATTAATTAAATAAATAACTATAGTCTACTGAAAAATAACTAAAAATTTAATTTATTTAAATTTCAATTGAATATTTCTTAGTATTTTTGTCATGTAAATATATAAAATGATTACATGATTGGATTCAGAAAAAATACTCTATCGAATAGATCTGTAACTTGAGAACCACTGGTTTAAAAAAATATTTTCTTATTGAGGTAGCTCGTTTAGCTGTTACACCCTATATACAAAATAATGATAGTTTGTATTTTTATATGTATGTAGGGATAAGGATATAAGATTTTTATATCCTTCAAAGTTCAAATATTCTCATTTTCTCCAAAGGTTGCAACTACTTTTTTATGCGGAATAAGGAAAGGTTTAAATGTTTCAATTATTGTGCTTGGAATTTACGAATATAATTTTTGTAAAAGATATTTTATGGTGCCACCTGAACCCACCAAGTACACGTACACCAATATATTATTACTTAATAATATATAAACTATTATGTATATAAAATTTGTACCTATTCATATCTTCTAGCCATTGAGGCACATTATTTCCATGCCTGGGCACATCCAAACTATTCCTTCTCGTTCCCTTTTCATTGGAGATGTAAAAGCTTCCGAATTTTTGATTTTGCATTGTGCCATTTACTACTACACAAAACACAAACTCCTGCTTACAATAATAAACAAACACAATACGTAGATTTAAAGCTACATTAGGTAAAGTCAAACTAAAGTTATACTTAAAGAATTTACTGTTAACATGACAGGTGTACGTCATATGCTCTTGTTAATATTTGAATTTGTTTTGACTGAGGGTTGCTATAGAAATACAGTCAATGCCATTGATATTTTATACTTGTGGTTGTTGACCTTGGGTGCATACATTAGAGAAGATTAAATTCTTTGGAGATTAATTTGAAAGAGTAGAAATCCTTTATATAAGATTTTATTGTTCCCAAAATGCATATTCACTTTTAACAGTACATAATTCCAGAAAATTAGTCGCCTTTTACCTCCCGGCAACCTACATACACAAATAAGGAAGGTAATGTTTTCAGTCCAAAAATTCGATAGTGAGTTTTTAGTGAATAACAACGAATTACAATTTTTCAATGATGTCTGTGTGTGTGACGATTTTTTCTTCCACGATATCTCATATCAAACTTCCAAAAATTTCTATTTTCCGTATTTAAGCTTTCTACATTAATAAAAAGTTGATTAGATTTTTGGTAAAATTGGACAACCGGATGTGGTACTTTACTTGAAGCTCATAACAGTTTTTAATGAAAAATTATATTAAAATATAATCCAAAATTTTTCAATTTTAGTACTTATGAATTTTATGTCAATGGCAACATATTAGATTTTGGCTAAAATTGATAAACAGGAAGTGATACTTTACTGGAGGCTCTGTACAGATTTTCGTGAAAAAATATATTATGATATAATACAAAACTTCTCAAATTTTATATTTAAATTTCGTATATGATTGGAAACAACATATTAGAGTTTGACTATATATGATAAACAGGAAGTGGTATTTAACTTGAAGCTCTTAACAGATTTTCGAGGAAAAACAAAATGTAATCCAAAATTTCGTATTACACATTTTTCTACTTATTGGAACAACAAATTAGATTTTGTTTACAAACGATCAACCGGAAGTGATACTTTACGTAAATTTCATTGCTATTTAAAACATGGAATTGGCGGAAGGTAATGTGCCGGCTACATCAGATTTTTTTCCACAATCTACCGAAGAACACAAAATTTTATTCAATTTTGCTCAGTAAATAAATTAAAATATTATACATATATTTTTTCATATTTGTTCAGTAAAAAAACATTTTTGTTCAGTATTTTTTTCATATTTGTTAAAAAAAAGAACTTAACTTAATGCACGAAACTCGCACCTGCACAACTCGGATTTGAGATTCGACAAATACTCAAAAACATCTGACACCTCGCCGTCGATGGGCATCGGTATCTTCCGACACTCGTCGGAGTTAATTTCCGATGACTGATTTCAAGAATTGATAAAAACTCAAAAATAACGCCTGGTGTCGCGACGTTGATATCTTCCGACACCCGTCGAAGTTGATTCCCGATAAGTGGTTTTGTGAGTTGACGAAAACTCAAAAACGACGCCTGGGGTCGCGACGTCGATATAAATATATACTGAACATTTAAGATTAATATTGAACATTTAATTTTATGAACAAATATTATTTTAAATAAATACTCAAAATTGTGATTAAAACAATATAATCTTAAGCCTGTTTGACACGGCCATAAATTGTTATCAAATTTGTTAACAAATTGTTCCAATGAAACGAAATGGTATGACAAATAAGATCACAAAATTTTGTTACCAAAATTATGACCGAGTCAAACGGGCTTTAAGGACAAACTTACTTGTTCTTTGTAACTCGTCGTAGTTTGAAAAAAATCTATTAAAATTTTCTTTAAAAATGAACCAAGAACACATTTTTATAAAAGTAAATAAACTCAAAATTATAAAAATAAAAATAGAATCTTTAATAAAAGGGCACAACAAAATTGTAAAACCCATGTTTACAACATTTACAATATATTTACTATACACACTTATAAAATTACAGTAATGGCACAATCTACAATTACATTGGGCCTACAATACATATATTTGGTGGAAGAAGGGTGGTACTATAATCAGACCGAAGATTTCTACCTTTATACATAATTTAACTAGTTTTGTTCCTCTCCTTTGGTAAAAATCTCGATCCTAATGTATATAAGAAATAATAAATCGACATACATTTTAAGGTAAATAAAAATTCACTAAAAACGTTCAATAATTTGATCATTCAAGTCTACAATCTAAAACGACTGTCCCACCTAAATTACTGAACGCTCTAAATTCGTAAAATGACAAAATAGATTGTCATGATTGATTAGTAAAGTGTTGTACTATTTCACGGTCTAAAACCGAAATGTTAGTGGAAATTGTACCCAAAACACCTAGGGAGATAAATGTTTAAAAAAATCAACTGTCTTCTTGCAAAATATTGATAATTAATTTTCCCTCATTAGTGAAGAAAGTTGATATTTTTAAACATGTGATTTTTTTTGTGTGAACACGACAGGAAAGCATTTTCCGCTCTCACTCGAATGACAAACTTTGATATCAAGTGGGAAAAAGAAGCGCTTTCCTCTCTAGTTTAACAAATAACTATTTCCAACACCTACTCGTAAAATGGCACTATATCAGCTTAAATTTCGTTACTAAAATAGGAATATAGTTGTTATGTTTTTTTACAAATGCCATCTTTAATTTTACAAGTAGGTGTTGGAAAAAAATTGTATACATTCGAAAGTAAAGACATTTTATTAATTTGTCGTTAATAAAATAAGTCTTTACGTCCTAGTGCTATAAATAAATATTCCTACCCAAATTATGGGTAGAATCTTGATATATTTATTTCTTCAAATACACGGAAATTTCTTATTTCGTTGGTCTTTTGGCACGAATAAAAAAAATTGGCAATATTTAGAGCGTTGTTTAACCGTGTATTCAAAATATATTCAGCAGTATTACATTTTTTTTTAAATAATACTGTTTAAAATGCATTCTCATGCAATTTTTATATAAAAATATTCGTTTTTTAGCTGCTCTATTTTAAAAATTTGTTTTATATACTGCCAAATATATAAATAATATTAAACTTTTATATTTCCTAACTACGGAAGAGCAAAATAAATATCACTGGATATTCCAATTATCCAAATAAAATCGTGTTGTGATGATGAATCTATTAATAATTAATAATTGTGATTGATTTTGCTGTTTCTATTATTAATCTGACAACAACTATACTATTTATAAAAGTTTCAAGTTTCACAACCAGTTATTTGGTTATTACCCATTTCTGGGTGTGCCAATATGCTTCTATTCCCAGATAATGAGGACTTCATCTGAGTGCGGGAACTCTGCTGCATCATTACCATATCGCCTGACGATCACATGACGTAAAATTGACGTTATGCGATCGCCAAGCGATACGGCAGTCCCAGCACAGATCTTTCAGTAACTGCGTTCCGAAAATACAACCGATTACTGGGAGGTTTTATACTATAATAGAGCGCTTACTGCTATAAAAGTCCAATACTGGAGATAGGGATTAGCGTCGCTAGAGTAACTTTAAAACCACAGTACAGGTGGGCAACCTATTATTTTCTAATCTCGAAGCTCTCTCTCTTTTGTGTCATCGCATGCGCGCGTATTTAAGCTAACTCCGTGTTAGAATTTTTCTTAATTTCAATTCTGCCTTCTGAGGACATATTGACTTCTAATTTTGCCAATATGGTAGCTTAATGTAGTGTACCATTGGAAAAATTACAGTGATATAAGAAAAAAATCTTCATTTTCATAGGTAAGTTATTTAATTCTATGTAATTTTAATTTATTTTTGTTTAATTATTTAAAATACGAAGTTTAATTTTTGTGGGAAAATAATGTTAACTGATTTCACAAAATTATTGCAATAGTTATTTTCTTTATACGTTATATGATTCACTATTAACTACTAATAAAATTTATATTCTAAACAATGTAGTATTTGTTATTGTTATAACATAAACAAAATATTACTAAAATAAATAAATATATCATCACGGCATATTACCCATTGCTTGGTGTGCCAATCTGTTTTGTTACACAGATTTCGGTAATGATGATGACATATTTGTACCGTGCGGACGTTTACCAGGCGTACACCACCGGGGTCAATTTTGTACCATTTAAAATTCGAAATATTTGGCGTCGGTCGGGATCGAACCCGGTTCCCCAGATTCGCGACCAGACACTCAGGCACGCTGCCACGAGACCCCATATAAAATATTACTATTCATAAAAAATACAAGTAATATCATATTGTATGTTATTAAAAACGCCGAGAAAAATATTAAACAATTAGTTTCCGATCACATAACAGAAAAAAAATATCTAAAATTTTACATTTAAATGTTAAATATTTTGGAACAAGATTACATTTATTTGTACTAAAACATAATTACACATCTCTTTTGGAAGATGTCCATGAAATTCAAGTAGTAAAAGAAGTCACCAAAATGATTATTATGACTAGTTTCAAATAAAATATTTTCTATAATCCTTGTGTACTACTGGAAGAGATAACCACCGTTTGAGAACCACTGTTTAAAAAGAGATAGTAGAATTCAATATTTAACCCGTCGACACGATTTCATGGCAGTGAGCGCTCTAATAGTATATAACCTCAGTGGGCAGACAATTCCAAAATATTAGAGTGACGTCTTTTTTACGTCATGCGATCGCCAGGCGATGACGTCCCAGTACGGATCTTTCAGTAACTGTGTTTCGAAAATACAACCGGTTACTGAAAAGTAACCGCGGTTAGCATGGTTCAATTTCGAAATACAGTATTTATGTCTAGACTACTGACATCTAGACTAAACAGACAGTTGTAGCCTCAGCATAACTATTGAGGACGTTTATCAAACCTCAATTTTATAAAAAGTTAAATTTGTCAGACCAATCACACCTAATAATTGATTAATCATCGATTGTTGCAATGTTACGTATTCTGGCAGTAACTAAACAATAATATCTGCATAAAAGATAAACTTAAATTTTTTCAGACAGTGGAAGATAAAATCAGATTACACAGATTTTATTGTTGTCTATAAATATCTATAGAGTGGAGTAGATCTACTATCACATTGAATTTGACATTTTAAATTGTAAACTGAGCTTGTATTAAAATAATATCTACAGTAATAAGAGTTAATGGTATGGTTTAGGTATGTCTTATATCACTTGTCATGGATTTGGTAATACTAACTACAAGATGAATTTTCTTTAGTTCAATTCCATCGTTTCATAATTAAATTCATCTAGGTTCGATCCTCTATTTGCGTAAAATTAACTCAAAGTGGTTTCTAAATGTGGTTGTAAGGGATATAAATTGTTTAATATAGCGAAATAGTGGACACCCGCTGCTGTTACTACGAATAAATGCCAAATGGCATGCGCGCAAGGAATAGAACCATCTGCTTTAAAGAAAAAAACGCCCAACATGTAAATGACACCGCCGATTTTGAGTTCCGCTGCTCCTGGGAACTCATGCTATAAGAAAGAGAAATATTATTTAATTTAACGCACAACCAAACATATTTTGTACCATTTTCATGTTTTAAATCAACAAAAAAAATGTTAAAATATGGTCCATCGGTCTGTATTTTTTTAATAACTCGATTATTTTAAATATTATGGAAAAAAAATTCAAACGAAATTTATTTTATATTAAAATGTCTAAAAATCCATTTTTACGCAATGGTATGTAACTTTATATTTTCAAATGGAACACGCTATATATTTATTCAAATTTGAAAAGTACATGAAATTTGCTATCTAATAGTATAAAAACAATCACATATTATATTATTAAAAAATACAATGGCGAATGATTTAAACATTACATTTCTATTAAATTTTATGGAAAAAAGATAATAAAGAAACTATATTGCCATTCGCCGTTTTCTAATTTATTTCCATTTCTAAAATAAGATTCAAGAAGAAAAGCTTTCGTGTCAAATTGAAATTTATTTAAATACTTTTAAATAGACATACGTTTCTTTGTTCATAGCCTACTACGAGTTAGATATTTTTCTGAACACACTAGATGTACAAAGTTACATACTGCGTAAAAATGGAACATTCTGTAGAAAAACATATACTGCAGATTTATAGATATTTTAATATAAAATAAACTTCGTTTCTATAATATTTAAAACAATCGAGTTATTAAAAAAATACAGACCGATGGACCAACCTTATAACTGTTTAAAACAAATATTTTGTGGTTTACGTAATTTTAAATTAGTTTATACTAAATATAATTGAAAATATTTATGAATATGCTCATGGGAAATGCATACACGCTAGACGTAAGACGTTGAATCATCGAACCAATGTATTAATTTTTCCACGCGATATTGCATGATCCATCAGTACTTAGTAAATAGATCAACAAAATTTTCGGATTAAATATTTACAGTTATATTTGAACTTGAGATGACGAGACCTCGTTTCCTTATTTATTTAGAATGAAAAGGTATTCGGAACAAACGAAATAATTAGTAATCGTAGGAATTGTTCACGAATTTATCGATTTTTGATAACATTCAGACATAAAAATGAAGTATACAACCTGCGTAATTTATTTTAACTTGTAATAAACAATAGATAATAATATTAATAGAAAAAAGTTGCAGCTATTATTTTTATTGATGATTTAAAACATAAAAATGGCATATAAAATGCTTCATAAATTCGGGACTACTTTTTTGGGCGTAGCAATATAAATAGCGGAATATACAATTATTATGGCATTTTAATTACTTTGCGACTACTAGTGATATTACTAATATAATTTTAACGATAATTTTATCAAAAATAGATAGCCTTTAGCTTCTAACTCAAAGAATTCAGGAAAAAATTGACATATTACTTCCTATCAACCAACAATCAAATACACAGTTTTATTCATTCATTCATAATTTATCTCTTTTTTATTGTCTTACCTCTGTCATGAGAGGAACACTGGGTCCTATACCCATTAATAGGTATATTAACGTCTCCAGACTCTTGTATCTTTCGTGGAAGGCCTGTTGGTAACCAATTCCAAGGGCGGCAAGAATCCAGACAAACCATCGCATCACGGAAGACCATCCTTCTTCTGGTAATTGTTGAAGTGTGAGCCATGGAAAATAACTACCAGCTATGAAAACATAGATCATGGCTCTATCACAGCGATGGAGGACATCTTTCAGTGGTCTACAAATAAAAGATATTCATATCGACATAGAATACACGTGCAATTTTTGGAATGTTAGTATATTTGTGGTTGAGCGATAATTATTGTACAACAATGAACATAAAATGCATAAACGAATGCATGAATTTATTGGCTAGAAATCCTTGACCAAACTACTTCAAACTGGATACAAATTTATTAAATTCAACACGTTTCATTAAGATTATTAAACGATATCAATCGCACAGATGTTCATAAAATTATTATACAAACATCTTTGATTATAAACGAAAAAATCTGTCTGCAAATCTTGCTAATATTAATCACAATTAAGGCATTAAATTTAAAGCTGAGTTAAAAATAATATTAAACTTAATGTTTTAGAAATACTACGTGTCATAAAATTCCAGATGTGGTTGAAATATAAACAATATTGATAAAATAATAATAATAATATACGAACTTGCAAAACAATTTTTATTGTTCGGAATAACTTTTTTACGCGTAGTAATAGCATTTCAATAGGGGATTACAGCTCAATCGAATTAAAAGAAATTAGTAAAAAATAGTGAAAGTATATGCTTAATAATGAATATTAATGAAGAAATAAAATGATATAATTGAAATACTTCGGAAATAAGGGGTTTTTGGTATAGCGGCTCGTCACTCATATGAATTCCATATTTATTTTGATTGGCGGCTCAAAGACCGCCTATAAATAAATAACAAATACCGAGTTAGGGGGTGGAGCCTACTACCAATCGAAGTACAGAAATAATTTTTATAAATATAATTTAGAAATAACATATACAGTGTGTTCAATAAAAAAACCTAACTCGGAGTAGCTATGGACAGAGAAACGTATGTCTGATTATTATTGAATTCAAAAGTCAAGTTGTCAAAATTGATCTTGAAATGTAATTTTAAGGAAAAAAAATAATAAAGAAGGAAACAGAATATTGTCATTCACCGTTTTCCAATTTATTTCCATTTCTAAAATAAGATTCAAGAAGAAAAGCTTTGGTTTCTTTAGATAACATTTTTGACAATATCTCGTGTCAATTGACATTTTATTAAATATTTGCCTCAGTGTCAGGTCGTGAATCTGGGAATCCGGGTTTCATCCTGATCGACGCCAAATATTTTAAATGGCACAAAATTGACCCCTATGGTGCACTCTCCACGCCAGCCATGAGTGCCCGTGAGGTGACGCCTGGTAAACGCCCGCACGGTTCAAATATGTCATCATTATTACCGAAATATGTGTACGAAGCAGATTGGCAAACCCAGCAATGGGAGAAATGCCGTGATATATTTTTTTTTCTAATTTGATGTTTCTTTGTTCATAGCTTACTCCGCGTGAGGTTTTTTTAACACACTGTATTTCAAAAACATTTAGGTCCACGAAGACAACAGTTTGATATAAAACTTTAATTCGTGACGTCCAATCTATATTTTCAAACTTCGGGGGACCATAACTCGCTTATTAATAGGATTTTTTCATCAATCAAAATTGTGGAATTCCCTATTGTTGTATTTTATCGAAAAAAAAAACAATTCTATTCCTTTACCTATTTTTGTTACAGTAGAATACGCAGTGAAACGTTGTTGAGACCGCGAAAATCATAATTAAAGTAGCTCCATACACCAGAGCAGTAAATAATTGAGCTCCATTTACAGATCGTTTAATTAACTCAACAACTGCTAAAACACTTGGCACTACCCAAATTCCATGTGTGAGGACATTGGCGATATGTTCGATTGTTGTAGGGCAGTAGGCTTCCCTTGCAGTCGCCCGCTGATTTTTCCACTGTACACTGAGAAAGAAATGCATTGTTTTGATAGGAATGAGAATGTGTAAGCGTTTTTATGGGCAAAAAGGTTGTAAGATACCATTTTTGATACTACACGCAACGGCAAAGTTAGGGGAACGCCAAAAAAAGCTATATATTTAAAAGTCTGTCTTTCATATTTGTGATGGTAATTCTACATCTACAACAAATAACAAATGACGATATAACACCTAAATATATCCACCTACTAAAGACTGATTATAATTTATAGAGGTGTTAAATATTGCTGTCTTTTTATTAAATATGAGTATTAAATTCGTGTTCACTATAGATCAAGGGTTAACAATCATTTCTACTTTTGTTGTCATTTCAATTTTAAGTATTAAGAGTAAATTATTTTTTTAAAAAATGGAAAATTACTATTTTTAAGTAATAATTTATAAACAGTAGAAAACTTATATTAACTAAACAACTCAATTTCCCCTCTTTATAAATTATTATTACTTAAAAATAATAATTTTTCATTTGTTTCAAAATATTTTTTCTACTCTAAATAGAATTGAAAAGACAACAAAAGCAGAAATTATTGTTAACCCTTGATCTATAGTGAACACGAATTAAACACCAATATTTAATAGTACTAAAGACCTCGCTAAATGATAATCAATCTTTAGTAGGAGCCATATGAAAGACAGGGTTCATACTTTTTGAAATACATATCTTTGTTGGCGTTCCCCTAATTTTTCCGGTGTGTATATTGAATTTAACAAATACTATTATACAAATTAGTAGTGTGTCACACACGTGCCAATCTAATATAGGCCTTGAAAAGTAAAAATAATAATATATCTAATTATAAACCCATAAACCGTGCATAAAAAAAATAAAAAGCAACTATTAAACAATATTTATTTCAACAATATGTACAAACAAACAATAAATACAGCATCTACAAAAGCATTTCCTGTGTTACTCACTTTCTGAGCGGTTGCCACGGTACTAATTCCAAATGGTGGTTGTGGTTGGAAGAGGATTCAGGTCCTTCGTTGTGGATCATACCTGTCATTGTTCAAGTAAAAATGTTTAAAACGCGCGCGGTAATACTGAAAAGATGCGGAGAGCCGACTGACAGCATCACAACGAAGTACAGACTAATATGTTACCTTACCCGAATCCGGATGGTAGACTTTGTAGTTTGACCCGATTCCAAACGTGGGAAACGGTTTGATAGCACCACGACATAATTAGGATCTATTCACTGTCATCTTATTAGTGGAACGTTGATAAGTTTCATTCAGTCTTGAAATTGTTAATGTTTTTATAATTTTTTATCTAAAACGTGTTTAATTTAATTTTGAGGTTGTTGCTGTTACCGAACTTCCCCCACTGTTCCGAACTTAGAAGCGCAAATATTGTTGTAATTTTGATTAAAACTCAAATAAATTCTGTAAATTTTGAGGATTACAGTGGGTTGTGCGTAACTGCAAGACCGAAGGGTTGAAAATAAATAAAATTAATAATATTCAGTATGTTGTATAGTTTTGTCAATGTCAAATATCCCCCCAAATAGTAAGAGGTACAACTCCCACTTTCCTTGCGCAACTCAAGTGTCGTCAGCTGTTCAAGTCAATATTTAATATGGAAGACTAGCATAGTGCTTTGTTTTGTGTGTGTGAGAGTTGGTGATACAAATATCAAGGTCGCGCTTTGTGTTGAAATTGAGTAATTTTTAGTGAAAATCCTTGTTTATGTTAAATATCGTCCAGCACTTTGATGTGTTGACAGAAGGATTAAAAGCTGGTGTAAACGGACTCATGAACATCGTAAACCAGTCAGCTGCAGACTCGAACAGTTCAGGGGTATTCTTTGTTAATTTCAACCAGGATTGCTCGTAAGTTTTTCCGTAAATTGATATCTAAACACCTAAAAAACAACAAACTTACATATTTGTCACTCATCAACTGCGTAGTATGTTGTACTTATTTATTTGTTGCAAAATATTTTGTAATATTGGTAACAGAAAAGGATTTTTTGCAAAGTTTTACAAAGAGAAAGGATTGGTGTCTTACGTCATGCAATTTTGAACAGAAAAAAAAACATTCGCTTTTGTATCGAATCAATTCTACATTTTATTTTCTTTATTTGTGGATAAGGTAGAAATTTATTATTACAAATATAGGTCTGTCATTGCCATGACGTAATTATAAACAAACATGGCTGAAAAATTGACAATAATATGCCACTCCTCTGTACATTGGGTTCGGATGAACCTCAAGAACCCCTATTGTAACATAACCTAATATAGCTAGCACACGTTAAGTTGAGATTGGACCTGGGCCTCGATTTTGTAACTTTAAATTCTACAAGAATTGGGTAAGAAATGTCAAGCATAAACGATAGAAACAAATTCAACTGCCCCAGACCAGTAGAATTTGAAATCTACTCTGAGAAAGAGTGAAGAAAAATCTGAATTCTGATCGAATTTGAAATCCAGTAGAATTTAAAGATACAAAAACGAATCCCCGTTCCTTTTATGAGGTGTGTTTAAAAAGTATCGGGCGTTATTTTCTTCCCGTAAACAAATGAAGTACGGCAGAACGGATGATGAACACCTGTATAACAAGTATTTGAGTATTTCTTTTCTTTTAGATCTCTGGCTGTTGGCACGCACAGCGGTTACAAGCTTTTTTCTTTAACTTCTGTTGATTTTCTCGATCAAATAATCGAGAATGGCAACGAAGACACTTGTCTTGTGGAGCGACTGTTCAGCAGTTCGTTGGTTGCAATCGTATCACTTGCAGCCCCCCGAAAGCTCAAAGTTTGCCATTTTAAGAAGCGAACGGAGATTTGCAACTATAGCTACTCGAATTCCATTCTTGCCGTCAAGCTGAACCGAGCGGTAAAGAGCGACGTTTTTGTGATAAGCAGTATTTATTTGTTATATTTTCAGAGACTGGTGGTGTGTTTGGAGGAATCTTTGTATATTCACAACATCCGAGATATGAAGGTTTTGCACACCATTCGTGATACGCCCCCTAACCCAACAGGATTATGTAGTTTGAGTATTAATAGTGAAAATTGTTTTCTTGCTTACCCCGGGTCCAGTACGATTGGCGAAGTCCAGATCTTCGACGCTGTCAACCTGGTAAGCTTTAAATCAGTTATTCTCAAAGTGGGCGATATCGCCCCCTTTTGGGCGCTGGATAGATACACCATCGCCCCGATGGTGGCCTTAGGGTTAACAGGGGGGCATTGAAGAGCAGTAAGTGGGCGATGAGAGCTAGAAAGAGCAATAAGAAAACGCTCAAAAAGTTTAACCCACTAAAATATTTTTCAATATTTTTCCTCTTGAATGTATAAATATACAGCAATGCATCGTCGCATGTTTTAAATTTTCGGTTCCAAAATATAACACATAGCTTTTTTTATACTTGAAGGATTGACATAAAACGATGAAACTCCTCATTTACGAATACATAGACATAATCATAACCACCATACTTCAAAATAGAACCACTGTCTCTGATTTCATAAGTGCTGCACTCAATTGGACGTCCTTATTATGAATGTACATTTTATTTGATTTTCATCGCAGGAAATGTTAATGGACTTTCAGTGAACAGGAAATCAAAAATGCCTTTGAAAATACAACATTTCCGTCGGACATTACTGATTTATCTCTATTTATCGATTTATCAATTTCTTTTTTTTATTAATTATCAAAAATTACAGAAAAAAATCATAAGCCGACAAAATTATAAATATATATTGAACTCTTAAGGTATTTTTACGATGTGTCATACAGGGTCGCCATTTTGAAATGGTGGAAGTAAAATTATGATATATTGGTATCGTTGAGATAATTTTATGTACATTCTAAATATATATAAATAAATACCCATTCCCTATACTAGATTTAAAGTTGCACACATTTCCGCAAAAATCGGAAGTGATGCACACTTCTTACTACGATCATCTTATGAGCCCCTTTGTCTAGTTAAACGTTATTTATTACCATTCTTTTTTTGCATCTGAAAATACGACGTATTCTTGGTGCCGGACTTATGCTGTTACCAAAATACCACAAATAGAGGGAAAACAAAAACATCCAAACCTCGTATTTTGTACAAATCTTACAAACAATCAATTTTTGGTAAGCGTGCTAAGAAATTTCTTTGCAGTTTTATAGTACAGGTGCGTGTCATAGTTTTATGCCGATCCTTTGAGATTATGTTTGAGGGGGCATTGAAAAAATGTATATTCAGAAAGGGGGCGGTGAGCCCAATAAGTTTGAGAATCAGTGTTAAGTTGCATAATTCAAACTTAAAAATATTTCGCCGTAGCACTCGAAAATCATGATCCCCGCCCACGACAGCCCGCTAGCAGCGCTAGCCTTCAGCCCAACTGGTTTACGAATCGCTACAGCTTCAGAAAAAGGAACAGTCATCAGAGTTTTTTCCGTTACTGATGGCGCAAAACTCTACGAATTTCGTAGAGGTGTTAAACGCTGTGTTTCTATCAGCAGTTTAAGTTTTTCAATGTGTTCGCAATATCTTTGCTGTAGCAGTAACACGGAAACTGTTCATGTCTTCAAGTTGGAAGAACCCAAGGAAACGTAAGAGGATTAAGTTTTGTTGGATTCTATACTCAGTTTTGGGGTGGAAGCTCTGAAAGGAAAGAGAAATGTTAAAATATATATTGGCGAATAGAATGTATATTTCGTGTAATTCGCCATAAAAAATGCAACACCTTGAGGAAATTAAGATTAATTATTTGTTTAGGATAGGAACTACTGTTGTCTTTAAAATTAAATGATCAGATTTTCAAGGAAATCACATGTCGCATTTTCGCGTTTTTGCTTGATGAATCGCTAAGATATGTACATGTTTGAATTGACTATATTAGCTTTATTTTTGTATTAAATTTTGATTTTTTGTTGATAAACATTTGCACTGTGTTGTAAAGATGCCACGTAGATGCATTCGACAACATTTTGAACAATTATTTAAGTTTGAGCGAGAGAGAATTGTAGGGTTGCGCGAGATCGGTCTCAGCGTCCGTCGTTTGAATCAAAACTCAAACAATTTTAAAAGTACGGAGGTAATGGCAACGACAATACCAAACTGCAAGAAGAAGAGGACCGGGACGGTTACAGAGTATTTCAAGCAACACCAAGTGCTCTAATTTTGGAATGGAGACAGGTATGGTCGATCCACGAAATAAACCGATTATGTCATCAACTTGTGAAAAATATGAAAAATATTCCCGAACATTTGAAATGTTTTCGAAAAATATGAATTATTTTAAAACTGACAATTAAATTTATATTATATTATAATTGCGCGTGGTGGCCATTCGTTATTAAAAAAATGTATTATTGGTCTGTAAAAATGGTGCATTTATTAATCGTTTTGTGATCGTACTATAATAAACATGTACGAGAAATATTACATTTAAATTTTACTTAATTATGGGTGTTGCATTTTTTATGGCGAGCAGTATATTATTTATATTGGATGTTTGTAGGCCCCGACAAAGTTTAGAAGAAGGCGGATGGATGGGTTACCTCACCAAAGCAGTTACGGCAAGCGCAAATTATTTACCATCTCAAGTTACTGATGTTTTCAACCAAGGACGAGCGTTTGCGACTGCCCATCTGCCTGTACATGGAGTTAGAAATGTGACAGCTATTACCACGTAAGTTCCACACCCAAATTTCAGGATTTATCTGCATTTGAACAATTTTCAGGATACAGAATCAGCTGCGTCTTCTAGTTGCAGCGGCGGACGGTTATTTGTACATTTACAACATTGACAGTAATGAAGGTGGCGATTTGACTCTTTTTAAACAACATAGATTAGACGGTCGTGGCGAGGACGGCAAAAATCAGCCAGACGGCCCTGCTGCATCGCCATCAACAACCAGAAGCGAACCCAAACCTATTAAAAACCCGGAAGCAGGTATAAATCTCACTAATAATACCCCCCCCTGGCTATGGTTTTGTTTGAGTTGCACTTTTAAGAGTCTTGCAACATTATAAGGGCAAGAATTCAACAACAGATTCTTTGAAAGTCTGTTTGTTGATTCATGGCCCGACAGTTTTTCCCGTCCTGTTTTTTTTAGTTAGTGTGTGTCCCCTCCTAACCTGGTTATAAACGGTAACCCGAATCCATTTTTTTGTTTGTTTCGTGCAAGGCTCGCCCATAAGTAGCTACGCGGGCATCGTCAAAGGCAATCCCATTGGCCATATGTCAGGTACTGGTCAGTATAATTCAGTTAACATATGATAGAAACACACCATCATTCATTATATACTATGTTTTGTAATCTGGGCGAGATTGACTCTTCATTTGAGGAGATCTTTGGTGAGCGGATGTGCTTTTGAATGTTTAGGTGTTGGCTACACTCCATTACATTCTGCACTGTACTCTGCCGCGCGCACAAGACAAGGAGGGTTGCCGGGCCCAAAACTGGATAGACGACGAGGAATTTATAATATATTCATTCATTTGTACTTCTAGCAACTCTAGTTTGAATTCGGCCAAAATTAAGTAAATTATTTCAAATTTAGTGCACTCTAAAACAACAAAGTGTCTGTAAGATAATGTCTAAAGGATAAACATAATTACAAACTTTTGCAGAACTAATTTAAAATATATATTTGATGAAATTTGATCCACTTTTATAGATTGGGTTGAATCCTACAATACCTATCACCCTTGAAATTCCATATTTTTTGTTACAATGTTTTCTTTTAGCTAAAATATAACAAAGAAATACAAAATTAGAGACCGGAAGCAGGTAATTTTAGATTTCCTTTTTGTAAAAATAGTCAGATTTTACTTTTTCTAAACGCTGTACTTGTGCAGATCATGACTTTTTCACTTGCAAATTTTCAAAAAAAAGTAGCATAACCTAACGCACAGAACTCAATTTGATAAAATTCGGGCGGTTGCATGCATTTTATAGACATTTCGCGCCAAAATGATTATTAGTTTTTTAGGTTTGTGAAAAATGTGACTTTTTCGCTTGATTTTCAAAAAATACTTTAATGTAACGGTAACCTAAAGTACAGAATTCAATTTAAGGAAACTCAGATGGTTATATTAACTTTTCAGAAAAAAATGCCAAAATCACTAAAAATATTGCTTTTCACGCCCTAATTTTTGTGAAATTTAGTGTTTTAAATGGTTTTTCAACTATATACAGTGTAATAGGTAAACGAGCTACCTCAAATAATTTTTATATTATTATAAATAATATTAAAAAAGATCAAGGGGCGTCCGAATAGAGAAGATATTTTTTTTTAAACCAGTGGTTACAATACAAAGCTATATTTTGTTTTTAAATGGGATAGCATATGTTTTTAAGCCCATTCCATAGAATTATTTTTCTGAATACAACCATGTAATCATTTAATATTTTTACATAACAAAATTGAAAAAAAAATCAATTGAAAATTAAATAAATTTGATTTTTAGTTATTTTTCAGTAGGCCCTGTATGAAAAAAAAAATGAAATATAAATATTTATTAATAACTATAAATATGGACCTATTCTGTGACTTCTGGTTAATTTTTCACAACTGGTTAAAAAAATTAATCAAGTTTGTAGATATATAACAAAAAATTGTATTTTTATTGGACAAAATTTTTAACCAGTTGTGAAAAATTAACCACTGAGTTACAGAATAGGCCTGATTATGTTCTATTTGATTTCAATCCTAAATAATTTAAATTAACAAACAGCAGTTTCATACATAGCCTACTGAAACATAGCTATAAAAGTAAAATGATACAACCTTTTAGTTTATGTTTTGTATTTTAATTTAAAACCTAATGTTTCGGCAGCATAGATTGCTTGCCTTCAGGGAAAATATATAAATAAATAATAAATTTAATACAGGAAATTAAAATACAGAACATAAACTAAAAGGTTGTATCATTTTAATTGTATTATGACTTTTCAATAATTTATAAAAATAAAGTTTATTTAATATTTTTATTATGAAAAGATATAATATAATTACATGGTTGAATTCAGAAAAAAATCTGTCGAATGGGCCTAAAAATATATACCAACCCAGTTGTGTGTTGTAACTTGAAAACCACTGGTTTAAAAAATATTTTCTTCTTTAATCGGATGTTCCCCTTGATCTCCTGTAAGATTGTATTTTGTTGTATCTTTAATAATATAGAAATTATTTGAGGCAGCTCGTTTAACTGTTACATCTTGTATAACTATCAAAATAAAATACTTGAGTCTTAGGTATTCTAGTCTTTAGTTCAGAATTGTAATAGTTATTCCTGAAATTAATAAACTTTTGTAGGATTCAGCTATATTTCATACTTCAGTCTCTAAGACTACCCAGCCAAGAAACAACCCATTTCCCATAGTTATTTCTGTTTAAGAAATAAACGGTTTTTTTAAAAAAAATGACATAGAATGAATTCAGAACGGTTAAACAATAAAAACTGTTTTTTTTGTGTTTATTGTTCTTTTAAATATATTTCCAGTCAACACTGCTGTGAAACAGTCTTTTTAGAATACTTTGACTAGCTTTCACCCGATTTTTTCAAATGATTTAGAAGTGATAATGAAACAGATAAATAAAGACGGAAGAATATTAATTTTTAGTCAAAAATTTGATACAGTCTTTTAAGAACCTTTGGACAAAATTTTACGATGTTTCTTCAAACGATTTAGAAATGACAATGAAATAGACAACAGAAAGACTTTTACAGTAGTTTTATTAATATAGAATACTTGGCAATGATAGAATTCAGAGTCAAATAAATTCATTTCTCTTTCATCATTATCATCAAATAAACAGTCGGCCAACATTTCATCTTTTTAATTAGAAATCTAGGAAAAATGTCTTGTCCTGTGCGCGCCGCGATCGCTTTTTTCCAGTTTTTACACAATAATGACAATAATCTTCTCCAGATTCGGAGAAATTCCGTGAAATGGCTGCAGCCGCAGAGTCGCCGCCAAAGGGGGGCTTCAAGTTCGACGACGACCAAGAATTTCCTCCCGTCACGCACAAATCTGATTGAATTATGGGTCACAAAATGGTGAAAAATCCCAAAAAAAGTATAAATAAATGGTAAATAGGAAAAAAATCACAGGGAGAACTAAATTTTTTAAAGATTGCTTATGAATTTTCTAAACCTGTGTTGAATATTCATGTAATTTATGGATAGCTAGACATTTTAGGATACTTAAATCATATCAAAGTTTTATAAAATGTCGTTGTTATTATAGGACACAAGGCTTTTATATGCAATGTTTAATTTAATTGTTTTAATTCAGACAATTTTTAAAAGGATTGGGAAAAATTCTTGGGAAAATTGTCAACTCTGTATTTATTTATGGAGATTTCAGGACCATTTTTAAATTTAAATCAATTAATATTGTTTACAAATTGCTTAGTATAAATTAACGTATATAGATTAATATTAATAACTTTTTTTCTTGTCGGACCTTTTCTTTTGTGAATATTTTTTTTTTATTTTTGAAACAAGAAGGTCTCAGATATTTTATTTTTTTATACGGTCAAATTTCTCTAAATGGCATTACAATGTGATGACGTCATTTAGTTAATTTAATGAGGCAGGAAATAAAGCCGAATGATCTAGTCGATGGATCTGACATCTTTAGTGCACTTTGAAACGAATTAGAAATAATATGAACGGCATACAAGTGACACTGAAAAACAGACTACTCCAAATAACGTTTTTATTTAAAATTATTTTTTAATTTTCTTGTTATATTTGTAAAATAGGCTTAGGGGCTCACAAATTATGGTATTAGGCATGATGGTAGCGCTTCCGGTATAACGATAAGTAGCATTAACACTCTATATATTTGTAACCTACGTAGAATTACGAATTCAACGATATGGTTGAAGTGCATTTTTATTGAAGAAATAAATTACAAAAACACAAGAGAAAATTAATAATTAACCTGATAAGTCATATTAGGTAGGCTGTCATATCAAATTGATCATTTTTGTAACAAAATATAGAATCTTACAAAAATAACTTATTATTTAAACACAAATATTACTCAATATTACCTCAACTGTTTTCACAGCCTGTCTGATATGGCTTACCAAGTTAATTATTCATAATTTTCACTTACGTTATTGTGATTTATTTCTTCAATAAAAATGCACTTCAGCCATATCGTTGTATTTGTAATTTTACTTAGATTTCAAATATATAAAAGTATGTAGATTACAATGTGGTATAGTATTTGAAATATATGCATTTAAAATAAATTTAGTATTTTAAGTAATTATTTGAAATACTTAAAAATAAAAGTATTTTTAGTTTAAATACTTTTCAAAAGTATTTTATATTTCAATACATTAAAATACTATTTTTTACATGAAATACTAATTTTTAATATTTGAAATACAAACCAAGTTATCACATAGGACATGTGGTCTGTTTGTAATTATAACATGAAATAATTCCCAACTTTTTTTAAATAAACAGTTACTTATATTAATGTAGGAGTATGTTTTTAATATAAATAAAAATACGCGAATAAGTTGAATATGAAAAAGATTTTTACAATACAGTAACATCTTATCAATTTTGAAATAATTAAAAGTAAAAGTATTTGAAATATTGGTATATATCAAATACTAAAAAAAATAATTCTATTTTATTAAATATTTGAAATACTTGTATTTTATATTTGAAATACATTTTTTCAAGTATTTTATACAAAACTGGTAGGTTAAACCGCGAGTGCTACCATTATGTCAAATATGATTTGTGAGCCCCAGCCTAGTTTATAAATAAATCATGAAAATTAAAATATAATTATAAGTTATTTCGAGTGATCCGTTTTTCAGTGTCACCCGGTATAATGCAAATTATTTCTTTTTAATTATAATTGATTACAATAATAATAAAAATTGATTAAAACAATTATATTCGCCGTCAAATAAGTATGGACTGATGTTCAACTTTTTTCCTTCTCCACACCCTGTCCCTTGCCCTGCGGTGTTGAATTTAGCATTTTCAACATTGCTCATGAATTGGCAACAATGTAGAAATCTCCAGTCCATATTTATTTGACGGCAAGTATAATACAAGAAAACAGCTCTAAATGAACAACGCAGAAATGTTTTTTAATTTAATTATAAAATAGACTTAAAATTTATTATGAAAAGGGCCTTAAAAAGCAATTTACTTTCACAATACATGTAAATAGTAGATAGGTACGTCGAATTGCAGACTGAGTAAAACTGTCAATGTATTGCTGTTTGACGAATCACTATTTTTTTCGCGACGAAATAAATCCATGTTTAAATCATTTTTAATATTATTTACACATCCAAAACAGTGCAAACTCTAAAATGTAATAATATTCAGAAATAAGTACATAGGAAATACAGAACTAAGAACTGTAATAATTCAAAATATAATACTTACATCTTCCACAGACGAGAATAGATAGTAAAATTAGAGGAATATTTATACATTTCTCTTCCTCAAAGGATGCAGAAGCAATTTCTTTACACCGTTTCAATAGTTTTTTATCGCTCAACAAATTATTCATATAGCTCAAGTTACGGCATACGGAAACAAACGCTGCGTAAAAATAAAACAAGATAAACACGTTGCTAAAAACATATGTGATTTCTCTATTCATACTCTGCAATCACGTGATCACATTGGAAGGCCAGTCTAAGAAAAATTTGACTATAGTAGTAGGAGATTCTAACATTTTTTGTACATACAAAATTAAATTTTCTGAATATTTTTGACAAAAGGATAATTTTTTAAGACGTGCTATGTGAAAAGAAAATTATTTTGTAATAATGAGTATATTTGTCAGTAGATTATTTATTTAAGTAATGTAATTATGTATAGCTTTTTATTTCATCTATTTAGTAATACTTCAAAATGAATATTAAAGAAAATATATTCTGTGAATAATATGTAATGTTTGTTCAGTGTTATAACACTGATGTTAGTTAAAACTTTTTAATAACTCAATTACTTTATGAAAATCCGATCAGTTATTTATCGGAACGAGTGTTGAGTTATTTAAAAAGACACGAAACAATTCGAAATTATTGCTTTCTCATTGTTGTCAAAGATTTTGTAGGATTTTGTTTTTGATTTGTACTTTTTGGCAAATATATCTGAAATTGATCAAATCCAAATAATTTATTTTCAGAAAACCAGAAGAATTAAGCAATTTATTGATCCCTTATCGATTGAAATAAATGAATTTAAGACGATTCACACAATCCTGAATAAACTTAAAACAGTACAAAATAATTTAAACACTTTTGGTAAGTCTGAACAGTGAACATACCTCAAACCGATGGAAACCAAATTGATGTATTTTATTTTGTGGAAACAATGAGGAATAATTCAGCAATTTATTGATCTCTTCACCATACAACACAACATTTTTAAGCAACCATCTTCTAAACCAAATCTTGGAACTGTTGATTGTTATTCGATAAAATAACTACATGAAAATTACAGATGTACAAAATATTCCCAGAGTAGAGGTCAACTCTTATAATGAATCACTGGTGTTTCACATAATTTAGAACCCACGTGCATAAAAGAACTTAAACTATTTTATAATTTAAGATTATAAAGAACATTTGCAATTAATTTTTTTAATACTAAATAATTTATAATAGCTACTAAATCACAAGACAAGTAACTGTTAAATTAAAAAAAAAATCTCTTACCAGCCCATACAAGTTACACTTGATAATTTCTGTAAAAACAACACTATTAATAGCGAAGTCGGTACAAATGGACATTAAAGTGTTTTTTACCTTAATGGGTCTTGACCTAAACCATTAACCGCGCTCTAGGTAAACTGCACATATCGCAAACGGTCACATCACTAGAATTGAGGAACGTGCAAAATGGACATGTCCATAAATCTCCATTTCCAGCATTTCTGGAATCACTGGCCCCTGAATCAGCCGCTACACTGCCGGGGCTGGAAAAAAATCGATAAACATTAATTTCAAACACTTTTAGACAGTTGAAAATAATTTCAAACACTATCAGACATTTCTAAATAAATTTCAGAAAGTTGGGAATAATTTCAAACACTCAGATGGTTTCAAATAATTTTAAACTCTTTCAGAGAGAGAGATGGATGGGAATAATTTCAAACACTATCAGACGGTTCTGAATAAATTTCAGACAGTTGAGAATAATTTCAAACACTTTTAGACAGTCTGAATAAATTTCACACAGCTGGTATTAATTTCAAACATTTTCAGACAGTTTTGAATAAATTTCAGAAAGACGAGAATAATTTCAATCATTTTCTTTCATTTCTAAATAAATTTCAGATAGTTGAGAATGATTTCATGCAGTTCTAAATAAATTTAAGATATTAGGGAATAATTTCAAACACTTTTAGACAGTATGAATAAATTTCAGACAGTTGGTATTAATTTCAAACATTTTCAGACAGTTTTGAATAAATTTCAGACATTTCTGAATAAATTTCAGAGAGATGAGAATAATTTTGAACACTCAGACTGTTCTGGCAGACAGATGATATTTATTTCAAACATTTTTAGACAGTTCTGAATAAATTTCAGACAGTTGAGAATTTCATACACTTTTAAACAGTTGAGAATAATTTCAAACATTTTCAGATATTTCTGAATAAATTTCAAACAGAGGGAATAATTTCAAACACTTTTAGACAGTTCTAAATAAATTTCAGACAGTTGAGAATGATTTCAGACACTTCCGTACAGTTCTAAATGAATTTAAGATATTTGTGAATAAATTCAAACACTTTCTGAATGTATTAAGACAAAAAAATAATCCATTTCCTACCGTGAATTCGGCGGCGAAGTATTACTAGCAGCAATCAACTGCTCAACCGTCGCCCAATGCTCCGACCTGCTCCACTCTAAAGCCTGATCAGGATTCTTATCCCTAACAGCGATTAAAAGCGGCTCCATGTACTCCCTCATGGGCAGCATGTCCATTGTAGCGATATAAAGCAACAAATGGAAATCTGAAATAGCTGTAAGGAATTCTGAAGGCGTAAACTGAGACAAATATGAAGACAAAGAGTTGAAATCTTGGATATGGCCGTCTACGAGACGGTTCTCCACCGGGAAGTGGCGTTTACTCGTGTCTGTGTTGAAGGTAAATTGTGGAGTAAGTGGTGTTGATGCTGGAACGTCAACAAGAAGATATTCCACAGGTAGAGGACGTGCTAGACGAGGTACTTCGTTTCCGTATGAGTCTTTTTCCTGGAAGAAAATGTTGTTGATAATATTTACGCAATTTATAGACAAAGAATGTGCGGGAGAAAGAGTGAATGGTCCCAGATAGAATCGATCTATTTTTAAATAGCCCGCGTAAGCGCAGAACCGAATCGATCAGCATGAATGTAGCAACGCGGCCGCCTCGCACGAGTGTCGAGTGAACATTCAGTCGTCAACATGATGTGGCACATAGTGTTGGCCACAATAATTTTAAGTTATTCGTAATATCGGTAGCCGGTCATGTCGGCACATAATAGTTATATAATTTAAATCATTATTAGTTTATCATTTGTTATTCGTAATCGTATATATCGATACAAAGTACAAACACGCGTAAATCGTTGCCGAAAATCGAAGTTTTTTAACGACCAAACGTTACGTATCGCGTTAAATCGGATTAAAAAGGCTGTGTTACGTCGTATATATAAACGGTAGGAATGATTTCTCTGTAAATCTCATGTACATGATGTGTAATTATGGTGTATGACACTCGAATACCTGTGACCCGTCATTTACAGTAATGCCATTATTTGTTGACGCAATTTGGACGCATGCACTTGTTAAAGGGACTATTTAAATCTGGCGGGAAACCTTACACACCTTAAATTGCCATTATTATACATTTCTATGCCCTAATTATCTAAATCTGCGCAAAACATTCACGTAGACGAAGCAACACATGTCCTAATTGTTTTCACTTGACACCTGCTAGTCATTTGTTGCATGCCTTCCGATTGTTCCATTTCCCTTAACATCTATCCTACATTATTGTCTATTGTTAACTTCATTTACTTTATTTTAATAAAGATTTTCATCATTTACTTAGATAATTGTTTCTTGTTATGTGTGTTACGAATTATAACACATATGACACGTGTGTAGAATGCGAATTCTTATAAGAATGTGATGTTTTGAGCAAAATTTGATGTATGGGAGGGTATTTCAGTGTTTTACCAAAAAATCATGTTTAACACTTTAAAATTGAGTTATGTTTATGTGGAGCACGGGATGAATGTATTTTGTGCATTTGCTAACTTATTAATTTGGGTAGCACGACATTAAAAACATTAAAAAATAGAGTAATTACGCTTTAAAGTCCCAGTTTTCACTTATTTTGAAATAAATTCGGGCAAAAATTAATCCATCATCAGCAGGAAAATATTGTTAATATTATTATAGATAGATTGGAATTTTCCGAAGCTGTGATGGTATACTGGTAGGTTTCTTGGATGAAAAGCTTCATTCGCCGATAATTTCTTTTTTCAAGTAGAAATAATTAACAAGACGACGTTTTGGCTATGATTATAGCCATTATCAAGTCCAAATGAAGTCCTCTTTGACTCTTAAACCTGATCAGGTTGAATAAGCATAAAAAATGTAACTCTAATTTCGACCAATATGTAACTGAATTTTATTCTAAATTGTAACTTCATTTGGACTTGATAATGGCTATAATCATAGGCGAAACGTTGTCTTGTTAATTATTTCTACTTCCATGAGGTATTTACGTGGTGTATATGCGTATGTAAGATGGGATCGCGTGAGGAATAATTTGGTGTATGAAGAATGTATGGTTAGTAACAATGTTGTTAAGAGAGTTGGAGTGAGTCAGTTGAGATGGTTTGGTCATTTGGAGAGAATGACGAATGAACGACGCGAAAGAAATGTGCTTAGACAGGAATGTGTGGCGAAGGATGATTGTTTCGTAACTATTATTATGATTCGGATGCGGTATTTCGCTACCGAAAATCAGTCACTTTAATATGTTAAGAGTGAGGAATTGTTGTACGATGATGTTATTATTTTGTTTTCGGGTTTGTGCTAACCCACTAGTGAGACATGCGTGATTTTATGTATGTGTGTTCAATAAAGAAATTATTGTAATTAACAAATTAGAGAAGTTAGGAAGTCAGAAAACTGTTGAAAATATTAAAAAAATATTTGGTTTTGCAGGTAGAAATGGATTCAATAGCACCCGAACTCGAAGAGCTGACATTATGCGGTTTTTGCAAACAGAAGTTTAATGAAAGCGACCAGTCCCCGAAATTGCTGTCGTGCAAGCATTATTTCTGCCTGCAGTGCATGCGAACATCCCTAATGAAAGGCCAGGGTGAGTTATTCTGCATCCATTGCTGGAAACGCACCGAGTTGGGCGACATGGGACCCGAAGCCTTGCCCACTTACATCCCAGTCTTGTCGCTGGTTAAGAACTTTTCCCAGCTAAAACTCGGAGCGAAACCTCCGGAAAAAACCACCAAAGTCATCTCAGAAAACTGCCACACTCACGCGATGCCGTTAGCTCTGTGGTGCCATTCTTGTTGTGCGGCTGTCTGCCGAGCGTGCGCCACCACGAGCGACCACTCCAACCACCAGATCAAGTCCCAAAACGAAGCGAAGGACCAGCTCATCACCGAGATACAAATGGAGCTGGTCAGTATGAATAAAATGTTGTCTGAAATCCAACGTCTTGCGATGCAACAGAGGGAGTTTTTGTTGAAAGTACTGGAAGCTTGTGTGACCCTTAAAACTCATGTTGAAGCTGATCTTACTAGTGGTATAACTTATTTCGAGCTATCGGAAGCTCGAGAGAATTTGTCTAAAGCCAGAACGAATCTCGCAGTTGTTGATAATCCAGTTGAAATGCACAATTTGTACTCGACTTTGAACATTGAAAAACAAAGACTCCAAACCAGATACCAGGAGATGTATTTGCAGTGCCAGTTGGATGATTTGATAAGAAATTCAACAGTGGTGTTTGATTTTCAATTATTAAAACAAGCCCTGACAAATATTCATAGCGGAGAAATGCCTCTACCTGGGAGCAGCCGATTGTTGACTCCTTCCCAGCAAAATCCTATTTTATTTTTGGCAAACTACTGCATGTCTCAGTTGTATTCTCGCCATGTACTGAGCAAGCAACATATGCAGAACGGAAATATCGAATATCACAGTCAAGTTCACGCCCTTCCGCCTCATTTAATCACAAGTCCTCACGCCCCCCCACATTTGATCCTAGCGAGTCCTAAAAACGCCTATCCCGACAACACTTTGATGGTTCCAAACGTAATTCATTCGCCCCAAAATATAATCCGCAATCCTTCGAATCTTTATCCGTTATATTACTTCAACATCGACGTTAATGGTACTCCCCACGGAAGAATTGTTATTGAAGTGAGACCAGATGTTGCTCCGAAGATGTCGAAGAATTTTGGAATATTGGCTACCGGTGAAATTGGAATGGGATATAAAGGCTGCAGTATTTTCCAGTGCTGGGAAGGAGAAAGCGTTATTACTGGAGATTTTGAGCTAAATAATGGCCGCGGCGGAAGATCTATTTTCGAAGACGGATATTTTATGCCAGACGACACAAAGTTACTTGCGGTTCGAGGGACAGTCGGAATGAGAAGAACCCAAAAACGCCATGATAATCTCGGGATGGTCGGCTCGCAGTTCCGCATAATTCTACAAGAAATGAGGGGCTTTACGGGCATCTTCGGACACGTGGTGGAAGGCTTGGAACTCGTGGAGAAGATCAGCACATATGGAGACACAACTGGTAAACCGACCAAAACTATTTTGATTACTAAATGCGGAAAGTTATAATTTTATTTGTCGACAACTGCAAAGCAGGATATTTTATTAGACCGTGTTTTTTTAATAGCTCAACAGACCAAAGAAAGTTTAAATGCGGTCTCTCGAAAGCGATTGGTTTAGTGAGATCATCATATCGTACGGATCGTGTGACGTAGGATTAATTTGACGTGTAGTTCGCTAGTGTTAATCACTTTTTTCGCGTAGAAATCTCACGTTTTTCCTCATTTTCCGATAGATAATTTATAGATAATTCGGAATTTGAAATGTGATTGGGAACAGAAGCAAAATGAGGAGAAATGTAAAACGTAAACAAAAAGATATTTCTTATAAATATAGCCCTATTACAATCATACTCTATGGCCAAGAGACATGCTAGTTGATGTCTTTATAACAGATGCAAATGTCGTTATATATGTAGCTTGTTGCATCGGTGTGATTTCAAACTTGATGCTTTCTCTACTGATCGAGAGCGCGACTATATTTTCATATTCGTTAGAATAATGTTAAAAGAGAGGATAATATATCAAAAAATATTAAAAAACGCAAAAAAACATTAAAGTAACCACTATTTTTAGCTAAGATGTTAAACATATTAGCTGCTGTAATTTAGTACTAGATACAGCTCACTTACGTACGTTTATATTCGAAACGGTTCGAAATCGGAACGAATTCCGCTATTTATTTCAAACGAAATTAACCCAATCAAGGTGCAATTATTTAACGAGAACTGATTTTTATTCTTCGAACAAAATCTCGCTACACGAAGCAGAATCTGTTTTAGTTTCAATCAATAATAAAAAACACAAAAAAATATATATATATTTGTATTATAACGTTGATTTTGATTTTTAGTTATAGCCGTTAATATATTTTATCGAGAGTGTAAGTGCTGGTGGATCGAAATCCATAGCGCATAAGCAAAGAAAATGTATTTTTGATGAAATTTTATCAACTAGATTTTGATTCGCGTCCGTAGGAAATTGTACAAACGAATTAGTTGATATTAAATAATGGAAGTTTATAGAATGTTATCGATCTACAAATTTTATCTGGTTGATTTTAATCCATCAGTACGGCGAAAGTATATTTCGTTTTATTATGTACGCTTTAATTTAGGGACAATTATCATTATTATATACGTATGTATAGGTAAATTCCTTTAAATTACATCCTGTATTAAATGCAAGGTTTATTTTAAATGAATTTACTTTTACGAAAAAATCACGGTAGTAATACATAGCATTTATTATCGTATTATGTTTAATAATAATGGGGAATATTGTATACGTGAGTTTTCAGGTTAGAAATGAACTTGTTTGCTTTTAATCAAGAGACAACACAATAATTAATAGGTGATAGGTACGTTGGAACGGCGTTCATTTCTAATTTCAAAACGCCGCGTGGTGTACCAAAGTATGTAGCTGGAACAGCTAAATAGTTACGTTATTTCGCAGTATTGGATTTCTAATAGAAATGAACTTTTATTTCTAATAGAACACCAATATCAACCAACGACGTGTTGGTTTACAAATAAGCTCTCAAGGATCGCTATAAATGTTGCGAAAATAATAAAAGTATATAATATTTTTAAGTTGTTTTTGTTTATTTTGCAAGTTTATTTCCTACTAAACAGGGCTGGGCGCACTACACGCTCTCACCGACACAAAATTTAACAGTGTTTTCCATCTCATTTAGGATCTTTGATACAGGTTAAAGTATTTTATTGTCATAAAAATAATAAGTTCGAACACAAAAATACACTTAAAGAATAGGGGTTTCCAAGTTTTTTTTCATTTTTACCTCTCACTAAGAGAGGTATTGGATTCATGCTAAAAATCGCATATCGAGATTTTAGTGAATAAGCACATTTTAAGGTGCCTAGTATCCGATTTTAACATTTTTACTATGATGGCTGTGTGTATATGTGTCTCTGTGTGTGTGTGTGTGTTGGAAAGACGATACCTCAAAAACTATAAGATTTAAGACCTGATTAACTACGGATTCCTCAATCTGACATTAATGGGAAGAGCTGAAAAGGTATTTGTAACAATTGGACAACCGGAGATAGTAGTATTTAAAAAAAAAAAATCTTCTAAATATTTTTTGAAAATTTATGTTATTACTAATATTAAAGAACAAAATTCTCTATCCGATACATTTAAAATTTTCATTATATCTAGAGATAATAAAAATATAATACACAAAATAATATGTTGTAATAAATCTCACTGCCCAAACAACTCCATGAGAACCAGTTGAGAAATTATAAAAATGTTTGTAAATGACATAATTGTCAGTGTCAAAAATCGAAAGACATTACTGAAGGCTTTTTCTGGGAAGGATATTTAATATTTCTGATTGTATTATTAATTAAATATTTAAAATTATAGGTATTTTACTTATACCCTTCAGAAATACCACCAATTCCATTAATGAATTGGAATAAACTCGAACATTTAAAAGAGTAATTGGAGTAAACTTGCTCATACTCATAGAATGAATTTAAAATTACAAAAATATCTAAATATAAGGAAAAGACATAATTAGATTTTTTTGTGTGTACAAGAAATTTTAAATACAAAACCTACAAGGAAATGGCGAGAGGTATTGTGTTGGCCACAACAGATTTTTTAATGTTAATCTATACATAAAAATATTAGACTCGAATTTTGTTTTTTCGTCGAAAAGTTTCTAATACGCCAGAAAAAAATTATTAAAATTTCAATCAGGATGGAAAACGTAACGAACCCAATAACGTTACATTTTTTTTTTTAATAACGTTATAATTCCACAATAACGTTATGTAACCATAAAAACAAATAACGATGCACTATAACGTTATCCAAGTTTCCAAATTTTACAAGATTTTTGCCGTTTGAAGGTATGATTTCCGGATAATTTATTTCATTTCTAGAATAAGTGTGTAAGTTTTTTTAATACTTGTTTCTAATTTTAATTTTTAATGAATTTTTATTACAAACTTGAGAAAAATATGGTTATTGTAACGTTATAATAACGAAACAAAAATAACGTTATAAAATAACGCAACAATTCGTTAACGTTATCCCATTCCTGGTTGCAATAAATGAGACCCTAGAAAATCGACGGCGCGTGTGATATCATTTACTTCAAGGGGGATATACGCCCCCGGTTTGCGCATTCGAACAACCATTAGCCAATAGCATTTGCCAGTGTCCAACACGTCACAAACATGGCTGATACTGAATTTTAAGCGCTCGATTTAAATGCATTAAAGTTTTATTTTGATATTAGGGTAATAAAAATAAGAAAATTAAGGATAATATTCACTACGCGTCGAGCTTTAAACATTCCCCCGTGCTACAATCTTTTAATTATGCCCTTAATACATAAATAACTATTATGTCGAATAGCTCGTCGCAAGAATCACAAATAGAATCAATTCTACTTTGCAGTATTTTTGTGACTTGTATAGGGGCGTGAGCAGACACGTGACTCGAGCGACCTTGAAGTGCTTGAAATCAGCTGATTTGAGTGCGCTTGTCACTTTCACAAAAACAATGTTTTGAGTTATTTTAATTTTTGATTGTTATTATTTTTTATTTCATGTGTTTTACAGTCTGAAAATTGTAAACTAATAACTTTTTAGCAGTTCAAACTCAAAATGAATCAAAATATTGTTCTTGTCAAAGTGACAAGCGCACACAAATCAGCTGATTCAAAGCGATTCAAAGTCGCTTGATTCGAGTGTCTGCTCAAGGCCTTGAAATAAAGTACGCAATATATGACAAAGTGAAAAACATCCGTATGATTTCAAAACTTCTGATTGGTTAGTTGGACGAACGGTACGTCAGGCGGTGAGCTGACTACTAGCCTAAGGCGATCGTCTACACTTTTCCAAATGAACGAAGAGGCTCTAAATTTTTGCTAATTATGTAAAATCTATTACGAATTTGTAACTTATTTTTATCATATTTATTTAAAAAAAAATTGATATTATGTCTATAACTTACTATAGCGTTGAAAATACACAAAACACGTATACGGCTGTATTTGTCATTCATTTATAATAAAATTTAAACTCTCGCTGTTAGAAAACATGAAATTATGTACGTAACTTTTTAAAATATTTATTCTTTATTCGAAAAATTAACCAAAAATCAACAATTTTAAAGCTTTGCCACAGATATAAGAACAATGATATTGCAAAAAAAATCTGATGTAGCCAGCACATGACCTCCCGCCAATTTCATGTTTAAAATAGCAATGAGCTCTAAGTAAAGTATCACTTCCGGTTGATCGTTTGTAAACAAAATCTAATTTATTGTTCTAGTAAATAGAAAATCTATAATACGAAATTATGTATTATATTTTCTTATGTTTTTCCTCGAACATCTGTTGAGAGTTCCAAATTAAGTACCGGTTTTCTTATATAGTCCAAATTTAATATGTTGTTTCAAATTATATACGAGTTTGAAATACCAATAAAGTACCACTTCCGGTTTATCAATTTTAGAAAAAATCTAATATGTTCTCATTAAAACAAAAGTTTTAAATACCAAATTTGAAAAGTTTTAGATTATATCATATATTTTTCACGAAAATCTGTTCAGAGCTTCAAGTAAAGTATCAATTTTAGTCAAAATCTAATATGTTGTTCCCCTTGATATAAATGTCTTAAATATTAAAATTGGAATGTTTTGGATTATATTTAGCTCTTCATTAAAAATGGGGTACAAGTAAAGTATCTCTTCCGGTTGTCCAATATTACCTAAAATCTAATCAACTCTTTATAAGAATGCAGAAAGTTTAAATACGGAAAATAGAATTTTTTGGAAGATTGATATGAGTAATCGTGGAAGAAAAAATCGTCACACACACAGACATCATTGTAAAAATAGTAAAAACGTGTTGTGGGGACCCTAATTCGTGCTTATTCACTTGAAACTCACTATCGAATTTTTGGACCGAAAACTACCTCCCTTACCTGACGGGAGGTAAAAAAAGTTACATAATATCATGTTTTCCTAATAAATATGTTAAAAATAAGTTACAAATTCGTAACAGATTTTATATAATTAGCAAAAATGTAGAGTCTCTTTTCATTTATTTGGAAAAGCGTATACGATCCACTTAAGTGTATATCAGTATCAAAGATTGTGTCAAATACACTAAAAATACTCAATTTAAAAGTATAAAAAGTTTTCAGTTTGTCGTCCAGCTCTGCGTCAAAACACAACGAATCTGTGTAGAACAATAAGTTGTCCATCCTTTAGTTGTGCCTTACAACAGCTTTGTCTTAATTTTAATTTCATTTCCAAACGTCGCGTAGAAAGTGTGTGGTACCTATAGTCCTATCCTACTGTCCTTTTGCAGTGTTTGTATCAAAAATCGCGCTTATAACTCGGATCTCTAACTAGATGCTATAATAAATTTTGTCGTAATCGGTAAACACTGTATTGAGATTTAAAATACGATGTATAAATGTAAATTTACTCCTTAAATCGTATAGCATATAGATATATGTGTTGTAACCGTCAAATAAAACGTAGTAGTGTAGCATACAATCTTTGTATCTTGAAAAAGCAAATACTTTTTCAAGTTACTGGATTTCCGTTGATGAAAATTGCGATTTCAATGTTGCAGCCATGTTGTCTGTGCCTTGGGACCCAAATATAATGTTTGTGATAACCGAGTACCTACTACACCATGATAGATTTCAAATAAAACTCTGCAAAGTGTAATTCTACTTTTCTTATTTATTTTTTCCCAATTCTTTGTAGATTACCGCACCCAAAAATGGATAATATATGTTTATCACCAGTGCCGTATCCCCAGCACTTATGGTAAGGGGGGGCGGGCTGCGGCTGCCAGATACAGTAAAAACTTTTAAAGATGTCCGTTCAAGGTCATCTAAGAATTGTATGATTAAGATTTTAGCTCCGCCCATTCTGTCAAATTCAGTAGTGTCGTTCACTTAGTTTTTATGAGGGTGAATAAGATACTACTGTTATTTTACTATTATAAAAATATGTTACAGTAAAAGCATTTAAAATTAAAAAATAAGTCAACTGGTAAGTTTATTAGCAAATGTAAAACTAAATATGTGAAAAATAAGATACTGATACAGTGTCAGTGACACCGACAGAAAATAACGTTATTCGTACGGCTATGAATCAAGGTAAGATATCTGGATCAATAAATAAACTTACGTTATAGCGAAAGTATTATCAATAACGAGTATCGTTTTAAAAAGGAATGTCCTAACTTAGTGGAAACAATATGAATTTTTGAAAGACAAGCGTATTATATCCATCCTCATCGCACACGCTTATAGTCTTTGCAAATGAGAGAGATAAATGTATGCCAATTTGTTAATTCGTTCATGATACATATGACCTTGATCGGACATCTTTAAAAAAAATGTACATATAGTCAGAAAATTAACTCTGTCGGATCCAGCAATAAAACTATAATATCGTAATCATTGAATTTCAACGGGTCATTATTTGCGCCACTCTGTTGAAGACAAACATTGAATGATACCCGATGATACCTCAAGTAAATTAATCTTATTGTTCCTTTAACATAAATGCGATTTTTGTATGTCATAATTGCGAGAATTATAGTTTTATTGCTGGACCCGACAGAGTCAATTTTTCTGACAATATTTTAGTACTTATACCGAGTGGTGGGGCTGAATGTTGTATATAGGAATTTAACATGGGACATTAGTTTCCTGCTCTCCTGTTCATTTTATGGTAAAAACTGTAGATTGCAAAGTTATGCAGTAGTAAAAGTTGCATACAAAACTGTTTTTACATTTTTTATTATGTTTTTGGTTTCTTAACAATTTTAAAAAGAAATTTCAAAAGTTCTGTATTAGGAAAATCCATGACTTATGACGACACTACAGAAAACAATATTTTATTCAATTTCGACGTTTTGAAACTGTCATTTTAACTCAATAGCAACCAGTACAGTGTTAAAAAAACCTGTTAAATTAAATGTCAATTTGACAAGACATGTTGTCAAAAATTGTATCTAAAGAAATCAAAGCTTTTTTCTTGAATCTTATTTCAGAAATGGAAATAAATTAGAAAACGGAAAATGGCAATATACTTATTATCTTTTCTCCTTAAAATTACATTCTAAGATCAATTTTGACAATTTGACTTTTGAATAGAATAATAAATAAATATATCATTACGGCATATTACCCATTGCTAGGTGTGCCAATCTGTTTTGTATACAGATCTTGGTAATGATGATGATTTACCAGGAGTCACCGTACGGGCACTCATTGCTGGCGTTGGAGAGTACACCACAGGGGTAAATTTTGTGCCGTTTAAAATTCGAATTTTTTGAGGTAGGTCGGGATCGAACCTGGTTCCCTAGATTCGCGACCAGGCACGCGGCCACGAGACATACGTTTCTTGTAAATAGATATGTTATCTCGTTTCTCTGTTCACAGCCTACTACGAGTTAGGTTTTTTTTTAACACACTGTATAAGGAGCTGTTTATTTGATAGTGAATTAGAAAAAAAATCACTCTCATTGAATTTTAAGCATCATTTTGTCACTCTACACCAAATAAGGGAAGTTTAAAATGTAAAAAATAATTAATAATAATTAACAATTAATACGTATTATTTATTATAAATAAAGGTAAATTTAGTTTAATTAAATATCTATTTTTCCATAATGCACTAATTATTATTTTTTAATTGTTAATAATAATATTCTTTATTCAAATTTAATTATAACTT
Organism: Harpalus rufipes; assembly: GCA_951394225.1. Lineage (NCBI taxonomy): Eukaryota > Metazoa > Arthropoda > Insecta > Coleoptera > Carabidae > Harpalus > Harpalus rufipes. The sequence continues at coordinate 9,291,726 of OX596288.1, read as the reverse complement.
TAAATACTTAGATTTGAAACAACAAAAGTTGAAATGATTATTAACCATTGATCTATAGTGAACACGTATTAAATAACCATATTTAATAGAACTAAAGACCGGACAATATTTAACACCTCGATCAATGATAATCTTTAGTAGATGTCTATATTTAGATTTTATATAGTCATTTGTTATTTGTAGTAGATAAAGAATTACCAACACAAATATGAAAGACAGAGGGTTCATAATTTTTTTAAACACAGCTTTCTTTTGCCGGTGTGTGTATTTAGAAGGAAATGAAAGTTCTTTCAGGGTGTATTTTGCCCCTCCGAGCCGAATAGGCCACATTTGATCATGGAAAATCAATTAAAAATTAGTTTAAAATTGACTAACCTTATAATAGACATCCGGTACGTACTGCTTGTCCGACGACTCCTTCACGTACCCCAATTCTGGAGCGTCTTTTGTAGGAACAAGACATCCATCCCTCACAAGGGCCATACACTGATTCGACACTTGATATCCTTCCATATGTACTTGATTACTTGCATCCCCTATAAAAACAATCAAAAATAACTTCTGTCTGCATTAAACCGTTTAAATTCGTACAATTTTGCACGTGTAGTATAGTCCGATCAAAAATACTTTGCCTTACAAAAGGTGGGGTAGTTCTGATTTTAGTATGTCGGGACTCTGATGTAAAATTCAAGTTTTCGACCTTGGGAATGATCGGCGCGAGCCGCCCTCTTTCATTAAAGACGCAGAAAAAGTGTTTTTAGCCATTTTCTCAAAAACACTGGTCCGTATCAGAATTTTACAAGAATGCAAAATTAAAGCTCGTAATTTTTTGTACAATAAAAGGTTCTTGCATTTTTTTACCTAGGATAACCTGTCAAAGATTTATGTTAAAAAATAGTTAACCAGAATAACAATTTAAGAAATTTAAATTACTCAAAAAAATAAACAATATTAGGTATTTAATACTTAATCTAATAAGTTTTGCTATTTATAACAGTTTACATTCATCAATTTTTGTCAACGCTTTCCTACAAATTTATCCACCACTCTGGCTCGGTTAAAGATACGATAACGCGGTTTGAAAATTTGAATATAGCACGAAATTCTCCTTCATGTCATGTATTACACGATTTTTAATTCGACGAGCAATTTGCGAGTTACTAACAAATTAAACTTCATGAAATTCTTTTAAATTTTTTAATATCTGCAAATCGGTTTAGAACTTATTTTTTCATCTGAAATTTCGCCATGTATTAAATACGTAATATTGCTCATCTTCAATCATGTCGAAATTTCATATGAAAACTGAGTTCTAAACCGATTTGCAGATGTTTAAAATTTTGGAGGAATTTCATGTAAGTTCAAGTAGTTAGTAACTAGAGAATCGCTCATCAAATCAAAAATCGTGTAATACATGACATGAAGGCCAATTTCATGCCGCGTTATCGTATATTTTACCGAGTCAGAGTGGTGGATGCATTTGTAGGGATGCGTTGACAAAAATTATTTCAAAATCATCGATAATTTACTTCTTTCGATGTCACGATGAATGTAAATTGTTATAAACAGCAAAACATATTAGACTAAATATTAAATACCTAATATTGTTTATTTCTTTTGAGTAAATTAAATTTCTTTCAAGTTGTTATTCTGGTTATATATTTTTAACATAACTTTTTTGTATTTTTGTAAAATTTGTAAAAACACTTTTTCTGTTCTTTTGTCTGGGGATCCGGGTTCAATCCCGACCGACGCTAAAAATTACTTCGAATTTTAATGGCACAAAATTGACCCCTGTGGTGCACTCTCCACGCCAGCAATGAGTGCCCGTGAGGTAACACCTAGTAAGTGCCCGCACGTTACAAATACTTCATCATTACAGATATCTGTGTACAAAGTAGATTGGCACACCCAGTAATGGGTAATATACCGTATTTATTTTATTTATTAATCAAAGATGGCGGCTCGCACCGACCCTCCCCAAGGTCGAAAATTTGAATTTTTCGTCAGAGTCCCGACCTAAACAACATATTAAAATCAAAACTACCCCACCTTTTGCAAGGTACAAATCTCTACTAACTGGACTCACACTGCATTTAAATCATTTACTGAATCTCACCTGTGACACAAACAGTGGCGAATTTGCTGCCAAACAATCCACTAGCGGCGTATCTACAAGGATTCGGGTGTTGATTCTGATAATACCCAGCCATGATGCATTCTTGAGCAGATAGAAAATGCGTTTCACCGTGACGCACGTGTTTGACAGTGCCACGTTGCATGTCTTCAGCGATAAGATCTGTGAAGATCCAACCGACCCGTCGAAGACCCAACCGAGAAGCAAGTTCTTCGACGATGGCTTCACGATCGTCCGGAAGAAGACGGACGCTGTCTCGGGTTGATTCTTGGGGTGGTTCGTATATTGCGGCTACCACCGCGCGAATTCCTAAGAGATTTTTATAGCATCTTACAATAAGTTACAGTCACATACGGAAAAAAGCAACAAAATATTTCGAAAAAAGTTATATTTAACAGGACCCACCACGCTTCCAGTTAGTTTTTGACAATATAAACCAAGGTCACCACACAATAGGCCCATTTAAGCATTCCTCTTTAAAAAAAAAAAACGTCATGTCTTCATTTTAGTTGCAAATAAATTATAATAATATAGAAAAAAATGCAATTATTCATATTTTAATTTTACTAATTATGAATTAAAAATTCACTATGTTCCGACGATGCATTGCTGTATACATTCAAGAGAAAAATATTGAGAAATATTTTAGTCGGTTAAACTTTTTGAGCGTTTTCTTATTGCTCTTTCTAGCTCTCATCGCCCACTTACTGCCCTTCAATGCCCTCCTGTTAACACTAAGGCCACCATCGTCCCCTTGGATCTATTCAACGCCCAAAAGGGAGTGATATCACCAACTTTGAGAATAACTAGTTTACAATACCCTGTCGTAGGGGTGGTTACAACAAAAGCAGACGTGTTTTATACAATTTTCTCTTACCTAAAGGCACATCGGAGTGGATTTCATAATTCCCATAAAGAAACCCAATGCGCTGATGTCCAGTAGTGCGCCAATAGTTCAAAAACCGTTCCACCAAGTTCGGATTTTCAAACATCACATTATCTACGTGTCTGTAAACCTGTCGGTTGAGAGTGATAGCGTTCGGCTGGCACTTAGAACAGATTCCTTTCGGCCAGGGAGGGTGATCCTTACACCCGCTTTTAATACGACAAGATATGTCTTCCAGAGCGAGGAATTTCCCACGGTCGACTCCTGATGTCATTTTGCGAAGATACGAATGGAAAGACAAGTGTTTTATGTTTTGTTCCTTGAGGTATGATTCGTCAAACGGTTCCAGAGGGGAACAGTGCACGCAACAGCCATTGGAATTGTGACGACAACTGGGGAAAAAATAGTAATGAGTCTGTTTCACATTTTTCAAAAAGTATTTTAAATGAAAGTTTATGCAATATATTTCTTAATTTTTTTTTTTAATTATTTGTTGTTATTTTCGCAAATAATTAAACAAAAAGATTGGCACCAAAAATTGTTATGAAATACAACTCCCCACTCCTGTGACGTTCTAGTACATACATTACGTCATTACAGCCAATAGGAAAACAGTTTATCAATCACCTACATTTTTATACAGTTGTTGGCGGCTAGGGGTGAACATAGGGATTTTTGTTTTATGCAATTTTCTGCTCTCCTACATTTTATGCAAAAATATGTAAAGTGCAAAGTTGTACAGAATTAAAAGTTGCATATTAAACTGCTTTCACATTTTTTACTGTTTCCAGCAGATGGTGAATCTGCATTCAGAAACATGAAGTTTTCAATCTAGCAGCGCTTGGAAATACTTCCTGACCTTTTCAGTACAGTAGTACAGATTTTACAGTAATTCTGAAACTTTAATATCAAAATACTATAAACGGTAAAATATGTTTGAGAATTGCTGTAAATTTCCCACAATTCTCTAATGCATCGTTCGAAATTCTTTGATATTTAAAACTGTTATTTCTGAATTTGTATCTTTATTGCAATATAGTGCTTTATCATTCAATATATTTTCGGTAAGTATATTAGCTTTCATATTAGCATTATTATAATGAGATGATGTAAAAAAATTAACAACAAATTTATATTTCAGAAAATATTTGTAACTTCTGCGTAGTGAAGAGAAATATTTTTGTACAGGGCAAGACATATTTTTCATTTTTTGATAATGTCTTTAATAAATTATCCATTTTCAATAGATTTTTTATTAATTACATGATCAAGAAATGAAATTTAATTTTCAGAATTTAAAATGTATATCCCGCCACTTCCTCGGCTGTCAAATTTAGTTCTCTGACCTTTTCATATACGGCACTAAAACTTGTTATCACGGTTTATAAGGGAGATATCTAATCTTCTACTATATATTTTCCTTAATCTACGGTTTCCAGTTTCTCCATAATTTTAAAAAGAAATTTCAAAATTTCTGTTAGTTCGTAGCGCAATAGCCATGACATTTATTTTCTTTTTTCGGGTTTTCAGAAATTATTAATAAATGACAAACTGACATGGAAACTATTTCCACCACAATAATTTTATTGACACATTCCTTATTCCAATAAACATTCATTTATTAAAAAAAAAGAATAAAATAATATTGTTTTCTACAATGTTATGTCATAGTTATTGATACTAATTAACGGAACTTTTGAAATTTCTTTTTTAAATTAAAAATAAACTAAAACCTAATATAAAAAGTAACAACAGTTGTGTATACAACTTTTAATTATTTGCAACTTTACACTCACTCTACAGTTTTTGCCGTAAAATGAACAGGAGAGCAGGAAATTGCATAAAACAAAAATCCCATGTTAATTCCCTATGTTCACCCCTAACTGCCACTACCCTGTATAAATAAAAGTAGGCGATAGTTTGTCACATGTTAAGGTCTATGTACTTTGATTTAACATTCTCTTTCAGATCTCGAGACTTTTTCAAAATATCCAAATTTCAAAAATTAATTGTAAAGTATCTAATAAATATTTCGAGATATTTTCAGTTTTGAGGCCATTTAAATAATATCTTTATAAATTTAATATTTAGAAGGCATATAAATATTCTTGCAACAGCCTTGTTGTGTAAAAGAGTGGGAGAGAGTCAATTGAGATGATTAAAATTTTAAAACAACGCTTGGACTAGCGAAAACGGCATAAACTTACAGTTTTTCATCCCGTTGCCTCTGGATTTTTCCGTCAAATTTATACAACTGAGTATCCACATCGTCCTCTTGTACAACTGCAGAGGGACACCTAGAAACTGCACTGTTGTTCGCTCTACTTGTAGAAGGTTCGCTAACCGGTTCCCCAGACGGTTTGTTATTTGCCTAAAACCAACAAAATCACCCCTGTTCTTTGAGAAATTTATGTCTTGCTACCTGAGCGCTTGTGGAAGGCTGAGGAAATAAAACAGTCCCATTAACGGGCGCTAAATAAAGCATATCTCCATGTCTGAGCCCAATACTCCGAATGGTACGCGATTTAGAGCTCCGAATTTCATCTTTTTGATTGCGTTCGCGGTAAATGGCAAACGCAAAAGTGTTCAGCCCGAATGTGGCGTGGACCTGCTCGAATAATTGGCATGTTGAATCAGAAGGATCTACTTCTAATCGCTTCGTTCCTTCGGAAGATTGAATTCGAAGAGTCTGTCAAGAAAGGAAAACAAAATCACCATAACCCCAAACCATAACAAGTCTTTGCGAGATGAAAATTGTGGGTATGAGAGTCTAAAGTAAGCTGAAATCTTTAATGAATATCATAGAAAATTTAAATTATTTTGCTTTAATCCTTTGTCTTTGGGGGAATACATTTTTCAGAAGTTGCGAATCAAAATGAATAACAGTATTATGAATTAAAAGTACAGCTGCAAATTAAGAAAAATGATGCTATTAATGAGGTTACTGATATGAAAAATTCATGTTAATTTCTATAAAAGCTTTGAATCTCTTACAATCATTTTATTTTTTGACATCAAGAACAGGATCCATTAGCGAACTGACGACTTGAAGTGACTGGCACTGCAACGTAATGCCAACTCCAAAAAATTGAGATCACCAGCGGAAAGTGATGAATACTTTTCCAAAAAACCGCTGTAAATAAAAATGATGATTAACATTTCATATTTTGTTTGTCATGCTCCTCTCTATCAATTATCTCATTACAAATTTATCGTACTATCATCATAATACATCATCGTTTTTCTTTGATGCCGAAAAGAACAACAAATCTTATATTATTTGTACAAAAAGCCGGTTTTTCTTTAAATAAATAAATAAATATTGTAGTACGCAAATTTAGTACATGGGAAACAGTTTTTTGGCATAAGATTTAACGACCTGAGGACAATTAGTAATAAGTTATTTTTAAATATACGGGGGCACGACCGGCAATCAGGTGAAAATATAAATCCGTATGCGCTCTTTTAATATTAATCCTGCATTTACTTCAAATAAAATTTTGGCTCATATTCTAACATCTAACAATTATTTATAACTGTAATTAATAAATTGAACCACTTATAGATCTATTTAACTTGAAAGATTCGATAAATTTTAATTGCATGTTTTGATAAATTGATTATATAATTTTTGCAATAAGTTTTATTGTTCTGTATTAAAAGTCCAGAAATTTAATTTACGAGTTTTAAAATTAGCTTTTTGTTTGTAAATATATTTTGAAAATTGGGAGAATGCTATTTATTTACGAAATTTTGCGTAGATCCTAATATAGCCAAAGTAATTAGAATGTGACCTGCATATTCCATATTTTGCACCGGTAATGAAATATATGAGAAACCTTCACAGTCTAACCAAAAATAATTTTTAAGAAAATGATGGCATCTAACCAAGTGCAAGTTTCTAAAAGCACAGGATCATTTGTGACTATTCATTCTTCAGTAGTACACGTGAGATGTCAGACTTTTGCGCAATTTATACTTTCCTTATTAACGGAATATGATGTAATTTTTAATCATAGTGATTTTTGTCCTTAATGTTTTTAACTGAAATAAAAGTTGGCAAATTTAAAAGCTGTGTCATTTCTAACAAATATCAGGCCTATTGTGACAAATCAAATCTGACATTTGTGAACATTATTGAGTGAAAAGTTGTGTTTTAGTTTATAATAAATAAATATGGCTTCGAATGAAATTGGAACGCCTGTAGAATTATATGTTTATGATTTAACTCATGGGATGGCTTCTCTCATGTCACCTATGTTGATAAGTAAAGATTATTTCATATTTTGAAGGTTGCTTTTAATGTGAGATTAATTTTATTAGATCGTCCAATTGATGGGATATGGCATAGTTCTATAATTGCTTATGGGATGGAATATTTCTTCGGAGCTGTCGGCATTCAAACTTGCACACCGGTAAGATATATTTTAGCTTTCAATTATGTTACAAATTGGTGAATGTATATGAATAGATAAATAAGTGTAAATATTTATATTAACGAGAATTTAATAGCTAACCCTAAAGAATGTTTGGTAAAATTGTGTGTTTATAAATATAATTACGCCTTGAAATCGTTTCAAAATATTGTATATTTATATAGAGCAGTAAAAATAGCCCAGTATGTAATTTAACTTCAAGGGAATCTCTTACGCAATAATGATATTTAGAAATAATAAAAAAATCAACAACTCTTTCGTAGTGGAAGGCATCCTGCTGTTTTTTAGTTAGAAAAGGTCATTGTATTGCCTAGGGGGCAGCATAGACTGCATTCTGAGTGGACGCTTGCATGCTAAATTTGGAAATCCTTCTATAAATACATACGTTTTCCTTCTATCTTCTTCCCGGCTTACAGTCTGTTCTGTTCTTTTCGTATATTATATTCCAATTAGACGCTTTAAGGTGATTTGTATTTATTTTTCATCCTGTTTGTTTTTCCTTGTTGCGCTTATTCTCTTGGCATTTTCCGGTGAATATAAATAGTTAAGAATGTGAATACTAGAAAGTTCTATTACACCTACATCGTAATATATTTTCTGAATGTTATTTATAATTTTGGTACTTAGGGATCGACTGTTCTGGGCGAACCACATCGAAAGGAAAATCTGGGAGAGACGTTTGTACCTTACATCGTTTTCAGGGACTATATTCAAGCTTTGGGCGAATCTACGTACGCGTAAGTTGAAATATATACCATGCATTATTTTCATACATTAATAAATAAATTGGGGACTAATTTTTATCAAAATTTTGAATCATATAACACGATTTTTGTGAAATTATTTATATGTTCTTCATCATTTCATGTTCATATATTTTGCCTCACTTTGGTTTATAAATAAATATACAATAGGGGATTCCAGCATTTTTTTTTATAATTTCATCTGAAAGTATAAGTAAAACTAAGACTATTGGTGAAAATTCGGTGAAAAAATTCTTATTAATAAGCGAGTTATGGTCCCACGAAGTTTGAAAATATAGATGTAACATCACGAATATAAGTTTTTATATCAAACTGTTTTCTTCGTGGATCTAAATGTTCTTGAATAAGTTATTTTTAAATTATTTTTATAAAAAATAAATAAATATAACACTGTGCAAGTCGACATGCTTTATAATTACAAATGTATTTAAATTATTTAGTTGAGTGCAAGACATTTATATTCAAATAAAAACTGATTGAGATTGGGGTAGTTCTGCCTTTTTGTTTTTTTTATTAGAAGCAAGTATTTTTAAATTTAAATTTTCCATATTTTTTTATTTTGCACAATTTTTGTTTTTAAATGAGAGAAAAAATATACCGGACATATCTATTCCCGCCTCTGTGACGTTACTCTTGCTGCTTCCGTTGCAACTTAGTTTCTAAGTGCTACTCGAAGTATTACAAAGATATTTTGGCGACGTACGTCGCGGGGGAAGGGGAACTTGTTTGTTAGGTTAGATTGCTGTCAAGTTAGCACGTATTTTTACTTATTTATTTTATTTTAAAGAATTCATAATCATGTATATTTTTTTACTTATGAGAAACATAGAATAAATGCCTAAGAAACAAATAGAAACAAGGTTATATCCACGGCGTCAGTATCAACATCAACTGTCACTTTGACATGTCACATGCCATCGCTGTAAAACAACGACACTAGCGACATTTGTGGCTTTAAATATGTAAGCGTGACGTCACAGAGTAGAGGTCGATTTGAATCATGTAATATTTTAAATAACTTTTTTGAAATATGTAGATAATAAATGACGAATTTTATTACAGTATATATTTTATTATGAGTCATATATTATAAATCAATAAGAATTTCATTAAATTTTAACATATGGTAACTACCCCATTGCAGTACTGCTCTATAGAGTACGTGCACGTCACGTTGACGTTTATACCAAAAACAGCTGAGTGGAAGTAAATAGCTGATAGTAAGTAAAAAAGATAATGTTTGGCATCAATGTTGATATTCATATATTAAATAACTAATCTACTAAATTAAAATCATATAGTACCTCAAATATTTTAAAATGACCTCAATGTAATATAATTAATTATTTTAAATATTAAAAAATCTAAAAATATCAATCACATACTAGCATATGTTTACTTCCACTCATCTGGTTTTGGCATGAATGTCAATGTGACATGCACGTATTCTGTATAGTTTGGTTCACGAACGATGACTATTCAAGATCACTTGTTCGAAAAAAGAATACGCACATTTTATAGCAGTAGCTAAGTAACATTTTGTATTAGAAAAAGAAAGATTATTTGACGTATATCTATTTAATTTCTGTTGTGTGAGAGATATACGTAAATGGTGCCATAAGTAATTATCTACTACACTGCCCTCTGTCCTAATGTTTATCCAATGACGATGTTTAAATTATAATTTCATGGTTTATATTTTCGTTTTATGTATAAACATAGATAAAGAAGATTAGACTTTGAGAGAAATATTTAAAAAGGAACATTATTTTCAAATAAATTACATTTATCTTTTTCAGTTAAAATCTATCCGTAAATATTTCATGTCGCACGCCTATGACTACAAAATGCAGTGAAGTTTTCTGGAAACAATATATCAGACGGCTTATAAGTGACCTTGAATAGTCATATTTCGTGAACCAAAGCATACTTCATTTCACGTAAGAAATAAGAACAAAGTAAAAATGATTAGACGCACGTCATCAACCTGAAAACAACCTTATAAAATGAAATAAAACTTATAGAAAATATTGTTATTTATTTTTAAAACAAGAAGAAAAAAAATATTAGTATTATGAAATATAATGAATTGACAATTATTTTAAGTCAATCCTTATTCCTTTTACGAACTATAAAATTATTTGACATAATATGGTCATTCTCAGTAGTGCCAACGTATGGTCAAATTTCAAATAATTTTATATTTGGTAAAAGGAATAACGAATAACTTATAAATAATTGTAAATATCATTAATATATGCGTTACTTAATACTAGTAATTTTTTTTCTTTTTTTAAAAATAAATAACCCCCAATAATTTCTACAAGTTTTATTTCATTTTATAAGGTTTTTTCAGGTTGATGACGTGCGTCTTCTGCCTATTCATATTTATCATAGCGTTGGTTTGGGTAGAGATATAAATTCTGCCTTTTGATTGATCAGAATGCAAACTTAGATAACATAAACGAAAAAAAATATCACCCGTCATTTTCAATTATCTAATAAAATCTACAGAATTAAATGTAAAATTTCATTATCACTACGACACTAAAATAAAAACAAGATTTTTACAACCTTGATACTCAAGTAGTTATTGTTTATTAATTCATATGCAGAATTTTATGTCCTACAATTTTTATTTGAAGCTTTTTTACCTAAATTAATTAGGGAAGCAGAAAATTACGAAAGTCTGATTTTGCATGTTAAAGTCTGCTATAACAAAAACCCACTTATTTCTGAAGTATTTCAATTATATTCATTATTAAGCATTTACTTTTAAGGCCCATTCACAAATCAAAATTAGTGTTAGTTTTATGTTTTACGTTTTATAGCAATTTGTAGCAGCATTCACAAATCATGTTTTAGTCGTGGTTTTAGTAGTGACACCTATTGGCAAATACGACACAAATTAAAGAAATCGGTAACCCACATCTTCTATTTTTTTTCTTTTTATCATTATTCAATTTTATTAATAAAACTGCACTTAAAATTTTCTTATTACATATTCATAATAATTCCAAACAAAACTTGACAGTTGACAAGAACAACTATATATCGCTATTTCTTTCTACGATCCTTCCTATTGGTTCGTTCTTAAGTATAAAACAAAACTTAAAACCAAAGATTGGAGTTTGCAATGTACTTTTTTTGCACCAATCAAATTTCGTTAAAATTCTATTAATATACAAACAAAAAATGTATTTCAGAGGTCCCCAATACTCTCTCGTCAGCCATAACTGCAACCACTTTTCCGACGAGGTCTCCCAGTTTTTATGCGGACTCCCGATCCCTAAATACATTTTAGATCTTCCAGACATATTACTATCAACGCCAATAGGTCAAAGTCTTAGACCTCTTCTTGATCAACTTCAAAGAAGCGCTCAAAATCTTCCAATAAACCAAGGTCGGCAACCTTTGCAGCCAATAGCAGCAAGACCTCGAGAACCGAGTCCAGATTTTGTGGAGTTGAACTCGCAGATTGAAGAAGTCAGGTCAGAAAAGCAAAATAAAAAATGAGTGTTGCTTGAAGCTTGAAAAGAAATATAATGTGTTTGATGCTTTATTGCTGTTTGTTATTGTCTAGTACTGTTACTAACATTGTTTATGTTTGTTTGTGTCTTCCGTAATAATGGCTTTGTAGAAATTTAATTGAAAATAAAAAATGTACGAATTGGTAACAAAAATATGAATTTTATTGTGTTGATTGGTTGTTTATTTTATCAATATATTTAAAAAAATATTTGGAAACAAATAATACAAGAAAGATTAGTTTTTGTTGTAATTTATTTATGTTTCATGTGTTTATTTGAAAAAAAGACAATATGTACTATTATGCATATTTCAGTAAGTATAATTTTTAAATGTTCATAATTTAATTCCAAACATTTTATTTTAAATAAACTTTTCTCTAAAATTGATAGATTCGTAGATTGATTTTTTTGTCCGAACCCAGAAATAGTATAATTTTAGAGTTCGGAATCATCAAAATTATAAAATTTAAGTAAGGAAAATATACAGGTGTAACAGCTAAACGAGATACCTCAAATAATTTCAATATTATTAAAGATGTAAGAAAATACAATAAGATAATATTATAGACGACGAAGGGGGACATCCGATTAGATAAGAAAATATTTTTTAAATGGGATATATTTTTAGGCCCATTCGATTGAGTATTTCTTTCTGAATTCAACTACTATAATGACATTTTATATCGTCACATAACAAATATATTGAGAAATATTCAATTGATATTTTAATAAATTAGATTTTTATAGTCATTTTTCAGAAGGCTATGTATGAAAAACAAATCTGCTATTTGTCAATTATAATTATTTAGGAGAGAAATCAAATAGAACACTGTTTATAACGGTATTGTGTTATAAACACTGGCCGTTAGTATGAACAAGTGGTTAAGGGTGATTAGCGAGCATTTGACTAGCATTGTTTTATCCCTGTCAATCGTTTATTTATTATTTTAGAGAAAAATACTTCAAATAAAAGTTATAGAAAAATTAATTGCACAGATCTTTTATTTGAAGTATTTTTCTCTAAAATAATCTATAAACAATTGACAGATATAAAACAATGCTAGTCAAATGCTCGCTAATCACCATTAATCACTGTTCATTCTAGCGGCCAGTGTTTTTTTACTCCTGCAAGATAAAAAATCTGATGTGGCCAGCACATAACCTCTCGCCGTATATTTTACCTGGCTGTATGCATAAAGCAAAGATTATTTTTATAAATACAAATAATATATTCATATAAATCTATGATGTATAAACTTCTTTATTATTCAATAATAGCATGTCTCAACATAAAGATATTTACCATAAATTATGTTACAATAAATTAGAAAGTAGAGTTTACCATATATAAATATTAGGCTGGTAACAGCAATTTTCAATTCGAACAACTTTGTTTACTTTCTCTTCATATTCTTCTAGTAAAAACATTAATTTTGGGCGGTCTAAAATGTATATATCTGGATTGTGCATCTATTCTTATATATCTTCTTTTACATTTTATTTTTTCATACTTGTTATATCTAAATAACCTTAATTCCCTTTAATAAATTGACGGATATATTGCACTCCGATTATTCTTATATCGATGTGTAATTTTGTCAATATTTACAACTTACTTGAGAAGAATTTGATAGCTTTTTCGCAATTCAAAGTTACTCTAGTCTACAGTACTGGTGTACATTGTCCCATAATGTTTGATACAAATTTAAGTCCTTCAACCTAGACTTGTCATCTCCATAATAGTGACAGATCAAGAATTAAGGGATTCTCCAAATACATTTTTCTTTCATTACTCATTATTTCTGACACTGACATTTATCTGTCAGTTACAAATAATTTAAATTTGCAACTATTTTTCATGGCATCCTTTCGGTTGTAAAATTAATTACAACATTATTTTATATATTATATTCCTTTTATCTCTAAATCCATAAAATATGTATAAAAATATTTAAATGTATCAGAAAGAGAATTTATTTTTCTTTAATATTATCAAGAAAAATTTTCAAAAAATAATATTTAGAAGATTTTTTTTCAAGAATCTTCTACTTCCGGTTGTCCAATTGTTACCAAAACCTTTTCAGATCTTCCCATGAATGTCCGATTGGGAAATACGTTGTTAAACAAATTTTAAGTCTTATAGTTTTTGAGTAACCGTCCTTCCAACATCCCACACACACACATCCACACACACACACACACACACACACACACACACACACACACACACACACACACACACACACACACAGACATCATCGTAAAAATGTTAAAATCGGATTGTAGTGACCTTAAAACGTGCTTATTCAATAAAATCTGGATATGCGATTTTTAGCATGAATCCAATACCTCTCTTAGCGAGAGGTAAAAATAAGGGAATAAAGAATTATTTGACATTTATCAATTTTTATATTTGTGATGCGTATCTATGACAACAAACATTCTATACAATAAGGAATATAAATAATTTTACATCTCCTCTTCACAAACGTTTTGGTAGATTTATTGTACCTTCACAAGAATTATCCTTTTTATATCCATCATCCGACGACCTTTCCAAATTATACATTCTATACAACATTCATAAATAAAATTCATTGCTAAGATACTGAAGCGTGCTGCAAAGTTTTGCAGAGTGTTACTTTCAACATAAAAAATAAACCAGAATATTGCATTTTCAGAGCAGGAATAGAAAAAAGTTATTATTTTACAATTTTCAAGCAATAAAACACATGAAATTAAAAATAATACTTAACTTTTTAACAGTTCAAAATCAAAATAAGTCAAAAACATTGTTCTTGGTTAAGTAACGTTGTTCTTTTCAAAATGACACGCGCACACAAATCAGCTGATTCTAAGCATTTCAAGGTCGCTCGAGTCGCGTGTCTGCTCGCGCCCTATACAGAGTATTTTAAGAAAAGTGATTAGCTCGATTATATTCTGTATTATTGGGAATTGAAGAAAATCATTCAAATAAAAGTTGTAGTAAATCGAGGGCGACATTTACTTATTGAAGATTTTTTTTAAACCAGTGGTTCTTAAACTATAACAAAGTTGTATTTTCTTAAATAGGATGGTATGTTAACGAGATAATTTCACATTTAGTAATTGCAGTTATGCATTAAATGTGTAATATTAAGAGATATTATATTCTAAACCTAAATATTATAAACATAATAGATAACACTTGTGTTTATACAACTAAGAAAATGTCACGTGTATAACTTATCCCACCTACTATAGTTCCGCAAAATAACACCAGATGTCATATTGTTTATTTCCTATCGCTTATATATTTTTTAGGCTCATTCAATAGAGTATTTTTTGTAAATTCAAGCATGTAATCATTTTATGTCCTTACATAAGAAAAATTCAATTGAAATTTAAATAAATTTTATTTTTATAGTTATATTTCAGTAAATTGTGTACGAAAAAAATAAAACGAAACACAAATACAGTGTGTTCAAAAAAAAATTCTAACTCGAAGTAGACTATGAACAAGGAAACGTATGTTTATTTAAAAGTTTTTAATTAAATGTCAGTTAAAATGTATTCATAAGTATTTCATGTTGTACGCCTATGCATACGAAATGCAGTGAAGTTATCTGAAAGTTATATTTTTCAAATGGTTAATAAATGACCTTGAATAGTCATCTTTCGTGAACCAAACTATATAGTTTTTATTTTTCACAGATAGCCTACTCAAAAATAATAATAAAATTGATTTTTCTCAATATTTTTGTTATTACATATTTGAATTCAGAAAAAATAATTAGCATCCCATTTAAGAAATAACTTTAATTTTTAATTTTTTTTTTTCTTCAATAAGTGAATGTCCCTCTCGATTACTACAACTTTAATTTGAATGATTTTCTTCTATTCCCAATAATAAAGAAAATATTCGAGCTGATCACTTTTCTTACCTGTATATTAAAATATTTTGATACATATTCTGGATCTCAGACTTATAAGTGTTTCGCATATATTGGAATAAAATAAATAAAAATATTGCTAAAAGAAGATGTAGTTATCGTTATTTTTTCGTTAAATTTCAATACTTTAATTATTAAAATTTATTGCATATCTCTAGTTTGCTGTAAATGCGACAAATAAATAATATAATATTAATTACATAATTATTTATAGATTTATATATCAATATTTCTTCTTTAGGTACAACTCTTTAAAACTAGAAGAAAAGCGCAACTCCTTAAACGAAAAACTAGCTAAAAAAGAACGTAAAAAGGAGAAGAAACGACGGAAACTATTAAAAGAAGGTCGCAGTATTCCGCTAGATTTACAACAATCACCACCAACAGTACCCCCGTCGATTTCGTTCGAGAATTCAATTTCTGTCGACCAAATGGCTGATACAGAGCAAGTTAACGGAGCTGAAGCTCAACCAATAGAAGAAATAGATCTTGAAGAACAAGAAAGAAAAGAAGAGGAAGAAAGGAAGAGGAATAGAGAACCACCAGTTGTTTTCAAAGACGCAGTGGACGTAAGTAAGAATAGGATAATTTTATGACGAATTTTCTGGCACTTCTGTAAAGAAACGTCATGGATTTGTAGTATATTTTCGGAATTATATTTCGCAATAAATTTTATTCAAGTTAGAGGTCATTTCGAATTATTTTTAGCTGTGATTAATACGAAATTAAATGTTTATTTTTATTAATTAATAGTTAGGTCGTTTACCCGATCAAAAACAAATATTTTGATATTTACAGATCAAAGCTGAGTTCGAATCTTTGTCGAGCCTAGTAGATGATAAATTAAACGACGAGGAAAAGCTTTCTCTTGGAGAATTCCGACAATACATGCTTGAAGGAGAAGGCAGTTGGGCTTTAGGCGACAATTTTCTAAATTTCATCGGTCGTTTATTGCACGACAAGTCTTTGTCGCCCGACATTCGCACCCGAACTCTAAATCTTCTTGGAGCTGCTGCGCTAAAAGATGATATCATTCTTCTTCTTCATCAGGATAGAAGAGAACATGTAATGATGAATTTTGCTCACGATGTTGACAGGTTAACTTTAGAAGAGCAAAAAGGTTTAGCCTTGTTTGTAAGTGTTGTATTTGGTTATAATATTGTTATAATGAGACCAAAAAAGACCTTTGCCTTACAATTGGTGGGGTAGAAATGATTTTAACATATGTTGTTTAGGTCGGGACGGGGATGAAAAATTCAAATTTTCGACTTTGGGGAGGATCGACGCGAGCCGCCATCTTGGAACAAAGGTTTTTGGCCATTTTCTCGAAAACAGTAGCCCGTACTAAAATTTTACGAGAATACAAAGCTACTCATTTTTTGTACAAAAATTTTTTACCTAGGAGTTATGTTAAAATATAGTTATCCAAAATAACTTATAAAAAAAAGTACTCAAAAAATTAACAATATGTATTAGGTATTTAATACTTAGTCTAATAGGTTTTACTATTTATAACAGTTTACATTCTTCGTGGCATCGAAAGAAGTAAATTAGCAATGATTTTTAAATAATTTTTGTCAACGCTTGCCTACAAATTCATCCACCATGCTGACCCGGTTTTTAAAGATACGATAACGCGGTTGGAAAATTTGAATTCAGCATGAAATTCTCCATCATGTCATGTATAACACGATTTTTGTCGATGAGCAGTTCACGAGTTATTAACAACTTAAACTTATAAGAAATTTCTTTAAAAATATTATACATCTACAAATCGGCTGAGTTTTAATTTTTTATTTAAAATTTCAACATGTATTAAATAAATAATATTGTTTTTCTTTAATCTTGTCGAAATTTTAGATGAAAAAAAATGAAAACTAAACCGATTTACAGATGTTTAATATTTTAGACGGATTTCGTATAAGTTGTTAGTAACTCGCGAACCGCTCATCTGCAAAAATCGTGTTTTACATGATATGAAAGAGAATTTCATGCTGTTATTGTATCTTTAACCGGATCAGAGTGGTGGCTGAATTTGTAGAGATGCGTTTACAATTTTTTTTTAAATCCGATGATTCACGTCTTTCTGTTTAAATAGTAAAATCTATTAGACTAAGTATTAAATACCTAATATTGTTAATTTTTTGAGAAATTCATATTTTTTTATAAATTGTTATTCTGGTTAACTATTTTTTAACACAACTCTTTGAGAGTTCAAACTAGGCAAATGTAAGAAACCTTGTTTGTACAAATTTTACGAACTTTAATATTGTATTCTTGTAAAATTTCCAACGGGCTACTGTTTTTAATAAAATTGCTAAAAACCCAAAAAAAACTCATTTTTTGCTCCTCCCCAAGGTCGAAAATTTGAATTTTTCATCTCCGTCCTGACCTAAACAACATATCTTAAAATTGTTTCTATTCCACCTTCTGTATGGTAAAAACCTCTATTAAGTGGACTATAAATAATAACTATATGATTGTAGTTCGCGAATATGTTTGAAAATTTGAGCTCTTCTGAATGGTTGATGTATATTTCGGAATGGAACTTCTGCAATCAACAAATCAGCAACATTCGCATAACTACGAAAGTCGCTGTGCATTCTCTACTATCAGATGATCAAATTTTGGTGGACCGTGGGACAGCTATCATTCATAATCTGGCCACCAAGGAGGTAAAAACCGTGGTCTGTATCGCCCCTTTTTATAAATTTATAGTTTTAAAACATTCGACATTTCATTGTTGGAATTTTTGAATTTTTTGGACACTTAATCACCTTGGTCGATTGTCTGTGAGAATAAGATATTTTTAGACTTGTATCGTTTCAGAAAATGTTCAAACTTTTAAAGTTGAGGAGAATTTTACCCAAAGGCAGTCTTGCCAAGGTATATATGTGTCGTAAAATGTTGTTTTGCTTTTAAAATAGCTCAAAAACTAACAACAAATACTTCAAAATATAATATAAAATGCTCTAGACATAATAGAAGATTTATCATTTATTTTTACAGCTTAAAATGTACAAAATTTACGAAAATCCATATTCATACAGTTAACATAAAATCGACATTATTAGTAATATATAATAGGCCGCTGACAGACACGTGACTCGAGCGACCTTGAAGTGCTTGGAATCAGCTGATTTGTGTGCGCTTATCTCTTTAACAACAACAATATTATTTTGACAAGAACAATGTTTCGACATTTTGATTTTGAACTGCTAAAAAATTATTATATTAAATTAAATTAAAAATAGTGTTTTGTCAAAGTGACAAGCGCACACAAATCAGCTGATTTCAAGCACTTCAAGGTCGCTCGAGTCACGTGTATGTTCGCTGTCTATTTAGAAAAGTTTAAAAAATGGTATTTGCTTGTTATGGCTTTGCGCTCGCCTTGTTACAAAATCATCATAAAATACAAGTAAAAACGCCCAGATTTTTCTTGTAGGTGTTTGACGATGTAGCCGTCGAATTAACCATGGCTCTTCTTCAATATTTCAACTGCAAACCAGCTGAAGAACAACTGTATAGATGTATGAAAGCTCTTGCCCAATTTACCCAAATATCTGGGCAAGAAGTACCCCAATTGATACAGATGATTGGCCCAAATCCAATAACATTTAAAGGGGCCAGTGCACGAGTTGATGAACTTATTGAGAAAATCAGTAAAAAACTGCGTTAATCTGTATTGAAATCGCAATTGTAAATAACTTATTTATTTAATGTGCATAAAAAAATATTGGGATTAGTTTTATTAAATGCATTTTAATCGTTTGATTTTTACAGCATTTGAGATAAGATTTTAGAGTGTACAAATTTGTTTGTTGAATTTTGCAGTAAATTTGTTACTTGGACTCTTTTAACTGTAATTTTTTATTATATTTATATATTATTGTTGAATTAAATAAACTTTTAACCGATAGCATTATATAAAAATCTGTTGTGACCAACACATAACCTCCCGCCAATTCCATGTTTAAAATAGCAGTGAGCATTAAATAAAGAAACACTTCCGGTTGATCGTTTGTAAACAAAATCTAATTTGTTGTTCCAATAAATAGAAAAGTCTATAATACGTAATTTTGGATTATATTTTATTATGTTCTTCCTCGAAAACCTGCTACGAGCTGTAAGGTAAGTATTACATCCGGTTTGTTATATACATGGTTATCATGCCATCTCGAGAACTATAGATTGGTTCACGAAAATGAGTATTCAAGGTCACTTGTTCGAAGAAAAAATACCCAACACTTTACACAGCAGTATTTCATGTTAAAAAGAGAAAAAAAAATGCCTATGTAATTTATGTTGTATGACACATATACGAGGTGTGTTCAAAAACTATCGCGAATTTTGAATTTTCGCGGGTTACGTATATTCGAATTTCGATCTTTTTGTGGCTTTATGTTGGTACTCATGTCTCTCACTTATGTCGACAAGCTCGGCCATTTTGAATGTTCACTTACTTGTTGACAGCTGCTTTGCTTGCACGTGTTTTGGATCGTCTTCGATTTTTACCTATTGTGCTTATTCGTTAAAAACTGACTATGAATTTTTTGACCAAGACAATATCTTTCTTATCTAAAGGCGACGGAACGTAGAAAAAAATAATTCATTTAAAATTTGTCATTGTCATAAAATGTTTTTATCAAAGAAGTTATTTCATTTCTACGAGTGAGAGACATGAGTACCAACATAAAGCCACAAAAAGATCGAAATTCGAATATACGTAACCCGCGAAAATTCAAAATTCGCGATAGTTTTTGAACACACCTCGTACGTAAATGGTGACATTACTTTCTAACACACTACAAATAATAATGACGTATGTAGTAGAGTAACAGATATCTAATTATCTACTACACTGCCTTTTATGCTAATGTTTACCTAGTGACGTTGACGTTTAAATTAAATTATTATTTCACGGTTTATGTCAAGTCCATGTTTTTGTGTTTTGCAAAAAACAGAGGTGATGGATATAAAACTATGACAAAGGCATTATTTAAAAAAGAAACGTGATTTTCAAATAAATTTCATTTATTTTTTTCAGTTACAATGTATTCAATATTCATAAATATTTCATGTTGCACGCCTATGCATACGAAATGCAGTGAAGTTATCTGCAAGTTATATTATACCACATGGTTTATAAATGACCTTGAATAGTTATCTTTCGTGAACCAAACCATATGAGCTACAAGGTCGATTAAATGAGCAAACAATTTTTATTTTACGTAAGAAAATAGTGGGTTCGGTTCAGGTTCAAGTTAATTTATATTTTGAGAGATGGGTTCGGGTGTGGTCCTGGTTCAAACAATAAAATTTGCGGTTTTTTTCCGGGTTCAGGTTTGGTGCGACCTAATGAAAATTGAATTAATGTTTTTTGAATAACAATCTTTATATAGAAATAATTTAAAATGCGAGGCAAAATTTACATAAATCAAGAACACGAACACATTTTTCACATACAGACAACACAGGCGTCGATAATTGGCTGTATCACGATTACGCTTACGTTTCGTACTCAAAATAAACCTGAACCGGAGGTTAACCCTGAACTCGAATTTTAATACCCGGTTCGGTTCCGACTCGAGTTCAATTGAAAAATATATTTGAGGTTCGGTTCCGGGTTTGGGTTCGCCAAAATGTTACGGTTTGGTTCCGGTTTTGGTTCGGTTCAGGTTCGGAAGCCTTGTTTTTTACATGCATTAAATAAATAATTTAAATTCGTGAAACCAAACTTTGTCAATAATAAATATTTTTATCTGTAAAAGTGTGCAAGATCTGAATATTAAAAATTACAAAACATGCTTAAACATCACTAAATATTGTAATTTTATTTGATAACTGACAACTGACAGGTGATATTTTTTTCGATTTGTAAACTAGGTCAGAATTCATATCCCTATCTAAATCAACGTTATTTTCTTATTTAAAATGAAGTATAGATAATTTTAATGAGCGTAAAATCATTTTTTTCCACAATCGTGAGCAAAATTCATTATTATTCAACTGAAAATAGTGAGCAAAGTAGCATATTTAATCACAAGTGAGCAAAGTAAATATTTTTCTTCACAAGTGAGCAAAGTAAATAACTTTCTTCACAAGTGAGCAAAATACACAAGCGTATAATTGGTTGCATACTCTGAGCACCATTCTACATGATGGAACAATTTTTTTTTTGTATTTATTTTTAGTTAATTAAATTCAATTGTAAACTTCTGAGTTTTTCATTAATAAACAAAGTACAATGTTTTATTTTTTTGGGAAAATTGTATTTCAAGATTGTGGAAAAAATCATGTTTAGCACACGTGAGCATGTCTTTTTCTTACTTGTCCACTAGCGCACTCGCTTCGCTCGTGCGGCCAATTTCTGGGCGCGTGAGAAAAAGACATACTTTGCTCACTTGTACTAAAAATAGCTATTTACGTCCAGTGGTTTTCAAACTGTGGAGATCAACCTTGTTATTTTAAACGGGACCATATATTTTTCATTTCCTTATTAGATAGAGAATTTTATTATATGTCGCTCTTTACTTCTTCTAACTGTGTGGAAGTGAAAAATTAGTTATTTGTTCGCCTTAAAGGGAGATAGGTGGAGATAAATTTTAAGTTTGTGCCCGGTCACCTAGTTCATTGAATAATATTAGTTTCTCTTTTTAAACAATGCATATAATGGAACAAATAAATTACTATTTTTTTAATATTACATTTTAAATAGTACATAATTTATAATATTTCATTTATTATTTGCAGAAAATAAAATATTTATTAAACGCGCACATTTTCTTTATTTCTTGAGAGGAGGCTGCACGTTTCTTGTTTCCTCTGACGAGCCGCCACTGGTTGTAAGGGATCCTAATTCGTGCTTATTCACTGAAAACTTACTATTGAATTTTTGGACCGAAAATATTACCTCCTTTACCTATGTTGGCGGGAGATAATATTTATTATTTTAGTATAAACAAAAATAATAATTTTAATAACACTTTATTATGACAGCAAACACTACACAACATATACAAACGTCAGACAGATATTGTAAATAATTTAGGACACATTCACCATCATATATACTCAGAAACAATCATATATCTTGATTACAACAAAAGAAAATACAATCCACATTTCTTACAACATACATCTTGGTTTTGTGGTTGATGCATTTGCACTGACTTCAGCAAAACTACCAGTAGGTCGGTCTCTTGATAATACAAATGCGATAGGAGCAGATTGGGCCATATCTTTCCTCACGGGGCAGTTTTTATAAGCAGCGTGGTGGGCCCCGCTACAGTTGCAACATATAGGATTGTTGCGGGCTCTTGTGCAGTATTCTACGCCGTGGGGCTCGCCACAACGTACACACCGGGGGAGATGCCTGCAGAAAAAGAATATTGTAATACTTAAGTTGATGGTTCGGCCGGAAATTATGTGATACCCAAAAACGGGTGGATATGGGTATCTAATTAAATCTATACTCTGTTCCACTTAACCAATTCAGTAGATGGCGCTCACATCGGTGCCAGTTTTAAACCGAAGAAATTTTAAAATGGCAATATTCAACAGCTGTCATTCGACATTTTATTAAAATATTAAAAAGATAACATAATGCCATTGCGTAAACTTTGCG
This sequence comes from Harpalus rufipes, assembly GCA_951394225.1. Classification (NCBI taxonomy): domain Eukaryota; kingdom Metazoa; phylum Arthropoda; class Insecta; order Coleoptera; family Carabidae; genus Harpalus; species Harpalus rufipes. Next base: position 9,268,414 of record OX596288.1, on the reverse strand, counting down.
TATGTGTGTGTGCGTGTGTGTGTGTGTGTGTGTGTGTGTGTGTGTGTGTGTGTGTGTGTGTGTGTGTGTGTGTGTGTGTGTGTGTGTGTGTGTGTGTGTGTGTGGATGTATGTGTTTGTATGTGTGTATGTTGGAAGGACGATTTCTCAAAAACTATAATACTTAATATATGTTTAACTACATATTTCGCAATCGGACATTACTGGGAATATCTGAAAAGGTTTTGCTAATAATTGAACAACCAGAAGTAGCAGTTCCTTAAAAAAATTCGTATAAATATTATTTTTTGAAAATTTTTGTTCTTGCTTATTAAAGAAGAGTAAATTCTCTATCTGATACATATAAATATTTTATTATATATTTTGTAGATTTAGAGATAAAGGAATATAAGTTATATAATAATGTTATAATAAATCTCACAGCCCAAATAATGTCATGGAAACCAATTGAAATATTAAAATGTTTGTAACTGACAGATAAATGTTAGTGTCAAATATCCAGAGACATTACTGAAGATTTTTTCTGGGAAGTATATACATTATATTATTTCTTATTCTATTAATAGTTAAATATTTAAAATTATCGGTAGGTATTTTACATATACCCTTCAAAAATACTGTTAATCCCGACAATGAATTGGAAACATTTTGAAAAATTAGAATAGAGCAAAATTTCTTCATAGAATGAATTTAAAATTAAAAAATCTAAATATAAAGAATACCTAGGCCTAGATGTAAGTAGAATTTTTGGTGTAGAGTGTAGGTATACAGGAAATACAATAGGGGGCGAGCAGTCATTATATATTTAAGTATACTGAAATATTCGTTGAAATGTGCTGCATCTAATGGCGCAAAGTCGGTATCTCTTTTTGTTCATCAGATATTTAATGTCAAAGTTTTTATTACAAATAAATTTTCCTAATAAACTATTATTTTTTACTTTGAATATCTGTCGGTCAACATTTTATTTTATTTAAGTATAATATTTGAGAAAATACATAAATATAACAATTTTTACAAATTGTCAGCTGATCGAATTCAAATAACTTTTGTTTAAATAATATTTCTTCCCGCATAGATCAAATTCAATTTTACTTGAATCTGATTGGCCTATCCATTTGTTGATAGTATTGATTTTCTCTCATTTACACGGTACAACAACGTACTTTCTTACAACAAAACATTAAAAAATAGTTCATAACTTTCATCATAGATTACAGCAGCAGTATCGTTTTGGATGAACAAATTCGAGAAAATCCGTTTTTTGGTTAAACTAACACCTTTTCGACAATATTTGTTATTAGAAAATTAATTTTTAATAATAATTTATAATTAAAAATAAAGTGGAGTCTCGTTGAAACATTTTTCTATTTATGACTTAGTTTACGAAATAACAAATAAAACGTCTATTTTTTTCGCCAACATTTTATTTTATTTAAGTATAATATTTGAGAAAATGATTGATTTATATATGCATTTATATCTCCAAAAATAAGAACTATATAAATTATTAATTAAAATAAATTAATTGGTAATATCTAAAATCGTGTATCAATCAATATTACAACAATTAATTAGCTTAAAAATACATAACTTGGTCAATCCATTTGTCGATGGTATTGATTTTCTCCCATTTACACGATTCAACAACGTACTTCTTTACACCAAATCGTAAAAAAATAGTTCATAATAATTATTATTATACATTACAGCAGCAGTATCGTTTTGGATAAACATAATTGAGAAAATCCATTTTTTGGCTAAACTAACAACTTTTCGACAATATTTGTTATTAGAAGATTAATTTGTAATTAAAAATAAAGAGGAGTCTTGTTGAATCTTTTTTCCATTTTCGACTTAGTTTCAGACATCGAATAAAAATAAAATCTATTTATTTTTCGGAGAAAAATTTTTATTACAAAGAAATTTTCTTAATAAACTCCTAGTAAAAACTTTTGTATATGTTTATTTAATTTAAGTATATCTCTTGAAATAAGAACTATATAATTAAGATTAATATGTCAATATCTAAAATAGATCATTTTAAGAAAGTTTTATTTGAAACTTTTTTCGATTTAATACCCTTGTTGAGATATTAATTACTGAAAATCAACATAAAATTATTAACAAATATCGTTGATAGTTTCTAATATTTATAATAGATGGCAATACTATTATTGATTTGTATTTATTGACTCATAAAATATTAAAATATGGCTTTATTATTAGTTTTTTAAAAAAGTTTATTTGAAGAAAGTTGTTTAAAATTAAACGTTACATACGATCATGTTTTTAAGTTTAAATTTTTTGTAAACATAAATGAACAATCAAATCTCCTTGTAGTACATAACTTTAACATAAAATATCTCTTGAACTAAAAGAGCTACCGACTTGTACTTTGCACCATTAGATGCAGCACATTTCAAAGAATATTTCAGGATAAATATCAGTAAAATTATTTGTAATATTTTATTGATTTTTAAACATTTTTAACTTACCTACAATTTGCAGCAACATGCCAGAAACCCTGACATCTGTAGCATTGTAAAACATCATCTGTATGTCCATTTCCAATTCCTATATCATTGTGCCCTGAACCGGAACTTCCGGGACGCTCCCCGGAAACGGCAAAACGGCCACAATTGTAAAAGTTAAACCCTTCGGAAATCAGTTGCTCATAATGTGAAATGTTCTTTACCTTTGAATTTATAAAATGCATTATAATTAGAATATCCTAAGTTGAAAATATTTATTATTATAGTAGCTATAGATTTCATCCATAGGCGTACTCATATTTCGCCTCTTTTGCCCCTGTTTCTACGTCTATGATTTGTGTTCTACTTACCTCAATGCGTATATGTTGCCTCCACCTTTCAATGGATGTAATTTGGTACCCAGATTTATACAGTGCGGCACGTAGTTCTTCTGTAGTTATTGACCATGGAACGTCACGTATTAGTAAAGGACCTGGAGGTTGGACAGCCCTATATTGGGACTGGTAGTTATAGTTTCTTTGAGACGCATGAGGAGACATCTAAATCAATCATAAAATTAATAATTTTTATAAAAATTAATATACAAGACCCATCCCACATCAGTTGGTCAACCCGCTTTAATTTCATTTTATTTAGTTAATGATAGAAATAATAACTAACATAAATTATCACTGATTTTATTAATATTACGGACATTTTGTCGTTCTAATGACACATAGTAATATTTTATTGTATTAATGTAAAATGAAAACGAATTTAAGTTGGAAGGATGTTAGGTTTTATTAAATAGAATGTCTAAAAGAATTATAGTTGTAATTTACAGTAAAAACAATAGCTGGTACCACAAGCCTTGTTTTGAAACTGCCAAATTCCAATATTTAATTTCACTCTCATGTTTAAGGAACGATTTTTTTCAAAATATTTATTTCAATACAAACTATGTTCTGCTTTAAAATAGTATTCTGAAAAAAAAACGTTCTTTAAACTTAAGAGTGAAATTAAATATTGAAATTTGGAATTTTCAAAACAAAGCTTGTGGTCAGGGCCGGATTAAGTCATCTGGGCGCCCTAGGCAGATAAAAAATTTACGCCTACGCAATAATTTATAGGTACTTAAAATTAAACATGTCTTAATAATTTATATAATATTAATTAGATAATTTTTCTACATTTAACGTTTGAAACTTCTAATTATATAGATAATAAAAAGAGAATTTCTTAAATTTTACTTGTTTTGTTATGGAGACAAACCTTTGTCACATGTAGTTTGTAACAGCAAGGCATATTATAACTATAATATCCAACATATTAGAATTTATTATTTTTGATTATTATATTTGTGAAGTTAAAAGCGAATTTTGATTATTATATTTGTGAAGTTAATAGCGCTCAGTGACTGTGCTAGGTGATACGGTTTCAAATGTGTCCATTGTTATATTGTTTTGTTTTCTTTATTCTACTCACCCTACATCTCTGCATAAAACGATTAAGGAAAAAAATATTTACGTTATTTGAATAAAGCTGATATACACATAAACGTAAAATGAATAAGTTACAATGAAAAAAAAAATAGACTGTCTTCGGCGCCTATTCCTTTTACGGCACCCTATCAGCCTATTGGATTATATGGCCCTGCTTGTGGTACCAGCTATTGTTTACTCGTATACTGTAAATTACTACATGGAGTGTCGTGGGCGTGTGCTTGAGTGTCTGGTGGCGAATTTGGGGACCCGGGTTCGATACCGATCGACGCCAAAAATTACTTCGAATTTTAATGGCACTTACAATAATAGTATTTTATGTATCTAGGACGAAAAGTGATTCTTTAAGGTATGAGAAAACTGTTTACTAATTACTTGTGAGTGCCTATGCAGCTATTTGTAGCAGTATGAGTTTTGTATAAGCTAAGTCGCAATATTGTTCGAAAATTCTAGTAAAATTCTGACAGTTTGACAGATTCAAAATGATTTTTTCTGGTTTCGTTAACATTTTTGTTCGCTATAATTGATGAAAAATACATTCCTCGTGATATTTTGGATAAAGCTGATGAGGTAAAGAACAATTTACTGTATAAATAAAGAATTCAGTATGAAGGTAAGGTTTTCAAGTCCTAGAAGTTTAAAATATTTTAAAGTTCTAGGACTTTAATGTTGCACTTTTTGTTTTATAAATCGTTCAAAAAACGTTGCTTTAGAAACCTGTATGATATAAAATATTTTATAAACCATATTTTGCTGTGTCATTAGAACGACAAAATGTCTGTAATATCAATAAAAATTGGCAATATTGATGTTAGGTATTATTTGTATAATAAATTAATTAAATAAAATTGAAGCGGTGGGCCAATTGTGACATTAAAAGTAAAATGATACTTTTACTGTCTATGCAGTAATAGCATATTATATTCGAGGTGGAAAATGTTTCATTGCAGCCGAGGCCTTGTATATTACCGAGAGACGAAGCCTCGAGGTGAGATGCAGCGCGAGGATGTTATGAAATTCCCACCGAGGTATGTATACTATTTTATTCACAATTATCCTCTTTTCACAGTAATAATTTTCAAAATGGAGTTATTTTTTAACAGCTCTATTAAAATTTGTTTAGCCTACTTTATTATAAGGATCTATGACAATGTTGCTAGGCAACCCAACATAAACATTTCCGACTCGTGGAGTGGAACCGTGATTGGTCATTTCCCACAAAAGAGAAAGTTATTGCAATTAGGAATGACGTATTTCCCAACCTCTAAAAGATTAGGAATTGACATATTACTACAATGATTGTGAATAAAAATAATTAAAAAATCTTTTAGAACTCATATTTCAATTAAAATGATACAACCTTTTTAGTTTTAGTTCTTAGTACTGCCTTCTTCAGGGAAGAAGGCAGTAGTTTATGCTGCCGAAACATCGGTTTTTATAAAAATAAACAGAATTAAAACTAAAAAGGTTGGATCGTGAATAAAAATATTTTTACTGCTTATTACATAGCAACCGATATACAAACGTATAGCAACTGTTCAACAAACACATAGCAACATAATTTGATGGCGATAACTTTCAATTCAAAATAGGTATTAAAAATAATCACTAAATTAATATTAATTCTAAAATCGGCAAAAAATAATGGCTGGTACCACAAGCCTTGTTTTAACTAAAACGCTGTTTTAAGAAATGTCAAATTCGAATTTCAATATTCCATTTTGACCCTTATGTTTAATGAATGATTTTTTAAAAAATATTTGTTTGAATACAAACTATGTTGTGCTTTAAAATCAAATATTGATAAATTTGATATTATTTGTTATTATTATTAAACAATGACATTTCACATTTCTTAAAAAAGCGTTTTAGTTTAGGGCATGTGGTACCAGCCAATGTGTTCAACACGACACTAAACACAGATTTACAGCTTTGGCTGAAACTATTTATAAATTTTTGATATATAACTTTAAAATAAAAGAGATAATTGAAATTTGATATTAGCATTATATTAAGTATACTTTAATTAAAAAATAAGTACAGTTTCATGAACCAAAAATTGTTTCTACATATTACAGTATAACATTCAGAAATTAATGTCAATAAAAATGAAAAATTGTATTATGTTTCTGTGCAGTTTTTATGAAATAATTTCAAAACAAAAAAAGATATTTAAAATCTATTTACACCAATGAATTCCCTATACTTTACTTAATAAATAACCAAATTTTCACTTTTCAAAAAAAAATTATATGCCCTCCAGAAATGTTTAAAATTACCTGATTAATATTAATATTATATCGTCCAATATTGTAACTATTTCCTCCTCCAGGATTCATCCGGTTGTCTCCCCTATTTCCGCTTCCTGTATGAATATTCGGCAGTGTTGCCACCTGCACAGGACCTTCAAGGACTTTCGCTATAGCCATTTTTTCAAAAATGTATTCTGCGTCTTCTTTATTTTCAAAAGACATAATCAAACCATAAGGAGTTTCCGAGACAGTCCATTTTCCACTTAGCGCCATTTCTGCTAGAGCCTCCCGCAAACTGCACACAGGAAGTTGGCGGGAGGGAGCGAGGTTAGTTTGAGGGAGGGTTTCCTTTGATTGAAGAAAGGAAGAAGGGATATTGAAGCATGGATTGACGTAGTATGAATAAAAAGGTTGTTCTTCGTTTTTTTGAAAATTAGATGAATTGTACGTTTGGAAATTTTCTTTATGATATAATTTTGTGTCTGGTAATGATATACGAAGTTCTGAGTTGTCCATTTTGAAGAGAGGGGTGTCCTAAAACTAAAAAATATTTCTAAATCACAAATTTTAATTATATCATCCGATTTCTATATAGGGTGTAACACCAAAACTGACCACCACCATTATTTTATTTATTATTATTGTTACAAAAAAATACTATAGAACAAAGTTATAAGAGACCAAGGGGGACATCCTATTGGAGAAGAAAATATTATTTTATACCAGTGATTCTCAAGTTACAACACAAAGTTATATTTTTTTAAATGGAATGATATATATTTTTTCGGCCCATTCGATAGAATATTTTTTTCTGAATTCAACCTTGTGATTATTTTGTATCCTTACATAATAAAAATATTGAGAAAAATTCAATTGAAATTTAAATAAATTTGATTTTTATAGTTATTTTTCAGTAGGCTATGAATGAAAAGTAATTGAGCTTAAATTAAAATTAAACAAATATTTGTTAACAACATTATAAACAGTGTTCTATTTCATTTCTATCCTAAATAATTCAAATTGACAAATAGCAGTTTTTGTTTATCATACATAGCCTACTGAAAAATGATTATAAAAATCAAATTTATTAATTATTAATCGGGCCAGAGTGGTGGATGAATTGTAGGAAAGCGTTGACAAAAATTATTTCAAAATCATCGATAATTTATTTTTGTCAATGCCACGACAAATGTAAACTGTTATAAATAGCAAAACATAATAGACTAGTATTAAATACCTAATATTGTTTATTTTTTGAGTAATTCAAATTTCTTTCATAATTGTTGTTCTGGTTATATATTTTTTAATATACCTCTTTAAAAAATATAAGAACCTATTTTTGCATAAAAAATTACGAACTTTGATTTTGTATTCTTGTAAAATTTAATACAAGCCACTGTTTTTGAGAAAAGGGTTAAAAATACTATTTCTGTTCCTTTAATCAAAGATGGCGGCTCGCGTCGACATCTCCCCCCCCCCAAGGTCGAAAACTTAAATTTTTCATCAAAATCCCGACCTAAACAACATATATTAAAATAAGAACTACCCCACCTTTTGCAAGGTAAATACCTCTACTGACTGGAATAATAATAATAATAATTTGGGCAACATTTAACAATGATGAAGTAGAGAAAACAAATTTCTACGCGGAGAAATTGTCAATAACAATGACATAGTTTACCATTTAATTGTCTAGAACAAATATGACATAAACGGTGTTAATTTCACGTACAATGAACAAAATCGTGTAACAGAAATTATTTTGTTACGCCTATGTTGCTTTAATTTTTAAACAGTTTGCCAGAAGTTTTTATTGGGTAGTATCGATATTTTTCAAGGATATGGCCGGTATACTTGTTATTATAGATAATGATAATATGCATTGTTTATGATGATAAAATGACGGTAGCAGTCAATAAATTCAAGTATACAGGGTGACATTGAAAAACGGGCCATTCAAAATATATTTTTTTTATAATTATTTTTAAATTTTCTTGATATATTTGTAAACTAGGCTTAGGGATTCACAAATCATGGTATTAGGCATGATGGTAGCGCTTCTGGTATAACCGGAAATGACATTAACTTTAATATTTCAAGCGGGACACCTATATTTTTTTATATATTTCAAATCTATCTAAAATTACGAACGATATGGTTGGTTATTTTTATTGAAAATTACAAAAGGTATTTCCTTGCCTACGGTTTTTAAGAAAATACTTATTATATCAATGTTTATTTATTTATTTATTTATTTATTGCAAAATCAATCCTACAGGATAAATATCCAAATTACAGGATAATTATAAAGTGTATAAAAAGCGTTGGCACAAAAAAATTAAATACATATTAGACTAGTCAGAAAACAATGATGAAAATAGCAAAAAATATATTAATTTATTGAAACTTTAATAATCTTTTCTGATGTCTTAGAAACTTTTCGACGAAAATACAAAATACGAGTCTAATATTTTTATATATAGATTAACATATTAAAATACGAAAAAAACTTGCAAACCCCTATTAACCTAGTAAGCCATATCAGGTAGGCTGTGATAACAAATTGATTATTTTTTGTAACAAAATATAGAAGCTTACAAAAATAACTTACTAATTAAGAAATTAACTTAAATATTACTCAAATATTATCTCAACTGTTTTCACAGCCTGCCTAATATCATGGCTTATATCAGAATTTTCTCTTACGTTTTGTAATTTATTTCGCCAATTAAAATGCACTTCATATATCGTTGAATTCGTAATTTTATGTAGTTCCCAAATACATAAAAATATATTGGATGTCCCATTTGAAATATGAAAGTTAACGTTACTTCCGGTTAAACCGGAATACCTAATACCATGATTTGTGAGACCCTAAGCCTAGTTTACAAATATGTAAAGAAAATTTTAAAAAATAATTGGCCCATTTTTCAGCGTCATCCTGTATACAAAATTACAACAATAGTTATTTTATGTATCAAGCCACTGAAGTTCTACTTTTTATCACGAATATGGAATGTATAAACCAGATGAGTGATAAAAAGGAACTTTAGTGCCGAAGTACATATTAAATTTTTTTGAAATCGAAAAATTGTGAAAATCTAATCTTTGTCATTGAAATTATATGTTTTAATTTTTGTAAATATGTCTGGAACATCCATCTCAAAAATAACTGCAGAGATACAAGCTTGAAAAAATTTCAATAAATTTTAAACGATTTTCTAGCACGAATATAAATTTAATTCCCTAATAAAACAACTGATAAACACAGCAATAAGTGTCTATTGATTCCTTATAAAACTCTTTAGAACTTTCTTTCCTATTTATGTCTTCCTAACTCACAAATCCTGCTAATCGCATTGCTGTGAAATCTGCAATTCCTACTCTGAAATCGATATTCAGTAGCCAGCAATCCTGCGGCCTTTTTTGTGTCCTGCAACACTCCTGCAGAACTTCTGCAAAGCAGGAATAGGGCACAAATACCTGCAGGAAGACGTCGATCAATAAAAATGTAATAATTTTGATAAGATCGGTTTTGTTAACGAAATTGGATGATAAGGGGTATTTATCTTCATAAATTAATTCCATTGTTGGCTTTACATTAAAATATAAATATGGTAAAAATGATAAGGCAGAAGACTCACGTCATCAACCTGATAAAACCTTATAAAAAGAAATATAACTTGTAAAAATTATTAGTTGTTATTTATTTTTAAAAAAAGAAGAAAAAAGTATACTAGTATTAAAGAAACGTATATATTAAGGAAATTAAAATTATTTCTAAGTCAATCCTTATTCCTTTTACGGAATATAAAATAAACTACAATTATTTCAAATCATTTGTATTCCATAAAAGGAATAACGATGGACTTAGAAATAATTGTAAATATCATTAATATATACATTACTTAATACTAGTACTTTTTATCTTCTTTTAAAAATAAATAACACCCAATAATTTCTACAAGTTATATTTCATTTTATAAGGTTTTTTTCAGGTCGATGACGTGAGTCTTCTGCCTAATAATTTTCAGTATAATAATACTTATCTTCAACTTTCTGTAACTATACATATATTTATATAGAATACAAATAACTTTATGTACCTATACATATATGAATAGAATAATAAACTTTTGTAAAACCTTTAATGCATGATGATTACGGAAAAGTTTTTATAATATTATACATTGTACTATTTTACAAATATATCAATACAATTATATATTTGGCAGTATAAATACAAAGTTACACATTTAGAAAATATTTAAGTTCATAATAATTATTAGTAATATATTGCAAAAACCATGTTATTAAATCGTTGTATAATAAAATCATCACTGATTAACATACAAAACATATTTTTGGCGTATATAATTATATTGCATAAATAAATTATATAATAGTTACACGTCTAACAAAGGACAAACACTAGGATCATTGAAATCGAATAAATGATTAAAATTTCACATAAATCAAAAATTCAAGTGAAAAAAATGTATTAAGAACTGTATCCTCCACGCGCTCTTGTCACCGCTTCTACTCGGTGAGGCATGGATTGAATAAGGTTGCGAATAAATTTTGCGGTATTTCGTTCCATGCCCTTTCGACTGCAGTCCATAGTTCTGCAACATCGCATAGATTTTCAATACGCGACATTTTCAATAGGCGACAAGTCTGGAGAACAGACCGGTAATGGAAACACTGGTATTCTGTGCTGATTAATGAACGTTAATACTGTAACGTTTATTTATATGGGTGAAGTGTAAAAATCAATGATATATTAATTAAAATAAATGTTTATTAAACATAATTAATTAAAATAAATATTATAATAATTATGATTACTATGATTAAATAATTATTAAATACTATTTAACACTAAGAAACACTAGTATTATTTATTTAAACAATAACATAACACTATTTATTTCCACAACTTCAATGACCAACTCTCTCCAGTCACTGATCTTGAAAGATCTATACTGGTCTCCACTGAACTGCCTGTCCGCACAGAGCTGCGTCGCTTTTATATTCCTCCAATATTCTGGAACATTCCAGTATATTACCAGAACAATACAACAAAAGGATCAGTCGAGCGAGAGTAATTAACCTTATCTCCCCTTTTGTTTATGCTCAAGCCAGCCGTCTGTGGCGCGGCAGTTATCTCCTTCGGATAAACGAATTTGTTCTCGAGCGTTCGATGAGTGGCGTCGGTTTCGGTCGCGTGCGCGCTAGACTCAGTGGCGACGAGTGCACGCACATTACAATACTCTTCTCGCGACATGGGTTCTTGTTCTTGCGTTATCCTATTCGGCTGGATTTGAATATGTGGAGCATCATCCGGTATTAGGATCTCGTCAATGTGTCGCTGGTTATTTAAAGTATCGGGAATACGAATTAGACGAGATTTCCAATTGCTTATACTGCGAGTTACACGAGCTACATTATTATGCAGTGACAATCCATTTTCGCACATACTCGCTATACGCAATGTTGCCAGTCGACACATAATTATCGGATTTTAACATAATTTTTGGTCAATTCCGATAGAAATTAAAATGTCATAATCCATAATGTTAACATAATTTTGAAACTTTCACGTAATACTAATAATTGAAAACAACGGCCGCGTTTAGTACATCAGCTGTCTCCGGTCTAAGCGATTATTTGCCGATGACGGCCGATGTTTGAATTCCGCATCGGATCCCGCATTTAAAATGAAGTGAAAGGGCAAGTGCAAGTAGTTATGTATAGAAATGAAGAAGATCGTCCGATTCGGACTCTGAAAAAGAAGAACAAAAAAGAAAATACAATGTGGCCCGGAGACTGGTCAAACCCCAAAAATTTAGAGACTAGTAGTAGATTAATATTAGCCAGCAAAGGAGTTGAACAATGTTATTCTTTCGAAATAGATAAAGAAATGACGCCAAAGTTACATCGAACTTTAATGACACAAAATTGACCCTTGTGGCGCACTCTCCACGCCAGCATTGAGTGCCCGTGAGGTGACGCCTGGTAAACGCCCGCACGGTATAAATATTCCATCATTACCGATATGATCTGTGTATGAAGCAGATTGGCACACCCAGCATTGGGTAATATGCCGTGATGAAATATTTATTTATTTATTTATAACTGTGGTTTAATTTTGTATGTTTTCTATTTCTAAATACATACATTTAAATATGTTTTTCTTTATATGTGATATTTACACTCCCCTCTCATTTTAACATAATTTTTGGTAAAATCTGGCTATACGGCCCCTTTTAAAATCACACACTTGCTCAAATGGACGTTGCTGTTTTCGACAAGGCATATTAATTTGATAAACGTTCAAATTTTAACTGAATTTGACCACGTTTCTCTAATAATTTTATTTGTATTTCATGTAGACTTCTGCAAGAACTTACAGCTTAATTGCTTCCTAGATAACTCACATACACTCCGACATATTATAGCTTAAATGAGGCACTAGTCAAGCAAGTATCAGAGAAGTTACAAGATGAGTGACTATGCTTAATTGGTAATTTTACTTGTATTTCTTATAGATTTTTACAAAGTATTACAGTTTATAGTGCCCCCAAACCAATCACATACACATCAGTATATTATAGCTTAAATGAGGCACTAGTTAAGTAGTTAAGCTTGTGTCGGTGCAGTTATTTTCAAGATGAGTGACCATATGTTTTTTTCCGTTTGATACCTAATATTTGAGTTATAGCGTAAAGAGGATCTACATACATACACATAGACATCATCGTGAAAATGTTAAAATTGGATTCTAGGGACCTTAAAACGTGGTCATTTACCAAAGTCTCGATATGCAGTTTTTAGCACGATCCCTATACCTTCCTTACCAAGGGTAGAAAGAGGTAAAAAAAGCAACCATTATTCGAAGAATAAAAATAAACAAAATATATATCATTTGGATTTTGCCCCGTCCCCTTCTCATCGGGCCTGGAGGGTATTGATAAGTTTTATTTTTTAACGTACTCCTTTTAAGTCACTATATATTTTCCATCAATATTCCATCTTTAACCCATATAAAAAGTAGTTAGTGTCTTGCTCAGCAAAATAAACTTCTTCGGAGCAGATTTGTCATTGTCTTGACTGTTCTTTCGTCCCAGAAGTATTGTGGTGGATCTAAATATCATCAAAAGTTAAAATTCGATGCAAAAAATCCAGCTTGTTTCATTTAACTTAAATCGCTCCAACAGGGTCTTGGAAATATTCATTTGAGTACATTTTTGGTCCAAATATGTTAATCTGTACATAAAAATATTAGACCCGTATGTTGTATTTTCGCCGAAAAGTTTCTAATACGCCCGAAAAAATTATCACAGTTTCAATAAATGGACATACGTTTCCTAAAGGTGAGTGAGACGGGTATATGGCAAACGCACTGGCCACGTCATATCAGTCATATCAAAACCACCGCGAACATAGCGGAGGCGCGTTCGAAAAACCATTAGCCAATAGCATTCATCAGTGTCCATCACGTCACAAACATGGTTGATACTGAATTTTATGCGCTCGATTTAAATGTATTAAAGTTTCATTTTGATATTAGGGTAATAAAAATCAGAAAATTAAGTATTATATTCACCTTAATATTACTTATACATGATGAACTTTGGTATCCAATAAGTATTTTTTAAAAAGCCATAGATTTGGAAACTCTTATTACGCGTTCCTTCGATTTGTCGACAACCTCTGCTATCTTTCTATCTTTGATTCGACGGTTATCCAGTATTATTTGGTGAATTTATCCATGCTGTCGTTGATGGTCACAGTTGTTGGCTCATCATTGTTAACCCAAGCTGGTATGACTACGTTTAAATTCAGCTGCCTTTTAAATGCAAGAATTTAACTAAAACATGATTTTTTCCATTTGGCTCTCCTAAGCGTCCAAAATGGCTGAAATGTTCAGAGATACTCCTCGTACAGGACAGTATTAAGTGAGCAACTAATCAAGCTTGTATCAGTACAGTAAATTTGAAGATGGGGGATCATATTTCTCTAATAAATATCTTCGTATTTCATGCATATATCTGCTTATAGTGACTTCTAAACCACTCGTCCATAATAATATATTTTAGTTAATAGTTGTATTAAGTATAATATACTCAATAGAAATCGTATTGGTCAATAGTAAGACAGAGACAAAATTACCTCATTTCCCGAGAGCAACGAAGAAGGAAAACCTGTAGTTTCTATAATGAATTCTTTTCGTTTCAGTTCTACACCGACCGTCGAACCGTGCGGTTGTGTTTAAAGTACTTTACAAGCGGTTAAATAGTCGTGATCCTTACCTATCGTGTCCGGGTTCGAATGCGAGTGGATGCTGTCATGACGAATTCTTATATCCGTCGGTAGATTTTTCTTTCAAAGTGTCTTTCTGCTGTCAAAATCTTGGAAACCTAGACCAATAAATGAAAGTGTGATAAATAGAAGTAGCCAAGCAACAAATGATTCGAGTGATTGACACTAGCTGACAGGTGAATGTCAAATTTTACTTTTACTTTCGGAGTTTCGGAGAAAGGATTTTGGTTTCGGTCATGTGACAAAATACGAGAATAAGTTTTTGGTTTTAACGAAAATGTGACCGATTTAAACACAAGAATTATAAGTATGTTATAGTTGATTATATTTATTGTATTCTCATAAATATATTGACATAAATTTTAATTATGATACATGGTATATTTTATTTATAAGTAGAAGTATAAATCTATACCTTATAATAATTATTTATGATTTATATTACATAAATATAACATATATACATATTTCAATAATTATATAAAAAAAATTGCATCAAACTGGAATTGAATCTGGATTAATAAATTTAGAAAACTGATTAAAAAATTGTTAAAATTTATAATATTAACAATACATTTTCCATATTTATATTGTTATTACAATAAATAGTTATAATTTTTACTCCTATATCAAATTTATGTATGAGTATTATTAGTTAATTAATTTTAACATGGAAAACATTATACATAACTACATAAATATAATTTTTTATATATATATATATATATATATATATATATATATATATATATATATATATATATATATATATATATATATATATATACAGAGTGGTCCATCGGTTTGTATTTGGTATGTAAATTTATATTTCCAAATAGAACATTCTATATATTTATTCAAATTTGAAGAATTCATGAAATTTGCTATCCAATAGGCGATGATGGGAAATAAGATCGTAGCGCCAAAGTGGCTTTTAAAGGAACTAATGTTAACGGGATAATTTGACATTTACTAATTGTATTTATGCATTAAGTGTATAATATTAAGAGATATTACATATGTAAACGTAAATATTATAAACATAATAAATAACACTTGCGTTTATACAATCAAAAAAATGTCACGTGTATAACTTATCCCATCAACTATAGTTCCGCAAAATACCACCAGATGTCATATTACTTATTTCCCATCGCCTATACATTCTATATAAATGTAATATTTAAATCATACGCTATTGTTTTTTTTTTTTAATAATATAACATATGCTTGTTTTCATACGATTAGATAGCAAATAAATATATGTATAGGTGTTCCACTTTAAATTCTAAGTTACATATCATTGCGTAAAAATGTAGAAAAACCTATATTGCAGATTTATTAACATTTTAATGTAAAATAAACTTTGTTTGAAATTTTTTCCATAATATTTAAAATAATCGAGTTATTAAAAAATACAGATTGATGGACCAACCTGTATACATAGTGTAATATCAAAACCTACCACCGCCATTATTTTCTTTATTATTATAGTTACAAAAAATACTACAGAACAAAGTTATACGAGACCACGGGGGACTTCCCATTAAAGAAGAAAATATTTTTTTAAACCAGTGGTTCTCAAGTTGTAACAAAGTTATATTTTTCAAAAGGGATTATATATATTTTTATGCGTATTCGATAGCGTATTCATCGAATTCAACCATGTATTAGTTTTATATCCTTATTTAATGACAATATTGAAAAATGCGATTGAAATTTAAATTAAATTAAATTTGATTTTTATAGTCATTTTTTGTAGGAGAAAAATCAAATAGAACACTGTTTATAACGTTGTTAACAAATATTTGTGTCATTTTCATTTAAGCTCAATTGTTCTTCATTCATAACTATAAACATCAAATTTATTTAAATTTTAGTTGAATTTTGCTCATTATTTTTGTTATGTAAGGATATAAAATAATCACATGGTTGAATTCAGAAAACAATACTGTATCGAATGGGCCTAAAAAATATATATCCCTTTAAAAAAGTATATAACTTTGTGTTGTAATTTGAGAACCACTGGTGTAAAAAAATATTTTCTTCTCTAATGGAATGCCCCCCCCCTGGTTTTCTACAACTTTTTTCTATATTATTTTTTTATAACTATAATAATAAAGAAAATAATGGCGGTGGTTGGTTTTGGTGTTACATCCTGTATATCATCACAGTATTACCCATTACTGGGTGTGCCAATTTGCTTTGTACACAGAATATCGGTAATAATAATTTCATATTCGTACCGTACGGACATTTGCCAGGCGTCACCTCATGGGCATTCATAATTAGGGTGAAGAGTGCACCCCAAGGGTCACCTTTGTGTTTTGTGCCATATAAAATTTGTAATAATTCTAAATTGCACAAAATACAAAAGCGACCAATCAGTTTGCGCGTAAATATTAGATAATTTTAATATCATAATAATTGTGTGATATGCCAATTCGTGAGGAGACGCCTGATCATCGCCCTCAAGGGTACAGATAAATAATAACCGAAATCTGCGAATAAATTGGTAAACTCAAAAATGGGTAATAAGCAATGATCTATCTGGGAACACAACTATAACATAAATATAAATATATCATCACAGTTTGTTCTTGTTACCCATTTCTGGGTGTGCTAATCTGCGTCTATCCGCAAATTGTGGTAATGACGACATATTTGTATCGTTGATGGTGTTTATCATACCAGGCATTACCTCACGGACACTCTAAGCTGTCGTAGAGAGAGCACCACATCACGGGGGTCGCTAATAATAAATTAAAACAGTATTTATTTATTTTTTCATATATTAATTCATGTTTTATTTCCAGCATTCACTCTACCATTCTTCAAGATGTCGGACTCTTTGGACACGCTTCTATACGCCATCGTCATTGTAGTATGCATCCTAGGAACTCACGGAACCCCCACGTTATCTTTAGGGTTCCCTAGTTTCGCATCCTTTGCAGGAATAGGTGCTCGAAAAGAAGAAAAGGCGGTCTTGAAACCCTATAGTGGTATTAGGGTACAAAATGATAGTTTGCGAATGATTTATTATAATCTGCAGACTGTTGGCGTCGTGGAATTGGGACCCGGGAAATTGCTGCTAAATTGTGAATTGATCGAAGTTTAGTAAGTGATAGATTATTTTTATTTATTTAATCGTGTTTACACTTTTATTTTTTCCTCCCGCGTAAGTTATACGCAAATTTATTTGAATATGATTAACCAACCTACTTGTTGATAATATTGATTTTCTCCTATACACGATAACTTAAATATATCATCGCGACAACCCGACAACTTACCCATTGCTGGGTGTGCCAATCTGCTTTTAAGTGCTTCCTACAAGTTGAGGATGATTTTGGAGATCGAAACGAAGTCGAGATCTCCAATACATCCGATACCGGCAGAAGAGAGAGGAGCATTTACTGGTAATGCCCTTAATATTTATTTATTACGTTTTTGGCATGATCGATGCAAAATTAAAATTTAGAAATATTTTGAAATTTAAAAAAAAAATGTCATTTTTAGTAAGCTTAATTTTTTTTTTTTTTATTTACTTACTGCCTCGTCCCCTACCAGGGCCTTATTACCGCCTAGCCCACGAGGCCTATTGTACTGAGATATGAAGAACTTACTTTCTGTCTAACTTGACCAATACATGCAGACATTATTTCCTAGACTTATTAGTGGATAATGATTAATTTATTGGAAAGCTCGGCTCAGACGTCGATTTTTATGAATACTGTCCGAGGCTCCGCCCTCACATGGGCCCCGTACATTCAAATATCTAAGAAAATTTGATAATAGAATCATTTTTTACAAATATTTTGGATCCCCGCTAATAACATATTCCCGTAGCCCCGTAAAATCGTCAGTCGGCCCTGGGGAGGATTAACACCTCTTATCAAAGTATTCTGCTATGATTTCACCCCAAACTAGTATCGAGCATACTATACCATATAATTGATCAGCTTTTGCTCTATGTAGGTAATTTTATTCTTTCTTTAATAAATAAACTTACATTATATTACAAGAGAAAAAAAACAAATCCTATAGGTAAACACGAGGGTAAACAAAAAAATCTGTTGTGGCAAGTACAATACCTTCCGTCAATCATGTATGTATATTATGTATAAATTCCATACATAAATCAAATTTAACTGTTAAATCTTCAAATGGGGCTACTTCCGGTTGACTAATTATGAACAAAATCTAATCAGTTGTTCTTCTGGATGTAAACTTGAGGAATACAAAAAATATATAATTTTTGGAATCGTGGTATTGAAGTTATACGATCCGAAACTTTCGTCACACACACACACAGACACACACACACACACACACACACACACACACACACACACACACACACACACATACATACATACGGACATCATCGTATAAGTGGTAAAATCGTATTATAGGGACCCTACAACATGCTTATTCACTAAAAACTCATCATTGATTTTTTTGGCCAAAGACAATACCTTCCTTACCTAAAGGTGATGGAAGGTAAAAAAACCGATTGTGCAAAAATAGCTAGGACTGTTATAAATATCAAAACTGTCGCAGATGTCGGTTTGAAATCCGATTTCGTCGAGCGAGGATTTTAAGACATTTAAGGGTTGTTATGATTCATAACATCCGTTGTTTGTTCAGAAAATGAAAACATTATTAATAAACATTATATTTTGAAATTGTCTCATTCATGTTCCTTTCAGAATGTTATGATGAACAGAACAATTATTTTGACATAAAACAATATGACAAAATATTCAAATTATGTGCATTATTCCCCATGTTTATTATTTTAGAATAAAGTAAACCGTGTTAAGAACGATATACTAACATTATCTGTATGTATTAATGAAGAGCGTTATACCTTCATTTTGTAGACTGTTGTTGACACGTCAGTATACGGGTGTCCCAAGTAATCCTTGACATAGGCGTTTAATATGGGAAAACAGTTTTTTGTAAATAAAAACTGTCCGGCAGAAAATTAAGCCATAATATTGGAAATAATAATAGTACATTACCTACAGTGTGTTATTTATTATTAATTACTTTATTATTATTGCACAAATTGAAAAAATATACAAAAAAATATAAATAAATAATTGTTGCAATATTTTATGATCTAACATAAAAAGATTTGCAAAAGTCTTCCGTAGCACAATGGTTAGCATAGCTGCTTTTGGAATATTCAATTTTATTGATTTGGGTTCGAATCTCCAGCAGCCCAATTTTTTTATTTTATACAAAAAAAATTGAACTTTTAAAAATCTGTCTCTTATTTCCTATCACAATCATTTAAAAATAATAATAACTTTATAAGAAATAAAGGGAAAATAATTTAAAATTACAACAAACAAAAGAGTGATATAATAAAAATGCATTATACTTTCTTTGATGTTAATGTGAGATAACTTTGTTTTTTATAAATACAATAAAAATGCAGTTCATTATACCTATTTATCTCACTAATTTTTTATTAACAAGAAAAGAAATATAATGCATTTTTTATTATATCACACTGTTTTCATTGTTGTAATCAATTTTCGTTATTTTCTCTTTATTTCTTACAAAAGTATTACTATTTATAAATGCTTTTAATAGGAAATAAAAGATAAATTTTTAAAAGTTCAATATTTTTTTGTAAAAAAAATAAAAAAAAAATGTCCGGCTGAAGAATCGAACCCAAATCTACAAAATTAAATATTCCAAAGGCAGCTACGCTAACCATTGTACCATGGAAAATATTTGAAAAAAAATCATATTACATGATTAAATATTGAAACAATTATTTATTTATAATTTTTTATATTTTTTTCTAATTTGTACAATAATAATAAAGTAATTAATAATAAATATCGTACAGGAGGCAATGAACTATTATCATGGCTTAACTTTCTGCCGGACACTTTTTATTTACAAAATACTGTTTTCTCATGTTAAACGCCTATGTCAATGATTTCTTGGGACACCCGGTATAGGTAAATCCCGAACACGGCGCCGATTGACTTAGGGCCCTGATAAGAATGTTAAAACAACGAATGAATCAGCTGAGCTCTTTTTATTTTTGTTGTTATTGTTTTCTGGTTTGTGCTAACTCACTAAGTGGGACATGAGTGATTTTTATGTATGTATGTTTTTGTTTTTAATAAATAATAAAAATGGGGTCTCGTGGCCGTGTGCCTGAGTCTCTGGTCGCGAATCTGGGGACCAGGGTTCGATCCCGACCGACGCCAAAAATTACTTCGATTTTAATGGCACAAAATTGACCCCTGTGGTGCACTCTCCACGCCAGCATTGAGTGCCCGTGAGGGTCCACACGGTACAAATATTTCATCATTACCGATATCTGTGTACAAAACAGATTGGCACACCCAGCAATGGGTAATATGCCGTGATGATATATTTATTTATTTATTTATAAATAATAAAGTACGATTGTTTAAGTTTCCGAAAAGCACGGGCGTCAGTTTTGAAACATCCTGTATTTGTTTGGGAAGCTTGCAACAAATAATGCGGTATTGACGTACGTCGAAACTATGTATACGGAACTATTAGAAAAATGTTTTCAATGCTATTAAAAATGTATAAAACCTATATTTCCTATAAATTCTTCGTCTAGCAATGTCGTGTCGTAGAGAAAGTTACGTGCTATACTGTACGTGGAATACTTTATTTGTGTTATAGAATAAATCATTTAAGTCTTATTCAACGACACAGTTTTATGGGACACTGACACTGCTTTAGCATATAAGGTCAAGAATTAAAGGTACGAGTACATATACAGATATTACAGCTAAACGAGCTATTTCAAATAATTTCTATATTATTAAAGATATTATACAAACTTATAGAAGACCAAGCAAGGAGGACAATCGATTACAGAAGAAAATATTTATTTAAACTAGCGGTTTCCAAGTTACAAAACAAAGTTATATTTTTTTAAATGGAATGATATTTTTTTAGGCTCATTCGATAGAGTATTTTTTCTGAATTCTACCATTTTATATCCTTACATAACAAAAATATTGAGAGATATTCAATTAAATTTTAACATTTAACAGATTGACCGTCATGCGAAGCATTTGTGACTCGCATACCCCCTAACTATATGGGCCACGCCGCTCACTTGTGTTTCGCACGTAGGATTTCACTTGGGGCCACTCTGCTCACAGTTGCTTCATATGATAATAGATATGTTATGGGGGATAAAAGAGGACGGCCCAGAGAACAATTTTGGTCCGGCTCAAAGTGAAATAAAAAAATCAATATATGTATTCTATTTACTATTAGCCGTATACATTTTTATTAGTTTTTTTTTGCTTTTATTTGCATCAGGGATGGGATAACGTTAACGAATTGTTACGTTATTTCATAACGTTATAAAAAAAATTCGGTACCGAACGTTGTAAATAACTTTATAAAAAACAAAATAACGTTATGTAACCTTATAATAACGTTATTTTTGTTTCGTTATTATAATGTTACAATAACCGTATTTTTCTTAAGTTTGTAAAAAAAATTATTAAAAATTTAAATTAAAAACAGTGTATTAAAAAAACTTACACATATCTTATTCTAGGAATGAAATAAAGTATTCAACATTTGTATTTGACCACTAATGACATCTATTTATTATAAAACACGAAAAAAATTATCAGGAAATTATACTTTCAAACGTCAAAAATCTTGTAAAATTTGTAAACTTAGGTAACGTTATAGTGAAACGTTATTTGTTATGTTACGGTTACAGTAACGTTATTTTGTAATTATAACGTTATTAAAAAAAATGAAACGTTATTATAACGTTATCGGGTATCGTTACGTTACGTATTCCATCCCTGATCTGCATTCTTTTAGAGTATTCATCTATTTTATGTAGCTGTAATCTGTAATAAACAAAAGCCACACATTATATTCTGTGTGCATCGCACGTCGCCAACTTGATAAGTTAGTCTTTCAGGCCATGCGATGCACACTTACTTCGTACCTACTCAAATCAAATGCATAAAAAATAATGAACGTCATATAAGGTGATACAATGACTTATTTATGACATATGATATTGTTTAAATAAAAAGGCTGGCCCCAGGTACAGTATTTTTTTTAAAGATGTCCGATCAAGGTTATCTGTATCATGAACGAATTAACAAATTGGCATATATTTATCACTTTTCTTTGCAAAGGCTATAAGCGTGTACGATAAAGGTGGATATAACACGCTTGTCTTTCAAAAATTCATATTGCTTCGACTAAGTTAAGACATTCCACTTTAAAACGATGCTCATTATTGGTAATACTTTCGCTGTAACGTAAGTTTATTTATTGATTCAGATACATTACCTTGATTCATAGCCGTACGAATAATGTTATTTTCTGTCAGTGTTACTGACAATGACATTGTGTCAGTATCTTATTTTTCACTTATTTGGTTTTACATATGCTAATAAACTTACCAGTTGACTTATTTTTGAATTTTGAATGCTTTGATTGTAACATATATTTTTATAATAATAGAATAACAGTAGTATCTTATGTACCATCATGAAAACTAAGCAGACGACACTACTGAATTTGTCAGAATGGGCGGAGCAAAAATCTGAATTCATACAATTCGTAAATAACCTTGATCGGACATCTTTCAAAAATTTTACTGTATATCAAAAATTATTACCATTAAGGCGGTCGACGTGTTAATTAAATTTTAAATTTATAGTTATTTTTTAGTATGTATGAAAACAATTATGACATTAAAATAAAATGAAACAAATGTTTGTTAATAATAATTCAAATTGACAAATATAAGTTTTTGTTTTTCATACATAGCCTACTGGAAAATGAATATAAAATCAAATTTATTTAAATTTTAATTGAATATTTCTCAATATTTTTGTTATGTAAAGATATAAAATGATTCAGTTGTATTCAGAAAAACATTCTCTGTCGAATGGGCCTAAATATGTATATATATATATATATATATATATATATATATATATATATATATATATATATATATATATATTATCCCATTTAAAAAAATATAATATTAACTTGAGAACCACTGATTTAAAAATAAATTTTCTTCCCTGATCGGATGCCCCCTTTGGTCTCCTGTAAGATTGTCTTATAGTATTTTATTGTATCTTTAATAATAAATTTTTTTAAGCTCGTTTAGCTGTTACACCCTGTATATAAATAATTAGTGACGTAAGAATATTTAATTGGGAGTCACATATCGGTATCTACTTTAGTGACGTCTTCAGAAGCCATAAGTCATCTTACCTTTATGTATTATGTAATATATAATCGTATAATTGACTTATTTTATGTTAGTATAATACACAAGGTATAACACGAAAAAAAAAACCAATTTCTCGGAACAATAATGAATCAATAAGGCTAGTAGTGAAAAATAATAGTTTCTTGTACTGAAAATTCATTTTCAATGTAAATATCGCGTGTTGTTCTTTATCAGAAGAAAAATTCTTGGTATTGATAACCATCCACTTTCGCCTGGCATACTTTTTACAAAATTTCGTAATGGTTACAATACATAATTTAGCCAAGAACAGAATTGCTAATGTATTACACAGTTCTTCGTAATATTTGATTTTGCGTATCAGACAATTTATCAGACACAATTTTCAGGCTACGAAAGGTGATTTTGTAATTAACTATGCGTAAGTTTCATACTAATGGGAATTTTACATTTAATTTACTGGCATAATGACTGCGAAAAATGTCACTAATGATTGCTGAATCATTAAAATTAATTTCAACATTCCCAACTATGGTAAAACTTAATGGAATTATTCTTTATATCGATTGATATGTATTATTTGGTTCTACATATAATCAATAATATACATACGTAGAACCTTGATAAATGAATAATAGAAAATTTCGTAATCGAAAAATCATGCCAAGATATTGTGACGTTTTTATTTATTTAATTAGGGTTTAAATATTAAAGCTGGTCTTTATTTAATTAATTTATTTTATACACTAATATTGTAATATATATTTAACACGGACTACATTTTATTTTTCTACATAGTCCCGTCTGAGGTCAATACACTTAGTCCAACGTTTTTCTAACTTTCCGATTTCCTCCCGAAAATGTTTTTCTTTGAGGTCCTCAAAATAAGCATTTACTGCTTCGATGGCTTCTTCGTTGGATCGAAATCTCTTTCCAGCGAGGAACGTTTTGAGTTCCGGGAAAAGATAGAATTCTGCGGGAGCCAAATCGGGCGAGTACGGTGGATGGATGACGATTTCAAACCTCAGTTCGGTCAATTTTTGTTGAACAATACGACTTGAATGAGCTAGCACATTGTCGTGGTGAAACAAGATCTTTTTCTTTGCCATTCCCGGGCGTTTTTCTTGAAATGCTGCTTTCAGTTTGTCTAAAAGTGTGGTGTAGTACTGTCCAGTTACAGTTTTTCCTTTATCAAGATAATCAATCACTTTTCCTTCCGATTGAACTGACTTCCCTTTCTTCGTGGCCAACTCACCATGTCCAATCCACGCTTTCGACAGAATTTTCGTCTCTGGAGTGTAGTGGTTATCCAAGTTTCATCCATGGTTATGAAACGTCTTTTAAAATCGACCTGATTTTTCTTAAACAACTCCAAATTTTCGGCTGAAGTTCGTATCCGAATGCGCTTTTGCTCCGAACTAAGTAAATGCGGCACCACCTGGCGCACATTTTTCTCATGCCCAGCTCATTATGTAAAATATGAACTACACGTTCATAAGATATCCCTATGGCTTCCTCAATCTCACGAACTTTCATTCGGCGATCTTCCAGAACCATATCGTGGACTTTATCCACAATTTCCGGTGTGGTAGCCGATTTTGGGCGACCTAAACGTGGCTTGTCACAGATGTGTGTTCGGCCACGCTTAAATTCCGAAACACAGAAACACCGTGGAAAACGAAGGTGAAGCATTCCCAAGGACAGCATCCACTCTGGTCTTGATCTCCGTTGCCGTCTTTCCTCCCAAATAAAAAAACTTGATCACCTCACGAACGTTCGATTTAACGCTAGGTAGATTGACACAGACGCATTTCACGATTAGACTGATAGACAGATTGTACTGAAATTTCTTGACAGTTCATATGAAGAGTTAAACAA
Source organism: Harpalus rufipes (assembly GCA_951394225.1). Taxonomy (NCBI): domain Eukaryota; kingdom Metazoa; phylum Arthropoda; class Insecta; order Coleoptera; family Carabidae; genus Harpalus; species Harpalus rufipes. Next base: position 9,242,719 of record OX596288.1, on the reverse strand, counting down.
AACAACGACATAAGATTGTTTTCGAAAAACCAAGGCCTTCTCACTGATTCCGGAAACTTTTCAATCCACTCTTGTACATCCAGAACATTTTTCTCATATTTAAACACACACAAACATTTCCAGGATATTCCTCGTTATATACACTCGCTCGGCTATTTTCGTCTGGCTTCGTTCGCACTCGTGCCCATTCGCTTTTTGGAAATACATATCGGTGTCTACTTTTTTATGGATCATACGAAATATATAATGCTAATATGGCTGTAAATTCTGCCCTATTAATTTTAGAATTAAAGTGTAAATATAAAAACATGTTCAAAATTAAATATTGCATCAAATGAGCCGAAATTTATTGATATACATAATAGGTTCTTGTCATGAGGTAAACGTAAAATAAAATAACCGTATTTAAACTTTTTACAGAGTGCCATGCAAGACAAAACATACAATTCAAATAGTCGTATTGTTTGACTTTGACAGATAAAAGTTTATTAATTGATATTTAATTGTTAATATTGTTCTATTGAGTTTTTTTCTGCGATGGTAAATGTATCCATGCTTACTGATAAATAAATTAAAGAATTCAATAATTATTAAAACTTTATGACACATGTCATCTGCCAAACTCAAGCAATACAATTGTTTAAAAAAAAATCTACAGTCTACATAGAAAGTAGCCATTTGCGCTCTCTTTTGTCAACGCAAAATGTCACTTTGCTACTCTAGCGCGACAAAGTAGAAAAAACGTTCGCTGTCCAAATTTCTAACTATACAATATTGAGAAATGTCACATTCTTAATGGAAACGTTTAGTCAGGAACTAATAGCACTGCAGTGACACATTTACCACCTTTACAAATCAATCTGACATATAACTGCTCTGTCGGTATGTTACATAACCAACTGCCGCACTGTTGTGAAAATAAAATAGGGCATTCATTTACAAAAACGAAAGTATAAAATGTTTAGATTAGATTGAAGCAATAGGTCAAGAAGAATGGGAAATGACGATAAATTAAAATTAAATATAAAAGACGTTTTTTCTTTATATTAATCCTTATTAATTGAGTAATAGTACAAAGTATACATTTTATTATTTTTTGTTATGGTAGCGACTGTAGAAAAAATCTTGTGTGTGTTTCGAGCGCAAATGGACATTGTCGATTTCGAGAAAATGCCTCTCAATCGACAATGTCCTATTTTGCGCTCTTAATACACAAATAGCTATTGTGCTATTGCTCATGGCACTCTGAATTTACAGCAATATGAAAAATTTACCATTGTATTTTCTATGGTCCTCAAAAAAGTAGACACCTGGTATACATTTAACAATATTTCAATTTATCAACGGCCCGGGTTCGAACCCAGCCAATGTCAAATTTTTATTTATTTTTCAGCGACCCAGAAGACGCCATGACACTTCTTCACGAACTAAATTCCGAAATTTCGCGACCTCTTCAGATTACTTTTGCAGAGATGATGACCCTTATGGGGCAATGTCAACAGCTGGATTCACCCCTCAAGGGGTCCAAGGCGACCCACAACTTGCACGAAGCTGCTCCATCGCCGGGGGTACCGACAGCTAGGGCTACGACGGGAAATGGGGGACTGTTGGCCAATAATCCTTTCACGTTGTTCAGTGGAATTATACCAGGTAGGGGTAGTTATAGTTTTGTAGACAATGAGGGACAATGAGGTGTTGCAAAAAAATTTAAAATATCTTTTTTATTATTATATGATTTTCTGATATACTATGTTTGAATTGGCGCCATATTACACTACCTGTGACGTCCAAAAAATACTAGCCAACGACCGAAATGGAAAGATAAAAATTAAAAAATATTTAATATTTCTTACTTAAAATAAAAATATTTATGCTTACAGTAAAATGAACACAGAATGAAATTTTGATTTTGTAAATGGTTTTATGTTTACTTGAGATAACCATTTAATTCTTTTTTCTTCGTTTTGAGGCACTACTAAAACTACTTTTTTACTATTATTACTTATATTTGCGCACACCAGCACACAACTCTTTTTTACAACTATGTTTGAGTCTTTACAAAATATAAAAATCTGTTGTGGCCAGCACAATACCTTCCGTCAATCCTGTGTATTATGTATAAATTCCATACATAAATTTTATTGCAAAAGATTCTAAATTTCCAGTAAAATTATTCCATAAACAAACTATGCAAATTGCACTTGACACTAACATCTTCTTCTTCTTTAACTTTCCCCATTCGTTAGGGGTCGCTATTTTTTTTATTTTCTTCTTCCACTCATTTCTGTTTTACGTGTCGGTCTCATTCCCTTCCATCTTATCTTTGGTCTTCCTCTGTTTCTTCAACCTTCTATTACTAAGCATTCATCCAATATATTCTTCATTTCTCCTCATGACATTTTCAAACCAATGTAATCATCTCGCTTGTATCTTTCTAGAAACTTGTAACACTAGAGTTATTTCCTTACCTATCTTTCCGTTTCTTCCCCAACATCTACTTCAACAACCTCATCTCTACCACATTAATTTACTTTTATTTATACTAACATCTGTCAATTTGAATTATATGAATATATTAGTAGTTTCCATGTTTAGCATACCTGGCTGATTTATAAAATTTAATTTCTTTAAAATTCTTTAACTTTATATCTAGTGAATATGAAGTATAAAATACAATCAAATCGTATAGAGAATAATATATTCTTTAAGTTATAATAACGTTAAATGTCAATAAATCAAATTTAACTGTTAAATCTTCAAATGAGGCTACTTCCGGTTCACCAATTATAACCAAAATCTAATCAGCTGTACTTCTGGATGTAAACTTGAGGAATACGAAAAAAATATAATTTTTGGAATCGTGGTATTGAAGTTATGCGATCCGAAACTTTTGTCATACAGACACACACACACACACACACATACATACATACAGACATCATCGTAAAAATGGTAAAACATGCTTATCATATGTAAAAATCAGTAAAATGGGTAGAACTATATGTTCGTTTCACGTAAGAAAATAGTAGATGACACTTGAGAGCCGACCGTCTTTACATTTATGAAATAATTAATTTCAATTCCAAACAAACCAAACTTTGGCAATAATAAATATTTTTGTCTGTACAAATGAACAATTATTAAAAATTATAACAAAACATGGTTTCACATTACTTAATTCTGTAGATTTTATTCAATGAACTGAACTGATAGGTGATATTTTTTTTCGATTTGGAAAATAGGTTTGTATTCTGACCAATCAAAGAGCAGAATTCATATCCCTATCTAAAACAAACGTGAAATGAAGTATAATAGTTAGTATATAATTAACAACTGCCACGGCTGTCACTCGTTTAAATTTTGTCGGCGATAAATGCAAGCCAATCCCTCATTGATGAGTAATTTTCTGACGTCATTAGGCGACAAAAAAGGCGGCAATTTAAATATTGTATTTTCAGAGACAATTTTCAAATGAATAAAGAATAATATAAATGAAATTAAAAAATACGGATAAAATATTATTTCTTATTCTTTCGATTAAAGATTAAAGCAAAGAATAAAAATCGTGTAACACGTCATTCTGAATTAATTTAAAAAGTATTTGAACAATTTAAAATATGTTAAACAAAATACTCAACAATAAAAGTGATATATTATTTATTATAAGTCACCTAATTAATATTTCAAGGTACATGTACATGGAAAGTGCAAAATTTTGCCAATAAAAACACAAATCCTTGCTCTAAATATAAACTTTCAACATTGCAAAAAGTATCAATGTCAAACAACAAACAATTTCATTCTTTATTGCTCTTTATTCATACAAATTATCATTATCCTTTTATAGTTATTATTATGAATCTCTTCTAACATACTTTTTGTGTTCTTTAGGTACAAAATGGTGCGGCACAGGGGACATAGCAACGAACTATCACGATTTAGGGCGGGAAATGAACATGGACAAATGTTGTAGGACACACGATTTATGTCCTTTGAAAATTAGAGCGTACTCTAATCGATACAACCTTACAAATAATTCACTATACTCGAAGTAAGTATAGGAAGTTGTTTAAATATTCATGAGACAAAAGATCAAGGGTAGAGTTAAAAATTTATCGACAGAAAGTTGCAAACTTTAGAAAGTTTTACATAATTTTCGAACATTCGTTTTGATGTTTACATATTTATTTTATATTATGTAACATGTTAAATATATTTGACAATATCCTTTTCACTTGGGATATTTAGACTTTAGATTCGTTGTGATCTATAGCCTCAAGCAAGAATAAGAATGGTTGGTATTAGGATGGGTCAAGTAACATAAATGACTTAAAATCGACGTCACTATGACGTCCTGGAGACGTCTCAGCGTGGGCTGTACGACGACATTTTAAGACGTTTTACGACGTTTTTTTACAGTGGCGGCACCAGGATGTAAATGTAGTGTGGGCATAATCAAAAAAATGATTTGAAAGAACGAGCATCCATTTTTTTTAAATAATAAAGATACCTCTATCGGATGTGCACCGAAATATGAAATATAGGAGTTTAACATGGGATTTTAAATAAGTGCGGATATTGGCTCTCCTATAACTTTTAGAGCAAAATTACAAGAATAAAATGTTTATGTTTAAATTTTACATTAAATAAGTTTAAATCGATGTAACAGCACATCTGCAGTACGAATTTAAGATAATATGATAAGTTTACGAACGATGACTATTCAATGTCATTTATAAGCCGTCTGATCTAATATTACTTGCAAATAACTTCACTGTATTTAGAATGCATAAGCGTGAAATATTTATAGTTACATTATAATTGAAAAATTAGTGTGATTTATTTGAAAATTGTTTCTTTTTAATGCCTTTCTCAGAGATTTATGTTCTTCACTTATGTTTTTGCAAAATATAAAAACATAGACTAGACATAAACCATGGAATAATAATTTGATTTCAATGTCAACGTCACTGGGTAGACATCAGCACAGAGGGCAGTGTAGTATATATTTAGATATCTGTAACTCTACGACATACGCCATTATTATTTGTCACCATTTACATAAATTAAATAGGCATACGTCAAATAATATTTTTCTTTCTAACATGAAATGTTACTAAGCTACTGCTGAATAAAGGACTGTGTATTATTTTTTCGAACAAGTGACCTTGAATAGTCATCTTTCGTTTATAGTCTGGTTCACGAAAGATGACAATTCAAGGTCATTTATTAACCGTATGGTGTAATATTACTTACAGATAACTTCACTGCATTTCGTATACATAGACGTACAACATCAAATATTTATGGATACATTTTAACTGAAAAAATAAGTGTAATTTATTAGAAAATTATGTTTCTTTTTAAATAATACCTTTCTCCAAGATTTATGCTCTTCACCTATGTTTTTACAAAACACAATAACAACAATTAGATTACTCTACGACATACGTCATTAATATTTGTAACGTGTTAGAAAGTAATGTCAACAAGAACGTATATCTGACACACAACATAAACTACATAGACATACGTCAAGTAATTTTTCTTTTTCTAACATGAAATGTTGCTAAGGTACTACTGTATTAAATGTTGTGTATGCTTTCTTCGAACAAGTGACCTTGAATTGTCATCTTTCGTGAACCAATGTATAATAAATATTTCCACTATAGTATAATTTTACAAACAAAATTTTTCTTCTGTTCTGTACATTCATTTTATAAGATTGAAACTAGTTTATGAATTATATTTGAATGAAATTACTAGAACAATAATGCCTTATTACACTGTCACCAAATTCTCATATTGGTATATTTTATTCACAAATTTTATATAAGTACACAAAATAAGGTATATTTGATTGGGGGTGGTGGGTGGGCACTTGGATGAACACTAGACTTTTTAGGGTGGGCACGTGCCCCTTCTTAGCGCCGCCACTGCATTTTTAGACGTCATTTCGACGTCATTTTAAAACGTTATTTTGACGTCTTTTTAAGAGTATACTCGTCAGAAAACATCATTGTATACTCATATTTTAATTTGATGGTGCAGTGGAGTAATAATTCATTCATTTTAAAACATAAACTGTGTAATTTTTTTGTTCTATTGTTATATAAAAATTATTGATTATTGTAATCAATGTTTTTATGTAGTAATCTAAATAACATTACATTTTACTTTAGGTAAATGTCTTTTTTACAAGGTATAATAAAATATTCATTATTTAATTATAGGATGAATCATCAACGATTAAATTAATTAAAAATACACTTTTTTGTCTCTATAGTATCTTTTATATTTTTTCTAATCCGGTCTATATACAGATTATAAATTATATCGTTGTAGTTCAATTCATTATTTAATTATTTCCTTTTCCTTTCAGTGACCAAGTAAACTAGTTTTTATTAATTATTATTTATTTGTAAATACATAAATGTAAACAATAAAGAAACAAACATTGATGACAAAATTGAAAATGTAAATTTTTGAGTTTTGAGCCAAGGCTGGATTTTCCTGTTAATCTAAATAAAATTAGTAACAATTTCAAAGAGAAACTTATTCCTTGCTTCTCATAGGAGTTAATAATAATTAAGGCTAATGTTTATTTTTTATAGATCTCATTGTCAATGTGACGACAATCTGTACGAATGTCTCAAAAATGTGGATACCCCAACTGCTCACCTTATGGGAAATATATATTTTAATATCGTCCAAGTGCCTTGCATTGAAGAAGACTCAGAAGGCGACAGAAAATTTAGAAATGCACGGAATAATTTTTAAATTACATCACTACTTATTGTTGATAGATTTTAAGTCCTAATGTTTGAGATTTTTTATAAATTATTGCAGTATTGTGATTGTAAGTAGGAAGTAATTTATTTATAGTGATTAAAATAGTAAATAAATATATTTTTATTATATTTCACATTAATTTTGCACAATAACATAAATTTACTAATAGTCAATTATTGTAATAAGGGTCGTATGTTTGTTTCTAAGTCACTCAGTTCAGTAGTGCACGTGCTTTCGTGGTGTGTGTGTGTCCGTGTAGTGATATGTTTTAATTACAAAAAAACTGTGTTAAAAGTGTTTAAAGACTTTCCAAAAGGCCTACATCATGTGCGTAACATCTCAAAGTAAGTCTATGTGCATTTTCTCGTGTTAATTTTATGTATTTACAACGATATTTCCAAATTGTTGTTATGGAATAATCAAATACGGTTTCCAACCGGAATTTTTCAACAATAAATATGGAGTTTATATAAATTTTTAAGTACCACAAACTAAAGATTTTATATATTTATACATGTTTTAATAGTTTTCAATAAGTTTTTTCCCTGAAAATCATAAAAAAACATTCTGAAAATCATCTCAAAAAATATTTTTTCTGTTAAAAACAAAATTTGTTTGCAATGTTGCCAACTGTTGAATGTGAAAGTATTTACATGAAACGTCAGTTTTTTGACATATACACGGGATATTTTAATATTTGTAAATAATGGAGATGTATGTATAACAAAATATATGTAAAATTAAATATTGGATATAGAAATGTTACAATTATTGTAGAGTAAATAATCATCCAGCTACTTTAAGCAATTTCGAGGTTATGACAATACTTCATACAATTAAAAGCGGTTCAAAAAAGAATAAAGGACAATTAGCTACAATAACTTATGAGGTATAAATGCAATAATATTCAAAAATATTATTTATAATAAGCAAATGTTATAGACGTTACGATATTTGGAAAATACGCCTTGTAAGCATCAACTTGGTGAAAGTATTGGTTTGTGTTTAAAAAAATTAGAGCCGTTTAAATTAAGTAAAAACGAAAAATTAATGATCATTAATAATCCACCTAGAACTGCCTTAGAAATCCAACTAGTAAGTAGTGATTTTCTAATAAAAAAACTATGAAATGAAAGCTTAAAATATTTATAGATGATTGAAGAAAGTGAAGAACGCCTTTCTCAAGAACAAGTAGATGAATTACTGCAAATAATGAATGAACATTTTCCTCCAGTAGTAACAAATAATACAGATTAATAATTGTTTTATTCAATGATTATACATTTAAAATATAAATTGACTTGTTTATAATAAATACATTAGAAATTATCTCTTTTGATCTCCTAAATCCTCGATTAAATCTTCATCGATGTCTGGCCATTTTTCTGGAATGATATCAAATAGATCATCCTTTACATCTCCCTGGATAACAATTTCATCATCGCCTGTAACTGAGGATCCACACGCGAATTTTGTTCCGAAAAACTTAGCTGCAACTTTCAGGTCAATATCTAGAAAAAACAAAAGAATTGTTAGTGTTTTGTTGTTTATTGATTGGGTTTTGTTTCTCACCAAATGTACTTAAGCCGGTTACTACAGTTACGGATTTCTTTTTGCCTCTAGGGGCTCTAGAAATGCATACTTGCTTCGGGCCATCTTCTTTCTTTTTGACTTTCATCATTCCTTTGCCTCCGCGTTTTTGGCGCTTCTTTTCTTCTTCGGCAGCTCCCTCATTGCCTTCATCTTCAACTCTGACTTTCTCGAATTCGGTCGGAAGGTTTCGCTCTAACCATTGTTTACACTTTTCATATTCTGGATAATATTCACAGTACTGGAATAATTAATAAATTTGTTTGTTGGTGGCATATAAATTTACAATGTTTAAAGAGTATTTTTGGGAAGAAATATGTCTTTACTAACCTCTATGGGCATAGTGCAGTTTCCACAATACAAAACTTTAGTAGGATACACGACATTTTCTCTTGGACCTAATGAATAATTTATTTCGGACATACTGAACTAAAAATTCACCTACAAATTTTAGAAATAGTTTAAAATATTTGAGAAAACGTGCAACATACCGCAAATGTCATCGAAAAATCTACCGATGGAAGTTTTAGTTATTTTATTTTTACCCTGAATTTCTGTATTATTTTTATTTATTTATTCAAAAATATATATTTTAAATTGTAATTTATTTATTATATTTGTCATACATTCATGTATTTATTTATAATATTAAATAAATTAAATATAAACTTATAAAAACTTGGCACAAATTATGTACGGTTATGTGTAAGATCAACGTTTGACATTGACATATTTCAAACTAATGTCAAATATTTAAATTTTCATTCACAAACTTGTGTTTAAATATGAAAAAAACACCCGTAACTGTAAGTTTTCAGCAAGTAAACACATGTAAAATAATAATAATCAATATTTGTTTGTCTAGAAATGGTTTAAACCGAATTTCGACGTGGAGGATTCTTTCAAAATCCCTTCCACCGATCATTCAACCGGTGTACCCGTAAAAAAAAACCCCAAACAAAGCCATTCTTTAAAAAAATCTTTATTTAATCTTAAAGACACCTCCAAAGTGAATTTACTTGATAAAGTCGCCCCTAAAAGTGTATCAGATCTCGCTGTGCATAACAAAAAAATTCAAGAAGTCGAAGAATGGCTAAAATATAATGTTTTACACAATGACAAAATTTCTATTTTGCTTCTAACAGGACCTACAGGGTCTGGGAAAACAGCTACTGTTCAAGTTTTGTGTAAAACGTTGAATATAAAAATTATAGAGTGGGTTAATTCAATTGATGTTGATTACGGGGAATTTAGAGGGCCTGGACAGTCAACTAAATTTACTGAATTTCTGGTCCAGGCTTCTAGATATACTAGTTTGATAATTAGTAACTGTAAAAAACAAATTATTTTGGTAGAAGATTTTCCAAATTCTCTCGTATATAATCCTGCAGAATTCGAAAATATTTTAGAGTATGTCTCTAGCTATACATTTTTTGGGATTTATTCTTTATGAAATATGTTTTAGAATTTTGTACGATAAAGGAAAATATTGTGCAATTTTTATTTGTACAGAAACAAAAGACAACAGTTCTAATTTAGCGCAGAAGTTATTTCCTGAATTAACTAAAAATAAATTTGGTATTTCAACAATTAGTTTCAATTCAACAAGTGTAACACTTTTAAAAAATGCTCTAAAAAGGACTAATTCAATCATTCAGGAACAATTTTCCGATATTTATAAATGCCCAAATCAGGAAACTATAGACACAATAGTTAACTCCAGTATGGGAGATATAAGGAGTGCTGTAAATTATTTTAATTTTGCCTGTTTAAAAGGTATATATACAGGATGATCTCAATACAGCGAGCCGAGAGAGATAACTCGCAAGTAGTTTTATTCTTTTTGCGCTATATCAACCCTAAGAGTGATACTTAAAATTTGAGACTATTTTTGAATGGCCATAAAAAGTAAACACACAGTTAAATACAAACCATTTTAACTAAATTTTCAAACCTATAGAAGTGGTTAATTATGAGAAATAAACACAATTACTAAATATTTTCAGTTCGCCAAACGTGGTCCAATTTTTTTGTTACGCCTTCAACCATCTTTGGTACAAGGCTAAAATCAACTTTTATGATAAAATCCTTAATGCGATTCAGAAGCACGATCTCAATTTTTTGCTTGTTAAACTTTTATGTAAACTATTCTCTTAAGTATTCACCAAACATTCCCCATTGGGCACAATTCAAGCACACAAGGTGGATTATCGTTCTTCGCAACAAAAATGACCTTTTCAACGACAAATACACTTGCCACAGAAATGGCTTAATGTAATGAACTTAACTCTGTCCAAATTTAAATAATTCTTGGTAACATGCTACCTTTTAATAAAAGGGGTAAGACTTCGCTTAAACACTTATTTAAAAATGAATACTGGCTGATTTTCAGTACTAAAGGTCAAAAATTGGTTGGGAGATCTCTGAAGGTGAAATTGCCAACCATACGAGAATATCTTTTCGAATTTCTTCTTAGTTTTTGCTTGAATTCATCAGGAATAGTCGTAATGTGAAACCCTGCGTTTGAATTTTTATCAGAGCTCTTAAAAGTAAAATAACTTTCACCATTCAAAATGAAACATTTTCCGAAAAAAAAATCCTGCAATCGCCAACATCTTGAACATATTTTTTGTTTTTGATTCTCAATTCTCTCGAGGGTGGCGATCTTCTTTGTATATCTAATATTGCATTTATTTTTTAGTGTCCTGACAATATGAGATTCGGTCCAGTTAAATATCTTAGCCAGCATTCTCATTGAGATTCCAGATTTGTTGTTAACTTGCTCATTCGGTCAACGGTTGTTGGCTTTCGTAATTTTTGTGGCTTTTCTACCAAACCCTGGCTTATGTTTTGAAAAAATACTTTCTTCTCAACGTTTAATGTAGCGATATATAGTAGCTTTTAGTGCCATAAATCTATTTCCTTTTGAAATATATAATTCACATACGTTCAATTAATAGTTCGCGATTCATAATGATACAATTCTGATACAAACAACTTAGAAAAGTCAAATCATGAATGATGAAAAGTAATATTACTGTTTCTAAATGTGTAATAAAAACCAATGTTCTAACGCTTAATAGATTTGATTTTGAAAAATGCCTAGTCTCAAATGTTAAGAATAACTCCTTATGTATATTTTTTGTAATAGGACGCGGGCTTTGCTGACCTTGGCAAGCAGATATGGGAATTTTTCATTCAAAATTTCATGATTTTCCAATTCCTTTGAGTTTATTTTCTTCCACAACTAAATTCTACACTTCGGGTGATAAATAAACCACATGAAATAAGAAAATGAAAAAAATAAACAAAGATAGAACTAATTTTTGTGATACTCTCTCTCGTCTCGCGTTTCAGTATTATTGACTGTTTCGTTTAAAACTATAAACAATATATTTTAGGATCTGCTAATTTGCCTACTACGTTTGAAATTACCCAAAAAAGTGGTGACAAACGTAAAAGAAATCCTAAAGTCAAAGGTAAAGGTACATTAACAAATATGTCAAAAGATGAATCTTTGGGGCTTCTCCATGGTGTAGGCAGAGTCCTCTACCCAAAACGCATGGAAATAAACAATTCTTGGCGTTTTGAACGCAAACCAGAATCAATTGTTGATCAGTTTATTTCAATGCCTACTATGTTTACTTTATTTCTCCACGAAAATTATTTAAAATATTTTGGAAATTTCAACGATGTTAAACTAGCTACAGAATTTTTGTCATATGCTGATTTGCTGCTCTCTGAATGGAAGGATAACAATGTGATTTTATACGGGCTGTGGGTAGCCATTATGGGGATGATGGTAGCCAATAAGAATGCTGTTTCTAAGTGGAATCCCGTACAAGGGCCGAAATATTTGAAAAATAAGTAAGAAAGAAAATATTTTATACGATTTTATATTTATTGTATGGTTTTAGGTATGTAGATCAGTATTATAATAATAATAAAATTCAAGTGATTGATTTGGGATATTATAATATTATTAAACCCAGTGGATATTTTAGTAAAGGAGCAAGATTTATTTAATTTTTATTTTGTATTTGTCTTTTATATAAATAAATATTTTTTTATATAAATTATTTGCTTTACCTACCTTCCAAATATACAAATAGTGGCTGTAGGAGATAAAAATCTGATGTGGTCAGCACATGACTTCCTTCCAATTCCATGTTTAAAATAGGAATGAGCTTTAAGTAAAATATCACTTCCGGTTGATCGTGGAAACAAAATCTAATTTGTTGTTTTAATATATAGAAAAATTTGTAATACAAAATTTTGGATATTTTATTGTTTTTCCTCGAAAATCTATTAAGAGCTCTAAGTGAAGTACCACATCCGGTTTATCATATATAGTCAAAATCTAATATGTTGTTACCAATCATATACGAGTTTTAAATACTAAATTTGAGAAGTTTTGGATTATATTTTAATATTTTTTCAAGGAAATCTGTTCAGAGCTTCAAGTAAAGTACCACTTCCGGTTTATCAATTTTAGCAAAAATTTCATATGTTGATCTCATTAATATAAAAGTTTAAAATATCAAATTTGAAAAGTTTTGGATTATATCAATATATTTTTGATGAAAATCTGTTCAGAGCTCCAAGTAAAGTATCACTTTCGGTTTATCAATTTTAGCCAATATTTAATATGTTGTTTCCATTGATATAAAATTCTTAAATACTAAAATTTAAAAGTTTTGCATTATATTTTAATATAGTTTTTCATCAAAAACTGTTATGGGCTTCAAGTAAAGTGTGATTAGCGAGCATTTGATTAGCATTGTTTTATCTCTGTCAATCGTTTATAGATTATTTTAGAGAAAAATACTTCAAATAAAAGTTATAGATAAATTAATTCTATGCATTTTTTATTTGAACTATTTTTCTCTAAAATAATCCATGAACGATTGATAGAGATAAAACAATGCTAATCGCCCTTAATCACTTGTTCATACTAGCGGCCATTGTTTTTATCAATCAATCAATCAAAGTCAAAATAATTTAAGTTTCTGTGTTGTTTAAATATTTTTTTATCGAAAAGAAATGCTTGTCCTTTTAATCATTTTACTTGACAACATGGTACCTACCCAGTTCATAAAAATTTCACTACGTGGCGCATTGAAAAATGACGTCACTGTGCAACAAAAATGTAAAAGGTCCATAAGCGAGATATGCCTTTATTACGACCCCTGCATAAGGTAAAATAAAATGCATTTCGATGTAGTTTAAACATTTTATTGATAAAAAAAAAAATTACAAGCATATTTCTATTGGTACAACAGATTCCATGTGTTTATAAACAATGATAAGCAATATTAATATCAAACCAGGTCCCAGTGGGGTAAATGCCTCAAAAATAGAGATCTAGAGACCTGGCCATCGGATACATAATACTTTTTCCTTTCTGTTGAGTGAATAGACGATTAAGTATAACAGTCAGCCATATATAGTAGATATATGTATTCAATATTGCAACGTTAGATATATATTGTATAAATAAAATATAAATACCATTATAACTAGAATTTATAAAGCCTATTATAATAATGTGAAATATCACGAATGTGAGAAATGCACCTAGTACGGCCCATATATTTGCCAACAACCCCTATTACAAAAAAAATAATTTAAGGGAATATATACTGAAACACACCCAAGCAAAAAACGAGAAAGAGAAAGAGCATCGCAAGAGGTAGATTTATCTTCGTTTATACAGATTTTTTATAATCTGATCAAGGTCAATTTAACATTAGACGAATATATTTCTGAAATGAACCTGTATTCAAAAAAAAGTATTATTGAAATCTGTTAGTATTTGACTTTGATTTTAATGAGAAACGAGAAATACTACTGAATTTTTGTTTTCCCATTAAAATCAAAGTCCAGTATTAATAGATTCCAATAATTATTGTTTTAAAATTCAGGTTCATATCTAAAATATGTTCGTCTTATTTTATAAGGTTTTCAACGATGTATAACAAGTCTATATTCTTTTGTTTTAAATGTGAATAAAATCTTTTTGCCAATTTACATTAAAAGTGCGATTTTTTTGACAGCCAACAGTCTGTAAAATGTCTCTTTTATTGCCTAGGCAGTGAAAGTGACATTACATAGCAACCGCTATACACTTGAGTAGCAATCGTCCAACAAACGCATAGCAACATAATTTGGTGATGATGATAAATTTCAAAATATGTATTAAAAATAATCACAGCACGACATTAAATACAGGTTTACAGCTTTGCTGCCTCTGCTGCAAATCTGGTATTTTATACCTAGTTAAATAAATAACTATTTTGAGAGCTATCTCTCTCGTAGCTTCATAGCGTGTTCCAGTATGTATATTAAGTTCATTGAATCATAATTTATATTTTAAATAAATTTTCAATTCATTCAATAATCATTCTAAATTTTTGTGCATACAATTTTTTATTCATTTATTCCTCAGACTCAGAAATGTTCTCTCCATTAACACATATCTTTTAACATCCATACATTTACACACACAACGTCCACACTAACTGAATATACCAATGAATATTATAATAAATACATGTAGTCCCTGATATACACGCAAATTATGTTCGTATGTTTGAATTTGTACGTAACTCGAAATATTTTAGTTTGGTTTTTATTTAATGTTAAATAGTCCAATGTTTTTATTATTATTAGTACATATATATTTTCGGAAAATATATGAATATTATTTATTTAAAGTCTTCATTGTTACATGTGGAATGTAAAACTTGTATAAACATAAAATCTATTTTTAGCTCAGACTTGAGCAAGTTTGAAGAAATCAACAGAATTTATTTTATTTCGTCTAGAAAATATATTTTTATATTTTTCAAGTAGGGGAAACAAGATTTGGCGAGATTTTTAGAAACGATTTTCCATTAAAATTTAATATAATATTGAAGCATTAGTTTAGAAATGCTCACTAGATGGTTTTAGGTGTCTCATTTAATATTTTACAATCAAATTTCAAAATGCAGATGATTTAAAATACATATCAGGGACTGCTTGTATATTTATACAATAAATAAACTATAAATATAGTGACGTACGAGCCCAAACTCATATTAGTTCGGCCTGTTAACATTTTCAACAAAAAAAATTTAAAACCTGAGTAAATGGTAAGAAATTTCTACAAATTTCTTTCGACTAGTTTAAAATATAAATTTTAAACAAAAACTGAATATGTTATTTAAGTATTCCGGTATGTAATATTGAGTTTCATCGCCTTTATTAGTAATACCTGCTTTAATTACGCATTGTATCCCTAAGCCCTGCACATTTTCCTGTGAGTATTGTACCATACGTCTTGCAAGATAGATTTTACTGTACGCACTGAATTTTTACGAAGTAGCTTTTCATTGTGCCAAAAGTAAAGGGTCTCGGTAGAAGCTAAATCTGGACTAGAGATCGACCCTTAAAATATCGGTCGAACTATTATCACCAGTCATTATTTGGTCCACAGTTTTTTAAAGTTTTAAATTTATATTTAAAATAACCGAAAGAATTTTGTAGAAATTTCTAACCATTTGTGTAGATTTTATAATTTGTTGAAAATGTAAATCGGATATTATGAGTTTAGGCTGGTATACCTTCCTATTTTTGGGTGTGGCAAGTATATATGCCCAGCCCGCAAAATGCTCTTACAGCCACCAAAATATTTCGGTGTATATATGCATAACATTTCCTACATATACATATCTGATTACGATTTTTACCCCTTAAGGTTGTAAACTGACGTATTGCAGTTGTTCATCATAAATTATGCTACAGAGATACTTACACAAATATCTCTACCATCTAACGATATACTAGACGAATTTGTACTCTAACTAAACCAATTAGAATTAAATATCTATCAATTTTTACAAAATGGGGATGGGGGATTCAAAATATTTTGCATCGCGATAATTATACATCTACATTCTACGTAGTCGTGCCATAAATACTGTTTCTAACACAAGGGAGGCTTATTTATTTATTATTTCAATTACAGGATGATTATAAAAATGTACAGATATGTACAACGTTGACACAAAAAATGTAAATACATATTAGACTACAATCAGAAAACAATGATGAAGATAGCAGAAAATATATTAATCAATTATTTGAAATATGGAAAAACTGCAGTAGTGGTATTTAATGTTTACAGAATGAATCGGCATAAATATCGGATTTAATGTAGACGTTATTGAATAGACTGCAGATTTGTCGAATATGACTTTTTAATTCATAATTAGTTTGGACTGTTTTTAAATTAAAGGTTGTTTCTTGAATTTAATCTAGGTATATTAAACGGGATCCGAGATAAAACAGACCTAGAATTAATTAATTTGACCATTTAACAATTTACATAAAAAAGAAATAGAATGAATTTTCCTCCTGTTACAAAAAAAATCATATGGAGTAGCACATTATAATCGCAATCGAAACTAGTATACTGACCGGTAACTTTTTAATGACAAAATTTTAAAAACTTTTTATTTAAGGACGCAAAAGCATTAGAATATTTATCATAGGTAGGGTGCCATACAGGAGAACAATATTCTAGTTTGGATCTAACGGAAGCAAAATACATTTTTAATGTCAATAAATTTCTGAAAGATTGTGCATTTCTAATGACTATTATTCATTCATAAATTTTTAAACCAATCCACATTGAGGATTTTACCTAGTTACCAAGTTTTATTTCGACAAAACACCGTCATGAAATTTTTTTCGCATCCTTCGAGCAAATAAGATGATGTATTTTTACAAGTGAGTTTTGATAAGCGATTTTTTTTGACGTTTTAACAGTACCTTGAAACATATTGTTTATATACCTGTCAAAGTGTGTATATTTTCAGTCTCAGTTTTTATTAAAAATGAGTCTATTCGGACAGGAATCTGTTCAGAACATTTAAAAAGCAATCTTGAATATAACACCTAAAAAAACACAATAAAACTTTATAGATTTTTGTCAAAAAACTAAATTATTACCAGATTTTTATTTTGGAAATAGTCATCCGAAAACCATTCGTGGTTAAATTTTATCCTGGCAAAAATTTCCGATTGATTTACTCGAGCCTGTTGCTAATTTATCTCGTGACATTGATCAAAAATCACTCGCTTAACAGCTCGTGATTTTTTTGTCAATGCCACTCGATAAATTGCTAGGCAACCAGCTCTCGTAACAATCTGAAAAAATTTCCGGCAAAAATTTACCACTTATGATATTATATATGATAAAAGCAAGGTTTCTATAATATACTTTGATCATAGTTTCAATGTGGGCATTAAATAGTATCCCAAGATCCTTATATAAGTTGATTCTATTAAGACTATTATTCCCTATAAACTAGGTGTAAAAGTAAACGGTTTTTTAAACGACATAGTTCATAATTTTACATTTACTGAAATTAAAGAATAAATTGGAGGAATGAGACCAAGCCAGAATACAATAATGAATTGATATTAGATCCTTGAAGAATACCCGAAGTAGCGATGTAGGGATTTGACAAATAATTATTCAGGGACACAGACAATTTTCGATTTTTAATATAGGAACAAAGAAAAGTTACAAGACGGGGAGAAACAAAAAAAATCTGATAAAAAACGAATGTTTTTTAATTGTTACATACTAATAATTTTTAAAAAATAAATTATTCAAAATGACACTTCTGCAAACATTCCAGTCACTCATCTATTGCAGTACGCACCACTTCCAGGGGTATGAAAGCTGCTGTCTTCACCAAATCAGCCTTTAATGTCTCAATATTGCGATGAGATTTGGTGCATGCCTTCTCCTTTAATATATTCCACAAGCGGTAGTTCAAAGGATTGAGATCCGCACTTCCAGAGAACCAATCTTCAGCGGCAATGAATTCTGGTAAATTCAGCTCTATCCAGCGTTGCGACGACA
Source organism: Harpalus rufipes (assembly GCA_951394225.1). Lineage (NCBI taxonomy): Eukaryota > Metazoa > Arthropoda > Insecta > Coleoptera > Carabidae > Harpalus > Harpalus rufipes. Next base: position 9,224,418 of record OX596288.1, on the reverse strand, counting down.
CCCCCCACCCCCTCTCTAAATCATCACTGACTGGCTCCTTTCTACCTTCGCAATTTTCTCTACACAGCTTCTCGAGAGCTGTGAGTACAAATCTATCATTTTGGCGGTTAAATATTTCTTCTACAGTGGTGAAGACAGCAACATCCATATCCCTGGAAGCGGGTCGTGCTGCAATAGATGAGTAGCCGGAACGTTTGCAGAAGTGTATAAATTTATTTTTTTAAAGATTTGTTTTGTTTATGTAGAATAAGCCCCCCTTATACAGGGTGTTAAAAAAAGTGTTCGGAAATTTTAAGGGCGTATAGTATAGACCAAAATAAGTGAAAAATGTCTAATAAACATGAGTCCGCAAACTAACCGTTTCAAAGATATGAGCCAAAAAAACAAGTTACTACATATGCAATCAAGTTTGCTGTGATTAACAGTAAAAACAAATCCCCATCGCATTAAGTCAGGAGACCTAGGTGGCTATGCCACTGTGCCTTCTCGCCCTATCCATCTTCTACTGTACCAACTGTACCTTTGATTTAAGTGTTCCCTAACCATAACAGAATAATGTGGTAGAGATCCAACATGTATTAGCCAATAGGCGATGGGAAATAAGAAATAAGCAATATGACATCTGATCATTTTTGCGGAATTCTAGTTGACGGGATAAATTATACACATGACATTCTCCTGATTGTATAAACACAAGTGTTATCTATTATGTATATAATATTTACGTTTACATATGTAATATCTCTTATTAATATACACTTATTGCATAAATACAATTAGTAAATGTCCCGTTAACATTAGTTACACTTTGGCGCTGCGATCTTATTTCCCATCGCCTATGCAGGGTTTCTCAACCTTTTTTTATATACCGCCCACTTGGTCATATTTTAAAGTGACGCAATTTACTTACCGCCCACCTACATAATTCGCGATCATTTTAATTCACTTTATTTTTAAATAAAATATAAAAATTATTGCAACCAATGAGGCTCAAAAATAATTCAAAATCATAAATTATAACAATGAGCAAATATTAACAAGTTTAAAATATCTAATTTTTGGTATTTTATAAAATATGTACGTTAGGGAACTGCTTAGAGAAGTAAGGGAGCTATTTACATCCTGTCGTGAATAGAAACCGATACCTTGCGGATGAAATGAACATACGTTCCTACAAATAACGTCCAAATAGCTTCCTTATGATATCGGCTGTGAATAAAACAATTAATTTCCTAATTAACAGAAAAATATTAATAATTTCTGTCGCCCACTAAAAATCAGAAATCGCCCCACGCGGTACCGCCCACGTTGAGAAACTCTGGTCTATAGTCACATATTAAACCTGTCGTTAATGGGCACATTCTCTAACAATCCGGGTGAAGTATTAACCAAGAAGTCGAGATATGCTGGTCCTGTTAGTCGATTTGGTAAAAAAAAACTGGTCCTGTCAGCCGGTCGCCCAGAATGCCCAACCATACATAGTACATTTCTGAAAATAGTTCATATCTTTGAAACGGTTAGTTTGCGGACCCATATTTATTAGGCTTTTTTAACTTATTTTGGTCTATACTATACACCCTTAAAAATTCCGAACACTGTTTTTAACATACAGGTATAAGGGGCAGTATTTATGCCACGACTTATTAATGTTTGTTGATTTTGAATCCCTCGGCCCGTTGCTATGCGATACAAGAACATCACAGTGAAAAAAAGTTGTGCTACATTTGCTACATTCTTAGACAAAAATCACAAGAAGAGCATTGCAAAGAAATTAAATCATAATTAGATTTTTTCGATAATACTTCACTACTTAAGTTCACAACAAGATGAACAAGTGAATATCTTAACAAACAATCGAAGTCACACTGCAATGGAGTATAGTAGTTCTAAAATTAGAAAGGGTTGCAATTAAGGCATGCTAGAAGGTGCTTCTCATTTCAATTTTATCATAATTTTGTGCGTATATAAGAAGACATTTATATAAAAGGTGATGCCTAAAATTTGAGACTAGGCATTTTTCAAAACTAAATCTATTAAACGTTAGAACATTAGTTTTTATTTGACATTTAGAAACACAGTAATGTTACTTTCCATCATTCATGATTTGAGTTTTCTAAGTTGTTTGTATCAGAATTGTATCATGAATCGCGAACTAGTAATTGAACGTATGTACGATTTCTGTGAATTACATATTTGAAAAGGAAATAAATTTTTGGCAGATCATTTTTTAAAAGAAAATGCACCAAAAACTACTATATATCGCTACATTAAACGTTGAGAAAAAATATTTTTTCAAAACACAAGCCAGGGTTTGGTAGAAAAGCCAGCGACCGTCGAATGGATGAGCAAGTTAACAACAAATCTAGAATCTCAACGAGAATGCTGGCTACAATATTTAACTGGACCGAGTCTCATATTACCAGGACACTAAGAAATAAATGCAACATTAGATACACAAAGAAGATTGCCATCCTCGAGAGGATTAAGGATCAAAAACAAAAAATATGTTCAAAATGTTGGCGATTGCAGGATTTTTTTTCCGGAAAATGTTTCATTTTGAATGATGAAAATTATTTTATTCACAATCATTGCAGTAATATATTGATTCCTAACCAATCTCTTGGGTTGGAAATAACAAATTACACTTCCACCCCACGGGTTGGAAATGTTTATGTAGGGGTTGCCTAGCAACATTGTCCCTATAATAAAGTAGGCTAAACAAATTTTAATAGAGCAGTCAAAAAATATTAACAAAATTAAAGGTTAGAACTCAATGATTTATTTTAAAAATTATTGATTTACATAGAAGATGATTGTGAATAAAATAGTATCCATACCTCGGTGGGAATTTCATTACAGCCTCGCGCTGTATCTCATATACATAAGCCCTCGGCAGTAATGAAACATATCCCACCTCGGATGTAATATACTATTACTTTTAAGAAGTCTGATAAAAATGCAAATGCAGGGTTTTACACTGAGACCATTCCTGATGAAGTTTAAGCAAAAATCAAGAAGAAATTTAAAAAAATATTTTCGTATGGTTGGCAATTTCACCTTTAGGGATTTCCCAACCATTTTTCGTCCTTCAGTACTGGAAATTAACCAGTATGCATTTTTAAATAAGTGCATTAAGCAAAGGCTTATCACTTTTATTAAAATATATCATGTTAGCAACAATTATTAAAAATTAGACAAAGTTCATTACATTAAGTCAAATCTGTGGCAAATGTATATGTCGTTGAAAACATCATTTTTGGTGCAAACAACAATAATCCTCCTTGTACCTTGTGTGTCCTAATTGTGCTCAATGGAAAATTTTTGGAAATGATTTTCATAAAAGGTTGACAAGCAAACATTGAAACCGAGCTTCAGTACTTTATCATAAAAATTGATCTTAACCTTGTACAAAAGATGGTTGAAAGCGTACCAAAAAAATTGGATATTGTTCGGCGAACTGGAATTGTATAGTGATTGTATTTATTTCTCATAGTGAACCACAACTATATATGTTTAAAAATTTAGTTAAAATGGTTTGTATTTAACTATGTGCTTACTTTTTATGGCCATTTAAAAGTAGTCTCATATTTTAAGCATCACCCGTGAAGTATTTAATAAATAATATGTATTAATTTTTTTGTATCATAAACTTTATTCAAGAGAATATGGGAAGGGATAATTTTTAACCAATCAGAACAAGGAGTTGAAGCTAGTACTTACTACAGGATATAAATATGACGTGTACCAAAATTTGTGTCAGGTAGAAACTAGAATTTGAATGTTCCTTATTTTCTCGTGCTTTTTTTTAAATATAAATATTTATTGTATGAACCTAAAAAATAATTATTAAATATATTTTCTTTCGTAAAATTATTTTTTTTTTCGTTTCTATCATGCCTTAATTTGTTGTAACCCCATGTTTTCGGAGCATTTTGCGGGCTCTACCTCACTACCCTTAAATTGAGGGTGTAATACTTAAGACTTATGCCCTCGCGATTGGGAACCTCTATATTTCCCCCCACCACCCCCATTCCCCTGATATTGGTGATGGTTGTTGTTACCTGATCGTTTTCCACCCGAATAGTGCCCGTGGGATGTGTGTTGTTGTTGATTCTGAAAAATAATTATGATATATTTGATGAGGAATGAAATATACAGACTGTAACAGTTAAACGAGCTACCTCAAATAATTTCTATATTATTGAAGATCATGCCCGGTTGCAGAAACGTTCATCAGCGCTTTGTTTAATTAACGGACTATCAAAATGAACAAATTCGAATCAATTTCCTTGTTCTTATGATATTTAAATCATTGCTGTCAAAAAATCGCGTTGCATTTGTTTGTTTTGATGATCCGTTAATTAAACAAACAAAGCGTTAATGAACGTTTCTGCAACCGGGCAAAAGTGTGAGCAAAAAAAATCCTAACTCGAAGTAAGCTATGAACAAAGAAACGTATGACAATTTAAAAATATTTAATTAAATGTCAATTTGACACGAGATATTGTTAAAAATGGTATCTATAGATATCAAAGCTTTTCTTTTTTGAATCTTATTTTAGAAATGGAAATAAATTAGAAAACGGCGGATGGCAATATACTGTAACTTTATTATCTTTTATCCTTAAAATTTCATTTCAAGATCAATTTTGACATTTTTTTGTTTAAATCACTAGCAAATAAACATTTACTTATTGTTGTTGCTATGGAGTTAATAAAACGACCGTTTAAAACGTTAAAATTGAATAAAAATAATTTCTTCGAATGCCCCCCTTGATCTTCTATAAGATTGTCTAATGGTATTTTATTGTATCTTTAATAATATAGAAATTATTTGAGGTACCTCGTTAAGCTGTTACATCCTGTACCTGTATATAATTTTTTTTTGTTTTGACCCATTTATGGGTTCATAATTTGAGAACCAGGTGGACACTTGCCTAATAGGTAAATTTGAATTCTTTTGACCTTCTTTTTACATAAGTATGCACAAATTTTTAGTCAAATCTATGAGGGACCCATTTTCAAAATCATGTCCTACCTGTGTGTGATTCATATTCAAACTAGGTAACACAGTCCCACTGGTCTCTCCTTCTTTGTCCCTCCAATAGCTCTGTGTATGTAAGGGGGGGAACCTATGACCTCTGTAGTGCCCTCTGTGCCTTCCTCTGTGTTCTCGTTGAGTTGGATTTGAACCTGGGACCGCTCGGATGTCGGTAACTTCCCGGCGAAGTTCGTCATTTTCTCGACGTAGTTTTCTGACTAAGGATTCTACGTCATCCAGTTTGGAAATTAGGTCTGGAGAGGGGGAATTGTCCAGACGTTCCAGCTTCCTGGAAAATGGGGATGCAAGAACAAACAATGTCTATGTATAGGCGATGTGCACATTTTGAGCGTCAGCGCATCTAACGGCTACTTTGGTACTCTTGGGTATCGAATCAATTTTGACATTTCGAGAAAGAGATACTATTTACAACTTTACTTGAGTTTTTGCTATTGTTTATGAATTTTATATAAAAGTATCTGTCATATATAAAAATAAAATCTATAGAATTATGTGATATTTAACCATGTTTTGTTGTCATTTTTAATATTCAGGTTTTGTACATTTTTACAGACAAAAATATTTATTCTTGACAAAGTTTGGTTTCACGAATTTATATTATTTATTTAATTCATGTAAAAACGGTCGACTCTCAAACGCCATCTACTATTTTCTTACGTGAAATAAAGTATAATTCAAAAATTTGATTTGTTCAAAACAATACCTCCCGCCATCTATTTTTTATTAATTTAAATATATACATACCAAAATTCCTACATATTTACTTATACTGGAAACTGTATTAAGTTCCTTTCAATATAATTATTGTTCTATTTACTATTTTCTTTTTAAAAAGGTTACTATTATTGAAATGATTAGTATGTTTACAGTGACATTTATCTGTCAGTTACATACATTTGAGATCTGAGCTGTGTAACCATGGAATTGTGTTTAAAGCGTAGGCTCCTGGATTGAAATTATAGATAATTTGATAAATATATATACATACATAAAATCACGTATACCCCACTTAGTGGGTTAGTACAAACCCGAAAACAATAATAACAACAACATCAACATCTTACAACAATTTCTCACTTTTAACATGTGAAAATGACCGATTTTTGGTAGCGAAATGCCGCATCCGGATCACAATAATAGTAACGAAAACATCCTTCGCCACACATTTCTGTCTAAGCACACTTCTTTCGCCTCGGCCACACTCATAATCGCATTCATACATGCTCTTCTTCTCTTCCCACTAGGAAACTTTCTCTCTTTTAGCACCTTACCAATCACATCCATCCACTTACACACTGGTCGGTCATGCAATCGAACACCCTCAACTTCATCAAGATATATACGCTTTACAACTTGTTCTCTCGCCATCTTCTCCACATGACTAAAACCATCTCAACTGACTCACACCAACTCTCTTAACAACATGTTATAAATTTATCCATAAAAAATATAGAAAAAGCATTAATGCAAACATGTAGAAAATTTAATAATCTTTAATTTGTACAATAACATAAATCTCGAAAAAATAACATTTAAAGGTATTTCCGTTTATTTGATTTACACCAAAATCTAATGGCTTCTTTATATATTAGAATAAGGTAGAAATGTAAGGTTTCAAAATTTTCTGAACGATAGTATTTGAGTTAGAACGTAAAGAGAATCTACACACACACACACATACACACACACATACACACACGCACGCACGCCCACACACACACATTTTTATACAAATCATTGTTTCAATCATTCGACCAATCTTTGAACTTTATACATACGATAAGTATCTTTTACAATGAGAAAATATGTAAAGCTAAAATAATTTTTCATGTTAGTAGAACATATCTTTCTTACGCATCTATTCCTCATAATCTTCAAGAAAATTTATAAAATTTGATACTTAAATCGGTAATTTCGTATTAATTATTACATCCCCCACTGTATCACTTAATATTTGACGTCCAGTCATTCGTATTCATTGCAAATATTTTATAAAATAGAAACGACCGAAGGTTGTCATTTTTGTCCGCTGTCGGCGCTGACTACTTTTGTGCACACCGCCTATTGTCATTTTGGGAATATCCCATATTTCGGATATTTTTATTGGTATAATATTGATAAGCTTATATGGGCGCAGATAAAATTTAAATGGGTGGTCGTTCAAATTTTAAATAAATAGCGTATTGTTAGTAACAGAGACAGTTAGTACAATAAATAGAAAGTAAGTAAATAAAATATATTTTATTATAAAATAAAATTAGTAAATATAAAACGAATAAAATATTTCAATTTATCTTAATCGTTTCATATATCTCAACAATAAAAAATCTAACACAGTATTGACTATATTCTTCACTGTTTCAACACTAGATTGAATAGGACCTCTCTGAATTATTTCATCCCTAGATTTTTCAACCCTACTTGTTTCAACCTCTGTCCTTTCGATTCTACTGGTTTCAACCCTTTTCAATTCAACCCTAAATAATTTTTTTAAAAAAACAAAAATAAAAAAATAGTAACAATCAACAAAAGACTAATTATTATATCATTCTTACTTTTTCTGTTCGTCAACAATGGCAGTGAGGTAGGCATTTCTCTGGTTCACCTCATGAAGAGTGATCTTCAACTCTCCTAACTCTTTCTCCAGGAGTTCCACCTGGAGAGGAGTTACGTTCACTTGTTTTGGACTCAGTACCTGGACAAGAAAATGGTTAAATCTAATCGTCAGCTAACGTATGTCCTAAAAGTTTGGGCACAAATTTCAACATTTTTTTTTTAATATAAAAAGCATTTACTTAAAGCTGTGTAATATTTAATAATTAACTGTTTCATAAGCAACAAAATTATAAACTTAAATTAAATAAAGATGGGCATGTTCCTTGTTCCACAAGGCGCAACTTTCTACAAACACCTCGCATTGGGTTTTGGACGATATTTACATCGATTTCTCGAATATTCCTGAATTCCTGTATATTCTACGTTGAAGTTTATCCTTTTTTTGGGCTTCCCAACTTCCATCGTGAACTTTTCAAGACAAAAGAGCCCAAAAACCTTCTATGAGACGAGTCTGAGGAAGGTTATGGGATTGTCGTTTCGTAGAACTAATGGTACGTTTTGGTCAGTTAATTATTAAGTATTACAAAACTTTAAGTACAGTATTTTTTTAAAGATGTCCGATCAAGGTCATCTACGAATTGTATGAATTATAATTTTAGCTCCGCCCATTCCGTCAAATTCAGTAGTATCGTCTACTTAGTTGTTATGACGGTACATAAGATACTACTGTTCCTTTATTATTATAAAAATATATATTACAGTAAAAGGATTCAAAATTCAAAAGTAAGTCAACTGGTAAGTTTATTAGGAAATGTAAAACCAAATATGTGAAAAATAAGTTACTGACACAGTGTCAGTTATTTGTATATCAAGATAGTACAAGTGATCATTTTTAAATAAACCAGATGAGGCTAAAAAGGAATTTTTAAGCCGAGATGCACACAACATTTTTTAGGAAACTATCACAAAGTTATTAATTTTTATTTAAAAATTTCATATTAAATTAATTCATGCCACTTGTAGAGTGCTGAGCAGTTATCTTGACAACTCACAAAACAATTTGCTTACTGTCAAAATATATTACAACCTAAAAATGATAATAAAATAATAATTAATTTGAAATTTGTTGAGCAAGAAAATAAACTACAGCAATAGCGATAATGATTTTTCCAATACCCCGTTTAAAATTTATGATGCTGCACGTAGTACAAGACTAAATTTATGTATTTGCTATTTAAACAAACGATTCGTAAAGTAAATTCGGCCGTAAAGTAAAAGCGACCGTAAAGTAAATGCAGCCTTAAAGTACTCTTTGATAGATGTCAAAATAAAAGTGATAATTTACGGTTGCCAAAGGATACGTAAATCAGCTATTTATATAATAACTGCCTAAAAAATAACGTTATTCGTACGGCCATGAATCAAGGTAATATATCTGAATTAATAAATAAACTTACGTTACAGCGAAAGTATTGTCAACAATGAGCATCGTTTTAAAATGGAATGTCCTAACTTAGTCGAAACAATATGAATTTTTCAAAGACAAGTGTGTTATATTTATCCTTACCGCACACGCGTCTAGTCATTGCAAATAGAGACAAATGTATGCCAATTTGTTAATTCGTTCATAATACAGATTACCTTGTTCCGACATCTTTAAATTTTTTTTATTGTAAATGCATTTTATATTACAAAAAAAATGTTGAATTTTGTGCCAAAACTTTTAGAACATATGTTAACTATTGATTGTTGTTACGAATGATTTAAACAATAAAAAAGTGTTGTTAATGGTTGCTGGTATACGTACCCTGGTTTTTGAATCATCTTCCGGAGAAGAGGGTGAAGCAGAGTTCGGAGAAGCGATTGAACCTTTCGAAAACACCAACTGAAACTGCAAATCTAAAAACAGAGAATAATATTGTAAATTTTATAAGACTGCCCAAAAATATGTTTACCCCTATTTCGTTGACGAAGTCCCTCGATTTCTTGGTGTAATCCAGCAAGCATCTGCTGGTGTTGATCCTGGAGAAATCTTATATTTTGCTCCAGTTGAGCTACACGGAGTAGAGGATCCGTGCATCGTGAGGTGCTACCCACGGCTACCAATTCAGCAACCCCACTTACCTCCGAAGCGGGTTTGTTCACCTGCAGATAATAAAATAAATATAATATCAAGAACTGACGTAAATAGCCTATACAACTTCGGTAGGGCCTCTATAAATCACTGGCCAAAATGAGAAAAAAAAGCTTAATCAACATAATACCTTAATATAACCTAATAACCTAACCTAACGGACAAAATGCCTGTATCCACTTTCTAGATTTTAAGTTTTGAAAGTTTTTAGGGTTTCGTGGCCGCGCGCCTGAATGTCTGGTCGCGAATCTGGGGAACCGGGTTCGACCCGACCGGCGCCAAATAAATATTTCGAATTTTAAATAGTACAAAAGTAATATTAATTAATATGTTATCATCGTTACCGAAATCTCTGTGTAAAACTACAAAGCAGATGTGATGACATATTATTATTATTGTTTGTAGTTTTTTTAATGATTGCAACAAAGAATTAAATTCATAATTCTAAAAAAGCGTTTAATCATTTAAATTGATTTTCTGAACTTTTCTTCAATTCCTCGTAAAAGTTATTTAAATTTGCTTTGATAATGAAACGAGTCAGTCAATATTTTATTACTTTGTTGTATATACGAATGAATCATTGCTATTTTAAACTGTTACACGTGTGGTAACAAAAATACTGAATGACAACTTTAATTTAAATTTTTGTTGTGCATACTTAATTATAAATGACATTGTACTATTCCTAAATGTAATCATTATAATGATTTCCATATGGTTTATGAGCAACATCTATTTTTAGAATATTATAGTTTAAACAAAAAGTATTACATATGATTTTGATCAAAGTTTACTTGCATTTTATCAAAAAATCTAGTTTTTATACAGGTGACACTGAAAAACGGGCCACTCAAAATAACTTTTTTATTTATAATTATTTTTAATTTTTTTGATATATTTGTAAATTAGGTTTAGGGGCTCACAAATCATGGTAGTTGGCATGATGGTAGCGCTTCCGGTATAACCGAAAGTGACACTAACTTTCATATTTCAAATGAGACACCATATATATTTTTATGTATTTGGAATCTATGTAAAATTACGAATTCAACGACATGCATTTTTATTGAAGAAATAAATTACAAAAACGTAAGAGAAAATTATGAATAATTAACCTTGTAAGCCATATTTGGTAGGCTGCGATAACAAGGTGATCATTTTTTGTAACTAAATATAGAATCTTACAAAAATAACTTACTATTTAAACAATTAACTTAAATATTACATATTACTAAATATTATCTCAACTGTTTTCACACCCTGCCTAATGGCTTAGCAGGTTAATTATTCATAATTTTCTCTTATAGTTTTGTTATTTATTTAATAAAAATGCACATCAATATATCGTTGAATTCGTATTTTTACGTAGATTCCAAATATATACAAATATATAGGATTGCCCATTTGACATTATGAAAGTTAGTGTTACTTTCGGTTAAACTGGAAGCACTACTATCATGCCAAATACCATGATTTAGAAACACCTAAGCCTAGTTTACAAATATATCAAGAAAATTAAAAAATAATTATATAACAATATGTTGACAAACATAATAATAATAATATAATATTCCATTATGTCCGCTATTGCGTAGGCAAGCTGGGTACAACACAAAAAGGGCGTTCTACTCCGAATAGTATATACTATTTTTTCTTCAAGTGTTTCAAAGAAAACTGGGGATTTTTTATATTTTTTTGGAATTGTTTTAATTGTAGAGTTTGCAATTTCAGCCAAAGTTGGCTGTGTACATTACAAAACACAAACGATACAATTGTCAAGTAACATTTTTTAATATAGTCTGTGTTGCGGTGACGACTGCTGCTGCCAGCGGTGAACTAAGAAGCTAACATTTTTTTACTAGTACAATAATGAACAACATTGTTGTACTAGTAAGAAAATGAATATCTTGTATAGTGTGTGTACAGTAACATCATATGAATATTATAATATGCTTGAAGAAAAACAGTTTTTTTTGAAAAATACATTTAAATTACATTTTTTCGCGATTTATGTTATTATAAAAATTAAAGATAAAGATTATCAAATTTTCTACAGATATATATTAATACTCTTTCTATATATTTTATGAATAAATTTATAAAGTAATTTATTTTATAAATCCTGGAGACTATGTTTTAAAGGTAAACTTATCACCTTGGTTACACAATTCAGATCCCAAATTTATGTAATTGACAGACAAATAGCACTGTCAATAAATTATTTCAAATTAATAATGGTAGTATTTTAAAAAGAAAATTAAAATATGAATTTACAAGCTATCTAATTAATAAATTAATTTCATATGTTTGTAATTGAAATGAAATTAAGGGCACTACCACAAAATAAAATTATGGTAAGATTCTGGAGAAGAAAATACGGATAATATATTATGTAAAGTAGCCGAGTAGCCAGCATTAGTAAATATGTAGGTAAGTATTTAAGTTAACAAAAATTAAATGGCGGGAGGTACTGTGCTGGCCACATTAGATTTTTTTAAACAATTACATGATATACACGTTGAAATTCGGCAGTAAACAAGTAAATGCAAATGGTTGCTATCTTTATGTCCAGACCAAAAACAAAGTTTTACAAATTAAATAAATTTAAGAAATTCAATATAAGTTATTTTAACATAGAATAAACTAGTTTCAAGGAAACATTAATCCTGTAATTTGTTTTAAAAATTCCCCTTCTTCCTTGAGACTAATTGAATTTTTTTAAAAGTTGCTACATTTATGGCCAATACTATATAATTTCAATTAAATTTATGAAGAAATGTATATTATATTAATGAATAAACAAATAAAATATGTATACACATATGTATAATTGAGAATGACAAGCAAATATTGAATAAAAATAGCACGCAGTATCATTCTATACATATAAACACACCCACACACATACACAATATGATTTTTGTTCATTTTAACACTTGTATTGTTGTACCCAATAATTCCTGTAATATTCTCATCTTCAGTACAGTCTCCACTTTAGCTACGAATCCCCTCTTGAAGTACCATCCCCACAGCTCATCATTCAACACATATCATCACCACTACCAAATCATCACATTCATAACATCATCCTAATTTGTGATGACACCTTTATCCCTATCTACTATCCCAATATCATCACCATTATCATCACTTACGTGCGCGAATGGAGCAACCGGTATTTTCACCAGCACCTTCGAAGCCATATTTACAAACTGACTTGCTCAGGTCAGATGATGATTCACATCTATTTACGTATGGCGAATTGGATGACACACTTGGAGGTATCGTGGGTAGCAGATAAAGGCTACCAGCTACCACATAGAGTGCTAGTGGGTAGAGTGGTTTAGGGTAGTAGGATGACACAACTCACAGGTGGTCTAGGAAAGTATTGATCGAGGATATGGGGGTGGATTTTGTGCTTAGGGGTTGCCGGATTGTATAGGGATGTTTGTGGAATTTTATTTTAAAATAGAAAAATGTTTAATCATATTTTATTATATTAATGTCATGTACTCGTAGATATTTTTTGGAATTATGAAAATTATTTGTAATAAATTTAAAATTGTTTAAATGTATAGGCTGTTTCACAACTTCAAATACAAACATTAAGAGCTTAGTACTGACCAAAATGAATAAAAAAGGCTTATCAACAAACTGATTTTCAACTGTTTTCGAGAAAGAGGCCATTTTATATTAGAATCGAAGAAAAACTGATAAAAATAGAGATCGAATAAAATTTTGTTTGTTAATAGATATTTATACACCAAGTGAATTAAGATAATGTTTATTCCTGAAAAGAAAGTTTAAGCCACAAGCCCGTAGGGCGAGTGGGTTAAATTCTTTCAGTGAATAAACATTCTTAACTCACGTGGTTTATACAATATTTTATTCAATTTAATGAAATAATAATAAAAACCATTATAATATTTATTTTCACAAAATAAAAAAAAACTAATCAATTAGTAGGCTGTGCATGACAATCGTCGTTGATAGACGTCAAATCGTTTATTTATAAATTATAAACAAGCTTTGTTTTCTATCATTTGTGTAGTGCAAAATAATGAAAATGTCTGACAAAGACTGTGGTGAAAATGTTATTTTCGTGCCTGATGTTATTTAAAATGCATTATTTATTGCAGAGAATTAAAATTCTGCGAGAGTAACTTAATAGTTATTTAACTATCAAGTGTGTTAATGAGGGCGATTAATGATCGAGACATTTTAACGCGTGAGCGTAGCGAACGCGTTAATTGTTGAGATCATTAATCGCCAATTAACACACGTGTTAGTTACAATATTTTTTCGTTGACCGTATCTTACTTAAATGGAAAATCTAATTTTATTCCATGACAAATTTTTTTAGGTTAGTAATGGTTGACCGAACGTCAAATTTTACGTCGGAAAATCAATAAGTTTTGTCATCAATTGTTTTCAGTGGGTGCGTTCAGTGTACTTAATGCTAGACAACGCAAGCGGTTTTTTATGTTATTTGAGGAATTTTATTCTTTCAAATTCATTTTAAAGGTATGCTACGTGAATATACCTAGCTAGTAAGTGTCAAAAGCATGACTTTTAATTCTGTCTACCTTTTTGCTACAACTTAGCGTTAGCAAAATACATGCTGTGTTCCATGTGGTGAACGCTCCCAAAAAATCGTTTATTAATAAAAAATCATGCATTAATAGGGGTCATTAATGAATGATTTTCTATACATTAAGATAGCCTATTAATAAACGGTCGACGGAAAATTTATTTAATAAGGTAATAATGGCAGTTGAAAACATTAAATTTGAATAAAATCTTATATGAAACCTTTTTCTCAATTTCAATACACACACCGGAAAATTAGGGGAAATCCAAAAAAAATAAAAATAAAAATATTCATCACGGCATATTACCCATTGCTGGGTGTGCCAATCTGCTTCGTACACAGATATCAGTAATGATGAAATATTTGTACCGTGCGGGCGCTTACCAGGCGTCACCTCACGGGCACTCATTGCTGGCGTGGAGAGTGCGCCACAGGGGTCAATTTTGTGCCATTAAATTCGATATCATTTTTTGCGTCGGTCGGGTTCGAACCCGGGTCCCCAGATTCGCGACCAGACACTTAGGCACACGGCCACGAGACCCCCCCCCCAAAAAAAACTACGTATTTCAAAAAGTATGAACCCCCTGTCTTTCATATTTGTGTTGGTAATTCTACATCTACAACAAATAACAAATGACGATATAATACTTAAATATAGTCACCTACTAAACATTGATTGTCATTTATCGAGGTTTTTAAATTCAATATTGCTTGGTCTTTAGTTTTATTAAATGTGGATGCTTAATTCATGTTCAAGGGTTAACAATCCTTTCTGCTTTTGCTGTCGTTTCAGTTCTAAGTATTTAGAGTAGAAAAAATATTTTTTATTCTAAATACTTAGAATTGAAACGACAACCAAAGCATAAATGGTTCTTAACCATTGATCTATACTATAGTAAACACGAATTAAACACCCATATTTAATGAAATTAAGATCGAACAATATGTAACACCTCGATAAATGATAATCAATCTTTAGTAGGTGACTATATTTAGGAGTTATATCGTCATTTGTTATTTGTTGTAGATGTAGAATTACCAACACAAATATGAAAGACAGAGGGTTCATACTTTTTGAAATACATTAATTATATTTAAAAAAAAAAACTAATACAAAACACAAAAGGTAAACTGTTTTAGTTTTACTGACAGTTAAAACTAACACAATTGTTTATTTTTTGTCATAATCCATGCCTACCTGTAGTAAAAACAAAAAC
This sequence comes from Harpalus rufipes, assembly GCA_951394225.1. Lineage (NCBI taxonomy): Eukaryota > Metazoa > Arthropoda > Insecta > Coleoptera > Carabidae > Harpalus > Harpalus rufipes. The sequence goes on along the minus strand of OX596288.1, from coordinate 9,208,859 downwards.
TGTTGTTTTACATGACTTAGATACAAAATTTAAATCATTATAACTTTAATTTGATTTACAGCCTATGCATATTTATTATAATAACTAGCTGTATTGATTATAAATGATACATGTATGTTTGTATAGAAATTAATAATATATTTATATTTCTTTGACATACCATGTACTTACAAACATACATATAATTTTAATGGATAAATAAATAACCATACAAATAAATAAAAATAAATAAATACCATCATCACGGATTATTACTGTTGAGGGCGCTTATCAGGCGTCACCTCACGGCCAGTGAGGTGACCCTTAAAGGTCATAGCTGTTGTTGCGAAAGCACCACAATTATGGGGGGGTCACTTTGTCCTTTTTTGTATAATTATTTAAAAAAAAGTATGTATAAACAATATTTATTGAAGCATACTCGTATATGCAAAATACGATTATATGTATTTTACAAATATGTAACTGCTTTTTAGCACGCATATTTGGAGGTCATTAGCTTTTCATATTTCAATTCAGTATCAATCAACATAAATATTATTTACTTTTATGTACAAAATGTACTATAAATATTACTGATTATATTATTAATAAAATTAATTGTACATATACAGGCTGTTTCCTTTAAAACAATCAGCGCTTTTTTGGACGAACTAACAACTTTAGACAAAAATGTTATATACAAAAAATTATCAAAAATAAGGGGTTAATTTATCAGTAATAACAAACCGGTAGAACAAAATTATATTTTTTTAAATAGCACCCTATATAATTTTTTAGCCCATTGGATAGAGATTTTTTTCTGATTTTAACAATATAATTATTGTATAGGGTTGTATGACAATTCTTTTATTTTTACCTCCCGCTACCCTTGGTAAGGGAGGTATAGGGATCGTGCTAAAAATCGCTTATCGAGATTTTGGTAAGTGACCAAGTCTTAAGATCCCTAGAATCCATTTTTAACATTTTCAGGATGATGTCTGTGTGTATGTATGTATGTATGCATGTATGTATGTATGTATGTGTGTGTGTGTGTGTGTGTGTGTGTGTGTGTGTGTGGATCCTCTTTACGCTGTAACTCAAATACTATCATTCAGAAAGTTTTGAAACCATGTATTTCTACCTTATTCTAATATGGAAAGCACTGATTAGATTTTCTGAATTTGTTATTATAAATATTAAAGATTATTCCATTTTCTACAAGTTTGCTTCAATACTTTTTCTATGTATTGTATGGATAAATTTATAAAGTAATATAAAAATTATATACATAGGTAAATGGCGGGAGGTACTGTGTTGGTCACATCAGATTTTTTGTGTATAACATTTTTCTCTAAAATCATTAGTTCGCCCAAAAAAGAACTGGCTGTTTTGAAGGAAACACCTATATATTTTATTATATATTTCTTGGTAACTTTACTTGCATTTTAAATGGGATTATGACTAGAATTTGCTGATTAAGTGGGCTCTGAACCACCCAGAGACACAGTAATATTTATTAATAATTTGAAGTTATTGAGGTATACATATTATATATACAGTGGTTTTTGTATATCCACTCGTCCTTTTTCATAAAAAAAAAAATGCTGCGCCCCCCTCAATTTTCTTAACAATTTAATTTCGTAAATACTGTTTTATTATAATTTATTTAATACACTACAAAACAATATACCATATTCTGTGTCGATATTATTATTGTACATAAAAAAATAATATTTTTTATAATATAATTTTTTATAACACCGATTAGATTTTTTTGTTTGTATTAAAAAATATATATTTTGGTAAAAGCAGTGTGCTGTATATAATATATGATTGAAATGTTTAATAATATTATAACTGCTCAATGGAGTATCCAAAATATATTACAAAATTATACAATTTATTAAAAAGAAAAACATTTATAGTATAGTACAAATAATAAGTAATAAATTCATTTTTTTTTCTCATTTCAGTACATACATTATACAATTTTACTACAATATGTATAACTCTTTTATGAATGAAACCCCTATTTGCATATACAAAAATACCCTAATTAATTATGCATTCTAACACTATTAATACAAAAAACTACTCACCAATATTTTCGTAGTAACCAAATTCTTTTCAACCCATGCTGTAGGTAGGGGAGGCAAAATCACACCCCTAGTTGGGTGTAAAATCCTGGAATTTTCAATTAGGGTGCCACTTCTGTTATGTTTAAGATGCCTCATTGAATTATCACTAAATGTTATTAATTTACAATAAAATTCAGTTCATATTACACAGATATCCATGTGACTTATTGAGTGAATTTTGTTGTATTAGTCATATATTTCTTTAATTTCATAGATTGTCAATAAAATTTACGGGGTAGGTGAGAATCATGGGCGGACGTTGAGGGGGAAGAAAAAATAATAAAATTGATTTATATATATTTATAAATGATTTTGTGAACACTATTTTTTATTTAATGTTTAGCTTGTATGGTTAAAGTATAAAATGTTAAAATACATTCTTCTTTTCGTCATAGTTGACTTAACATTACCCTTAACAACTGCTGGTTGCCAAGCAACACACCTGTCATTAATGACATAAATACAAACAAAAAAAGAGTGGTACAACTTAAAAGGTGTAAGGGTTTATGTACCGTCAGTTTTTCATAGATTTAACTCAAATACTACTGGTGAAAAAGTGTAAAAATGAATAAAATCAATGTATTATACCAGAATCTCAACTTCAGAAGTGGGCTTTATAAAAATTTAGAGACGCCATTAGTAAATATATAAATATAAGTGAAAAGTGTGAAATATATTTTTTTATAGTTTGCTTCAGATGATAATTTGACAGATTTGTTAGGAAAAGCGAGCATATCAAATTATGATAGCTTGCACAAAGATGTGAAAAAGACTTCGAGTACCAAGGTCAAAGGAAGTTTTCAAAAACATCCCAGATACATCGACGACAATTCTCTTGTATCTGTTAATGAATTTCCAAATGATTTTAATTCGGAGGCGAGTAAAATTGATAACATCATACGGAAAGTTTCTTATAAGGTAAATATATACTCTCATTTTTATAGAATACCCATAAAAAATCAACTACAGGGTGGGGCCTAGACACATCCTTTTTTTTAAGGCGAATAAAATAAAAAGTATTGCTGATAGACATAAGTTATTTTTGAATAATGAAAATACATAATTTCAAATGTTAAATCATGCAGTTTTAAACATCTTCAATGTGATGGCCATCGTTCTCTATGCACTGATGTAACCGATTTCGGAAGCTACTCTTACATTTACGTTCCAACATTCGGGCTATTTCCTACCGAATAAGGTTCTTCAGCTGAAGCAGGGTTGTAGGGCGGTGTTAGTAAAACTCTGCCTTGAGATAACTCCATAAAAAAATCACATGGCATTAGATCGGGCAAGCGCGCTTCCACGGGATGTCACTTCGAATGCCATGTGATTTTTTTGTGGGAATATCTCAAATACCCTTGGAGGGCGCTACAAGACTAAATGTTGGAACGTGTAGAGAGGAGCTTCAGCGATCGGTTGCATCACTACATAGAGAACGGTGGCTACCACGTCTAGGTAGGCTCTACATTTTTGCTAATTATAAAAAATCTGAATTTGTAACTTATTTTTAACATATTTATTAAGAAACTTGATAGTGGCCTAGTTTACACCGTATGACCTGAGGTAGGCCAGACCTATATGTGACCTATATTAGGACAAAGTCAAAAAAATATCGTGTTGTTTACACCGCATACTTTAGAGCCTAGGATAGGTAGGATATAGGTAGAATATAGGTACTAGTTTGTACCATCTAGCGGTTTAATTTTAAGTTAAAAAAACAATTCTTCCATTTATCTTTTTATCACTCATGTTTATATACAAAATTTCACTACTTATTTAGGGACTTACTTTTACTGTCAAACAAAACTATCACAGTATGTGTAAATCAGTATCACTGTACTCAATATTACCGATATCTACTCTACCGTACAAATTTCGAACTATTCTAGGTATTAGCTGTTTACACCGCAATAAATACATTTAGGCCGAGGCTTAGTATAGGTCAGGTCACATGAAAAAGTGGCCTGACCTAAGCCAGGCCGCTCCATATTTTAGGTGTTTACACTAGGTGGCCCAAATACATTTAGGTCGAATTTGGGGTATAGGTCGAATATAGGTCTACGGTGTAAACTAGGCCATTATGTCTGTAGATTTTTTGTTTTTGCAATATCAGTGTTCTTACCTGTGGCAAACCTCTCAAATTGTTGATTTTTGGTTAATTTTGAAGTTAATTTTTCGAATAAAGAATAAATATGTTGAAATTTTAAAAAGTTCGTACCTAATTTCATGTTTTCTAAGAGCGAAGGTTTAAATTTTATTACAAATGAATGACAAATACAGCCATAGTTAGTACAAAACTGAGACGTGTTTTGTATACCGCGTGTCCCAAAAAATCCTTGACATAGGCGTTTAACATGGGAAAACAGTTTTTTATAAATAAAAAGTGTCAGGCAGAAAATTAAGCCATGATATTGGACATGATAATAGTAAATTACCTCCTGTACATTCTTTATTATTAATTACTTTATTATTATTGTACATATTAGAAAAAAAATATAAATTGTTTCAATATTTAATGATTAATGATTAACATTTTCAAATGTCTTCCGTGGCACAATGGTTAGTGTAGCTGTGGCGTAGCTGCCTTTGGAATGTTAAATTTTATAGATTTGAGTTCGATTCTTCTCAGGACAATTTTTTTTTTGGCAAAAAAATATTAAACTTTTAAAAATCTATCTTTTATTTCCTATTATAAGCATTTAGAACTAATAATATCTTTGTAATAAATAAAGAGAAAATAATTAACATAAATTGATTACAACAATGGAAACAGTGATATAAAAAAATGCATTATATTTTCTTTTCTTGTTAATAAAAAATAACATATAATGAACATGTGCATGTATTGCATTTTTACTGTTTTTTGCTTATATTATTATATTGCAATACAAATAACTATAACAATTCACCAATAAATTGAATGATGTCAACAATCACTCTAGATTCATGAATATTGGTCTATTTCATTACAGCTATTTAAAAAAACTGTAACAACTACTTTAAAAGAATTGTAAAAACCAACTATACCTATATTAACTTTATGTATTCTAATTATTATAAGCACTAATGTACTGTAAATATTAATCTGCGAGAAACTGTCACTGGTACTCGTATGTATGTACTGTTGTTTCTCTTACACAATAAATAAATAAATAAAACCATATTATATCTTCAACCACTTACGTTGAAAATATTTCAGCGTCACGTCCGTCTAGACGCGAGCGAAGAAACATTAATTAATCCTCTACCTCCTTATAAAGTAATAAACACAAATGTCCCTAAAATAAAAGAGATAGACATCACTGAAGAATTCCTCAATGAAAAAATATCAACAATGAATAAATCTTTGCCAAAACAAGTTACACAAGCTGCCCACGAAGAATTTCTTGGAGTAAAACTAAAGGGCTATTTGATAAAAATTTGCGCTTGGATGCAAGAAATTCGGTAAAGATATCCAGTAGAATACTTTCAGAAGGAAAAGAATTATTTAATATTATTATAGGTCGACGATACAGCAAGGTATAACGCCCGTAGAAGGTGCAGAAGATTATTTCAAAAGAGAAAAAAGAGCTAATGAATTTTCCTCAAGATTTTCCAGGAATTATGTGTATCAACTTGGTAGACAGGTTCGATTACTGCACCCGTAAACAGGGTCGTTCCTAGGGGTATTGGCACCTGCGTACATATTCATTTTAAATGGGCCACCATTGCTATCTCGAAAACTATAAGAGTTACAAAGACTTTTAAACGGGCAAACAATTTCTATTTCACAAGACAACTTTAAAGAAAAGAAAATTTACCAGCGGTTCTCAAAATACGGAATAAAACTTTTTTATTTTAAATGAGAACATATACCTACTTTGTCTCATTCGTTAGAGAATTTGATTCTGAATTCAGTGATATAATATTTTTTTATACCGTTATATAATGAATTTTTTGAGAAAAATGCATATAAATAGTTATTTAAGTATTAAGGGCAGAGGGCAGTAAGTGCATCTTACCGGTTGAGGATTAGTTTGGAGATCGAGACGAAGTCCGATAATTAGAGAATTAGAATGCCCTGACAAGAGAAGTGAATATTTTGTTCTTGTAATTGATCATAAACGTCAACGCAAACAAAATATTCACGTATTTCTTTCATGGCATTCTAATTTTATGTAAAAAAAACGCATTGCACGCCCGCTAGGAACGAGCCTGCCCCTAAATAATTTTATGTTGGATAAACTAACTACTTTATACATCTTAAATAAATTAAGCAATGGCTGAAATCCAACCGGCGGTACGGCAGTGATAAAACACTTCCGGTTGGAAAGGGTAAACGATGACACCTATATACAAATCCTAGATAAATATAGTCAAAAAAATTGACTCTGTCGGGTCAAGCAATAAAACAATAAATATTGAAATTATGACAAAGCGTTATACCGTCCACTGCTTGTCTTATAAAGGCGCAGTTACACGGCGCGTGGTTCGGCGAACTTGTCTCGACGAACCACGAACACTACGCCGTCTGACTCTAACATACATGGTTCACTATGGCTTGCGATTCGTCGTGCGTGGTTCGTGGTTAGCCATCGGTTGTCGGTAAACTGACACGGAACAAAGGCGCTGAACACGTTGATTTATAAATTTCAACGAACCACGTGCCGTGTTGTCGTCCTTGGTTCGCTAAAAGGCGAACCATCGCGAACTGCTCTCCAGTCGCCGTGTAACTGCGCCTTAACAGTGGATGTCAACGAACCGTTATTTGCGCCGCTCTGTTGAAATGAAGTCATGTACTAGGGCTGTACGATCTTAGAAATTTGAAATAGATATCGGAATATTATATAAAAAATCTGATGTGGCCAACAACGTAGTCATTTACAAAAATCTCGATATGCGATTTTTAGCACTATCCCTATATCTCCCTTACCAAGAGTAGCGGGGGGTAAAAATTCGATGTTAATAAAAAAGTAGCAAGATTGATTTTATTTAAATATCATTGTTTATTTATAAATAGTTTGTTTGTACTGCGCACCTCACCTACCACGCGTGAACGATCTTGGAATAAATATTTTTTTAGAAAAACCGATTTCAGAATCTAGAAGATCGATTTTCCGAAATTAGGATAAATGTTTTTTTTAATTAATCGATTTTTCTGAAGAAAAAAAACTATTTTTTCAATTGACCAATCTAATTGAGAATTTTTTTTTCGATGATTGATCTTTTCAAGTTGAAAGATCAATCCGATTTTTAAAAAATCATCGATCAATCGATCTTTTTCGCAGCCCTAATTTTTATAGTAAAATATACATATAGTTTGGTTCACCAAAGACGACTATTTAAGGTCACTTATTCGAAGAAAGAATACACAGCACTTTATACAGCAGTAGCTTAGCAACATTTCATGTTAGAAAGAAAAAGATTATTTGGCGTGTACGTTTACGTAATAATGCTTTTCTAATATATCAGACGGCTTATAAATGACCTTGAATAGTCATCTTTCGTGAATCAAACTATAGTAAAATAATTTTACTGTTCCTTTAATATAAGTGTTATTTTTGTTTGAAATAATTTCTTCGTGAGAATGAAAACTGTTGTTCCAAATATTATTTCAAACAAAAATAGTATTTATGTTAAAAGAACAATATCATTATTTTACTATACAGAGCATTCAGAGCAAGTAGAAATGGCCCGTTGGCATCCAATGTTATAAAGAAAACAGTAAATGATATGCTGTTTTGTCATAATTAATTTATAGTTTTATTGCTGGACCCGACAGTGTCAATTTTTCTGACAATATAACTATATTTCAAGGGAAGTTGGAGGGGATCGTTTTAAGCCAATCAAAGCAAGGGGGCGGGGCTAAGACTTAGCACAGGATATAAATTACAGTTGCACCATTTTTTTTGTGGTATTCGACGTCTTTAATCTTAAGATTCTGTTCATATGCTGCTACTTTTGAACTACCCCCATAATATACGAATTATAAAATATTAATGATTTTTTAGCTGATAGAGCTTCGTCGTAGCATCCACCGCTCCGCGTTAAATTCTTCTCGTTCTGGTGCACCTTCTTCAGCGAGGTCTTTAACCAATGCTTGTCAAACTGTCTTACAAGCGGTACAAGCATATTGTAACCACATACCTACGACTGTATATATGCCTTCTGACAATTCGGTTCATGTTAAGTTTTCTGAATTGTTGAAAGATGTCGGAGACCTATGCAGGATTATAAGGAAACTAAGTTGTACATATTACGATGTCAATACTTGTTCGTCTATAGTTGAGGTACTATATATGAAGAACATAATTAGTTTAAATTTATAAAGATGTCTGATCAAGGTCATTTAATTGTATGAGTCAAGATTTTGGGTCCGCCCATTCTGTCAAATTTAGTGATGTTGTTTAACTTAGTTTTTTTGGAGATATTTTATTTGAAATCGTGGACAAAAGTCGTTATTAAAAGTTCAGAAATCAGCACTAAAGTATTTCATTATAGGTCGATTTTATGAAAATGTAGTGTTGCCAACCTTATGCTAATTATTGTACATATAAGATAATTTAGACAGACATACGTTGTACAATAGCAAATTTGTATGTAAAATGACAAAAAGTTTGTGCAAAAGAACAAATTGAATAATTCCCATGAAGAAATTTGAGGTAACACGCATTCATTACGATAACTTCAATGTCTGAGTGTTAGCAACACTGTACATAAGTTCGTTTGTTTGACTGACAGCAATTGACAGATTTGTCAACATAATTGGGTGTTATTAATTTTTAAAAGAAGAAAAAAAATTCTAATATTAAGTAATGTATATATTCATGATATTTACAATTATTTCCAAGTCAATCGTTATTCCTTTTACGGAATATAAAATTATTTGAAACAATTGTAGTTTATTTTCGTACCATACGTTCGCACTACTGAGAATTACTATGTTGGGTCAAATAATTTTATATTCCGTAAAAGGAATAAGGATTGACTTAGAAATAATTGTAAATTAATTAATATATGTTTCTTTAATACTAGTATATTTTTTCTTCTTTTTAAAAAATAAATAACAACTAATAATTACTACAAGTTATATTTCTTTTTATAAGGTTTGTTCCTCTGCCTAATCATTTCCACCATATCTTTCATTTTCACAAAATTTCGATTTCAAATAAAATTTAATATGCACCGTGGCACTGAAGTTCCTTTTTATGACTCATATGGATTATTTTCTTCGGCCCTACGGCTAAATTCCACATTCGTGATAAAAAATAAAACTTCAGTGTCTTGATACATAAATAACTATTGTTATTATAAAAATACAAATTACAGTAAAAACATTCAAAATTGAAAAATAAGTCAACTGGCAAGTTTATTAGCAAATGTGAAACCAAATACATATGTGAAAAATAAGATACTGACACAGTGTTAGTATCAGTGACACTGGTATAAAATAACGCTATACGTACGGAAATCAAGCACGAAGTAATATACAGGGTGCAACACCAAAACCGACAACCGTCATTATTTTCTTTATTCTTATAGTTACAAAAAAATAATATAGAACAAAGTTGTAGGAGACCAAGGGGGACATCCTATTAGAATACTTTTTTCTACTCCTGCTCTGAAAATACAATTTTCTGGTTTGTTTTTCATGTTGAAAGTAATGCTTTGCAGCACTAGTGCTGCAAAATTTTGCAGCACGCTTCGGTATCCTAGCAACGAATTTTACTTACAAATGTTGTATAGAATGTTTGTTGTTGTCATAGATACGCATCACAAATACAAAAATTGAAAATAAATGTGAAATTATTTTTAAAAAATAATTCTTTATTTCCTTATTTTTTATCTTGCAGGAGTAGAAAAAATAGTGTGTATAACACATGTTGAAAGTCCTTTGTCGAACACAAACGATTGCAACCTTCGCTTCGCTCAGGCTGCAACTTTCGTTTTGGTTCGACAAAGATAGGCTTTCAGCACTTGATATACAAATAACTATTTCAACCAATGGTTCTCAAGTTACAATATAAAGTTATAGTTTTTCAAATGGGATTATACATATTTTTCATCCCTATTCGATAGAGTATTTTTTTCTGAATTATTAATATTAGTGCATCGTTTTAAAATACATATCGTAACTTAGTAGAAACAATATAAATTTTTGTCAATGCAAAGATGAGAGAGATAAATGTATGTCAATTTCTTAACTCGTTCATGATAGAGATGATCTTGATCAGACACTTTTTAACAATTAATCTGTACACTGAATATATAAACTTCAATCCATCTTTCAGGATATAGAATCAAATAGCAAAACATTGTTAAGTGTAGTACAGGACACGTTAATAAAACATAGTGACCCTGAACCTATTAAACCAATACCAGCTATTAAAAAACCTTCTATGAAAAAAGGAGCAAAAGGCTCGAATAATAAAAATGGGTATGATATTCCTTTTCACAAAAGAAATCCTTTGGAGAATCGTTTGTCCATGTACTCAGTGTCCTTTAAAAAGGAGAAAAAAGGGACGCCGAATTTTAAGAAGAGTTCTGAACTCTCTAGACAGCGGTAAGAATAAAATATTATTGAACGAGTGTGATAATTATGTAACTCAGAAGGAAAACTTAATAACTTGAAAACTGCCAAGGCTGTGAAAATAATTACTTGCAAAAGGTGAGGTAGTTCTGATTTTAATAGATGGTGCTTAGGTCGACACTCTAATGAAAAATTTAACTTTTCGACCTTGAGGAGGGTCGGCACGAGCCGCCATTAAAGGAGCAAAAAAGTGTTTTTAGTAATTTTCTCAAAAATAGTGGCCCGTATTAAATTCTACAATAATACAAAATTAAAACTCGTAATTTTTTATACAAAAAGGATTCTTACAATTTTTACTCAGGATGACTTGCAAAGAGTTGTTAAAAATATATAACCAGAATAACAATTTATGAAAAATTTAAATTACTCAAAAAATAAATAATATTAGGTTGCAGAAACATTCATCAACACTTTGTTTAATCAACGGTCCATCAAACAAATTCGAATCAATTTCCTTGTTCTTATGACATTTAAATCATTGCTGTCAAAAAATCGTGTTGCATTTGTTCCTTTTAATGGATCCGTTAATTAAACAAAGCATTGATGAACGTTTCTACGAAGGCGTAGAAAGGACAAAAAATATATTTATAATTGCAAGTTTCATCTTGCAATTAGGCATAATTTCAACTTTTGTCTTGCAATTAGACGTAATTTTAAGTTTCAACTCGTAATTAAGCATAATTGCAAGTTTTATCTTGAAATTAGCCTAACTAAACCTAACCTAATTGCTAGATTTATTTTACAATTAGGTTAGGTTTGGTTAAGTTAGGTTTGCGACGACCCTCCCCAAGGTCGAAAACTTGAATTTTATATCCGAGTGCCGACCTAAACAACATATATTAAAATTAGTATTACCCCACATTTTTTGATCTCTATTTACTGGACTAATAACCATGATTCGAAAATACTCACTAGTTAATTCCATACTTATGACGATCATTGACGACGAAATTATTTTTAGATTATACAATATACAAAAACCAAAAACCGTCGATACCAAAACAGTACAAATTTTAAACAAATCCCCTGTTCCCGAGAAAAAGTTAGAACGAAAAATTCAAATTATTCAACAATCTCCGTCAAACTCTCATATTTCTTTTGAGCCTGTAACAATCAATGAAGATGAGATACCAACCATGGTTCAAAGCGACAGGAAAGAGTTGCAAACCATTGGGATCAGAAGTCGATTAGAACCTTTGTTAAAGACGCTAGTGGCTGAGGTTTCAGCAGGTAAAAAGGTGAGCACATAAGGGTAGATATACTTTATTTAATTATTCGATGTATACATTGATTTTGATTATAAATATGTTATTGTAAAAGCTGTGGATTTTATGCAGTGCATTTAGAGCAGATAGGTTGGTTGTCTTCAACTTGGAATGCGTCTTCTGTAATTGGAGTCTCGCATTTCTAAAACAGAAAGAATATTTTAGTTTTGTTGGTTGATATTTTTTGGAAAACTGAAGATTTTATAGTACGAACCCAGGCTTGTTATAGTCCGACCGGTTTATATTTTCAACAAACAAATTATAAAACCTATGCATATGGTGATAAATTTCTACAAATTTCTTTCGATTAATTTAAAATATAGATTTTAAACTTACAATAATTGAATATGTTATTTAAGTATTCCGCCATTTAATTTTGGTTTACATTGTCTTTAATTTAAAGCCCTGCATATTCTTCTGAGTATTGTCCCAATATGTCTTGCAAGGTAGGTTTTACTATAGTCACTGAATTCTTACGAAGTTTTTCAAATTGTGCCAGAAGTAAAAGGTATCGTTAGAAGATAAATCTGGACTAAAAGATGGCCAGTCGAACTATTATCACCCGTTATTTGGTCCATAATTTTTATAAGTTTTAAGTCTATATACAGTGTGTTAAAAAAAACCTAACTCGGAGTGGACTATGAATAAAGAAACGCATGTCTAATCATTATTTCCAAAATTTAAATTGTCAAAATTGATCTTCAAATGTAATTTTAAGGAGAAAAGATAGTACAGAAGGATACAGTATAATACCATTTACCGTTTTCTAATTTATTTCTTTTTCTAAAATAAGATTCAAGACAAAAAGCTTTGATTTGTTTAGATAACATTTTTTCCTATTTCGCGTTTACAAAGTGAATTTTGTACAACTGTTTTTATCAAAAACAGTGATACAATTAAAATTTCGTAGAAAGATTTTTGGGGATTTTTTTTAAATTGTTAATAAAGCACTCCTTTAAATTAAAAAAATTAAAAGAATTTATTTGTAGGTTCATAACATAAATATAAATTATAACTCTAACCTAACTTGTTAGTAACTGTCAAAATGTCAAAGTAAATTATTTTTCAAATGTTTATTGAAATTGTCAGTGTTACCAATCGTGATATTTTAATATTTTTTTCAATAATAATTTTAAAATAAGAGTAAATTAATGCGAAATATAGAAAATATTCTGAAAAACTCATATTACAATGTCCATTTGTAATACTCGTACTTTCCGTAACTCGCCTACGGCTCGATTATACAGACTGTACTCGTATTATAATCAGGATCATTGTAATACTTGTCTTTCTATATACTATTGACAATATCTCGTGTCAAATTGACATTTAATTAAATACTTTTAAATTGACATAAGTTTTGTTGTTCATAGCCTATTTCAAGTTAGGTTTTTTTTAACACACTATATAAAATAGTCAAGAGATTTTTTGTAGAAATTTCTCACTATTGTGTAGGTTTTATAATTTGGGCGACCCATTTTTGCAATTTACCAATAAAGGAATTAAAAATTATTTTCACAGTCCTGCCATAAATACTGTCATATGGTTTATAGGCTGCAAAAAAATTGTAAAAATTATAATAAATTTTGTATTGCAAGTAATTTATTGACTAAAAATATATATTTATTCAAATTGCCATCTTTGACTTTAACGCAAGTCGATCTGGCCATTCTGCTATAGCAACACGGTACTATATCTATCACTGACTTCTCCAAACTTATCTTTAGCTGGTCCCAATATCGATGGGGTTAAGCGCATGCCTTCTTTTCTAACTCTGGCCACAATTCGTTGTCCAAAGGGTTGAGGTCTGGACTGCCAGAGAGCCAGTCTTCGGCCGCAATGTAGACTGAAACATTGGCCCGCAGCCAGGCCTGTGTCTTTCTGGCCTTGTGTGCCGGGGCGGAATCCTGCTGGAGGACCCAGTGTTTGCCAGGAAAGAGTATGTTGTTCAGGGGTTTCACAAATTCTTCTAGAACGTTCTCTTGGTACACCTTCACAATGAGGGAACTACCGATAGATACGGTCCGTGCTGCTATAGCAGAGTGGCCCTACCGTCTTTTAAACTTGCGTTAAAGCCAAATGCGGCCATTTTCTGTATACATATATATTTTTTACTTCTATAAATACTTAATCAATAAATTACTTGCGATACAAAATATATTTTTACAATTTTTTAGCAGTGACAGTATTTATATAAATTAAATTTAATAATTGAAAGTAACTTTAAATAATAATTTTTAAACGGTTTGAAACAATGGGATTAAATTTGGATATGATACTTTTGTGACCTTTGGGTATTGATTCCAAAATAGATCAATTAATTATTTATATCAGTGGTATCAAAAATGTTGGCTCAAAATTAAAGCGGTATAAAATTTCTGAATGAAAATTGGTACACAAATAGGCTACTTGCGTGCCATTTTTTTATTTAATATTTTTGAAGAGAAAATAAAAATTTGCTACCCATATTTTTTCTTTTGGCAAAATTTTTATTAATTGGCCAGAAAAAAAATGAATGAAATTTGAATATTTAAATTACCGCCATGTATGACGTAGATTTACGCCGCACCAATGAATGTCCGTAAAGCCAAAGCATCGGTATATGCGGGTAATTAAACATGACAGATCACCTGTTTGACGTTTGAGCAATAGTTTAGAGGTTAATATTTTAGTTTCCCTTTTTAATCTTGTACGAGTATAAGATAAGTTAAAATCCTGCTTAACAAATCGAAATACATAACAAAAGTAACATAAACGACGAAAATTACAAATAATGAACAAGAGACTCAAGAGAGACAGAAAAAGAGAAAAATGTACTATAGTGAAAATGATTAGGCAGAAGACTCACGTCATCAACCAGAAAAAAACCTTATAAAATGAAATATAACTTGTAGAAATTATTAGATGTTATTTATTTTTAAAAGAAGAAAAAACAGTACTAGTACTAAGTAATGTATATATTAATGATTACAATTATTTCTAAGTCAATCGTTATTCCTTTTACGGAATATAAAATTATTTGAAATAATTGTAGTTTATTTTCGTACCATACGTTGGCACTACTGAGAATGATTATGTTGTGTCAAATAATTTTATATTCCGTAAAAGGAATAAGGATTGACTTAGAAATAATTGTAAATTAATTAATATATACGTTTTTTTATTACTAGTATATTTTTTCTTCTTTTTTAAAAAATAAATAACTAATAATTACTACAAGTCATATTTCTTTTTATACGGTTGTTTTCAGGTTGATGATGTGAGTCTTTTGCCTAATCATTTTCACCATAATATCAAATTCAAATTAAAACTTCCTCGCATGTCATATACATGTTACATTTTTAAATATGCTTCCCTTTCTCAAGTTCAAAATAATGACGTCACGGAAAATGTTCTTTCTTAACATACTTATGTATAATTTTTTTAAAATAAAATTGATATTTTTACATACGTTTTCAACAGAACATAGTGATTGAAATCGAATTTTCAGTACCCCGCAAGTAGCCCATCATTGATATTATAAAATATGAATAATTAATATTTACATCAGTGGTATTCAAAATGTTTCAAAAAATTCTAACATATAAATTGTGTTATTCTTCTGTAAAAATGCAAGTAAATTACCTTGCAAACGAAGCAATCTTGATGCCATTTTCCGTTCAGAGCAATAATAGCTTTCATAGCTATAGCTTCTCCGCACCTCATGCACCTATCAGCAAACTTGGTCAAAAAATCATTCTGACAATACGGCAGACCATTTCTCTCAAAGAAACTTTCCCCACTTAGTGGTTTCTTGCAGACACCACATACAAAGTGGTCCTGGTGCCACTCGTGTCCCAAAGCGGTGATGACTTTGTCTTTGATTGGTTTCTTACAAGCGAAGCAGCGTTTGGAAAATAGAAGTGTGTAATCGTCTTCGCAGTATGGTAGACCGTCGTTTTCTTGAAATTTGGAACCGGTGATTGGTTGGTTGCATTTTGTACAGGTGAAGTGTTCTGGGTGGTAACTTTTGCCTAAAGCTGTTAGAATCTGAAACAAATAGGAATTATTGATGTAAAAATTGTCTTCAAAAGTAATGTTTAAAGTTGCATTTATATATTATCGGTTTAGGACAGTGTTTATTTTTTATTACTGAAATACAGAATAAAAGCAGATTGGCACACCCAGAAATGCCATTTTATTTTTTAAGGGGTGATGCCTAAAATTTGAGACTAGGAATTTTTCAAGGCCAAATCTATTAAGCGTTAGAACAGGTTTCATTTACCATTTAGAAACACAGTAATGTTACTTTTCATCATTCATGATTTGAGTTTTCTAAGTTGTTTGTACGAGTTCTTCAAAAGGAAATAAATTTATGACATCTTTTTTAAAATAAAATGTACCAAAAGCTACTATACATCGCTATATTAAAAATTGAACGTTGAGAAGAAAATATGTTCAAGATGTTGGCGATTGCCGGAAAAAAATCTGGAAAAAGTTTCATTTTGAATGTTGAAAGTTATTTTACTTTTAGGAACTCTGACAAAAATGTAAATGCAGGTTTATACATAGACTATTCCTGTTGAAATTAAAGCAAAAACCAAAAAGAAATTGGAACAGATATTTTCGTATGGTTGGCAATTTCACCTTTAGGGATGTCCCAACCATTTTTTGTCCTTCAGTACTGAAAATCAATCAGTTTGCATTTTTAAATAAGTGCATTAAGCAAAGGCTTATCACTTTTATTAAAAGATATCATGTTAGCAACAATTATTTAAATTTGGACAGAGTTAAGGTCATCACATTTGCCAAATTGTGTTGTGTATTTGTCGTTGAAAACGTCATTTTTGTTGCTATCTACGATAATCCACCTTGTGCCTAATGGGGCATTTTTGATGAATACTGAAGAGAATTGTTTACATAAAAGGTTGACAAGTAAAAATTGACCTTAGCCTTGTACAAAAGATGGTCGAAGGCGTACCAAAAATATTGGACCTCGTTCGGCGAACGAATTATTTAGTAATAAATGTTTATTATTCATAATGAACCTCAACTATAGGTTTAAAAATTTAATTAAAATGGTTTTATTTAACTACGTGTTTCCTTTTTATGGCCATTGAAAACTAGTCTCAAATTTTAAGCATCATTCCTTAAATCAATAAATGCCACTTGTACCATTTTTAAAACATTGGACTTGAAACAAATTCATATTTTTTGGTTTTCTTTTACCTTAAACGCTTCATATAATAATTAATATTTTAATATTATGAGTCAATGTTTAATATTTTTACACTTGCAAAACAATAATTAAGATTATTTTATTTGACTTTTGAGTCATAATGAGTAATATTTTAGAGTAAACATTTTCTGAAAGATAAAATTCTTAATCATTACATTCACCTGCGGATAAAAATATACCAGCTAACCTTTTGAAAATGAGATCATAACTGAAATAATTACGGCCGTAAATAATTCTCAGAATTGTGTCAAAGGTTTATAGATTATTTTGACGAAGTTTAAATTCTGAAGATATCTGTAGTTATTTATAATTTTATGATTTTAATCTTAATTGTAGTACTAGTTTATTTCTTTATCTTGAAAAGTGATTAATTATATATTTAGTTTGTCTTTCTAATTTTTATTAGTTTATTTCTAAGAATTTTTATTTTTATGGTCAGAAAAATATAGACCTTGTTTTATCTATGAGTGCTCATTATTTCCAATTTTATTTTAAAAATGGTTAAATTTTGATGCGTCCGTCGGTTGCCACATTATTATTTAGTAAATCGGGATTTTTACCATATAATACAAAATCGGGATTTAGGAGCAAAAAACGGGACAACCTAAAAAATATTTCAATAACATTGTCCCATAAGTTTTAGCTCAAAATAAAGTTTTGTAATACTTAATATAAGCAACAAAATTATGAACTAAATTAAATTAAGATGGGCGTGTTCTTCTACAAGACACAACTTTCTACGGACACCTAGCATTGGGTTTTGGGCGACATTTACGCCGATTTCTTGGATATTCCTGCATTCCTGTATATTCTGCGTTGAAGTTCGTCCTCATTTTGGGCTTCCCAACCTCTATCGTAAATTATTCGAGATAAAAGAGGCCAAAAATATTCTATAGTACGAACCTGGGTAGGTTAGGGGGATTGTCATTTCGCGGAACAAATCATACGTTTTGGTCTGTTAGCCAATTTTGAGTTTGTCTTGCATAATAACAGGATACAAGGTCTGGCCAGAAGATAAAACCATCCCCAGCGTTTTCTTCAATAAAATTGACCTATTTTGTTAGATGTACCTTTGACTATCCAGGGCTTCACCTCACTCGGCCCACATAAGGACTGGATACACACCTTGTTGAAATAACCCACCATACAAACAGATCTGCGAATTTGGCTTTTTGTTTATATCTGATATTATTAGTGACTTCTGCAATATTGTCAGTATAAAAACTATCATTTCTCTTAATTTCGGTGTTGCTTATTGTGAAGCCCGAGAAATCGATGTAAATGTCGTCCAAAACCCAATGCTGGGTGTCTGTAAAAAATTACGCCTTGTGGAAGAACACACCCATCTTTATTTAATTTAAGTTCATAATTTTGTTGCTTATGAAAACTTTTACGACGTTACTTAATAATTAACTGTTTCATAAGCAAAAAAAATATGAACTTAATTATTAAATTTACAAGAAAAAAATTGATGGAATTTGTGCCAAAACTTATGGGACACTACGTTATGCATATTTCTATATCAATCATAATGACACAACACAAATTAAAAACTACTATTTGGCTATCAAAATAATATATTAAACAATATTTTTTGCAGAATATTGCCTATTTGTACTTGGCTGAAAATTTTACTTCTTAAAGAGTTTTTTATGCTCCTTACAGGGGTAATAATAAATAATTTCCTATTTCCAGATTAGGTATTCCGAGAATATCTCTTAACCCTTTGTTAAAATGACGTTTATGGAGAGTTTATTCTAGAGTTAAGTCTTATTCCATGTTTATTATTATACATTTGTGGGATAAACTAGGAATAGCTGTTACTGTGTTAAAAAGAAGCTATTCTGAACCTATCCCTTGTTTATTATTACCGCTGTTAATGTATTGTTTTTAGAATAATTGTGAATTTAGCTGTTCCGCGCGGGAAAATATATTTGGCAACGTTGACTCTGAACGTGTTTACAACGAACATTCAAAGCTATCGTGGAGAATACACCTCCGGGGTCACTTTTGTACGAAAAATAATAAATTATAGAAATATTTTGTTGTTTAAAAAAATATTTAAAAAAAACCTATTGGCTGGTACCACAAGCCTGGTTTTAACTAAAACGTTGTTTTAAGAAATATCAAATTTCAATATTTAATTTCACCCTTACGTTCAAAGAGCGATTTTTTTAAAAATATTTGTTTGAATATAAACTATGTTTTGCTTTAAAATCATATTTTGATGAATTTAATTTTATTTATTATTAATATTAAATAATGAAATTTGACATTTCTTAAAACATCGTTTTAGTGAAAACAAGGCTTGTGGTACCAGCCAATGTGTATAATTTATATGTTTGTTATTTAATAATTTCCATATTATTATTATTCATTCGCCGTCTAAATAATAGCTAATTGTTTTTTAATGATTCCGTTTTTAATATTCTATTCATTAACGATTCTATTTTGGTCTCACCTTTCCTTGTATGACATTATTGCAGGTTGCGCATTTAGTCGCCATATTCTCCACTTCTTCCTGTAACAAAAGTAATTACAATCAATATAAAGTAACGTTACACGCCATTGCAGTGTTAATGGTACCATTTTGCGACCGTTTACCAAAGTTCCAAATTTAGATTTTGACTTTTATGACAGCGCGTTGTTGACGGTTACCTAGGCGACGAACAGGCGAATGTCTATTGATTGGGACTATTTTAGACGATTACTCATTTTGTTGGTTTACTTTAGAACAAGAATGGATTTTACATATTTACAATAATGTATCAGAATTATCTATCTATCAGAGAAATTTCTAATAGGAGCGATCATACATTAACACTTATTAGGGGGTTAATAATTACTCGAAATCTCAATCGAACAGCATTTATTCTTACAACACTGAAAATTTCGGTGCACAGTTGCACCTTCTTCAGGTATACGAGCCCAGCCTCAAATGTATTCGTACCCTCTGAAATAAATATATTAACAGCAATAAACAATAAATTTTTAGGTTACAATAGTTAAGACTACATTTGGGTATTTTTTTATTTTATGTATTAATAAAGTGTACTGGATTTAAATATAATGTTATTAACTAAATTTCTCATTTAAACAATAATGTACGGGCAAATATATGACAAAATACAAGTCCCAAATTTTTTCGTTCTAACAGTACATAATACAATATTTGTTTGTTATTATCTATAAAACTGAGGGTAAATGTAGCTGACAATATACTCAATTAATTGCCATCTTAAATTTTATTACTTTAATAAAAATTATTTGCGAATTATTAAAGACGAAAACATCTGGCACATGCAGACAATGGTTTATTTGCAATGAAATTATTATTAAACCTAAGAAATTTTATTATAAGCAATGTATTTACTCTATTAATACACCATATCAAAATTTGTTGAATTGGAGTAATAATCATAGCATCCAGAAGTTTATTTATTCTTGTTTTTAATATAATTGTACGTGGTACTTTAATAAATAAATATCACTTTGCAAATAATTTTACTAAAAAAATAAAATTTAATATAGTAATTAAATTAATTGAATATATTGTCAGTTTCCTTTACCTTCAGTTTCATAAATAATACTAACATAAATATTGTATTATTTACTGTCCGAAAAAAAAAAATTAGCACGTGTCTGTTGTCATATATTTGCCCGTAGATTATTGTTAAAATGATATATTTAGGTAATAACATTATATTTATATCGAGTACATTCTATTAATACATAAAATAAAAAATTGCTCAAATATAGTCTTAACTATTGTAATCTAAAAATTTATTTCTTCTTGTTGTTAATATATTTTTTTCAGAGGGTACGAATACTTGGGTTGGGCTCGTATAACAAAATAGTACATAGAAAATAACATGGACATTATAACACTATAATGAAATCTTATAGATTGTTGCATATCATGTACACATAATACATTCGTATTAAACATTCAGTTTTTACACACAAAAAATTCAAAGAGCAAACACACATCCATTTGCTTTCCAAATCGACAACAGAATAATTCGGAAAATAGCCGGAAATATCTTGCGGAAGGATTCTTGGTGATGTCATCGAAACGGACTCCAATGATTGTGTAGCATTGTTGTAGGAATTTAAATAAAATGAAAGTAATTTAATTGAATCTCAATTTGGCCTGAAATTGACTTTTTCCTTTTTGAACTTTTCCAATACACCAAAATATACGCTGTTAGGTCCTTATCAGTTCTTGCATTGATGTTGCAATCATCCCTGATATGTAGCATTTCAAGAAACATACATTTGGAGTAATTTTGTTCTTTTTCCAAAATCTTTAAATTATCCAGATCAAAAGTGTGTTTTAGTGTATTTCGAGTAATTGTTAACACCCTATTCACATCACAGTCGAGAAATTTCCCCCATTAAAAGTTATTTACATTTTTATTAATAACTTGATAATGAAATAAGAAAATTTTGCACTGTTTGAATCAAATTCATGTCTTTTTAATAATTTAGAATATTCTAACATATATTTTTGTCTTTTCAGGAAGATCTTTTGGGTCAAGGAGTATGTGAAGATATGCTCTTGAAACTTAAAGATCTTTTGGATCAGGTTCAACGACCTATTCAAAATCCTTCGCCTAGGATGATTGAAATGGGAGACTCAAAATCAAAGTAAGTGGCAATTTTTTATTTTTTTAAATAATGCCTACAGTTAATTTTTTTAAAGATGTCCTATTTTATGTTTGCAATGACAAGAAGGGCGCGCGATAACTAAGTACGATATACCATTTTAAAACGATGCTTGTTGTTGATAATGCAGTCATCATCATTATTTCGGATATATCAACTTGATTCATAGCCGCGCATATAGTATTATTTTTGAATTTTGTATGCTTTTACTGTAACATATATTTTTATAAAAACAAAATAACAGTAGTATCTTATGTATTACAATAAAAATTAAGTAAACGACACTACTGAATTTGACAGAATGGGCGGAGCTAAAATCTTAATATTAGGCTTTAACAACTTGTCATTGCATGTGTCAGAGTTTTGTTTTGTACTTTAGCAGGTGATGTGAAAGTACGAAATGAAAAAAAAATATTAAAATTATTGATAATGTGGATCCATATAACTGCGACGAATCTAATTTTTGATATTATATTTTGCGATATATCGTATAATCTAGCAAAATACAAATACTATAATAGAACGCAAACACAATAAATATTAAATAAATTCAAAGTAGCAGTAAAAATGAACAGGACAATAAACAAAACATACTAAAATAGTAAAAAAAAATGCAGTAAAACAAAAAACAACAATCTTCAAGCGATTTGAATGAAGCAATCTAATATTTTCAACGTCAGTATTGTAGTTTCACTTACAGAACACTAACATTCAAATTGCCGCCAGTGCAAAGTGACAGTCACACCCCAAACATGGATTAGGGATCCATTCAAACAATTTGAAAATGACTTTGATCAGACATCTTCAAAAAATAAAACTATACAATTGTGAAGAAAAAAGTATTATGTTTATTTGTTTATATTAGTTGAAAAAATAAATACAACAGTCTCGCGTAAGCTTTTGGGCTAATGCGGACCTGGCTGTTGCGTTTTAAGACACAGTTATTGTTGAAAGAATATTAAATTACATTTCCTGAACACTATTTATGAGAAAAATGGAATAAAATCACGCCATGTTACCAAATTTGTAATGAGAAAAGTATGATTATTGTTATTGTATACATACAGGCCTATTTTTTTTGGAAACATACAATTTTGCATTTAGTTTTAATGATTTTTCTATAAAATATGCATTGATATTTTTCTTAAATCAGCCGCGAGCTGACACGTGACTTGAGCGACCTTGAAGTGTTCGGAATCATTTGATTTGTGTGTCACCTTGAACCATATTTTGGCTTATTTTAATTTTGAACTCTTAAAAAGATACTATTTTTAATTTCATATATTTTACTGCCTGAAAATTGTAAGATATTTTTTTAACAGTTCAAAATCAATCTAAATAAAAACAATGCTATTGTCATGACATTGTTATTGTCAAAGTGATATGTATATTCAGGTATACTTTGGTTGACGAAAGATGACTATTCAAGGTCAATTGTTCGAAGAAAGAATACACAGTACTTAATACAGTAGTAGCTTAGCAACATTTTAGGTTAGAAAGAGAAAAAATATTTGACGTATGTCTATGTAGTTTATGTTGTGTGACAGTGACAGATATACTTAAAGGTGGCATTACTTTCTAACACGTTACAAATAATAATGACGTATGTCGTAGAGTTACATATATCTAATTATCTACTACACTGCCCTCTGGGCTAATATTTACCCAGTGACGTTGACATTTAAATCAAATTATTATTCAATGGTTTTTGTGAAGTCTATATTTTTGTGTTTTGCAAAAACATAGGTGAAGAGCATAAAAAGTCGTTATTTAAAAGGTAACATAATTTTCAAATAAATTACACTATTTTTTTCAGTTAAAATGCATCCATAAATATTTCATGTTGCACGTCTATGTATACGAAATGATGTGAAGTTATCTGCAAGTAATATTAGACCATACAGTTAATAAATGACCTGGAATTGTCATCATTCGTGAACCAAACTATATACACTTTATGGGCATATAGTACTGATCAAAAAAAAGGCTGACTGAAAAATAAGTTTTTACGGGGTTTATCTCTGCTATCTCGAAAAAACCATAACAGTTACAAGTCACAACTTCGATTAAATGAGACTTTTTGTTTACCTCTCAGGGGTCAATTACATGTGTTTTTATTTTAAAAACATCAAATAATTGTACAAGTAAAATTTTGTGGCGACCTTGAACAATATTTAATTTTCAAATAACTTCTTAACTAGAAATTGACAAAAATGTTTTTTATAAAATTTTGTTGTATTTTGTAGTATAGTTAGCAGTGTCGTATAGTATTGGAGATATATGAATTTGAAATAGATTAAGTATTTTCAGTTATTATTTATATGAAATATATTTGAAATACTTTTCTATATATTTGAAATACAAACTTTCCGTCCTATCTGGTCTGTTTGCAATTAACATGAAGTAATTTTCTATTTTTTTTATTAATAAACAGTTACCTATGTTAATGTAGGAGCTTCTTTTTAATATAAATAAAAATAAGCGAATAAGTTGAATATGAAAAACATTTTTACAATACAGTAACCATCTTATCAATTTTGAAATTGATATTGTATTTGAAATACTAAAAAAATAATTCTATTTTATCAAACATTTGAAATACTTGTATGTTTTATTTGAAATACGTTTTTTTTCAAGTATTTTATACAACACTGCTATTTAGTCAGTTTTTCTTCGATTCTAATACAAAATATTCGGAAACAATTGGAGATCAGACCTATGTTGATTAAGCTATTTTACTCATTTTGATCAGTATTATATGCCCTTAACGTTTGTATCCGAAATAACACCTGTGCTGAGTGCTGGCCACATAAGATTTTGAAATATAAACTTTGTATATCCGGGTTCAAATAATAGTTGTTTTCGAAATAAATTTAAAGATGAAATGTTTAAAATACATATTCATACAATTGAAAATATATTTGATATAGTTTTGTAAACATTTCTATGATGTATATTTACTAAAACTATAATATACTGTGACAGTTTTCTTATGCCAAATATTAATAACTACTTACTTATGTTATGATGTATTTTTAACTCTGAACACAAGTATTGTAAGTCACTAACTAACTCGTAATCATATGCAGTTCAGGATATATATTTCCGTTCTGCTTGTAAGTTAATCTGACAATAAAATTACATCACATATCAAAGATATATTATCAAGATATGATATAATGTAACAGAAAAGATGACCCACTAAATTAAAAAGAAATGGGATTAAATGATAAACTATTTTCAAAGTTTAAAATAGATTTTGTTAGACACGTGTGCAAATCGAAAACAAGAAATTCGTTAGAAATTTTGTTGAATTGTTTATTTATAACTTTGTGCATTCAATAAAGAAAATTTGTATATTTTTTTATAAATACATGTATTGTACACCTTCGCACATTTTTTGCAATTTTTTCTTATTTTTGTTCATATTTTGCCAAATTTTGAATGTGGAAATTATATTTTTAATCTATAAATACGTTTTCTAGTTCATACAGTAGTGGGTACCTAATTATTTTTTACAGTAGAGTCTCGATACAGTGAACTAATTAATGCAGGGCTATGTCACAATATCGAGTTTGTTCACTTTTTCAAGTTCTTATGAAATAATTACAATATAATTTTAAACGTATTTATTGTTTTTAATTACTTTAGTACAAGTTAAATATCAAAATATTAATTTTTAGATCGTATGTTATGAAAAATTAGAATTTTATAGAACTATTTCATATGTGTTTTCTTCAGCCCTGAAATTTTTAAAAATCGAATACCATAGCGAACTTTAAATATCTGTAACCATCCATTGCTAGCATGAAATGAAGTTTTATCGTAAAATTTTGGGTTCAAATTCTTTGCCTTTTCTTTGATCATCTCTCCATCAATTGATGCTTGTTGTTTTCTTTGTTTTAAAAACCATTTATAAAGAGTCTTTTTCTACATCCGGTGAAAGTGCAACGACATTTTTCATAATTTGTATTCTTTTGTTTTCTTTTTACCTCCCGCCAACCTTGGTAAGGGAGGTATAGGGATCGTGCTAAAAATCGCATATCGAGATTTTGGTAAATGACCACGTTTTAAGGTCCCTACAATCTATTTTTAACATTTTCACGATGATGTCTGTGTGTATGTGTGTGTGTGTGTGTGTGTGTGTGTGTGTGTGTGTGTGTGTGTGTGTGTGTGGGTGTGGATCCTGTTTACGCTCTAACTCAAATACTATCATTCAGAAAGTTTTGAAACCATGTATTTCTACCTTATTCTAATATAGAAAGAAGCCATTAGATTTTGGTGGCAATCGGATAGCACAATTGTTGTGATTCTGATTAAGTATATTTTACTGACAAAATATTTTAATTTTTGAGAAAACTACTATGTGTTCACTATATTGAGATATTAATTATGCACTATTTGGATTTCAGTATGAAGTCAATGTATTTATTTTTGTGTTCATTATATTGGATAGTTCACTATATTTCGCGACTTTCCTATATCATGAAATCAATGAAATTTAAGATATTTTTAATAAATGTCGTTTCTATGCTTAGCATCAGCCTTGGTCATTGACCGTGTGTAAGCGTATAGGATGGTGGTTGTCTTCGTCTAACGCAAGCAAAGTTACAATACGTTTGTCTCTGTCTGACGCATAGTCTTGTATATGCAGCATATAACACAATGTGCCCATAATTTTTATATGACCCAAGCAGCACGCGCTCTCGCGCCATTCGCTGTTTAGCTTTCAATACAGTGGTGTCGTGTGCAAGCAACGCTAACGAAACAATGCGCTACCTTTATTAAAAGAATTAAATTAAAAATATTATTTTTATATTTTTGCTTTTTCTTTTCTGCTTTAATAAATTTGGGAGGTCATTGACCAAATGACCGCTACTGACATTTAATAGTAATTATTACAATATCAGATTAACTTTATAACAAAATATGGGACAACAGAGGTTTCCATGTTTTAATGATTTTTTAATATGTTAATTTACATTAGACCCGTATTTTGCTGAAAAGTTTCTAATACGCAAGAAAAAAATTGTTAAAGTTTCAATAAACGAGGACCGAGGATATCGGCGTTTCTAGAGCTAATTGAGATGGATATAAGACAAATGTGCTGCGTACTTCGTTTCGTATATCAAAACCACCGCAAACATGGCGAAGGAGTGACCTGAACAGTCATTAACATATAGCATTTGCCAGTGCCCATCACGATCACGTGGCCGAACTATTCTGATTTGTGTATTCAAGTTCATTTAATTTAGTTTAGAAACTAATTGTTATCGAAACTATTTTCCTTTTGTTATTAATTTAAGCTGAAATAGTATATTTTGCGGTAATATAATTTTTGTAAGAATAAAATATTGAGTTTTTTGTAATGAAATGTCATCAAGGTAAAATATTGTGCCGGCCGAACTAATATGATTTTTGGCTCGTGGCCGTGTGCCTGAGTGTCTGGTCGCGAATCTGGGGACCCGGGTTCGATCCCGACTGACGCCAAAAATTACATCGCATTTTAATGGCACAAAATTGAACCCTGTGGCGCACTCTCCACGCCAGCTTTGAGTGCCCGTGAGGTGACGCCTGGTAAGCGCCCGCACGGTACAAATATTTCATCATTACCGATATCTGTACAAAGCAGATTGGAGCACCCAGCAATGGGTAATATGCCGTGATGAAATATTTATTTATTTACATGATGAACGTCCAATAAGTATTTTTTTTAAAGCCGTAAATTTTAAAACATCTATTTTCAAAACAAGTTTGTATGTATGTGCTATATTGTATTAAAATTTAACGGTACGCGTACTCTATTTTGTAGAAGCTAAAAATATGTTTTATTTCACTCTAATACTATTTTACATTTCTCGGAAAATATTTTTAGATATTTGATACACATATTCACTATATTTTAGTACCAAAAAATTTAACTAAAAAAATATGTAAATATTTTTATAGATAGGAACAATTAAAGTTTAATAATTGTAAAGGTACTTGTATGAATCGACATCAATTGAATCAATAACATTTCATAAAATATAAATACTTATTGCAATCTAGTGTAGGCATGTCAGTGAAATATTGAAAAATATTAGACCTCAAAATTATTATCATTTGTAATGAAGATTAATAATGCAGAATGTCAAGTACCAGCGGTATTATTAACACTGAAATTTCTTGTTGATTTTAAGTTACTCATACTCAAAATTTTGACAATTATACTACTGTATAATATTATTTGAAAAGTATTGATATACAGGGTGTTTAAAAAGGGTTAATAAATTTGAAGGTAACATTCCAATGTGCTGATTCTCAATCAAAAAGATTTTTCCAAAATTCGGAAAATCATTTATTATTTTTAATTTAATTTATTTTTTAGTGCGCCATTGCCGACATGAAATTTTTATTAAAATAATGAATTATCAAACACGTAACAGACATTGAATAGGAAATAAATTAATAAGTAATTATTTCCTATTCAACGTCTGTTACGTGATTAAATAATTCATTATTTTTAATAAAAAAATTAAATTAAATGAAAAATAAGTAATATTTTCCAAAGTTTGAAAAATTCTTCTTGATTGAGAATCAACATATCGAAATGTACAGGTGTCCCATTTAAGGTGTGAATGCATTGGGATCTCGAGGACCGTACGAGCTACGAGGTTGGTTAAATTAGACAAAAGTTGCCCCATTAGTGGGCCATTTCAGTGGTGTTTTGTTTGTTCGGAAAAAATGCACAGGTCACTAGATATGGGCAAAATTTATTTCAAAAGTAGTTTCATTGTATTTTATTTTTATTTTCGGTTCTTTATTTTACATAATTATGTATTGTAAAATGATTTAAATTTAGTTTCATTTCATATTAGGGTAGTACATATGGATATCGTTGAATTCAGAAAAAATACTGAATCGAATAAGCGTAGCTCGTATAGTTTTCGAGATAACAATAGTGGACAAAATAAAATGAACACTGCAAAGGCGTTGACTACGGGGTGGGGTGGGGGGCTGTAGCCCTTCCGAGCTGATTCTCGAGGGGGCTCAACCTAACTTGACACAAAAATCGTTAAACATTTGTTAATTTTTTTGTTAAATTCCATGGATATCGCTATTTTTGGGGCATTTTTCGACATTTTTATGCCAAAATTCTGCCGTTACAAAGCATGCAATATTAATTTTGCTTACTGATTTAAATGTAGGATTTTATGCTGTACAAATTTAATTTAAAGCTTTTTTACTTAAAATAATTAGGGAAGCAGGAAATTACGAAATTATAAGTTTACCACCATCCTCTAGTGTGTGCAACGAAACGTAGAACATAGGAGTTTAACATAGGATTTTAAAAATGTGCGGAAATTGGCTCTCCTGTACATTTTAGAGCAAAAGTACAACAATGAAAAGTTGTTTAGAATTAATTTTTACTTTTAAAAAGTCCTCATTTAATGCAATAGAATATCTCTAGCACTAGATATATAGAAAATAAAATATGACATTTTCGTATGATTTATTTTATTATTAAATATTTGATAATTTCCCATTGTGTCTATTATTATAATTCAGCATTAAATATTAAAGTAGTATGATCTTAATTGATATTTTCTTTTATTTGTTTTTTATTTCCAGGGCTATCTGAATTTTGATGAAAATGTCATATTTTATTTTCTAAATATCTAGTGCTAGAGATATTCTATTGCATTAAATGAGGACTTTTTTTAAGTAAAAATTAATTCTAAACAACTTTTAATTCTTGTACTTTTGCTCTAAAATGTACAGGAGAGCCAATTTCCGCACATTTTTAAAATCCCATGTTAAAGTCCTATGTTCCACGTTTCGTTGCACACACTGTATATCGCTTTATTAATATAAAGTTTTGCGCACATAACTTGACTCCAAAAAATATTACTCTTTAGTCCGCCCCCAAGCATTTTTAAGAGTCAGCGCCTATGATACTTTATCATATATTTTAAATGTATTTTTTGTGTTAAATATTATTTTGTATAGAGGTGTGACATAGTAATTATACGGCAAATAAATTTTGGCACTTGATAATTTACAGTTAACGATATTTTAACAAGATAACGATTATGCTTAAAATTATAAATGAAATCTCGTCATAATGGTCGTAAATCCGATTTAATATCGAAGTTTTAAACTAAAATACGTTTCATTATCGTTTAATATACACAAAACCTATACTGAATAGAGTAGTGATTATTTTTTATTACATTTATCAACATTGCAACAAAAATTGTTTTTTAACTATGTATAGATTATCGTAAATATAAAAATTGAATTTTGCTCTTAAAACGAACCATTATGACGAGGGGTTTCTACATACATATATTATTTGTATTATAGTATGTTATTATTATTGTTAATATTTAACAAAACATACAACAAATTGTTATTATTGCTATTTGTTTATAATAAAAATATAATAAATTAGTATTACTACAAATATTAATTGTTGTAACAAACTATAAAATATACAAGCAATAAATAAAAAACAAATAAATATGCAAATTAAAATTAAAAAATAACGACACTGCCACCATTTTTCGCTTACCTTCTACCGCTCCAGTTTTACACACCACTGACTTAGTTCTGCGATTCAAACAGGTCTCAAGAATCAGGCCCGCTACTTTCGCGCTTTACTCATGCGCAAATTATGTACTACGTTTGTATTTGTAATATGTATGTGTGGAAATGTTGACAAGGTGTTGAAAGAATTAATGAAGTAGAATTAGAATTAAATGTGTTAAAAAGATAAGAAGACATTGAAGCATTAAAAATTACTTCCATATTCAAAATTTAAGAGCTCTTGAGGTGACGCCTGCTAAACGCCCTGAACGGTACAGATATGCATATCGGCATATTATTAAATATAAACTAACCTAGCAAATAAACCTTTATACATTTTTATAGTTTATTTCTTGCGTTACAAAATATGCATATTTTTTACCTCCCTTGGTAAGGGAGGTATAGGGATTGTGCCAAAAATCGCATATCGAGATTTTGGTAAATGACCACGTTTTAAGGTCCCTAGAATCTAATTTTAACATTTTCACGATGATGTCTGTTTGTATGTATGTATGTGTGTGTGTGTGGGTGTGGATCCTCTTTACGCTCTAACTCAAATACTATCGTAAATTTTGAAATCATGTATTTATACCTTATTCTAATATGGAAAGAAGACATTAGATTTTGGTGGCAATCGGATAACCGGAAATGGCAGTTTACTTGAAGCTCAAGATAGTTTTTCTTCAAAAAATACCTTTAAATGTATTTTTTTTGCAATTTGTTATTATAAAAATTAAAGACTATTCCATTTTCTACAGGCTTGCTATAATACTTTTTCTATATATTCTATGGATAAATTTATAAAGTAATTTAAAAATTATACCCCATAGGTAAATGGCGGGAGGTATTGTATTGGTCACATCAGATTTTTTATATTTTTCGTTCATACTGGACGAAATTCAAATGCGTATCGAAAGAGCTTACATTTCGATACGTAATTTGTACTTCACGCTACACTTGGTAAAAGGGATGTATAGGGATCGTGCTAAAAATCGCATATCGAAATTTTGGTAAATGACCACATTTTTAGGTATGACCACATTTTTAGGTCCCTAGAATCAGATATTATTATTTTCACGATGAAGTCTGTGGGTGTATTTGTGTGTGTATGTGTGAGTATGTGTGTGTGCGTGTGTGTGTTTGTGTGTGTGTTTGGATCCTCTAGACGGTCTAACTCAAATACTATTATTCAGAAAAATTTAAAACCATGTATTTCTGCCCTATTCTAATATGAGAAGAAGCCATTAGATTTTAGTATATATCAGATAACCGGAAGTGGCACTTTACTTGAAGCCCAAAATAGTTTTTCCTAGAGAAATAGTTTTAAATGTTATTTTTTCACGATTTATGCATTAATACTTTTTCTATATATTTTATAGATAAATTTATGAATTAATTTATTTTATAAATCCCGGAGCCTATGTTTTATAGATAAACACAATACCTTAGTTACACAGTTTAGATTTCACAATGATGTATGTACTGACAAATAAATGTCACCGTCACAAGAATTATCATTTCAAATTAATAATGATAACGTTTAAAAAAGAAAATAGTAAATAAAACAATAGTATATATTATATTATTTACCAATACAAAGGAACATAATATAGTTCCCAGCATCATTAAATACTCGTATAAATATTATGCATTCAAATTAATAAAAATTAAAAGGCGGGAGGTATTGTGTTGGCCACATTAGTTTTTATTTTTATTTTAGAAGGTTGGTACCCGATGACATTTACATATGTTCATAAATCAAAATTGACATGAACTTTCAAATAATTGAATAAATGTCAATCACTAGTTACCAACTACAACATTTACACATACAAATTTTCTTAATCAACTCGGTTTAATATAGCAGTTTTAAATATTTTAATATATAATAGACGTAAAATATAAAAAATAGTATGAAGGACTTATTTATAAGACTTCTTTCGCACTTTTTTTGCTAGGGCTCGTTTTCTAAATTTTAACGCGTGCAAAAAAACATTTCATAAAACTCGTTCTTTAATATACATGCCCCGGCAAAGTTAGGGGAATACCAAAAAAGCTCTGATTTTCAAAAAGTATGAATCAACTGTCTTTCATATTTGTGTTGGTAATTCTACATCTACAACAAATGACGATATACCACCTAAATATAACCATCTACTAAAGATTGATTATCAGTTATCAAGGTGTTAAATATTGCTTAGTCTTTAGTTTTATTAAATATGGGTATTTAATTCGTGTTCACTGTAGATCAGGGTTTAACAATTATTCCTGCTTTTGTTGTCATGTCAATTCCAGAAATATAATTTTCCATTTTTTAAAAATTATTTTTCTACCCTAAATACAACATAAGCAGAAATGTTTGTTAACCATTGACCTATAGTGAACAGAACACGAATTAAACACCCATATTTAATAAAACTAAATACCGAGTAACATTTAACACCTCGATAAATGATAATCTTTAGTGGGTGGCTATATTTAGGTGTTATATCATCATTTGTTGTAGATGTTGAATTATCAACACAAATATGAAAGAGGGTTCATACTTTTTTAAATACATAGCTTTTTTTGCATTGCCCTAATTTGGGCGGTGTGTGTACTATTGCCTATTGATACAGATGCTCTACAACTTTTATTTGGAGCATTTTTTTTTTCTAAAATAATTAGGGAAGCAAGGAATTACGAAATAATGATTTTACATATTAAGATTATTTGGTACTCAGGTCAATATTTTTATTTTATTTTCACACATTTGTATTAGAAATCTAACATTTTTTTTATTTAATTTGAGTGAGATACGAATTTTTAAATATTACTTGAAAAATTTGAATTTTACCGGCTGTGACGTGGGTGGAGTTGATGACATTTAGAAATATTATAGAAATAGAAAACCTGTAACAAAATAAAACTAACACAAACAAGACAGTTGACAACGCCCAACGCGTCAATGCCAGAAAAAAGTGTTTTTTATTTAGGTATAGTTTTAGGCGTAAAATTTGTCATCAGTCCTTTGTACGTCACAGACCACGTGATGTCTTTTTAGCGCCTAAATTAAATGTAAAAAAAAAATACATTATTTTGTATTTTTACCTCCCGCTATACCTAAATAAGGGAGGTAATGTTTTCAGTCCAAAAATTCGATAGTTTTCAGTGAATAAGCACAAATTAGGATCCTCACAACACGTTTTTACTATTTTTACAATGATGTGTGTGTGTGACGATTTTTTCTTCCTCAATAACTCTTATATTCTATTTTCCGTATTTAAGCTTTCTGCATTCGTATAAAGTTGATTAGATTTTGGGTAATATTTGACAAGCGGAAGAGATACTTTACTTGAAGTCCATAACAGTTTTTAATGAAAAACTATATTAAAATATAATCCAAAACGTTTCAATTTTAGTATGTAAGACTCTTATATCAAGGTAAACAGCATATTAGATTTTGATTAAAATTAATATGGGTAATCTAAAACTTTTGAAATTTGATATTTAAGACTTTTGTATTAATGAGAACGACATATTAGATTTTTTCTAAAATTGATAAACCGGAAGTGGTACTTTACTGGAAGCTTTAAACAGATTTTCTTGAAAAAATATACTAAAATATGACCCAAAACTTCTCAAATTTGGTATTTCAAACTCGTATATAATTTGAAACAACATATCATATTTGGACTATGATAAACCGGAAGTGGTACTTAATTTGGAGCTCTCAACAGATTTTCGGAGAAAAACAAAATATAATCCAAAATTTCGTATTACAGACTTTTCTATATATTGGAACAACAAATTAGATTTTGTTTACAAACGATCACCCGGAAGTGATACTTTACTTAAAGCTCATTGCTATTTTAAACATTAAATTGGCGGGAAGTTATTTATTGGCCATATCAGATTTTTTTAACATAATCAACAATGTTATAACATTTTTTACGTTAAATTTTACTACATTAGAATACTCCATTGAGTGGTTGATTCGAACCATAAAATTTCCAAAAAAGTCTAAAAATGATGGACGAAGCACTGACCGGTTTATTATAAATAAAATATACAAAATCCAATATGCATCTGTAGCCTAAACTACGTTACGCATGTGTTAAGAATAGAAACATATTAAAAGGAATTTTCCTATTTTTAACTCTGTTTCGTTGTCTAGAGAAATAATGCTCGATTTTGAATTTGCGGGGGTTTAGGTCATTGGCGTACGGAATATTTTTAAAAGGGAGCACTTAAGAAAGTATGTAAAACTGGTATAAATACTGGTTGACATATATAATTTTTATATGAGGCTGTAAATAGTGTTTTACAGCATTCCTGGCTAAATATGTAACAGAAATTAATTGGAAAATATTGGCAGATAAAACATATTTACTTTTCATCGTAAAATAAATAAATATAGCATTACCATTTTTACCTTCACCTTTGGGTAAGGAAGGTTTTGTAAAAAAAATCGATGGCAAGTTTTCAATGAATAAGCACGTTTTGGGGTCCCTAGAGTACGAATTTACTATTGATACGATGACGTATGTATGTGTAACAAAAAATTTTCATTCGATAACTTCAATACTACAATTCGAAAAATTATAATTCTTTCACATTTCTCTTTTGTACGTACATATGAAGAGTTGATTAGATTTTGAATATAATTAGTCACCCGGAAGTACCCTAAGATTGAAGATTTTAACAGTTTTTCTTGAAAAACCGCTGTTAAATATCATTTTTTGACATTTTATCTTATTATAGATATTGAAGAATGTTATTCTTTACACGATTTAATTACATTTTTTTATATTCAATGTATTTAGAGGTAAAAAATTATAAAGAAAAATCTTACAACCTATTCTGCTACAAGCTGCACTATGGAAACTGTTAGAATATTCAACTATTACTAATTAACAGATGTCAGTGTCAAATAAAATTTACAAAATATCTTCGTGGAATGATTGTACAAGAAATATAGTGTAACATTTTATTTATATTGGTGAAGTGTAAAAATAAGAGAAATATTATTTATTAAAATAATACGTTTATTAAACGATAAATAAGTAAGGTTAAATATTAAAAAGATAATAAAAGTAACTAACACTATGATTAAATAAATATAAACACTAATTTAAGACTAAGAATATTATTAAATGCTTAAACACTAAGATTATTTATTTAAACAATATTTATATCACTATATTTATTTATAACTACATTTATTTATATAGCTACATTTATTTATGTTAACAACTCGTAGAATGTTTATTTATATCACCAACTTCATTGCTCGTTGCTTCTATATATCAGACTATCCCCCTATTGTCGTTCGGACGGTATTTATACAGCCCAGCGTCATTTTGGAACCTTCCGACGCCACAGTGATACCGAGCATCATCGGTATGGGTTATTCCGTCGCCGTAATCGCATTCCACCGGTAGCGGCGCTCGAATACTCTTCAGTCAGTGGCGCACGTTACAATAGAATCGTTTACAAGAAATTTTCTGTGTGGAATTTGTACAAAGTACGTAGAATTGACGGAAGGTATTGTGCTGGCCACATAAGATTTTTTTACTTAAAATTTACGGGTACAGTATTTTTTCTTAAAGATGTCCGAATAAGGTCATCTGGATCATGAACGAATTAACAAATTGGCATACATTTATCTCTGTCATTTGCAAAGACTACAAACGTGTGCGATAAGGAAGAATATATATAACACATATTGTTTCGACGAAGTTAGGACATTCCATTTTAAAACGATGCTTATATATTAATGCAGATATATTACCTTGATTCATAGCCGTACGAATAACCTTATTTTCTGTAAGTGTCACAGACACTGGCATTGTGTATCTTATTTTTCACATATTTGGTTTTACATTTCTAATAAACTTACCAGTTGTTATTTTTGAATACTTTTACTGTAACATGTATTTTTATAATAATAAAATAAAAGTAGTATTTTATGTACCCCCCATAAAAACTAAGTAAACGACACTACTTAATTTGACAGAATGGGTGGAGCTAAAATCTTAATTCATATAGTTCGTTGATGACCTTGATCGAACATCTTTAAAAAAATTATTGTACCTACTAGATAAAAATGCTGCAATTCAATTTTTTTATGCATGTACCATACAAAAATATGGATATAGTACAGTTTATAATCATACAGTATAAATGGAAAACTTATTAAAAAATATATTACTCGTCATTTTCAGAATACACTTAATCAGAAATGTACGCAATTATACTTAGGTATAATAATTTATATTCTGTTTGAAATTACAGATAAGCTATCGACTGACGTTTTAATTATTAGAAGTTGACTAATATCTTTCTAAAAAGGAATGTATATGTATGAATGGTATGTATGCATTTTGATATGGTAATCGATATATAATTGATTGAATGACCTACTAATTATTATTGAATGATATTCATTCCACTTATGAAAGTGATATAGGTACGTTTATTATTGCGTTATAAATTGCTGTATCTCCTATTTTTGAGTTATGCCCCCCAAAACTTATAAGGTTATAGAAATTGTACCCATTTTCAGGAAAACGGATGTATTTAGGTTTTGAGGGCTATTACGTGACTGTAACAAAGACTAAACGTATTTCTAATAGTGGTGGGATCCGGATAGTTTCGGATCCAAAAATATCAGGATATCCGAATAATTGAATGTTGAACTATCCGGATCTCGGATCCAAATCTCAGTATCGGATTTTGGATCCGGATTTGTGCATCGGATTTTGGACCTGGATCTGAGTATCGGATTTTGAATCCTGATCTGAGTATCGGATTTTAAACCCGAATCTGAATATTGGAATTTGGATCCGAATCTGAATATCGGATCTTGAATCTGGATCCGAATATCGAATCTTAGATTCGAATATGAGTAGATGTGTAATAAAAATAATACAAATTTGAATTTTTTATTCACAATTTATTACATAGGACTCTATGAAAGTATAAATTCTTTTTTTTACATTTGCACAAACTACCTGGCTATTTTGGAGGGGTATTATAAAGTATTATAAAATGTATTACTGTTTGTTTACTAGTGTTCACAGTGCCCTGTAAAGATAAACAGGCCCACTATAACGGTTTGAAGTGAGAATTTGAACTCAATTTCAGATGTTAGCCTTCACATTCAAAATGAAGAATCGGATTCAGAATTAAAATTTAGATCCAGATACGTAAACAAAATATCGAATCCGGATCCAAGTCCAGATCCGGATCCAAATTCGAATTAAATTTTAAAATATCCGGATCCTCGGATATCCGATGTTCGGATATTGAAGCGGATATCCGAGGATCCGGATATTTTGAAATCCGGGTTCTCGGATCGAAGTTTTGTTGGATCCTCACAGCATTACTGTCTAATACATTTATTTTCCATTGGATATCTTTAATACTTGTCTGGGACATATATAACCCATAGGGACTCAAAGGGTTAACGGGTTTTGATCCAAGAAGATTCATTTATAAATATGTATATTAGTTTTTCCTTGCGCAAAAGTTCCTAAATTATTTTAGGTAAAAATACTTCAAATAAATGTTGTATAAAATTCAATTCTGCATCTTATTCAATAATCATATTTTATTTTCTAAGTTTGTTAATCGAGTAAAAGGCAACAAACTAAAACAACTTTACCCTCATATAAACTATAGTTAAATAACATAAACTACACAAAAATCATCCACTAGACACTAGACTAATTTATTTTTGAAAGTCCAGCTAATATTGAAATATTTTTTTAATTCTTTACGGAAATTTCGTATATCGATTGAATTTACATTCTATCGGACCATGAATGCCTTGTATATAAAAATAATTACAATTTTTTTTTCCAAGACTTCAGATACAGTTTAGACAGCATTTTTTTCTGATTTTGCTATACTTTGGTACAGATTTTCTGTTTCTTAATATTATATTTCTTTCTTATAATATACATGTTTACGTACATATGTCAAATTTTGAATTCTGCCTAATTTTCAAAGTTTTTTATCTTTTC
Organism: Harpalus rufipes; assembly: GCA_951394225.1. NCBI lineage: Eukaryota > Metazoa > Arthropoda > Insecta > Coleoptera > Carabidae > Harpalus > Harpalus rufipes. The sequence goes on along the minus strand of OX596288.1, from coordinate 9,170,442 downwards.
CAATAGATTCCGTCTCAAGCTTCTTTTTGTTTTCATCCATTTTCCTAGCTTTTCTACAACTACCCTTGGCTCTTAATAGTGTTTATCTGCTGTCAACTCTTTTAATTATATCATATTATGTAGTCTGCCGTGGTATTCCCATTAGAACAAAATGATTGACGGTGAATAATTTTTCCTATAATCTATGTTTTAAATAAAAATCGCTAATGACTCGCCTTCTTTCATGAGATTTATTTTAGTTTTTGTAAACAACTTAAAGGAAAATGGTATTATTTTTGGTATTAGACTAATGTAAACTCCAAACCAAATTAAAGTTACTCCGCATATTACGAGCCCAACCCCAAATGTACTCGTACCCTCTGAAATAAATATATTAACAGCAAGCAGAAATAAATTTTTAGGTTACAATAGTTAAGACTATATTTGGGCATTTTATTTTATGTATTAATAAAGTGTACTGGATTTAAATACAATGTTATTAACTAAATTTCTCAATTAAACAATAATCTACGGGCAAATATATGACAAAAACAAGTCCCAAAATTTTTCGTACCAACAGTAAATAATACAATATTTTTGTTAGTATTATCTATAAAACTGAGGGTAAAGGTAATTGACAATATACTCAATTAATTGCCATCTTAAATTTTCGTACTTTAATAAAAATTATTTGCGAATTATTAAAGACGAAAACATTTGTCACATGCAGACAATGGTTTATTTGCAAATTATTATTAAACCTAAGAAATTTTATTACAAGCAATGTATTCAAGTTCTATACACTCTATTAATACACCATACTAAAATTTGTTGAATTGGCGTAATAATCATAGTATCCAGAAGTTTATTTATTCTTGTTTTAATTGTAGGTGGTACTTTAATAAATAAATATCACTTTGCAAATAATTTTACTAAAAAAATCAAATTTAATATAGTAATTAATTGAATATATTGTCTTACTTACCGTTGGAACTAAAAAAATAGCAGGTATCTGTTGTCATATATTTGCCCGTAGATTATTGTTAAAATGATTAATTTAGGTAATAACATTATATTTAAATCCAGTAGACTTTATTAATACATCAAATAAAAAATTGCCCAAATATAGTCTTAACTATTGTAACCTAAAAAAATTATTTCTTCTTGCTATTAATATATTTCATAGGGCACGAATACATTTGGGGTTGGGCTCGTAGTACGTTTTAAAGAATATTAATAAATTAAACTTTGTGCAGAGTTTTTGTTAAACACCCTTAAGTAATGATTCGCTATCATAGATAATTTTTTTTTTATATCCCTATTCACTTTTGAATAGTTTATATCTATTACGTAAAACCACTTCCCAGAGAGAACACTAGAAGTCACTGTTGTGATCTTTGAAAATAGAGAACACATAGTAACAATATAATTATAAAACAAATGAACTATTCCTTTCTTCCAGGAATTATATCCAAGTGACAGGTGCGAAAAACGCTAAACTATTCTGCATTAAAGACAAATCATTATTCGAATCGAAAACCGAGACTGAGACCTCGACTATAAAATCCAAAGATGTCCCTCAGCACAAAAGTCTCAGCCATCTACCGAATCTGGGAAGAAACCAATCGAGGAAGAAATTGTCTCAAAGCCATTCACAAATGATTGCCAATTTGCCTAAGCAGTATACGATAAATGTTATTCAGTACAAGATTGATTTTCATAAATACACCAAGCCTTTGCTGATGTACAAGAAAAGTTCGCAAGTCCTGCCCTGGATTTTAACGGGAAAGTGAGTACGAAATTTTTACAATTGTAAACCCTTTGACTTACGGTTTAAATGTACATATGGTCGTTCCACGCAAACAACCTATTTACGTCATCAGAAGAAACTTATATGTGACAGGATTGTTTTATGGTCTGATTGTTGCCTATAGTGCGAGTCAAAGTAAAATAATATGCTTGATTACGACAAAGAAATTTTGATTACTATAATGAAAATGAGTAATTATACAAGAGAGATTATAAATAATGTCAGTTTATTGAAAAAAAATGATTTTATTGCTTTTATTTTTTTAGTATTAATCAGGGGGGACCTAGAAAATATTTCACATAAAGGCCCAAGAGTTCTAGTTATACCACTGTACCGTAACGGTTATGTGCTATAAAAATTACCTCATTATACAATGTAGCGATACCATTATTATGTTTTTCTGCTTCAAAATACGATATAAAATTAGCCACTAATTCCTGACTTTGCCGAGATAACGCTTTCATGCCAGTTTCAGTACTCAAATAATCCAAATTAACACGAAAATATTACAAAATCTTTAGTTATAATTGGTCAACCGGAAGTACCCTCATTTGAAGGTTTTAACAGTTTTTCTTGAAAAACGCTGTTAAACATCATTTTTCACATTAAATGTTATAAATATTAAAGAATATTTTATTTTTTATACGAATTGATTACATTTTATACTTCGTATTCAATGGATAATAGAGTTAAAAAATTATAAAGGAATTAAACTGTGAACCATGGAAACAACTACTATATTAAGAAAATTCTACTTGAAAGATGTCGGTGTCAAATGCAATTGACATAGTATATTTGTGGTATAATTTTACTAGAGAATCCTTTGCTAGAAACTTTGTACAAAATACATCGAAGGCAAGGTAATGTGCTGGCCACATCAGATTTTTGTTCAAAGACTCCGAATTCAATAATAAATCAAATATAAACATACAATCAAATTGTTAATCGTGTCTAACAGGAGCATAAAAAAGAAAAATATATTTAAATGGTTCACATCGAATAGTTTTATTTCATAACGTAGATACTAAACGTAAATTTAATTATCAAAGTTTTAAAATAATTCATATTTTTTGAAAACATTTCAAACATTTGGGGAATTTCATATATTTCGAAAGTTGACGTAAATCGGTTTATGTCGTAGAACGACTATATCAAATTTCACCCCCAGATAAAAACATATCTTAAAATTTCACTGTTACAGTATCGTTGTTAAATTATTTATTTCTTACAGGATAAACTTACCTCTTATGACCGACAGACATGTTGTTCAACTATTAATATTTTTTTTTGTTTGTTGCAGAATAACTGATTCTCTTTTCGATAATTTGTTGATCTCAGTGATCGATGAGATCAACATCAACGGTCTCGCAGATAAAATGTATCGTGCTGAATTTGAAACATTTTAACTTGTAATTTTTTAATAAAATATCCACTTGGCTATACTGTTATTATTATTATTATTGAGGGTGAGTGAAATAATTACATATTCTGAACTTTAAATTTTATTATTAAATATGTATTATAATTAGGTATATAATATAAATTAAAAGTAACTATAAATATAATGTGACCTTACAAATAAGTAAAAAAATATTAACAGAAATTCGAATAAGAATAATGATTTTGTGTAAGGCTCATTAACAGGAATAATTCGTATCTATTCAAAATTAGGTGTTCCTACGGAGCTTGTGGTTGGATCGAAATCCTCCACAGGATATGTCAATCCATAGAGTGCAACGCATGCGCCATACGCGCAATTTTTCCTGGCTGTCTTCTTATTATGTCCTAGACAGAAAAAAAAAAACCCCTATTAATAATTATTATTATTAATACATTACCCAACAGGCTAACGCCCAGTTCTAGGGTTAAGAGAAAAACATTTAAAAGTGAGTAATAAATTTATTTACAACTGTCAAATAATATACCCATAATTCAACCGTTTTTTATCAATTAATGACCTTAGTTACTGTTGCTAATTGAATAATATTGACAGTTCGATGGAATATTATTCAATTGTTATGTCAAATTCAAATCTTACCCTTCAAATAGTACAAATTAATATTTTCTTCTTAAGCTTCAAATGTAGCTGAGTTGTAGATATAAAATTTTCTACTAAATGTCAAATCACTTTATAACTTTGTTACAACAAATACCCAGTAATCAACACTAACTACAGTTTTATGTTTGTAAACAAATAATTTTCTAAAATGTATTGAGTTATTTCTGATTTTATAATAGTACAGTATGTTATTATTTGACAGTTATGAATAAAGTATAGTATTCTATTCGCATGTAATGGCTATTACTTATTCGAATGATTTACATTACTCGCCTTCTTTCTCAAGAGTAATAGCATACATTGCATGCTCATTGAATAATATACTATTATATACAACCGGTAAATAATGTTAACTTTATTCTTATTAAAATCATTACTTAATGTGCTTCATTATTTACCGAGGGAAATAAAAATGACAAGTACTCCCTAGGGATATAGTGATTCAAGGTCATTGACAATGCTACGGTGCTACCTAGGAAGAATTTTATTTTCTTAATGTTCAATTATTAACTCATATTTATTAACAGATGTGTCGAATATTATCAATTATATTTATTTTAGAGAAAAATATGATTAGAGCCTTTTTGTTTTCATATTTTTTTGATAGATGGCGTATTCTTCTCTCGTTCTTTCATTTGTTAGTTTGGTTTGAAGTTTGTGAGTTTGACCTAACCTAAAATACTATCATATTGGTATATATTTGGTGGTAGATTAAATATTGAGAATGAGAGACGAAGAAAGGAATTGTGTACACCTCCAGATGTAGCGGAACCAGCACAGAATGTAGTGTTAAATTTGCTGCCCGTAAAATCGAGAAAATTATATGAAAAAGCTTAGGAGGAATTCAGTGCTTGGTGTAAGGAGAAATGTGTAACCAACTACAGTGAAAATGTTCTGCTTGCTTATTTTGATGAAAAAAGCAAACGTCTGAAGTAAAAAAATTAAAAAATAAATAGTTTGTTTTCGTTTATAGGCATGTGCTTCATTCTTACTAGTTTTACATGCTGTTATTGATAGTCTCTTTTGTTAAAAAACGATTTTTCCGTTTGTATATAAAATGTTGTATATATCAAGGGAGTAAAGTTCGTCATTATTTGCCTCAAGCGATTGCATCCCTCGGGCTACGCCCTCAGGATTCAAACTTCGCTCTCGACGAATAATAATGACGAACTTTACTCCCTTGATATATAAACTACTATTATTATCTCTGCATATATAAATATAATCCAAATTTTGTTGGAGATTTAAACAATCGTTGATGAAAGATATGTTACATAATAGTTTTAGATCGTCCGCATATAGCAAGTGCTCAATGTCGATATAAAAAATAGCAAACTGTTTTCTTCTTGGACCTAAATAATACTTATTTTCTTACCTTTTCCATAATAGGTTACGCCATCTAACTTCGTCATATAAATGAAAAGAATTTGATGTCCTGTTCCTGTCATCGAATATTGAACGTAATGCGAGTCTTCTCTCATTTGATTTAAAAGCATAACGGGGTTTAATAATTCCGGGTTGCGGGGAAGTTGTCTGGCCGGTTTGCGGGGTTGTACTACTGGAGCCGGGATTGCTGTTTGATCGGATCCTCCTAATACTCGACCCTGCATAATGTGGGACTGTAGCAGCGGCTAAAAACAACAAACAGTGGAAAATTTAGTTTTTTAATTAAAAAAGTTTTCCACTCTATGAATTGTTAATTATTACAGAAATGATTGTTAACCTTTGACCTATAGTCGACACGAATTAAACACCTATATTTAATAAAACTAAAGACCGAGCAATATTTAACACCTCAATAAATGATAATCAATCTTTGAACACAAATATGAAAGACAGAGGGTTCATACTTCATTAAATACATAGACCGTTAGTATGAACAATTTTTCAAATTTCACTTCTGAAACGAATTTTTAATTGAATATATTATAAAAAAAAATGTAATGATGCAATTTTTGTACCATTCAGATAATCTATATATTTTGGTAAAGAAATATATTGAAAATTAAAACTTACTGGTTCTCCATCGCGTCCATCATACCAAGAGGTGAACAATTTGTGCATAGCGAAACTAGCAACATGAAGCCAAGACACGTCTTCTTCTTCTTGTTGCTTTTCTCCGTCCACATCCATCGACAAGTCTTCACTTTCTAAGCTTGCGACGCTAGTAGTTGTAGGTGTAGTTGGACCCGGAGTAGGTATTTTGGTCAAAAATAAATGCTTCAAAGCATTTTCAGCTGCAGATGTCTTCGCGGCTGTTTTAGATTTGCCATGGCCCACATGTTCGACACCCTCGACTGTTACGGAGGCAACGTAAGTTTCGGGATCAGTGGGAAACTGCTGCCTTGCTGGGTCTTTATCCAAAAAGGTAAATTTCTGACCACCAACTAGTTCATTCAGAACCATCAATGCATTCTTTGGAACTAATATCTTGCGAAGACGTTTATTGCGTCGACCACGTTTTTCTTTCTTAGTTATTTTGCCTAGAAAGGTGGAAAATGATTTTTTTTTAATTAGGTGTGCGTTATGGAAGTTTTTAAAGGTTTTTTTAAAAAGGTTAAAGGGTCAGAAACACTAGTTAACATTTCTAAACAGCCTCAACAAATATTATTTGGAGGTCTACATTTAGATTCAAATTTGCGCAGTGATTTAGTCATCATACAAATAAGCGACATATTTTTTTAAAATTTGTTAAATATTAATAGAACTCAACAAGAACGAAATTAAGACTTCTGTGACGTCATCTATACGAAGTAATATAAGCAACGAGAGTGAAAGAAATACAGCTTTACTTAGGCCGTTTGCACCGATGTAATCATAAGATAACTTTGCTACGTTTAACTAAAAGTTAAGGTTCACCTAAGTTTAATTCTATTGCAGATGTAAATTTTAAGTTCTACGTATCTAAGAATAGATTTTGATTAAAAACTCAACGTTTTTTTTTATTTATGTAATACAAGAAGGCAGTTAGTTTAATATTTATCATTGAAAAAAATATATTATTTTATTATTATTTATTTATTTAATGTTATTATTATATCAATAAATTCATTATTTGTAAACATTTCAAAACGTAAGGTTTTTGTATACAAAATGTGTTAAATAAGTAACAAACAAATGTATACTTTGTTGACATTAATTTAACTGTTTAACATTGTTACATTGTTTATTTTCAAATAACCACCTAGAATATTTGAATAAAAAATATTTCTCATATTTTTCAATTATCGGTATTTTCTCGATTTTTTTCAAATACATTATTAAAAAGTAATACATTGTGGAAAAGAAAAAAAAGCCGGTTTATATTTTACTAAAATAAATCTTGTAAACCTGACTTTATAAAAAATATCTACTCTCTTTTATTAAAATATTAAAAAGTAATCATATAACTTTGTATAGTCGGTAAGTGTGAAATATAAAATATTATATATCTGCTTTCTAAATCGGATAAAGATGATACTTGCCAGTGTACATAAGAATGACACGAGATGTCACGTCATGTACACTGACACTATAGTAAAAATGAATAGACAGAAGACGCACGTAATCAACATAAAAAACCTTATAAAATGAAATATAACTTGTAGAAATTATTGGATGTTATTTATTTTTAAAAAAGAAGAAAAAAAATATTATTTCTAAGTCAATCGTTGTTCCTTTTACGGAATATAAAATTATTTGAAATAATTGTAGTTTATTTTCGTACCATACGTTGGCACTACTGAGAATGACCCTGTTATGTCAAATAATTTTTAATTGTGCGCAATCAACGAAGGTTTGACAATCTGGCCGCGTTTTATTAAAGTTTTACCCTGTACTTGAGCAATAATTTATAGAATTTTCGTGCATACCTTTGAAGGACAACGTCTTCTTTTTAATCTCTCCTCCATTTTCCACTTCCATTTTAAGAGGTTGTTCCGCACCATCTACAGGATTTACAACGTTTTGTTGACTTTGTTGCTCGGCTAATTTTTTCACTTGCTCAGTTTTTAGTTGAGCCTGAGCCTGTTCAAGTTGTTTAAGTTGTTCAGCTTTTTGTTGAGCTAAAAGTTTAGCTTGAGCCTGTTGTTGTGCCTGTTGTTGTGCCTGTACTTGCTGAGCCTGTTGGTTAATCATCTGGTTAGAAACAACACTAGGTGTATTGCGGTCCCCTACGTTGGTGTCGTTCTTGATTTCCTTTTTCAGGGCGGACTTGAGCGGTGCTGGCGGTAAGGGCGGCTGGGCCGGTCGAGTGAACAGCTGCTGTGGCTGGGCTTGTTGTTGCGGCTGTTGTTGTTGTTGCGGCTGTTGTTGTTGTTGTTGTTGTTGTTGTTGTTGCTGTTGGTGCTGCGGTTGTTGTTGCTGTTGTTGAACTGGTAGAGGAGTGGGCCCTTGCGCACGGGGCCCTGAAGGACGTGGACCAGAAAGGCGGGGGGCCTTCTGCTGGTACTGAGTACCACACAAGATTTACCTTAACGGTGTGCTAGTCATATAGGCTACTACTATACTTTAAAGGTATAGCAGTAAGGGATGGTTTTACGTGTAGACGTGATGAGGAGGATTTTTATTCCTGATGGGGATGATGTAGTAAACCCAGTAATGGGTGTGCCAATTTTATTCATTTTTAACGTTAAAAATTCAGAAGTATGTATGTATGAGCCCAACCCCAAATGTATTCGTACCCTCTGAAAAAATATATTAACAGCAAGCAGAAATATTTTTTTAGATTACAATTGTTAAGACTATATTTGGGCAATTTTTTATTTGATGTATTAATAAAGTCTACTGGATTTAAATATAGTGGCCGCTAGTATGAACAGTGTTTAATGGTGATTAGCGAGCATTTGACTAGCATTGTTTTATCTCTGTCAATCGTTTATAGATTATTTTAGAGATAAATACTTCAAATAAAAGATGTGTGCAATTTTTTTTCCATAACTTTTATTTGAAGTATTTTTCTTTAAAATAATAAATAAACGATTGACAGGGATAAAACAATGCGTCAAATGTTCGCTAATCACACTTAATCACTTGTTCATACTAACGGTTAATGTTATTACCTAAATTAATCATTTTAACAATAATCTACAGGCATGACAACAGACACGTGCTAATTTTTTTAGTTCCAACAGTAAATAATACAATATTTATGTTAGTTTACAAAACTGAAGGTAAAGAAAACTGACAATATATTCAATTAATTATTATATTAAATTTGATTTTTTTAGTAAAATTATTTGCAGTGATATTTATTTATTTATCTACAACAGTGCGCTAATATGAAATTAGTACACCAATTTGAATGTCTTTATGAGAGAGTGTCATAATGACACTCAGAGCCATTAAATCATCCTTACGTATTAATAACGTAGGCTACGAATGAACATTTCAATGTTTCTCATTATATGTCAAAAATGAAATGAAAAATATATTTTAAGATCAATTTAAACTGTTGTAGATAAAATATTGAAGGATACACATTTGATATAGCCTAATGAAACTTGCGTGATTAAAACACTCGGCTCATCGCCTCGTGATTTAAAATCACACGCGTTTCATTATGAACACTATATCAAACTTGTATCCTTAATATCTATAAAGTACCACCTACAATTACATTAAAAACAAAAATAAATAAACTTCTGGATGCTATGATTATTACTCCAATTCAACAAATTTTGATATGGTGTATTAATAGTGTATATAGAACTTGAATACATTGCTTATAATAAAATTTCTTAGGTTTAATAATAATTTATTTGCAAATAAACCTTTGTCTGTATGTGTCAAATGTTTTTGTCTTTAATAATTCGCAAATAATTTTTATTAAAGTAATAAAATTTAAGATGTCAATTAATTGAGTATATTGTCAGTTACCTTTACCCTCAGTTTTAAAGATAATACTAACATAAATATTGTATTATTTACTGTTGGACCGAAAAATTTTGGGACTTGTCTTTTGTCATATATTTGCCCGTAGATTATTGTTTAAATGAGAAATTTAGTTAATAACATTGTATTTAAATCCAGTACATTTCATTAATACATAAAATAAAAAAAATGCCCAAATATAGTCTTAACTATTGTAACCTAAAAAAATATTTTTTCTTGCTGTTAATATATTTACTTCGGAGGGTACGAATACATTTGGGGTTGTGCTCTTAAAACCTATTTTATATTTATGTTATATTATTTATTTATAATTGTGTAAATTATTTATCCTATTCAGTAAAAATGGGTCTCTGTAACATAGTCAACATTTAACTATCTTAGGGCCGGTATTATGGTGAAAATGAATAGGCAGAAGACCCGTCATCAACATGAAAAAAACCTTATAAAATGAAACAAATTGTTACGTGTTATTTATTTAAAAAAAGAAGAAAAAAACAAGTAACGTATATATTAATGATATTTACAATTATTACTAAGTCAATCGTTATTTATTCTACGGTGTATAAAATTATTTGAAATAATAGTGTATTTTCATACCATATGTTGGCACTACTGAGAATGACCATGTTATGTCAAATAATTTTATATTCCGTAAAAGGAATAAGGATTGACTTAAAAATAATTGTAAATTCATTAATATATTCGTTTCTTAATGCATAACACCTAATATTATCTATAAGTTATACTTTATTTTATAAGGTTTTGTTTTCAGATTGATGACGTGTGTCTTCTACCTCATTTTTAATATACAGGGTGATTCATCGGTCTGTTCTTTTTCAATAACTCGAATATTTTACATTCCATAATATTTAAAATAATCGAGTTATTAAAAAAGAACAAACCGATAATATAACACCAAAACCGATCACCGCTATTATTTACTTAATTATTATATTTATAAAAAAATGCTATAAAACAAAATTGTAGGAGAACAAGGGGGACAGATATCCCATTAAAGAAAATATTTTTTTAAACCAGTGGTTCTCAAGTTACAACACAAAGTTATATTTTTTTAAATGGAATGAAATATATTTTTTAATCCCATTCGATAGAGTACATATTTTTTCTGAATTCAATCATGTGATCCTTACATAACAACATATTGAGAATAAATCAATTGAAATTTAAATAAATTTGATTTTTATAGTTATTTTTCAATAGGCTATGAAGGAAAAGCAATTGAGCTTAAATTAAAGTGAAACAAATATTTGTTAACAACGTTGTAAACAGTGTTCTATTTGCTTTCTATTCTAAATAATTCAAATTGGCAAATAGCAGTTTTTGCTTCTCATACATAACCTACTGAAAAATGACTATAGAAATTATATTTATTTAAATTTCAATCGCATGTTTTTCAATATTAGTATTATGTAAGGATATATAACAAATTCATAGTTGAATTCAGAAAAAATACTCTATCGAATAGGCATAAAAATAGCTATTTTTAGTACAAGTGAGCAAAGTATGTCTTTTTCTCACGCGTCCAGAAATTGGCCGCAAGAGCGAAGCGAGTGAGCCAACTGGACAAGTGAGAAAAATACATGCTCACGTGTGCTAAACATGATTTTTTCCACAATCTTGAAATACAATTTTCCCAAAAGAATAAAACATTGTACTTTGTTTATTAATGAAAAACTCAGAAGTACATTATGTTTACAATTTGAATTTAATTAACTAAAAATAAATACAAAAAAAATATTCCATCATGTAGAATGGTGCTCAGAGTATGCAACCAATTATATGCTTGTGTAATTTGCTCACTAGTGAAGAACGTTATTTACTTTGCTCACTTGTGAAGAAAAATATTTACTTTGCTCACTTGTGATTAAATATGCTACTTTGCTCACTATTTTCAGTTGAATAAGAATGAATTTTGCCTACGAGTGTGGAAAAACATGTATAATCCACTGAAATATATACTAATTGGAACTCGCATACTCTACCTATGAAACAATAATGGGTGGTCCCGTTCGCGCACCCTCGTGTCGAACCGAACCTAGCCGAATAATTCGTATCATAGATGAACGCTTTATTTTGATGTTATGCTTCATTTTGAGGTTTGACTGAGTTGGTGTTAGTGACAAATAATTATATTTTATATAAAAAGATTTAACAAAAATTATATTAAAATCGACATTTACATAATCCATTTTATACATATACAAATGTTCATTTTAATTTAATATTTCTTCAATGCCTTATTAAAATATTGGTGCAACAGGGCATTAATTTTTTTTAGTGTTCTCAGTTTTTTGTTTTAATAATTTTATTAAATTTTATATTAAATCTTTAAATAAACACTACTCACAGCCAGCTTCCAATAGGCCTTCACAGTCACGGTACGTATGCGCATTTCAGTTAGTATGTATTTCAGTGGTATAATACTATTTTAAAAACATATAACTTTGTGTTGCAACTTGAGAACCACTGCTTTAAAAAATATTTTCTTCTTTAATGGGATGTCCCCCTTGGTCTCCTATAACTTTGTTTTATAGTATTTTTTTGTCACTATAACAATTAAGAAAATAATGGCGGTTGTCTGCGGACCGCCGGTTGAGAAATGTGGGGATAGAGCAGGGGTCTTCAACCTTTTGTACTACGCGAGCTACTATTACCTACCAAGTTATTTTGGCGATCATATTGATCATTTCCGAAATACATCAATATTTATATAATAAATGCAAATAAACTTATTTATTATGGAGAAAATCAATGTAAAATTTGAGATTGCTCTGACTTCGCAATAGGCGATGGAAAATAAGATTGCAGCGCCAAAGTGGAACTAATGTTAACGGGATAATTTGACATTTACTAATTATATTTATGCATTAAGTGTATAATATTAAGAGATATTACATATGTAAACGTAAATATTATAAACATAATAGATAACACTTGTGTTTATGCAATCAAGAAAATGTCACGTGTATAATTTATCCCGGCAACTATAGCTCCAAAAATACCACCAGATGTCATATTGCTTATTTCCCATCGCCTATACTTTCATAGTCAGGTTGGTATGATGACGTAGCTAATTGCAAGCATTGATCCAAATGATCATTTGTAATTTTATTTCTTAGCTTGTTTTTTATTTTTAATTGTATTAATTGAGAGGCGAGTCTTGTGCTAGTGAGCTAGTGTTAAGTATATTTTTTTAGTAAACGGCTCGGTGTATCCAATTTACCATAAAATAACGAAGTAGCTGAAGAACTATAATTTTCTATATATTTTTTGCAATGTGTTTTCCAAATATTCGTTTTTTTGTCATAAAAATGGATTTGATATTTGGAAACATAAGTTAATAATACAATCTATATATATAGAAAAAAAAAACTTCAGCAACAAAACGCCAAGTTAAATTATAAGGGACATATTTACGCAATTAATAAATCTTAAAAAAATATTCATTGCAATTCATTTTGTAAAAATTTATTGAATATTTGTTTCTAGTGTCATCATCCCCTATCAAAAATACAAAATCCTTTACAAATGTCTCCTCAACTGACTTACAGGTACACATAAAATACAATAGCCATTCATCTACCCCAAAATCAAAGGAACTAACACACTCATTCCATTTTACACACTTATAAAATATATAAATATATTATAAGTGTATATATTCGTTTGAACCGATTTGGGTGCGCGATTCATCTATTTTGATTTGAATTTCTGTTCCGGTTCAATATCTCTAATCCGGTTTGTGAACCGATTCAATTTGGGTTCAGTTAACTGTTAATTTTCATTAAAATTTACACGCAAATAAGGAAACAGCTATTTTTCGCGAGTGAAATATTCGCTTATGGTTATTGTTCGCATATGAATTATGAATTTTCGCGACACATTATTAGCTCAAAATGACTGAAGTAATGACGTCACATCCTGCGAAATATTTGCAGAAGACGCATATCATCAACCTGAAGAAAACCTTATAAAATGAAATTATTGGGTGTAAAAAAATTTACTAGTTTTAAGAAACGTATATATTAATAAAATTTACAATTATTTCTAAGCCAATCCTTATTCCTTTTACGGAATATATTATTTGCAATAATCAGTAGTGCCAACGTATGGTACGAAAATCAACTACTATTATTTCAAATAATTTTATATTCTGTGAAAGGAATAAGGATTGAATTAAAAAATAGGTTCCCATTTAAAATAAAAAAGTTGTATTCCGTATTTTGAAAACCACTGGTAGAAAAAAAATCTTTTTTGCTCATTGTAATAGTCTAGTAAAATAGAAATTGTTTATTAATTTAACTGACCTCGTAGTTCTTATAGATCTCGGGATAGCAATAGTAGACAAAATAAAATGATCAGCCTGTATACGTTTCTTACTACTAGCATTTTCTAGTTTTTTTTTTTTTTTTTAAATAAATAACATCCAATACTTTCTATAAGCTATATTTTATTTTATAATATTTTTTTCAGGTTGATGACGCGCGTCTTCTGCTTATTCATTTTCACTATAGTCATTTCTTTAAGCCTGGTTTATAGATTGCAGAATAAGGAATGGAATAGAATAGGAATTTTTAAGACCATTTATAGATTGCATTGAATAGATTAGTTCGGAATAGAATGAAAACACTATAGTGTCACTTTTACACTAAATTAACTAATTTATTGGTTATTTTTTCTTTTACTAATTTCATTTAGAACCGAGTAAATAATGTCATTGTTTGTTTTTGCTAAAAATGATAATATTTCTGCAGAAGAACTGTTGTCCACAGCAAGTTTTTAGGTTAGAGGATGAGCCAAAAGTAACAAAGTCCCTCCAATCACACGAATATTAACGGAGCAAGCCGAATGGAATAGAATGAGAAATAAAATTTGGTTATTTCCTATTCTCTTCCATTCTGTGCAAGTATAAATGTTTCCATGCATTTACATTGGTTTATATTTCTATTCCCTGTGCTATTCTGTTGTATTCTATGTAATCTATAAATCAGACTTTATTTTATACCGTTCAATTATTTGCAATATATAAACCAGGTTTACGTTCTCGCGATTGGATAAGACGATATATGACGTCATTACTGTAAACATAAGCGAACATAAATAGAAACAGTTCGCGAAAAATCGCCTCTAAATTTCTGAATTTTTAGTTTTATCAGAGTTATTGAACCGGTTCAATGTATGCAATCCGGTTGATTTCCACTTTTTTTTATTTTCAGAAATGGTTCAAGTTCCGGTAAGTTAATTGAACCTTTTCTAAAAACAAAAAAAGAATGAAAATTATCCGGATTTCCGGATCATTAATATTGAACACATTAAATATAAATGTTCAAACTTTTTTATTTGAAATCATTTTCTCAAATCATTCAAAGTTCCTATTGATCTGGATACAAAGAATGGCTCTACATCTACCTATATCCCTACGAGCACTACCCAGGCCTTGTATAGTCTACTATATTCCGCAGACTGGCCTAATACAAACAAAACGTATCAGTTTGCTCCAAAAACAATCCCAACACTTGAAAACATATTTTCCCCTGCATAAAATCACTTAAATCTATCCTATTCGAAGTCTAACTTTACCTGTCCCCCAGATACAAAGTTCTGCTGGATTCCTTGTGCTGGCCGTCCACGTCCCATCCCTTTGAGAAACCAAGTTTTAAATAATTTTCATACTAGAAATCATATTTCACTTACCATTATTAAAATTTGGTTGTCCGGAATTACGGCGAGTATTATAAGACATTGTTATATTGTTTAAAACACTTCACTTCGCTTGAAACACAGCGTCAAAAATGGTTGACTTACACCTTTCGATGAACAAACGGAAGAGGAAGGACTCGCTGGTCGCTGAATAACGATTTGATGCGCAAGATGTGACGTATTTTCAGCCAATAGAAAAACGGAAATTGTAGTAGGACCAATCAGAATGGAAGGTTTGGTGATGCGCATTTCGGTTTATACACTTTAGTTTGGGTTATTTTCAATAGATGGATAAAATTTTATATTTTATTTACCTCAAAATATTATTAAATAGTTATATTTAACATATATAAATGTTTAACAAACATATTAGAAACAGAATTGCTCAGGGAAAGGCAGCAAATTTAGTTGAACATTTCGGTTTGTTTTACTGCCAATAGATGGCAAAAGTTAATAAAGTTTTAAGTGAAATACGTTCTATTTACTGTTATATTGTTGTAAAATATAATTAAATACTTATAGTTATCATATATGATTGTTTATTGCACATATTACATATATTTGTTTTTTCAAATTTGTTCTATGTATAAATACTATATTTATTTGCTTATAAGTGTATTTCCCCGTAAAAAATATTGCATAAAGCATATTTTAAAGCAAATATGGGTAAAATAGGAATCCTGTTTTTAATGGTTGTTGTATATAAGTAAAATATAAGCCTTATTTGAAAAGTGAACGCTCTCTTACGTCAAAATGACGTCATTCCAGCGTGAAAACATATTGCAAATGTCAGTGTCATTGTGTACTGCTATACGTGTCAAAATTTCGTGTAATACTTAAAAATAAATAACCACAGTGCTCCTATTTTTAATATAAGAGCTTAAAACACCTATACATATCATAAAATTTCGTGTATAAAATTTAATATTGTCGGTAAGCCGTTAAAATTTTTTCTACCACTTATCCAATCTTCTGCGCATGATCCGGAACTTTGAAAGCATGGAGTTCAAAACTAAACGTGTCAAAAAATTATCTCATTCACGTTTTGGATTTCGAGAAGCGAACATCGTATCATGCCTGCTCAAAAGTTAGATAAACAACACTCGTTAAAAATATTAAACATGGAACCTACTGGGGTTTCCACGAACTCTCATCAACAATTGATGAGCGATTATGAAAATAGTGTAGTGAGCAATGAGCCTATTTTGCGGATGAGAGATATCCCGAAAGTAAAATGGTTCACCGTGATTATATTGTGCTATGTGAATCTCATAAACTATATGGACAGATTTACCTTAGCTGGTGAGTGATACTTGTAGTTTTTATTTATAATTTGGCCTAGTTTTCAAAGCAACACGTGGGATCACCACGCCCCCATTTCGCCGGTAAACTATTAGAAAAGTTACAGGAAGTATGTCTGTACCTACAATTCATGTAGCAATAGTCAAAACTTTTAAAAAACGATAAATGTATTATTATTTTCGCAATAAATTTGTTCAAAATCTCTGGGTTGGATATGCAAGAATCAAGATATTTTCGCGCCTTAAAATTTTGTGTTTTGTCGCCAAACAAAACTTGGCAAAAATGATAAAATATAGTTATTATATAGGTGTTACTAAATATTCGCAATCATACCTACAGTATTTCAGTAAAACCGACGTTTCGATCATACTTTCGTATAATCTCATAATTTTTTGGAAATACCTACTATTCAAATAACTCAAATTATTCCAATTTTTCCCGTATATTACCTGCTAATACTTAGGGAATTCTTTCCTGTAATACCTGGAATTCCCACAAATTCCACATTAAGTTAGAAAAGGTGTTACAACTACCTACAAAGTACGGAACTAAAAGACAATTGAATTATAGTTTTGTGCATTCCAAATTTTAGAAAGTTCTTATAATGTATTTAAAATGTTTCTTATCTAACTAATATATTTTAAAGTCTATAAAGTTAATAGTTTTTTAACTATTTCATTAGTCAGAAAAACCAGAACATCATAAAACATTTTTTCGTATATCGCGTTCACAAAGTGAATTTTGTACAGCTGTTTTTGTCAAAAACAGTGTTACAATGAACAATTTTGTACAAATATTTTTGGGAATTTTTTAAATTGTGAAGTTGGTTACTTTGTCAAATAAATATCTTTCCTTTTAGTTGTCATATTATGTCATTACACATGGAAAATTACTGAAATTAGATTTTTTATAATGAAATATTTACATCAAACAGTAAAGCACCCTTTTAAATTGAAGTACAAAGTATTTATTTGTCGTTTCGTAACATAATAAATATAAATTTGAACTGTAACCCAACTTGTAAGTAACTGTTGTCAAAATGTCAAACGTCAAAATAAATTAAATTTCAAATGTTTATTGAAACTGTCACCTTTACCAACCTTGATATTTTAATATTTCTTTCAATAATAATTTTGAAATAAAAGTAAATTAAAGAGAAATAGGAAAAAGTAGTATGAAAAACACGTATTATATACAGGAGTAATAAAACTCAATCAATATTATTTTTGTCAATAAATAATTTATATGGGTTGTTTTTACTTGAACCCGCATATTTGTTCATAGTTTAATTTTTAGTATTTTTCTTCAAAAAAAAAAACTGAATCTTATAAGTATCAAATTATGATAACAATTCTTATAAGAATATCAGAGAATTTGTCTTTTTTATGACTCAACGTAAATCCAAGTATAAATAAAGGGCTTAGAGAACAATACCATGGCAACGTACGGTTTTGTATGCAATATTGTCTGTTATATCTCAAATACCATCCATCATAATAATTTGAACAGATGGGTAGATTATTCGGTCTCCCAAACATAGTATAATATAGTAGGGTGCGAATATGTGGCTATATTTTTTACACCATTTTTTATTAGTAGGTTCACACAATGAATCGTAATACTTGAGCTCTTGAATTTTTTGGCATGGATATTGCGCATCTGTTTTTTGACATTTGATTTTTGGCAGTTGTTTGACAACATAGGCGTAATATTTACGAATAGTAAACTTCAATAATTATACGGTGGCATACGTTAAATATTAAAAAAACGATAGAATACCCCATTTTAAATACTTTTATTGAATCAATCGTAGAAAAAGTATAGTGTGTAACACATGTGTGAAGCCTGTTTTACATGAGAGTGGTTGCGCCACTCGTCTACGGCTCGTGTGACAAATTCCACTCTCGTGTGAACTTGAGAGTGCACATTATATTTTATTTTTACCCAACTGCGCTCAACACCTTTTCTGGTAGCTTGTAACTTTCAAGTAAAAACATGGGAACGTATTTTTCGACACTGTGGCGCTATCTGTTGCAAATTGTTTAATGAATTGTACAAAATGTTTAGGCGCGCAACTGAAATTTTTTAAAATGGTGCATCATATGGTATCTCATATTTAGCAATTTTTTGTAAGAAAAGTGTATGAGTTTCTGTGAAACAAAAATATTAAATTACAATTTAAAATTTACATCTTTATAACATTTCCAAAATTGTAGACAGATATAGGTATGTAACTTTTAAGAGAAGTTTAATAGTCACCATAGAAATTTTCTATCTTCTTTTGTTTCTTATTTATTAGAGAAAAATTGTTTAAACAAATTTTGTACCGGTTTTTGCGTAGAATAAAATGGCGTAATTAGAATTTTTGAAAATGTTATAGTTCTCGAGATATAACACAAACTTATATTTTTTTAAATGGGATCCTATGTTGAAAATAGCCTCATCTTTTTGCTAATTTTATAAGCTTTTCAGTGATATACGACAAGTCTACATTCTTTTCATAACTCGTGAAATAATAACTTTTTGTCTTTTTGTGGCTAAAATTAATGTTTTTTACCATTTAAAAGTTGGCTATGAAATAAAAAATTGAACAAAAGAAATGTGAAATACAAATGGTAATGAATGAAATATATCCATTTCAAATGAATACAAAAATAATAAATTTGATAATAGAAATTAAAACTTTAATTGTAACAATGCATTCATATTTCAAAGCCAACTTTTAAATGATAAATAAACATTCATTTTATCCACAAAATGGCAAAAAGATGAGACTATTTTCACCATAGGATCCCATTTAAAAAAGTATAAGTTTGTTTTATATCTCGAGAACTATAAAATTTTCAAAAATTCTAATTATGCCATTTTATTCTACGCAAAACCGGTACAAAATTTGTCTAAACAATTTTTTTCTATCATAATAAATAAGATATGAGATATTTTCAAAATTAGCGAAAAACGAGTTTTTACCTGTACCTCAAAAACAAAAGAAGATTGAAAATTCCTATGGTGACTATTAAACTTCTCTTAATAAGTTTACTTTGGAATGTGCAAACGGTTTTGCTCTATCGTTGATATTTCCTGAAATACCTTAAAAAATATCGAAAATGAGACATTCTGTAATTTATCAGACAGAAACTGAAGGAATTGTACTGAAAATGATAAAATTCAATTTCGTTCCAAAGAAGATGTTCTCCTGTCAGAAATTGCATACCGAAACCGAATAAAGAAATAAGGAAAACGGTTTGCATTAGTAGGGAAAAGAGGGAAACTTCTCCTGTGCAAACTAGGAATATTCGTATAGAGACCAAAAAGGACGTTAGCCAAAATTTAGTGTATAGAATGTAAATTCACTTATATGTTTGACACAACTTCAAAATTTCATAATGAATAAAAGTTGTTTCGTATTATAATAGTATTTGTTGCCCATTGTTACTTAGAAGTTACATACTCTAAAAATAAAATTGTGAGGTTGGAAATTCCTAAATTATGCTAATTATATTCAGTAATGATGTTTTACTAATCTAACTAAAAAAAATCTATATTATTTATATATTTAATTTGGGCCATTGATTTACACATTACATTTATTTATTATGCTATGTTATTGTACGTAGATAAGTATTTCAAATATTCGTTGGTGTTTTTAAAGTTAAGCAAATGCGCGTATAGTTCGTACTTGGATGGGTGAACAACACCTGGGAATACTTGAAAAAAAATTATTGAAAATATACATATATATTATATAAAAAAAATCGATAAGTATATTTATAAACACTTCATTATTTCATAGACGATACGTTATCTTATATTTAACATCCAATAATTAAAAAATCAAGGTCAATATAACTACACAGAGTCGGTATAAGAAAAAATGTTCAATAATTTTATTAATATATTTCGTCATTTAACAAGATAATTATTCCACACCCAAAACTAGGTCGAGTTACAAGCTTAACATTACGATTTTTGAATTGTGTCGCATGAATGAAAAAGCATCTGGGCACACCCATTAATGGGTAATAATCCATGAAGAAAATCTCCATAGAATTCTAAATCATTCGCCGGAAAAAATATGCCTACGCCTGTGTCCTTATTAACATTTTTCTAATCTTGTTGTCTGCCCGGAGGGCACGTACACCCATGGACATTAGATTACGCATTCCAACGTGTCTTGGAATATATTTAGGAGACGTACTGCACTGCACTACTGAACATGTGGTCTGTCGGGTGATGGGTTGGATGCTTGAAACTTAAATAGTTACAGACACAAAACAGAAAGTTAAGGGGTGAAAAAAATAAATTAGGGGTTGTAGGTAGACGAAGAGGGTAAAAAAGCATAGATAATTGTTGGGGCTATTCAGAAGGGTAGATACTCGGGGAAAACAAGTTACGTTTTCCATTTATAATCAATAAACAAAATAGTATATTACATTACAAGTCATGAAAATGTTTCATTGCAGAAGAGGAGGCTTGTTTTCTTCAAAGCCTCCGAGTCAAGCTAAGACATTTTTATGACCAATACCTCTCTTAGCGAGAGGTAAAAATTACAACAAAACATCACTTAATTTTATAGATTTTATTTGATAACTGATAAATGACAGGTGATATTCAGCCCTATTTTGTAAGAAAGTTGTTATTTCTTAGCAACATTGCTATAGCAAATAACCAATAATAATTGCGAACACTGAATAAAGCATGAAATTGACAGGCATTACATTTGTTTCTATTGCTTAGTTTTTTTAGCAACGTTGCTAAGACTTAACAACTTTCTTTCAAAATAGGGCTGATATCTTAACCAACGCTATTTTTATACGCGAAATGAATATAAGTAGTATAGGTAATATTTGTAATATTATCTATTAATTTAATTAATAATTTTTCACTTCAATAGAAATTACAAATAATAATTAAAATGAATTAAACTAGCTTGAAAGATATTTTTGCGGTGATTTTCAACATTTTCATACCTAATTTCTGTCGTTATAGAACGTGCAAAATTTTGTTTATTGATTCTAATGTAGAATTTTATGCTCTACAACATTTATTTGAAGCATTTTTACCTAAAATAATTAGGGGAAGCAGGAATTTACGAAAGTATGATTTTACATGTTAAAGTCCTATGTTCTGGTGTTGCGGTCAAGTTTGTGTTAGGTATATCTCGAAAAATTACCGATAATTTTTTTCGCACGCCACTGGATATACAATAAAATATAGTCAAATTTTTTTACTCTGTCGGGTACAGTAATAAAACTATAAGTGAACTATAAATATCGCAATTATGATAAAGCGGCATATCCTTTATTTTCTGCAGTATAATACTGTTTGGAATCGGCCCATATTTTTGAGCCGCTCTATTCATGCATTGAATCAAACATCTACCAGGTATGTATAGGAAAATAGCCTTACAGTCCTTTAACATAAATGAATAGAGCGGCTCAAAAACATGGGCCGATGCCAAACAGTATTATACTACAGAAAGTGAAGGATATGCCGCTTTATCATAATTGCGATATTTATAGTTCACTTATAGTTTTATTACTGTACTCGACAGAGTCAAAAAATTTGACTATATCTACCTTTTTTACTTGTAACATTTTTCGCTATTACTGATGGTTTCAAAGTAATTTCAAGATAGAAAAATCGACTAAATTCAGTTTTCCGCCATTATCTAGAAACCTATGAGAATTTTTAGTAAAACGAAAACACATCTTAAGATGATCCACCAAAAGCGGACATGTGCCATTTAACCGTGGTCCCAATGGTATGTCCTTCGATCCGGACATTCTGTATTAATGCATAAATGTTTCATCAAACAATTGCGCATCCTATATGAACACTTTTCGTTATTGGAAGAAAGATTTTTTTTTCTGGAAATACTGTCAGTTAATTTTTACTTTGTGAAGTACCCTCTTATAATATATTTATAGATGATAAAAATGACATATATTTTTAATTAAACTAAAGTATCTAACTTAAGATACAAATACTTCTATCTTTGATAAAATTAATTGAAACTTTTTATCATATAATTAAGTCCGGTACTTGTTAGTAAACTAGACACTAGACAATTCAAAGATAAAGTATAGTATTGAAAAGAAAATAAATATGATCTGGTACATGGTGTTATATGACATGAACGTGTGTTGTCCCATGAATTTCGGATTAACAACCCCATAAATAATAAGAGTGTGTGTGTGCATCAAGATAAATGACTATCCAACGCACAAGGGAAGTGACACCACTAAACAGACGCCCTCAAAATGTTTGAAATATGAACACAACGAACTACGAGTACATTTAGCTCGGTATCAAATTTGATGGTTATAATATATTGTATGTTTGATGTATCAAGCTGTGATACTTGCAGTCAGTTTTGGGAAGGGTGAACATAATTATGTTGTGTATCTAATGCATTTCTTAGTATATTATACAGTCAAATATCTCTAAAAATGGCATTCCAATGTGATGACGTCATCTAGTTAATTTATATCAGCCAGGTAGTGAAGCCGATTGATCTAGTTAAAAGTCCCTAGCGACTAAAGCGATTTGCTGCTATTTTGGCTCAAAATTTAAACAGCAATACGATGAAAAATAGGTTTATCGTTATAAAAAAATTCAACGTAAAATATTTATTAAATAAAATATGTATTATAATTACAAAATACAAAATGATTGACTTTATCAAACAATAAATATGTACGAAAACAACTAACCTCACAACCAATTCTTTTCTTTTTCTTTCACGTAGTATTCTAAATAGTTGAAAACCCTTTTCCGATTCTTGCACCAAGATCCACCAACAGTTCGCCATTTGGGCTTCAATTGCTAATACATAGGCCCATAGACCTAATGAATCGCACTACTTTGATAATCTAGGGACTTTTAACTAGATTTAAAGTCCCTAGATTATCAACGTAGCGCGATTCATTGGGCTTGTGTATTAGCAATCTGGAGCTAAAATAGTGGGTCTTGTCACTTGTATAATTTATTTTAAAATGCCTTTTTGTTGTATAACATGTTGCAAGACTATATCTGCAAAGGATTTTCAACTATTTAAAATACTACGTGAAAGAAAAAGAAAAGATATTTGGTGAAACTTTATAAGAAGAATTGATTTGTCCGTCGGATCTGGCAGTTAATTGTGAGGTTAGTTTGTTTTTGTATTTATTGTTCGGTAAAATTTTATATTTTGTAATTTTTACGTTGAAATTTTTTCAATTTTATAAGAATAAAACTATTTTTTCATCGTATTGGAGCCAAAAGCCAAAATGGCGGCAAATTGTCGTACTTTAGATTTCTAGTTGATAGAGCCTGACATACTCAAAATTATGGACTCCTAGCAATATTTAAAAAAAAAATGAAATACAATTTATTTAATAACAGGTATTTTTTAGATTAGTTAATATAAATTTTTAATAATAATTGTAACTAGAGATATTAAGAGCCATTTTCATAAACAATTATAATTTTAAATTAAAAATAACATGTCCGGTATATAATGTTAATTATTTTCATTATAATTGATTACAATAATAATAAGAATTGATTACAACAATTAATACATTAAGAAAACGTCTTTGAATGCACAACTTTTCATATAATTATAAAATAGACTTAAATTTGATTATGAGAAGGGCCTTAAAAAGCAATTTACTTGCACTAAACATATAAATAGTAGGTACGTCGAATTGCAGACTGAGCAAAACTGTCAGTGTTTCGCATTGATTTTAACGGATTATTATTTTTTTGGCGATGAAATAGGTCCACGTTTAAATTCATTTTTGATATTATTTGCCGTCATATCTAACACATTCAAAGCAGTATAAATACTCTCTAAAATGTAATATTCAAAAATAAGTACATAGGAAATATAGAACTGAGAACTCTAATTAGGGAACATTATACCTATATTTCTCTTCTTCAAACTATGCAGGAGCATTCAAAATAATTTCTTTACACAGTTTTGATATTTTTTTACCGCTCAATTTTAGGCACACATGTAAACATACAAACTATTCATATAGCTCAAGTTACGCCATACGGACACAAACGCTGCGCAAGAATAAAACAATCAAGACAAACATGTTGCTAAAAACTTAAGTGATTTCTCTATTCATACTCTGCAATCACGTGATCACAATAGAATGTCATTCTAAGAAAAAGCCGGTTTCACATTTTTTAAAAAGTATTTTAAATGAAAGTTAATGTAATATTTTTCATAGTAATAAAAAAAATATTGCTATTTTCGTAAATATTAAATGTCATGAAAAACAACCCCTCCCCATTGATGTGACGTCGGAATACATACAGCACGTCATTTATAGCCTATAGGAAAACAGTTCACGTTATTTATATAAATAAAAGCAGGCGATAGTTTGTCATATGTTAAACTCTGGAATCACATTCTGTTTCAGATCACGTGACTTTTTCAACATATTAGACAAATTCCAGTATTTAATTGTAAAATATCTACTGGATATTTCGTGATATTTTCAAATATATGATTCATTAAAGAACAATATCTTTTAAAATTTAGTACTTAGATTCTTATAAAAATTCTTGCTACAGCCCCATATGACTATATTTCAATATGTAAACAATTTATTAGTTAATGGGGTCTTTCACTATTTTTACATTTTTTTGAAAATCATTTCATTAAGTTCAAAGGTCTATTTTTAATGTAAATGATAAGTTTTCTAATTTGGTGGTTTGGTACTATAGTGGAAGCATTCAGAGAAAATGTTTCATTTTATTCAAAAATTGTGCTGATCCTTTTAAAAATATTTTTTTCTAAGTTCGTCTCTGTGTATTCCTTCATCAGCAGTTTCGTTTACCAAACATTATTCTGTCATTCTTTCATCATTATGTTGTCATCAGCTCGAAAAAAGTTTTTTAAAGACTTGAAAGATATTGAGTAAAAATTAACGTCTTAACTTTTAAAGTGAGTTAAGATTTCTGGTCTGATTAAGGTATTGAACGGTAAAAGGAAAAACCAAAGATAGCAGATTGCTTTCACCAATATTGGATTTCTATAGAATGGAATGGTGTTAGCACTTTTTATGTAATTAGAATCCATTTAGGGTTTGAAAATCCACCTGTTTCAATAAATATACTTACCATAAATATATATTAATTTATATAATGAAATGCTCCAGCAAATAAGGATTAAATTTCATGCTTTATTCTGTCAGGATAAAGAATGAAGTTTGTTGTATGACATTTTATCATCCCTTGCTACGACTTTTAATTAGGGAAAAATGCGTTAAAATCCTGAAAAATTTCAATACTCTGGGGTTTTTAATTACGTCACTTCCTGTTCTTATTTTAGCCCCTGACAATGTGGTTTCGATATCCCTTAATTACATCGTTCGTTCATCCCTTTACAGGATTCCGCAAAGGGTAGAAAACATTGAAATTTACGATAGCGTTTTTTACGTAGTATTAAATACAATATAAAGGTGTTGAATTTTAATGGACCCAGCAAATATCTTGCTTATTTATTAAGTTAGTAATTTCTTTCATATAACATGATTTATACAGCAACATGTAAGCTACTTGATGACGGATGTACATACCTGATACCACTTCCGGTTTATTAGTAATTAATATCAACTTTGAAATTTCAAATGGGACATACTATATTTTTTTACAAATTTGAAAAGTACATCAAATTTGCTTTACAAACATGTAAAATAATCCATATGTTACATTATTAAAAAGTAAAATGGCGCGCACTTTTTTATACACCTAGTCGAAAAGAGAATAGTGAGCCAGGACTGTGGCTTGAAATAAAACAATTGTAACCATTATTATTAAACGAAATAATATTTTTTTTTGTCAAATATTGTTTAAATAAATAGTCTTAGTATGTAAGCATTTAATAATAATCGTAGTATTAAATTAGTGTTTATAATTATTTAATCATAGTGTTAATTCAACCGTGTTTTATCAATTAATGACCTTCGTTACTATTGCTATTGGAATAATATTGACAGTTCGATGGAATGATATTATTCAATCGTTATTGTCAAATTCAAATCTTATAACAAATACCTAGCGATCAACGCTAACTATGTTTATGTTTGTAAACAAACAATTTTCTAAAATTTGTTGGGTTATTTCTGATTTTATAATAGTTGTAGATAAAGTATAGTATTCTATTCGCATGTAATGGCTATTACTCACTCGAATGATTTACATCACTCGCCTTCCGGCTCGTGATGCAAACTTCATTCTCATGAGTAATAGCATACATTACATGCTCATTCAATAATATACTATTATTATCTTTATCTTAATAAACTCTTTTTTAATTAATAATATTTCTCTAATTTTTTACACTTCACCCGAATAAATAAACGTTACAGTACTGAATTTTACAAGTACTTATGTATTTGAATACAGATGTGAGGTGCGACAAAAATAGAGCGACTGTATAAAATCTTATATTTACTTTAAAAAAATATATAACCAGAAAAACAATTTATGAAAGAAACTTAAATTAGACAAAAAATAAACAATGTTACATATTTAATACTTTAATAATTATTTATAATAGATTGCATTCGTCGTGGCATCAAATTAAGTAAATTATCAATGATTTTGTGATTTATAGATTTTCATGCATCCGTTATAATTTTAAATAATTGCTTGGAATTATTAATATTATTCCTTGCAATATTTTTGCCAATGGTTTCCAACATATTTTCAATTGTTTTAAAGATCAGGTGACTATTACTCTTTTTTCTTGCATTACTCTCACACGGTTAAAAATAGGACAACGCGGTTTCAAAATATTAATTCAGCATGAGATTTTCTTTCTTATTATGTATTAGAGAAATTTCTTTGGAATTGAAGTTGTTTTATTTGTAAACCACTCAAAAACTTAAAAAAAGGAAGTTAAATATTATTTTTTGACATTTTACGTTGTCATAATTATTAAAGAATATTTTATTTTCATTACGATTTGATTTTTTTTCTTCATTTCATATTCAATGTTTTTGGATATAAAAAATTATAAATAAATTAATTTTCATAAATCTTGCAACCTACGCTCCTGCAAGCTCACCATGAAAACAATAAATTTTATTAATTGACAGATGTCCGTATCATGTACAATTTGCATATAGTTCATGGAATAACTTTACGGAAAGATAATATTTTGCAAGACACTACCGTATCTGTGAGTAATGTGTTGTTCATATCAGATTTTTTTAGTTTAATTCATATTTTGGCACCAAATTTACTGGGCCTTATTTGCCCCTGGGTAGTAGGATAAATAAAGCTTATATATGTTAAAAATAAATATAAACAATAAAAATAATCTTGTTCCAGAAATTATAAGGTTCAGAGTAATTGAAGCACATAAGCAACATAGAAAATTAAAGTTTAAAATAAAATTTACGATTGTTTGTCGGAAGTTTTTATAAAGTGTAATATCCGCAACAACTTCTGATTTACCTTTATATTATCGTTATCTATAAGTGTGTAGACAACCACACATTAATATAAATGTGATTTTCGGTAGATGGGCCTACGCTGGGCATTATTTGTCTCAGATATCTTATATTTCCACGGCAGTCACTATTATTATAAAAATCCGTATCATTTACCCCATTTTTCCACTTTTTAGGCTATCATTTCATCCCTTAAATCCTTAAAATATTTCTGCGCAATTTCACCGTCATCAACCCCTGTTTTGCATTTTAAACAGTCCCTCCCTTATTCAGACAGGGACAGGGAAGTCATATGGTCTGATTTTGAATATATATTATGTTGACACAGTAACCCCTAGCACCTACTCAAAGGGTGGGTTCCCTTTATTTACTTCGTGATGAATTTTAAAGGGATGATTCAATGCTATCTATGATCCAAAACCGAGAACACAGAAAGGATTTTAACATTGTTTTGTTAGAATTGAAAGAATGTTTTCTTAGCTTAGAGTATGTTTACTTGTAATTTGAATATAGGCGACGTACGATGCTAGAAAATAGAATAACACTTGGAATATTTCAGAAATATTACTCCAAAATGTGTGATATTCTATATATGAAATTTAAAGGATGAATTTTAAAAAATCTATGAATAAAAACTCTGATGTGGCCAGCATAATACCTTCCGTCAATTCTGTGTACTATGTACAAATTCCATACATAATTTTTTTTGCAAAAGATTCTAAATTTTTGGTATTATGTGATTCCCTTTCTCGGCAACTGAATTCCATACTCCTGATAACAAACAAACCACATGAAATAAGAAAATTATGAAATTTTGAATGAAAAATTATAACACTTGTCAGTTATGGACATAATTAATTGCTGTCATTTTGACACGGGTCCGCATATCTGCTTGCCAAAGTCAGCAAAGTCATGTTACTGCACGCGCCCTATACATAAATTTTCTTGCAAAAGATCCTATATTTCCAGTAAAGTTATTTCATAAACAAACTATGCAAATTGCACTTGACACTGACATCTTCTTCTTTAGTTATTCCCATTCTTTAGGGGGTCGCTATTTTTTATTTTCTTCTTCCATTCATTTTTGTTTTGCGTGTCATCCTCATTCAGTTCCTTTTCTCTCAAGTCTTCTGCAATACCGTCTTTTCATCTTATATTTGGTCTTTCTATGTTTCTTCCACCTTCTATTAATTTATTCATCTCTCCTCATGACATGTTCAAACCAATGTAATCGTCTCTATTATATCTAAAAACTTCTAACACTAGCGTTACTTCCCTTATTCTTTCAACATTTACTATTTATTGATATTGACATCTGTCAATTTGAATTACCTGAATATATTAGCAGTTTCCATGGTTAAGTTAGCACAGCTGGCTGATATATGAAATTTTATACTTATTACAATCTTTATAATTCTTTAACTCTATATCTGTTGAATATGAAATATAAAATGCAATCAAATCGTATAGAGAATAATATATTCTTTAAGTTATAATAACATTTAACTGAGTTTTTCAAGAAAAACTGTTAAAATCTTCAAATGAAGGTACTTTCGGTTGACCAATTATAACCAAAATCTAAACATGTCTGCATATGGTTGTAAGGAAGGCGAATACGGAAAATGGTAATTTTTGGAATTCTAGTATTGGAGATATCGTTGACGAAATCGCGGTCACATATACACACACACACATACACACATACACACACACACATACACACACACACATACACACACACACATACACACACACACATACACACACACACATACACACACACACATACACACACACATACACACACATACACACACATACACACACATACACACACATACACACACACACACACACACACACACACACACACACACACACACATACATACATACAGACATCATCGTAAAAATAGTAAAATCGTATTGTAAAGACCCTACAACGTGCTTATTCAATGAAAACTCACCACCGAATTTTTTGACCAAAGACAATACCTTCCTTACCTATAGGTGACGGAAGGTAAAAACACGTTTTAAAGCCAGAATTCCAAAACATTTTTTACTAAAAGGGTTTGGACATAAAACTAAAGACAGTAAAACTCAGAATGTTAATAGTTTCACTATTACAATGACTATAAAGTTAAAATTAGATACAAATTCTTGTAAATGGATTCAATGTTAAAAGTATTTATGAGGACTGTAGCGCGCCTTGGGTCTGGCCCGTGTGCGAACGCCGGCACTGATTGAGCGTTCTAGAAATCAGAGCGATGACGTAATCGTCAGCGGTGTAAACCCATGCATCTAGACTTGTTTAATTACTTCCGGTGGCCTGATTCCTTTCCATTGGAAAATGGATTTCTGAAGAGATCCATAGATCTTTGCCGAGATCATGGTTTTCTGAAGAGGTCCATGGATTTTTGACGAGATTCTGGATTATTGAAGAGATTTTTGGATCTCCGACGAGCTTTTAGATTTCTGAAGAAGTCCATGGATTTTTGAAGAGTTTCATGGATCTTTGGCGAGATTCTGGATTTCTGAAGAGATCTTTGGATATCCGACGAGATCTTAGATTTCTGAATAGATCTATGGATCTTTGGCGAGATCTTGGATTTCTGACGAGATCTTTGAATCCAGAATATGCGTCAAAATATTGTAATAATTTATTTATACCTATACATAACCTTTTGTTCATAAAACTAGTTCCCTTTGTGGGTTCATTTGTCCGAAATTTTATGACACTTGCTCCGTCTCTGAAACATTGAGAACAGAATATTTTTATATAAAAATCTTAAATAATATTTTACTAATACGGCTCTGTATTGTGTAGGAGTGGGTATTACGTTGTTGCAAACTTATTGACTGATTTTTGATACGCATTTTCTTTATTAACATCAATTTATCATGGGAAAATTGTATTCACCGTTATTTTACAAGGAAATTACGGTTTGAAAAATTGTATGTAATGACTTCACACTTTCGAATTAGGGCACTGTATTATTATCTAAACATAATTAGCAATAGATAAGTCTGTCACAAGCAATAGTTTGAATTATCTAATCTATATATTGCTGGAATAATTGTATTGCAAAAAATGAAGCATGTCAATTAGTTCAACAAATTATCAAAATTGTTTATGACATATTTATAGATTATTTATATTTATTTAGTAATCCATTATCATATTACAATTTTTTTTTAGGAATGATATATGTGTCTAATATCTTTAGAAATATTTGCTATAGGTGACACATATTATTTATATTCTTTATATTGTAACAATTTTCTCAACATTCATATTGTATATGCTCGGAAATTTCCGTCCCCCTGTGGTTCGTATATAAGCACATTCTAGAAAAACTACATTGTGAAATTTTATTCTTTCTGGCTAAAATATTTGTACCATTATTTCAATGAAATAATCTTGCAATATGTTATTTAATCTTTGAATTTTTAATTATTATTTTAATCAATACAATCTCTGATAAAATTGATAAAATTTAAAACAAATATTTGCATATTTATCCTGAATAACATAATTAAGCAATATCGCATGATTTTTCGTAGTTATTTTTATCTACTCAATGAATATATAGATATTATGAATTGCTCTATTTTTATTGGAACTACTTAAAAATATTTTTAGAATATGTGACGTTCTATGATTCATAGCAAATAGGATATAAAAATATTTTAAGCACCAATGTAAGTATACACAAAAACAGGATATTGATACTTACATACAAAGTGTGTGTTATCTTCATAAATGATTTTGCAATAAATAATTAGTATTATTAAAACGTGGCCGCGTGCCTGAGTGTCTGGTCGCGAATCTGGGGAACCGGGTTCAATCCCGACGAGCACCAAATATTTCGAATTTTAAATGGCATAAAATTGACCCCTGTGGTACACTCTCCACGCCAGCAATGAGTGCCCGTGCGGTGACGCCTGGTAAACGCCACACGGTACAAATATGTTATCATTATGACGGAAATCTGTATACAAAGCATATTGGCACACCGAGCAATGGGTAATATGTCGTAATATATTTGTTTATATTATTATTTATAAAGGTTGTAAAATCATACGTTGGTAATTTCCTGCTTCCCCAATTATTTTAGGTAAAAAAGCTTCATATAAAAATTTTAGAGCTTAAAATTCTGCATCTGAATCAATAAATAAAATTAATTTTGCATGCTCTATAACAGCAGAAATTAGGTATGAAAATGTTGAAAATCACCCCAAAAATAGCGATAGCCATGGAATTGAAACATAAATTAACAAATGTTTGACGTTTTACCTGTCAAGTTAGGTTAATATATTTTTTTTAGGTATTATTTGTAATTGTAGGGAAATTTCTCGACTGTGTGAATTAGGTGTTAAAAATTACTCGAAAGTTCAGCCAAACAGCATTTATTCTTACTACCAACGTTTCGGTGCACCCATGCACCTTCTTCAGGGTAATAAGATCTTACAAGTTGTTACAATTCATGTACACAAAATACATTCGTACAAAACATTCATTTAATTTATTAAAAATCGTACTAAAATATTCAAAGAGCGTACACACAACCATTTGCTCTTTGAATTTTTTGGTACGATTTTTAATAAATTAAATGAATGTTTTGTACGAATGTATTTTGTGTACATGATTTGTAACAATTATTTGTAAGATCTTACTACCCTGAAGAAGGTGCATGGGTACACCGAAACGCTGGTAGTAAGAAAAAATGCTATTTGACTGAACTTCCAAGTAATTTTTAACACCTAATTATTTGTAATACCTGTTCAAGTGAACAATTATCTATTAATTAATTAATAAATATTTTTTCACTTGAACAGAAATTACGAATAATAACAAAAATAAATTCACCTAGCTTGACAGATAAATCGCTTTTATTCATTTTTAGTTTCATTCCATGGCTATTGCTATTTTTGGGGTGATTTTCAACATTTTCATACCTAAATTCTGCCGTTATAGAGCATTCAATAGTTATTTGTAAATCAAGTGCTGAAAGTATCTTTGTCGAACCAAAACGAAAGTTGCAGCCTGAGCGAAGCGAAGGTTGCAATCGTTTGTGTTCGACAAAGGACTTTCAACACGTGTTATACACACTATTTTTTCTACTCCTGCAAGATAAAAAAAAAGGAAATAAAGAATTATTTTTTAAAAATAATTTGACATTTATTTTCAATTTTTGTATTTGTGATGCGTATCTATGACAACAACAAACATTCTATACAACATTTGTAAGTAAAATTCATTCCTATAATACCGAAGCGTGCTGCAAAATTTTGCAGTACAAGTGCTGCAAAGAGTTACTTTCAACATGAAAAACAAACCAGAAAATTGTATTTTCAGAGCAGGAGTAGAAAAAATTAATTTTGTTTATTGAATTAGGTGCAGAATTTTAAGCTCTACGACTTTTATTTGAAGCTTTTTATCTAAAATAATTAGGGAAACAGGAGATTACGAGAGTATGATTTTACATGTTAATACTTCTATGTTCCGGTGTTGTGATCAACAATCTGTATATAAATGTCTAGTACAGTAAAAAAAGGCGTAAGAAATTTATAAAATTTGGATTTTTGAAATTTTTTGAGAAAATAGGGTGTAACTTATTTGGTTTCTTATTAATCCGGCCCTGTAATTCTTTATGAATGCCTTTTGTTCCTTATTTATTGTCTTCTACTGTCTGTCTACTGGCTACAAAAAAATCAGACCACCTACTGTGTCTAAAACACTGCCTAAATAAATGTGCTATCAAATTTATTGCCTAAAATTGTCTACTTTTATCTGATTTACTTTGTACATATTTTTTATAAAATGTTATTATATACACACAAAAAAAGAAACATTGAATACAGGGTGTGAAATAAATAATTTAAGTGTTACATAAAAGATTTAAGAATGTAAAAACACAGGAAGTAGTGTTTTAATTGTGTGACATCCTGTTTAGGACAAGACTACCACGTGCTACTATAAATATAAATATGTAACGTACCCATAAGTCTTCATATAAATTTTTATTTATGCATGTCTCATTTAATAGAAGTCGTAACTCGTATAGTTTTCGAGATAGCAGAGGTAAACTCATTTTTCTGTGACTTATTAAGCTTTTTATATCCCGTACAATATTTTAAAAAATGAATAAATAATCAATCATTTTCAATATCCACTAATAAAACTATAGACGTCTAACTGTCGATTTAATTGTTTTTCAATAGTTCCACTTAAAATCGCGAAATGACGTCATAGTCTTTGAGTGACAAACGACGCAACGAATGAAATTAATTCTGTCTCATCATCCTACAGTAATAAATTTCAATTAGGGGGCTTTATTTCACACAGGCCGAGAGAAGGGTGTAAATTTGACATTGCTTTTCACTCAGAAGTTTACAGTGTGTCAAAACTCGTTAGGGAGGATTGTCACTGAAAAATGACAAAATATGACACACTGAAGTATGAAATAGTAAATAAAAATAACGGAGAGGGGTTTTCATTTTTAAACCTTTTAAAATTAAACCCGTGATTAGTCGCGTATCAAGTTGTAATGTGATCACTCGCGTGTTAGATTTTATCTAACATTTGGATATTTTAGTTTATTCGTATTGTTGAAGAATGTGAATTAGATTTATTTCAAATACATATATTTATTCAGGTAGTTATTGCTACTATAAAAACATTTAAAAAAAAATCTGATGTGGACACCACACGACTTCCTTGTACGATTATTAAACTATACATATTTTTTTAATAAATAAATTACAAAATATTAATTTTAACTTCAAAACAGTAAGATATATAGCAACCATAAAGCATGTTTTTAAAGAGAGTTTTGATTACAACAAAGAAATATTTGATTACAACAATGAATATGACTAATTTCACAATAAAAATATAATCTAAATCTAATCTAAATCTATTATGTTATTTCGATTGACATAAAAGTCTTGTATACCAAATTTGAAAAGTTTTGGATTATATTTTAAAACAGTTTTTCATTAAAATCTATTATAGGCTTCATGTAAAGTACCACTTCTGGAAATTGTGTAATAACCAGAAAGGGAGGTGAAAAGTAGATGTTATAGGAGTCCTAAATACAAAATTTCAACTTTCGGCTTACGTTTTTGAGTTATGCGAGATACGTACGTACAGACGTCACGACGAAATTAGTCAAAATGGATTCAGGGATGATCAAAATGGATATTTCCGCTGAAATCTGAAAACCGAAATTTTTCGCGATTACAATACTTCCTTTACTTATGTACAAGGAAGTAAAAATGAATTTCATAAGCTAACTATGCTATAACCATGGAAACAACTACATACTATATTCCGATTTCAGATAATTCTCATTAACAGATGTTAGTATCAAGTGCGAATTACATTGTGTGTTTGTGTTTTAATTTTACTGGAAGTATAATATAATTACATAAAAGAATAGTGTCCTATAAAAAAAATCATTTTAAAGCTAGACCCGGACCCTACTATATTTGTTAATATAAATAGTTTAAAATACTTTTGTGATATGAATGAATAAAAATTTATTTATACTAGAAAAAAAGTTGTTTTTCTAAAGTATGTATTTATTTTAAGATAAATATGTGTATATGTAAATAATATATCGTGTCTCTTGACCTTTATATATTTTTCTTTACACTTTATATTGGATAGGTCAAGAAACTTAATCCTGTTTGTAAAATTAATACATATTTTACATCCTTATTATTTCTCTCGAAATAATATTTTTTTTTGATTCTATTCATGACCCTTTTATGAACAAAGAGTTACAGGTAAATATGTACATATTTGAATTCATTATAATTAAAAAGTAACTACTCCACAAAATCATCAAATTGAATTAAGGACGGTACTGCCATCTATGACCCTAAAGGCGTGTTGTGTGATGAAAAGACACACTAGTAAATATATGGCTACGTAGAACAGCGTAAAGTTTTCATTTAGTTAAGAAACGGCATTTGTGCGGGAATCGTGCCTTTTCAATAGCAAACGCATTTGCGGATTAATGCCATTTCAATAACAAAGTAGGGAAATTCACTATTTAGGCATTAAATTACTAATATTTTTGAATGTTTCACTTAATTTTGAATTTTGTTCGCTGTCAACTAATGGTTCCAAAATCATTGTTCTTAGCATAACGGGTATTGGGAAATTAAATCTGCATTTATTTTTATTTTTTGTTCATTTATAGCAAGTGTGCGTGTGTCTGTTTTTGAACGGCCTTGTTTTCTGGATCATAATTTATAAATTTGTCAATAAATGAAATGCACACCTGGGCATTAATTTTGTGAAAACAACCAAAGGAATATATGCTCATGAGGTAATCGCATTTGAAATTCCACCCCTCATGACTACCTTCCAAATTTTGAAAAATAGTCGAATTTTGTTTCAAAAGCAGCATAATTTATTAATTTTGAAGTCAAAATATCTTGAACAAGTAACTGGATTGTTTCGTATTAATTCCGTTTTTCCGTCTTCTAAATTTAGAGTTTCATTAATAAAAATAGTTTTGTTTAATTTGTATAAAGATTGTATTAATTCCGGCCACCATCGTTCAGGGGATGAAAGAGTTAAAAATATTGTTGGTTTGCCCAGTTGTCGAATTATTGCCATTAAACCTTTTTTTAGTTTTTTTTTCATATAATTGTCATTTGTTTTTGATAGGACATTTGTCCAGACACTTTAATTATATTTTTTTGCAAGATGCAATATTTAATTTTCATGAATTTGTTATTTAATTGTTTGTAACAATGTATATTCTTTATATAAAAAAATAAAATCACTGGATGAAGTAGATGAGTTTATAGACAGTTTTTTTTATGTATACTGTAAATTTAGTAAAAAGGGATTAGTGCCTTTTTAGAAATAATAAATTCATTTAAATAAATATTTTTACTAATAAGAATAAGCTTCTGCAAAATATCTAACAAAGTACAATGCGCTACACGAACTTCTATTTATAATAGAAGCACTGCCGATTTTTTTGTGAGTAAAAGTGTTAGGTACTTATCCATCTGTGTAATATTTTAAGCACTGTGATTGGCTGTTATAAGTCGTACGATGACGTCACAGCGATATCTACTCATTTACCTGACCACATGCTTAAAATCGTATGTTTACGTTATCTATCTATATATATGTTATTATGTAGATGTACTTTGTACGGTAAAAAATGAATGGATGTTTGAACAACGGATGACGATGACGAAATGACCAAACAATTTTTTCATTTTTGGCACGGACCGTGGGCAGACGATAGCGACAGAGTAGGATTAAACGGAATTTTATTTTGTTTATGAACAAAACGCTGCCACATCCATATATCGTACATATGTGGCTAATACAATACCTCCCGCTATTTAATTTTTATTAATTTAAATACATACCTACATAATATTTAGTTATGCTGCAATCTATATTAAGGTCCTTTCCATATAACTTTTGGTCTATTTACAATTTTCTTTTTAAAACGTTACTACCATTATTAATTTGAAATGATTTTTTTTTGACAGTGACATTTATCTGTCAGTTATATACATTTGAGCTGAACTGTGTAACCAAGGATTTGTGTTTAAAGCATTGCATCCGGGATTTAAATTATAGATTATTTTATAAATTTAAATAAAATAAATATATCATCACGGCATATTTACCCATTGCTGGGTGTGCCAATCTGCTTTGTATACAGATATCGATAATGATGAAATATTTGAACCGTGCGGGCGCTTACCAGGCGTCACCTCACGCGCACTCATTGCAGGCGTGGAGAGTGCACCACAGGGGAAATAAATATATAGAAAAAGTATTAATTCAAACCTGTAGAAAATTTAATAATCTTTAATTTTTCTAATAACATAAATTGCGAAAAAAATAACATTTGTTGAAGAAAAACTGTTTTGAGCTTTAAGTCTAATGGCCTCTATTGGGATATTTCACTACGTAGAGATGGCGTTGTGTACCAACGTCAAACTTTCGACTCTTCGACAAAGGAGCACTTTTGTTTAACTTCCATAAGTGTATCATTGCTGTCAGTAGTTTTTTTTTTATTTTTCTTGGATGTTGACTTTTCATTTAGTGTTTATTATTATTTTAGGTAGAGTTTATTTCCTTGTTACCTGTTTTATTAATTGTGGCAGTAGATTAATTATTAAATTTCATTTTAAATACTTTAGTTAGTAGTTGTTGGTTCATATAATAAATAATAAAAATTTAGTTAATTCTAAATATTAGTTCTATTACCTATATTCCACTATGTAAACTAGACGCGCCTATGTAAAAAAATACGAATAAAATAAAATTGCTCATTCGTTTTAGTTCCAAATTTCGCCACCAGGTTCGCATTCTTATTGAAATATCCCAATTCATATTCGAATAACGTATAAAAACTCACCACCGAATTTTTTGACCAAATACAATACCTTCCTTACATAAAGCTGCTAGAAGGCAAAAAGTGCCATGACATAAGGGAAACTATTTATTTATGTTTCTGCAACTTTGTCTCTATTTTTTTATCTGGTATTTTCTGAAACCATCGATGGATATAATTCTAGGGCAATTTGGTATCTGTTTGTAAATTGATGCTGTCAAACGCAAGGGCTATAATTACCCTGTGTCCGTTTCCGAACGTCAGCGCCACGGGCGCACGTCAATGGAAGGGGCACAACACAATTTAAATCATGTCAGGGGATGAAATTGTGTTTTTGAGAGTGGATAACATGACCAGTGATTCTCAAACTGGGGGGAAAGCGATAGAAATTTTTGTATTGTACGTACGTAGTAATTTCGAGAAGTTTCTGATAATATAGTATTGTTTCGAACGATGTTGTATGTATTTAATTATAGTTTACAGCTTGCAAATTGCAGATATTTCACTATTATTCGCTTTCTAAATAACAAATGTGTATAATTATTTACACGGAGGTACAGCTGACGATGTTCATTTAATGCCGTACACGAATAATGAGCCATTATTTTTTTTAAATGTCAAATGATCAGAGTACTTCACATACGTTTTATTGTATTAACGAAGAGATTTTTGTGAAAAATTCATGGACATCACAGGGACTTGAACCCAGGATCTCCCTATTGGTACTACGAGGTTCGAGGATGCAAAATAAAAAATCTGATTTGACCAACACAATACCTCCCGCCATCTAATTTTTATTAATTTACATACATACCTACATATGGGGTCTCGCTGTCACGTGCCTGATGTCTGGTTGCGAATCTGGAGAACCCGATTCGATCCCGATCAACACCAATTATTTCGAATTTTAAATGGCACAAAATTGTCCCCTGTGTTGCACTCTCCTCGCCAGCAATGAGGTGACGCTTGATAAATGCCCGAACGATATAAATAAGTCATCATCATTACCGAAATCAGTATACAAAGCAGATTAGCACACCCAGCAATGGGTAATATGCCGTGATAATATATTTATTTATTTATTTAAATACACACCTGCATATTTACTAATGCTAGAAATTATGTACAAACTTTTTCCTCGTGTGGAATATGGGCCATTCCATTACTTGCAGAGCTGGGAACTACTTAAAGTAAAAGTACTGAAATATTACTTTAAATATATCCAGTATTTACAATACTTTACTTAAAATACTTTTGAAAATTAGTTAGTACTGTACTTAAAATACTTTTTTTTCATAAAAAGTACTTGAAATACTTTTTGGTATTTAAAGTATCTAAAAGTATTTAAAGTAACTAAAATACTTTAAATACTAAGTACTTCACGCATGCGCAAGAACATATTTCTATGTGTTCACTACTGCCAACAGAGTTTGAGCAAGTATAGAAAAGTACTAAAGTTTTCGCTATCTATAGTTTTAATTTAATAGTTGAAGACGTAAATAAAGATAAATCAAGACGGAATGCAGCTTAGTATGATAAACATGTTGAAAAACTTATTTATTAAAGGATATTTCTACTTGCTCATCAATATTATAGAACTAAATGAAGAATTTTTCTACTCCAATGCGTGAAGTAGTAGCTACAAACATTAATCGCAGTATGTGAAGTCTGAATTCTAATAGCGATGCGTAAAATACAATGGAGTCTTATGGAGTTTATTTTAAAACATTTTATACGCGTGAAGCCTTTTTTACAGGCATGTGGACAGACTTCTTCACTTATTTCACAAATATATGTACTACTTTTTTTAAAATAGGTATAGTACTTTAAAATTAGTGGACTACTTTAACTATGTTCTTAGATGAGAGTGACTAAATTCGATCATTTTTTGTAATATTTTAACTGATTTCATAAAAAAAATACTTAGTACTGGTACTGTAAGTAGGTAAATAAAAGTATTTAAAGTATTACTTTACTTAGTATTTAAATACTTTTTTTATAAGTATTTAGTATATAGTACTTAAATACTTTTTACTGGTCACAGCTCTGATTACTTGTTGTAGAATATACTATTAAAATCCGTCAAAGACTCATGGGGTAAGGCACAACTAAACTTTGCTATATATAAGTAAACGCTAAAGCTATGTTAATTATTCTAGTAATAAGAATATTCAATATAATACTTTCCTTAAACCACAGTACGTTCATTTAAAATTTTTACGAAAACTTATGTTACACATATTATCATCATTATTTCCCAATACTGGGTGCTGGGTGTTAATAATAATAATAATAATAATAATAATAAATCTTTATTGCCCTTCAGTCGCATGACCAATTACAGGACAAAAAATAAACAAGTATAAATATAGAAACACTCCAGTAATTTAAAACTAGGTAAAAAATAACATGGTTAATAAAGGTAGCAAGGGACATGTAAATATCAATATCTGCATCTAAATTGTTACAATTTTTCAACATTACATAAGTAGGAGATTTTTGTAGCATATTAGTTTTGCTAGTGACTACATGTCTGGCATGTTCTCTAGGTACTAGAAAATTAATTTTGCTTAATAAGGGCGCACAATCTATCCTATTATTTAAAAATTATAGAATTCTTTATACGCCTAGTTTCAAGTGACTCAAATTCAAATTGATTTAGAAAAAAATTAGAAAAAATATATTATCATATACCATTAATCTGACTTTTACGCAGATATGGATAATGAGTGTAATGATATCTATATCTGTAGTTTTGATTTCACATACCAGGCGTCACAATTGGTCAAACACATGATGTTCAAAATAAAATTAAGTTATTTTACCGCATTAACATAAGATAATGTACATAACAGTTTTTTAAAAATAAATAAAAGCACTTAATTATCTCAGCACTCAAGTACGAAAACTGTTTGGTATTCATGAGAGTTTTTTTTATTCAAAACAGGTTCTAAAAATTCCCATGTTATAATTAAGAGAGAGTACTTGAAATAAGTGCATTTTTTAAAGTTTTTTTAACGACAATTACATGGGTGAAAATGTCTTTTGTATTTTAAACAAATGTTTGACGTTTTACCTGTGAAGTTAGGTTGTTATATTTTTATTAGTTATTATTTGTAATATTTATTCAAGTGAACAATTATTATAACTTGGTTCACGAAAGATGACTATTCTAGGTCAATTGACGAAGAAAGAATATATAACACTTTATACCGTAGTAGCTTTAGCAACATTTCATGTTAAAAAGATAAAGATTATTTATTATTTAACGTATGTCTCTGTAATTTGTGTTGTGTGACATATATACATAAATAGTTGCATTACTTTCTAACACATTACAAATAAGAATGACCTATGTCGTAGAGCTACATATATCTAATTATCTACTACACTGCCCTCTGTGCTAATGTTTACCCAGTGACGTTGACGTTTTAATCGAATTATTATTCCGTGGTTTATGTCAAGTTAATGTTTTTGTATTTTTGAAAAACATCGACGAAGAACATAAATCGTTGAGAGAAGTATTATTTAAAACAGAAACAAAATTTTCAAATAAATTACTTTTTTTTTTAGTTAAAATGTATCCATAAATATTTCATGTTGCACGCCTATGCATTCGAAACGCAGAGAAGTTATCTGCAAGTAATATTACATCAGACGGCTTATAAATGATCTTGAATAGTCATCTTTCGTGAACCAAACTATATCTATTAATTTAAATAAAGAAATTTTTGTTCAACAAAATTCCAAATAATAATAAAAATAAATTAATTTAGCTTGACAGATAAATTTCTATCATTTGTTAATTTCTATAATAGTTTTAATAGACATTTTCAATTTAAAGAGATAGAAGATATGTGCAATGTGATTCTGCGCATAGTAAACCAACAATTGGCGGGAGTCTTGGTTATGCGCTTGTCATGAGATACGTGGCGTTTGTTCTTCAAAAATTTATACGCAAAATGTGACGAAAGTGTTTGACAACTTTAAAAACTTCTCCAAAGAAGTTACAAAAGCTTTTATTGAATCTAAAATGTCTAACGATGCAAATTTTCACTGGGAATACATGTATTTTAATGACTGCAATATTTTTGACGTTTCGTTTGATAGCCCAATTAACAGTTGCCGACGCCATTTTACTTACTATGTGCAGAGATAAAAAGAGATAGTTGTTAAACTGAAATGATCTATTCCATGGCTTTTGCTATATTTGGGATGATTTTCGATTTTTCACACCTAATTTCTGCAGTTATAGGTACAGTAAAAATTTTGAAAGATTGCTAATAAACTTACCAATTGACTTAATTTTGAATTTTGATTGTTTTTACTGTAAGATATTTTTATAATAATAAAATAACAGTAGTATCTTATGTACCCTTATAAAAACTAAGCAAACGACACTACTGAATTTTTCAGAATGGGCGGAACAAAAATCTCAATTCATACAATTCGTAGATAACCTTGATCGGGCATCTTTCAAATTTTTTACTGTATATCATACAAAATTAATTTTGTTTATTAATTCTGATGTAGAATTTTATGCTCTAATCTAAAACATTTATTTGAAGCATTTTCAGCTAAAATAATTAGAATTTAGAATACCAGGAAATTATGAAAGTATGTTTTTACATGTTAAAAGTCCTATGTTCCGGTGTAGCGGTCAACACCCTGATGTCAAATTACGAGCCCAAACTCATAACAATTCGGCTGGTTTACATTTTCAACAAACAAATTATAAAACCTACGCAAATGGTTAGAAATTTCTACAAATCTTACAAAAACTGAGTATTATTTAAGTATTCTCCCATTTAATATTGG
This sequence comes from Harpalus rufipes, assembly GCA_951394225.1. Taxonomy (NCBI): domain Eukaryota; kingdom Metazoa; phylum Arthropoda; class Insecta; order Coleoptera; family Carabidae; genus Harpalus; species Harpalus rufipes. The sequence continues at coordinate 9,127,036 of OX596288.1, read as the reverse complement.
GTTACATCACCTTTATTAGCAATACTAGCTTTAATTCTATTAGGCATTGTATTCCTAAGCCCTGCACATTTTTCTGTGAGTATTTTCCTATATGACTTGCAAGGTAGGTTTTACTGTACGTACTGGATTTTTACAAAGTTGGTTTTCATTGTACCAAAAGTAAAGGGACTCTGTAGAAGCTAAATTTAGACTAGAAGATGACCCTGAAAATACCGGTTAAAACTATTATCTTCAATAATTTGGCTCACACTAATTTAAAGTTTTAAGTCTATATTTAAAGTAGCCGAAAGAATTTTGTAGAAATTTCTAACCATTTGTGTAGATTTTATAATTTGTTGATAATGTAAACCGGCCGAATTATTATCAGTTTGGCTTCGTATGTGTATACATATTATATTACATGAGCTGTTAATATGATGCATAAATCATATAATTTTTCATATTGTGTTTATAGAAACGCTATAATAATAAGCTATGGTACTCATGTTACTGCATACCATATGTACGGTGTACATTTCCAGGTATTTATATACATAATAAAATTTTCAAAACGGTACATTGTACATACATATATCTAATATAATAAGGTACTATTTAAAAAAATGATTACAAAATATAAACATAACTTTGAAAAAGTAATTGTGTTTGTATTTATTTTATCATTAGCATTACGAGCAAATTGGCTAGAGGAAGATAACTATAGTAATTTATTTCATCGTTAAAAAGTACTTGTTTTTATGAATGTTGAAATTTATATTATTTTCTTGTAATACACGAGCCAAATACCAGTGAAATTCTAATAATTATTTACTAGCTATAGGAGGTGTGACAATAAAATAACGAGTTTTTTTTGCCTATAAATTTGCAAACATTGAACGATGTGTCATATTAATTTGTTATTTTTCATAAAATCATTGAATCCAATATTCCATTTTCTTTTTCTACAGTCTACATAGAAAGTATCCATTTGCGCTCTCTTTTGTCAACGCAAAATGTCACTTTGCCGCTCTCGCGCGACAAAGTAGAAAAAACGCTCGCTGTTCAAATTTATATACAATGTTGAGAAATGTCACTTGTCTACATTCTTAATGGAAACGTTTAGTCAGGAACTAATGGCACTGTAGTGACACATTTACCACCTTTACAAATCAATCTGACATATAACTGCTATGTCGGTATATTACATAACCAAAAAAAAAAATGCCGCACTATTGTGAAAATAAAATAAAACTTTGACTTTATATTTCAAACACGTTTTTACAAAACATTGGTCATGGCTCATAGAACGTTTTTACTTTATGTAGCAACAAATAAACAAGTTTCCTGTAAACTTGTCTGCATTATTTTAAAATATATCCAAACTTTCATCGCAAAATATGATTTAATTTTGTGACACCCTCAAACAGTCTTGCTGCACGTACACAAGTGAATTTCCCAAGGGTACAACTGATTCACTCTGTTGATTGCTACAATTTCAGCAAACTGACACCGTTTCCTTGAACGGGATATCGTAGGGAAACTGAAAACATTCAAGATATCGTACAATCGTAAAATAACGTATGCCCTAAAAGTTTTGGAACAAATTTCAACAATTTTTACCTCCCGCTACCCTTGGTAAGGGAGGTATAGGGATCGTGCTAAAAATCGCATATCGTGATTTTGTGTAAATGATCACGTTTTAAGGTCCCTACAATTCAATTTTAACATTTTCACGATGATGTGTGTGTGTATGTGTGTGTATGTGTGTATATGTGTGTATATGTGTGTGTGTGTGTGTGTGTGTGGATCCTCTTTACGCTATAACTCAAATACTACCGTTCAGAAAATTTTGAAACCTTGTATTTCTACCTTACTCTTCTATGAAAAGAAGCCATTAGATTTTGGAGTAAATCAGATAACCGGAAATGGCATTTTACTGGAAGCTCAAAATAGTTTTCTTCGAAAAATACCTTTAAATGTTATTTTTTCGAGATTTATGTTATAAAAAAATTAAAGATTATTAAATTTTCTACAGGTGTGCTTTTGTATATATTTTATAGATAAATTTATAGAACTATCTATAATTTTAATCCCGGAGCCTACGCTTTAAACACAACTCTATGGTTACACAGTTCAGATCTCAAATGTATGCAACTGACAGATATATGTCACTGTCAACAAAGTAATCATTTCAAATAATAATAGTAACGTTTTAAAAAGAAAATAGTAAATGGGACAATAATTATATGGAAAGGATCTTAATACAGTTTCCAGCATAAGTAAATATGTAGGAAAATAGGTAAGATAATAAAAATATATAATATATCATCACGGCATATTACCCATTGCTGGGTAAACCAATTTGCTTTTTACAAAGATGTCGCGAATCTGGGGAACCGGGTTCGATTCCGACCGACGCCAAATATTTCAGAATTTTAATTGGCACAAAATTGACCGCTGTGGTGTACTCGCCACGCCAGCAATGAATATAGGTAAGTATATAAATAAATATATCATCACGGCATATTACCCATTGCTGGGTCTGCCAATCTGCTTTGAACACAGATTTCGTTAATGACATATTTGTACCGTGCGGGCGTTTACCAGGTGTCACCTCACGAGCACTTATTGCTGACGTACAGAATGCACGACAGGGATCATTGTGCCATTTAAAGTACAAAATATTTGGCGTCGGTCGGGATCGAACCCGGTATTTAAATTTAATTTAATTTTAAGTATTTACATGAATAAAAATTAAATTAAATGGGAGGTATTGTGTTGGCCACATCAGATTTTTATTGTAATATAAAAAAAAATCTGTTGTGGCCAGCACAATACCTTCCGTCATTCTCGTGTATAATGTATAAATTCCATAATTTTTCTTACAAAAGATTCTAAATTTCCAGTAAAATTATTTCATAAACAAACTATTCAAATCTCACTTGACACTGGCATCTTCTTCTTTAGCTTTTCCCATTCGTTAAGGGTCGCTATTTTTGCATGTCGTTCTCATTCAGTTCCTTTTCTCTCAAATCTTCCGCAATACAGTCCTTCCATCTTGTCTTTGGTCTTCCTCTGTTTCTTTAACGTCCTATTACTAAACTATTCATTCTTGTTCCAATATAATTCTTCATTTCTCCTCATGACATGTTCAAACCAATGTAATCGTCTTTCTAGTATCTTTCTAAAAACTTGTAACACTAGACTTATTTTCTTACCGTATCTTTCCGTGTATTCCCCAATATCTACTTCAACATCCTCATATCTGCCACATTAATTTACTTTTTATTGATACTGACATCTGTCAATTTGAATTATATGAATATATTACTAGTTCCCAAGTTTGGCATAGCTGGCTGAATTATAAAATTTAATTTCTTTAAAATTCTTCAACTCTATATCTATTGAATATGAAGTATAAATTGTAATCAAATCGTATAGACAATAATATATTCTTTACGTTATAATAACGTTAAATGTCAATAAATCAAATTTAACTGTTAAATCTTCAAATGAGACTACTTCCGGTTGACCAATTATAACCAAAATCGAATCAGTTGTTCTTCTGGATGTAAACTTGAGGAATACGAAAAAATTATAATTTTTGGAATCGTGGTATTGAAGTTATTGGATCCGGAAATTTTGTTACACACACACAGACACACAGACACACAGACACACATACATACAGACATCATCGTAAAAATGGTAAAATCGTATTATATGGACCCTAAAACGTGCTTATTCAGTAAAAACTCATCATTGAATTTTTTGACCAAAGACAATACCTTCCTTACCTAAAGGTGACGGAAGGTAAAAAAATACTTAAAGTTTTGTAATACGGAATAATTAACTATTTCATAAGCAACAAAATGATGAACTTAAATAAAGTTGGGCGTGTTCTTCCACAAGACGCAACTTTCTACAGACACATAGCATTGGGTTTTGGACGACATTTTTTACATCGATTTCTCGGGCATTCCTAAATTCGTCCTCATTTTGGGCTTCCCAACCTCCATCGTCAATTTTTCGGTATAAAAGCGCCCAAAAATCTACTATGGGACGAACTTGGAGAAAGTTAGGGATTGTCATTTCGCGGAACAAAAAGTATGTTTTGGTCTGTTAGCTGATTTTAAGTTTGTATTGCAGTGACAGGACGCAAGGTCTGTGCAGAAGGTAAAATCGTCCCCAGCGTGATCTTCAATAAAATTAACCAATTTTGTTAGATATACCATTAACTATCCAGGACTTCACCTCACTTGGCCCACATAAGGCCTGAATACACCCTTTGGGGAAAAAGCGCACCATACCAACACTTTATCTGCTAATTTGGACTTTTGTTTATATCTGACATTATTAGGGACCTCTGCAATATTGTCAGTATAAAAACGATCATTTCTCTTCTTTTCGGAGTTGCTCGGTGTGAAGTCCCGTATAGAGAATATAATTTTCCATACTATTTATAAATATATATCATCACTACATATTACCCATTGCTGGGTGTGCCAATCTGCTATGTACATAGATATCGGTAATGATGAAATATTTGTACCGTGCGGGCGCTTACCAGGCGTCACCTCACGGGCAGTCATTGCTGGCGTGGATATGATATTTAACAGCATTTTTTCACGAAAAACTGTTAAAAACTTCAATTAAGAGTATTTCCGGTTGACTAATTATAACCAAAATCTAATCAACTCTCCATAAGGACGTACAGAAGAGGAATACGATTTTTTTTTTTGAAATTGTAGTATAGACTCTAAAACGTGCTTATTCATTACAAATTCACCACCGAATATTTTGATCAAAGACAATACCTTCCTTACCACGTGACAGAAGGTAAAAACTAGGAGAAATATCGTGAGAAATTCGCAATTGATTGGAAATAAATTTTCCGGAAATTAACATCCATGAATCATAATATATTTTTATAGCCATTTATGAGCAATCCTGGTCTTCTTTCTATAAGCATTACTATGTGTTTCGTTTTGTGTGTGCATTATCTGATTAATAATTCAATTAACATTCCCTCTCGTCTCTATCTTGACCTCTGACCTCAGAGGTCTACATTGTGTCCCTCTTTGCATTTCTGCTCCTCTAATTCGTCTTTTGTCAAGTCATTCTACTATCATTTGTTACAATGAAATGGTTAACAATACGCCTACTGTGATACTGGATGTGTGGGAAGCTGAAAGAGCTACTTTATTCAGATAAGAAATTAAAAAGAAGAGAAGGCAGACGATGAAGGTTGATACTGATAATAATTCGGCCGGTTTACATTTTCAACAAATTATAAAATCTGCACAAATGGTTAGAAATTTTTATAAAATTCTTTCTGCTACCTACTTTAAATATGGACTTAAAACTTAAAAAAACCAAATCAGTGGCGTATCTAGGACTCATACTAATGGGGGCTGCGGCTGCCATGTATCTATAGTCAGAAAAATTGACTGTCGGGTCCAGCAATAAAACTATAAATATCGCAATCATGACAAAGCGACATATCGCTCACTGTTTGCATTAACATTGAATGCTAACGGACTATTATGTGCGCCGCTCTGTTGAAATGAAGACATGCATGATACCTCAAGGGTACCTCTACCTGTCCTGAGTGCACAGTATAGTAAGATAATGTTATTGTTCCTTTAATGCTATTTTTGTATGCCGCTTTGTCATAATTATGTAATTATAGTTTTATTGCAGGACCCGACAGTCAATTTTTCTGACTTTATATTATGGTTCTTATAAAGACTGGTAGGGATATTAGTATTATGTATGTAATTTCCTGCTCTCCTGTTTATTTTATGGTAAAAACTGTGCACTGCAAAATTGTGCAGTATTAAAAGTTGCATACAAAACTGATTTTACATTTTTTATTATGTTTTTGGTTTCTTAACAATATTAAAAGAAAATTTCAAAAGTTCCGTATTTCTATGTTTTAAACTGTCATTTTAACTCCATCACTGAATGTTAAGGTAGTTGTCACTCGAGTGTACCTATTCAAATACTTGTTCTATGTTCAAAATAAAAATTAAGCTAATGCAGTTTATATTTGCAATAACTTATATTTTCTAACATTATATTATATACATTGCATCAAAATAGTTAAAAGCTAATATCAAACACTGTAACAAATGAATTTTCTTTATTTTTCCGTAGAAAAGTTTTTTTTTTTTTAACTGTACCACTCGCAGTAACACATACACAAGTGTCGTATTTCAATGTTGAAGAATAACTGTGGCATCGTCGCACCTAGACATTTTTTGGTACATTCGGGTATAAAAGTAATAAGATATTTTAAGATATAATACTAATTGTAAACTACAAATGGAAACTGCAAAACAAATTAATATATTTCTTTCTTAAAATTATAAAATTATACTGTTTAAAGTTTTCATGCTTTTCACGTAAAATACCAATTTAAAAAATATTTCTTTCGAATGTACGTCTGAAATTCCTTTAACCAAAGATCACCTCTTATTCGCTAATACCTAGTGGGTGTTAACTTAACTGATACTCCATTTGAAACACTTGTACATGGTTGTCAAGTATAATTCTACCAATTTATCGTATCTTCAGATTATAATTTTCGAGAGGCAATAAAATAATTAGTTTACTATAACGTACTAGTTTTTCGATTAAATGTCATTATGAATATAAAAGTTATAATTTAAAATGTTTGCCATTTCCTATTCTTCACGTGTTAAAAAGGCCAAATTTAATTGCAAATATCTCAGGTACCGCGTGGTCAATTGTTTTAAAACTTGGAGAGCAGGCAGATTATACTTCAGTTGAGATGTACTTAAAATTTCAATTAATTCTGATATAATGGTTTCACGATATAACTACCTTAAGCTTGATTTTAAGTCATTCTGCAACAAACAGTTTAAAACGGAAAAATTTAATAAATACCTAACAACAACGATTGTTATTTAGTTTTTTATTTTGTCAAAGTTGAATTCATAATAGTTATCATTATTTCGTCACAATTGAATAGAATATTGTATAAACCACGTGATTTAAGAATGTTTATTTATGGGCTCGTGGGTTAAACGTTCTTCTCATAAATAAACATTATCTTAACTCACTTGGTATGGCGTCTCGTGGCCGCGTGCCTGACTGTCTGGTCGTGAATCTGGGGAACCGGTTCGATCCCGACCGACGCCAATTTCGAATTTTAAATAGCACAAAATTGACCCCTGTGGAGCACTCTCCGCCAACAAAGAGTGCCCGTGAGGTGACGCCTGGTAAACGCCCACACGGTATGAATCTTTACCTAAATATGTGTACAAAGTACATTGGTACACCCAGCAATGGGTAATATGCCGTGATGATATATTTATTTATTTATTTAATTCACTTGGTGTATAAATATGTCTGTCAATTTCTTTTTTATTATACATGAGAGCTAAACCATTAAACTTTTCTTTTGCCATTGTACTTATTAAATATTTTTTCAAATATTTTAGTGTCGAAAATGGTTAATTTAAATGCTTGACTTTAATGGGGAGGGGGTGCTCATGGCTCAATATTAACAAATTTATGTCTTCTGCAAAAGATCTAAAGCTTATATTATAGTCTTCGAACATTACAATATTATTTAGTTAATTATTTTTTCAGCCTACATATTTTTTATATATTTGACAGCTGAACACCCCATTTTTCTCTCCCTAATCGAATATTTCAACCCCTCAGGGTAGAAATCTTTTGTTCAGGTAGTGAATCTCGTTCATAATTACATGTCTGCATGTGTCAGGTTTATTATAATCCTCCCACAACTCTCGTTAGCTAGACAAGGATGTTAAACAGTAATGTTCTCTTTCTAACACACATGTAGAACTTGTGTATGTAGGTGTGTAATACATGGGATTATGTGTGAAGCGAAAATTTGTATGTGGATTAATATGTTAACTTTTTTTGAAAAATCTGTACGTAGAATGTGAAATGGGGATTAAAATGACAATTTTGTAATACGTGCATATTAAAATAACAAATATGCAAGGTAATTTAAATAGGTTTTATGGTAGACAACAAAATTTAATAAAAATTAGCCCTACAGGGTGATACTGAAAAACGGGCCACTCAAAATAACTTATTTATTTATCATTATATTTGGCATTATGGTAATGCCGTTTATTTCAAATGAGAAATCCTATATATTTTCATATATTTGGAATCTACGTACAATTACGAATTCAATGACATGCTTGAAGTGAATTTTTATTGAAGAAATAAATAAGAGAAAATTATGAATAATTAACCTAGTAGGCATAATGAGGTAGGTTGTGTTAACAAAATGATAATTTTTATTTTCCGTTACCTTTAGGTAAGGAAGGTATACTTTGGTTCACGAAAGATGACTATTCAAGGTCACTTGTTCGAAGAAAGAATACACAGCACTGTATACAATAGTAGCTTAGCAACATTTCATGTTAGAAAGAGAAAGATTATTTGACGTATGTCTATGTAGTTTATGTTGTGTGACAGATATACGTAAATGGTGATATTACTTTCCAACACATTACAAATAATAATGACGTATGTCGTAGAGTTACAGATATCTAATTATCTACTGCACTGCCCTCTGTCCTAATATTTATCCAGGGGCGTTGACATTTAAATCAAATTATAAATAAATCTTTGAGAAAGGCATTATTTAAAAAGAAACATAATTTTCAAATAAATTACACTTATTTTTTTCAGTTAAAATGTATCCATAAATATTTCATGACGCACTTCTATGTATACGAAATGCAGTGAAGTTATCTGCTAGTAATATTATACCACACGGTTAATAAATGACCTTGAATAGTCATCTTTCGTGAACCAAACTATATTGTCTTTGGTCAAAAAATTCGATGATGAATTTTTAATGAATGCGCACATTTTAGGATCTCTAGAATACGATTTTACTATTTTTACTATGATGTCTGTATGTATGTTTGTGCATGTGTGTGTGCGTGTGTGTGTGTGTGTGCGTGTGTGTATGTGACCATCGTTTCGAATCCTATAATTCCAATACCATAATTCCAAAAATTATAATTCTTTCGTATTTTTTGAGTTTACATCCAAAAGAGATGTTTAGACTTATAAGTTATAATTGCTCAACCGGAAGTACCCCACAGTTTTTCTTGAAGAAACGCAGTTAAATATCATTTGACATTTTATGTTATTATAAACATTAAAGAATGTGAATTTTTCTATACGATTCGATTTCATTTTATACTTCATATTCAATGGATATAGAGTTAAAAATATATATTTCTATAACCATGGAAGCAACTACTATATTCTGTGAATATTGACAGATGTCAGTATCAAGTGCAATTTGTGTTTATATATATAATATAATTACATAAAAGAATAGTGTCTAAACTCCGTCTGAATCTTTTGCAAGAAACTTTTTGTATGGAATTTGTACAAAATACATAGAACTGACGGAAGGTAGTATGAAGGATGACGATATTTCTGGATTTCAGTCAATCTTTATTTCAACCCGACTAGTTTCAACTCCGCATGAGAAGAAAACTCATCCCCTGAAGAAGACTCATGCGGAGTTGAAACTAGTCGGGCTGAAATAAATATTGACTGAAATCCAGAAATATCGTCATCCTTCATCATCCATCCCAGTCAAGTAATTTACCAGATCATACATCAAGGAAGATAGTATGTTGGCCACATCAGATTTTTTTGTAACAAAATATAGAATTTTAAAAAAATAACTTACTATTTAAACAATTACTTTAAATATTACTCAATATTATCTCAACAGTTTGCATAGCCTATACCTGATACGGTTTCGTAGGTTAATTATTTATAATTTTCTCTTACGTTTTTGTAATTTATTTCAATAAAAATTCACTTCAAGCATATCGTTGAATTCGTAATTTTACGTAGATTCCAAATATATAAAAATATATAGGACGTCCCATTTGAAATATGAAAGATAATGTCACTTCCGATTAAACTGGAAGCGCTACCATCACGCCGAAAGCATGATTTGTGAGCCCCTAAGACTAGTTTAAAAAAGTTATTTTGAGTGGTCTGTTTTCCAGTATCACCTGTATAGTATTGTCAGTTGGTAACTCAAAATACCAGTCTTTTTTCGTTCCACATTAAACCATACCATTTCAATTACCAAATATATGAACTGTTAAACAGTGACGTACATAATTATAGATGCAAAAAAGACTATACGTTCTCTTTTTCATCTGTCTCAAGTCTCAAGATCTGAAGATCTAAGGTTGAATTCTTGCTTGTTGGCCATCTGGATCGTAGCCAATAAAACGGTGAGATGCTTTTTTTATTTGTAGGTAACCAAGAGATGAGTTGTTTATATGATGGAGTGGATTTCGTCACTTTGAATTTAAGAAAATTACTTATAGATTAGTTGATATAAATGAGAATTATTTTGTTTTAAATCGGTTGAAAAATATGAAATTTAAATTTTTAGTTGAATAATATTTCTAGCTGCTAAAAAAATATACATATATTGTTTTAAAACAGGAAAAATATAATTATTTAAAAATAAATGTTTGTTGTATATTTTCAAGGATATTTAAATGTACTTTTGTTAATTATTTCCCACATATATTGTATATAATTTATATTTATATACATTATTTATGTTTCAAATATAATACATAAACATTTGTAGTAATGTTGTAATTTATTATCGTCATATATGTGCATATAAGGAAATATTACAGGAAGCCTATACAAAATTTCCTAAAATCATACGATTTTTAATCACCTCAATGGATAACAAATATTTATCAATAAAGATTAGAAACCACATTAACATATGTAACATAAATTTTCGGATTTGTTTTTGAATGGACGATACTGTGGTTTAAGGAAAGTACATTGAATCTGATTATTACTGCAAAAATTAGCAAGTGATGCGCCGAATACAGTTTTGGCCGAATAACCGATTACCGATCTTTACCGAATTCCACAGCGGCCGAACCGAATATTCGGTTCTAGTTAAAATGAGCTCGCGGTTATACATTCAAGTTTGAAATGAACGTGTCTAATCGCGCTGACAGACACGACGTCGCCCGCCGTGCGATTTTTTTTTCTAATAATTTACTTTTTCTATTTCGGTATCTTTGAGTCTATAAACGCACTGAAAACATGTAGTTAAGGAGATTTAAAACGCACTGTTTTTGGCGCTTTTCGCTTTTTAGAGGTGGTATGACTGCTTTTAAAATTAACAGACGAATGACATAACCTTAAATTGATGGCAGTCAACAATGAATCTGTGAAATTAAAATTGTAAGCGGGCAGTGCTACCAACAAAATTGATGAAAATACCAAGTCACATTTTTGGGAAGTCATCCTTTATAAAACTTGTGCGTTAATAGATTGCCTTGTGAAACTTATTTTTTGAGAAATGCAGTTCCAATAATGTACGTGAACTGTTTACTCTCCATTGACTTTTAAAACGGGTGGGCCAATGGCCTGGGCCACCCTGGCCCACCCCTGGCTACATCCCTGGTTAGGAGGATTGTTTTCGCGGGATAAATGGTACATTTTTGTCTCCTCGTTTAAATGATGTAATTTGATGAAATCAACTTCTGCTGGAAATTTTGTGTATAAACCTCTAATGGCCGTTTACACCACTTCGGGTTAACGCTAATCTTTGGTTAAAGTACTGGTTATCTCTCAAAGTGCGTTGCACCGATCAGTAACTAGTAGTTAATTCGGCAAATTACTGGTTTATTTTAACTACCAGAATATGTTCGGTTTAAAAGATAACTTGAAGATAACCTTTAATTTTCAAAATTATTTGTCACTTGTGACAGCCCCACGGACATTTATAATTTGTAATTTAAAATCATTAATAAATTTAACAATGGTTTTGACGATGATGATGAATTATTGAAACTGGATATATTATACCGAATACCAAGAAAACAAGTATATGAAAGAGCTATCCCTTTTTATGAATTGGACGATCATGAATTTTTTACAAGATTTCGCTTATCAAAACAAACAGTAATGAAAATCGAGGGGCAGGATTTCAAGCACGAAAATGTAATTCATAATTTCTTTGCAATTTTAGTATAATTTTAGAATATTATGATTATTTTCTTAATTACAAAACTACAAATTTAATATTTTCAAAAACTTATAAACAACGTTTTTATTCTAAGCCTAATTGTCGTTTAGGAATCTTAATATCTAATAATAATAATTGTCTTTTTAATTCATATTCTTCCTCTTCTCGTTTAATTTTGGCTTCATAGCCGTCTTCATCTCTTCTTCTTTTTCTTTCCAAATCTTTATTTTGTGATTTGTAAAAATCTAATATGCGAATTTTTCCTATTCTAGATTTTTATTTGAAGATCCAGAATTTATAATATGATCTCTATCAAAAGTAATCTTCAACCCAAAAACAGTTTTTTCATTTAATAATGATAACGTCAAATCATAGGCAGGATCTTTCGTTGCAGTATCAGGGAGGCCAGTTCCAGTTTTTCGAATGGAAAGTTTCTGATCTGTAGCTTCTTTTTTGATTTTTTCTCAAATTATTAAAATATTAGTTGTTCTGTAGAGCGATATACACGTAATGACAAGTCATTATTTTAAGAATCAAATCAAATAAATGCCAATTTAGTAATAAAATGCTGCAGATATAGCATTGAAATCTTTTTCTACATTTTGCCAAGCTGTTTCCTATCTTTCCAAGTGGCATGATTGGTTTTTTATTGCAAATAATTGCTTTGTATACAATATTTAGTAAAACCATTTTTTCGTCATTTGAGTAGTTTGGCTGTCGTCTAAATACTTAAATAAATTGAATACTTCAAAATGTATGTTATCTTTCAACTTGTTCTTGACTTACTGTGCACACTGTATTTATTAGCTTTACACTTTCGCAAAAAAAAAAACAGATATGAATGAATGATAGCAAAATGTCAATAAGGAACAAAAAAATATATGACATAACAAATTATAAAAATATAAATTTATAAATGTCACACAAATGTCATAATATTGCCGGTTGTTTATTAGTCATAAAACGAATAGTCCGAAAATCTGAAAGTTATCTTAACTATGACCTAATTTATTGCTGTGCAATGCATTTAGTATTTAACTAGTAGTTAAACTAATCTCCAGGTTAACTAACTAATACTTTTAACCAGAACCTGTGCAAATGGCCATTAACACATTCAACGTTCTGTTTAGAGACGCCTGCTTTCGAAATTGCTGCAAACATTATTTTATCTGAAAAATTTACTTTCACTTTAAATTCTATATTGAAACTTTTTGGGTATTTCTTATAAGAAAGATATAAAACAATTTGTGGGAGCCCCAAAATGAAAACGTTTAAGGAAAAGGATTTTTCAAAAAGTAAAATAAATTTTAAAACTCGCCAAAGACTCATGGGGCAAGTCAACTAAACTTCGTCATCTAGAAGGAAATGGGGCACTAGCTCTATATTAAACATGAATGTTAAAGCTTGAGCTATGTTAATTATTGTATTAATAAATAAACTTATGTTACATTTATGTTATGGTAGCTGATATTAAATTATTTACATTCCGTTTAGGATCTTACAAAATTTGTTTACACCGGCGTGGTAAAATCAGTGTAGTTTACACGTAATTCCAGTCAATTTTCTTCTTGATATACAAGTAAATTACATATTAAATAACCTATATTAAACACGGTACCTGTCTAACGAATGTAAATTTATTCTGAATTGCTCTAGAGAAGAAATTACCTACGTTTATTTTTTGCATAGGTAACTGTTTATAATTTGTCATTAATATCAAGTAGGTAGTAATTGTTTTATTGGTTTTATTGTTTTAAAACGAACATCTGTTGAATTTGACATTGAAATTGTGATGAGAAATAAGAAGTAATATCGGTACGGCTTCGTGCCAATCTGCTTCATTTAGATTCTAATATTATATTCATATTTATACTGGAGAAGAATTTACCAAGACTTTAGGGATAAATAAATATGTCTATTTTTTTCTTATCTATTGGTGGGTGTGCCATTTTATTATATTTAGATTTGAGTAAATAATATATTTATATTTTAGAGGCGTTTCCCAGCACCTTATGTGTACTCAGAGCTGTTGAGGAAAGTGCACCGTTCTAAGTAATGTACCAGAATATAGTTATATAAAATATTAAAATACAAAAAAAAATGTATATTTTGCTAATAACATGTACTCTTAAGGCGTTTACCAGCTCCTCATGGGCATTCATATGTGCAATGTAGAGTGCACCCCGTACATACTAAGGGTTGTTATTCTTATATAGATTAAAACGTAGGAATGTATTAATTTAAATAAAATATTAATATACAAGGTGTTAACTGCGTCACCGGAACAGGACTTAAGTAAAATCATACTGTCCTAATTTCCTGTTTCCCTAATTATTTCAGGTAAAAATTCTTCAAATAAATGTTGCACGGTTTAAAATTCTGCATTTGAATCAGTAAGCTAAATTAATTTTATATGTTTTATAACGGCGGAAATTTGATATGAAAATGTCGAAAATCATCCAAAAATAGCGATAGCCATGGAATTGAAACTAAAAATTAACAAATGTTAGTGATTTATCTGTCAAGCTAGGTTAATTTATTTTTATTATTATTTGTAATTTCTGTTAAAGTGAAAAATTATTTATTTAAATTAACAGATAATTGTTCACTTGAACAGATATTACAAATAATACCTAATAAAAATATATTAACCTACCTTGACAGGTATAACGTCAAACATTTGTTAAATTATCTTTTAATTCCATGGCTATCACTATTTTGGGGTGATATTCGACGTTTACCTAATTTCTGCCGTTACAAAGCAAGTAAAATTAATTTTGATTCAGATTCACAATTTCAAGCGCTACAACTTTTATTTGAAGCATTTTTACTTAAAATAATTAGAGAAGCAGTAGGTAAATTATGAAAATATTATTTTACATGTTAAAGTCCTATGTTCCGGTGTCGCGGTCAACACCCTATACAGGGTGTTATATTTTAGTGGACCCAGAAAATATCTTGCTTATTTATTAAGTTAGTAATTTCTTTCATATAACATGATTTATACAGCAACATGTTAGCTACTTGATGACGGATGTACATTCATGATACCACTTCCGGTTTATTAGTAATTAATATCAACTTTGAAATTTCAAATGGAACATACTATATTTTTGTTCAAATTTGAAAAGTACATCAAATTTGCTTTACAATCATGTAAAATAATCCATATGTTACATTATTAAAAAGTAAAATGGTGGGCACTTTTTTATACACCTAGTCGAAAAGAGAATAGTGAGCCATGACTGGCTTGAAATAAAACAATGAACTAAAACAATTGTAATTATTATTATTATTCACAAGTTGATATTTACCGTGTTACAATTGTTTTAGTTAATTATTTTATTTCAAGCCATAGTCATGGCTCACTATTCTCTTTTCGACTAGGTGTATAAAAAAGTGCCCACCATTTTACTTTTTAATAATGTAACATATGGATTATTTTACATGATTGTAAAGCAAATTTGATGTATTTTTCAAATTTCTAAAAAAATATAGTATGTTCCATTTGAAATTAAAAGTTGATATTAATACTAATAAACCGGAAGTGGTATCATGAATGTACATCCGTCATCAAGTAGCTTACATGTTGCTGTATAAATAATGTTATATGAAAGAATTTACTAACTTAATAAATAAGCGAGATATTTGCTGGGTCCACTAAAATATAACACCTGTATACAATGAATATTGGATGATTGTTTGAGAACTGTAGGTCATCCACGACCTTCTCAATTTGCAAACCTTACGTCATAGTAACATCCGATTTTGTTTACATAGTTGGCTAAGAATTGCTGATGACGTAACAAAAATGAGTTGTATTTTTAAAATACTATATTTGCATGTTGTTGGATTTTGCTCTATATCAAAATATATATTTTGCTGCATTTTTTAAATAAATATTTTGCAGATTTTTGGCACAATTATTAAGGGTTTAAACGAACCCATTATTCGAAAAAGACACACCATAAACTTTTTGTCAAGAACTTTAGACAGACAAGTAAAATTCCTATGAATTTTTATTCAAATTTACTTAGTAGATATGTCCATAAATATATTTTTATATGCGTCAATACTTATATGTATGTATGTATATACCAGTAAATATAATTATCTACTGTTTAAAATTTAAATAATACATAGATAGGTGAATATACTTTTTGTGTACGTGCATCTAAACATGTTTATATTTAAAAAGTAAATATGTATATTTTCGTTTGAAAAATGATCCATTTGAAAATATATTCAAAGCTTTTTACGGTAACAAAACATAAAAAGAATCCATCTATTTAAAAATACCTATACCATTTATCAAACTACATGCTCCCTCATTCGTTGTCGTTAATATTCGGCTATTTCCGGCACCGGAAATGCGCCCTTACCCTTTCCTGAAGAGCTTTCGATTTGATTGTCACTTGTTGATTTTAGGGGATGTAATTTGGTTATAGAGCTTTTAAGTTTAATACACAGGGAGCTTTCCTTCGCTCCAGTAATTTTCAATTATTGTAGAAGCTTTTAAGCTGGATGTCTTATTCTTGTTAAGGTAATGTACAGCTCAGGTGTAAACGAGGGGCTATTATTTTTAATGGCGCGCTGGAGGGTTGAAATCGCAATATTAAATTAGATTCATGAAAGCCTTACTTATGGGGATAAATTTTACCCCTAATATTCTTAAATTGTTTTATTTAATTATATTTCGCATTTTTTTTGTGATTTATGCGTGGAAAAATATATTTAGCACATGTAGATATTAAAATACAATTAAATACACATTTTATCTAGGATCTATGCAAGATATATATTGTCAAATAGCCAAGAATCGGCTAGACACACCGCAATAATATAAATAGAATAGGTCACATAACTAGAATAGGTTGACGACTTATAAAATTTACGGTAGAAAATTCACACACTTTACATAATATATTACATGGATGTTGTTGTTGTTACAAACATTTACATTTTACAAACAGTTACAAAATATGAATATACCTACAATTTACATACCTAGGCATCATAGTTATATTTATATGTATATTTTAAATTTTAAAGTGGAAATGTCCATATTTATATATTTTGACAATAAATACCAATAATTTTAACTATATACAGGGTGGCACTGAAAATGTGCCAGTCAGAATAACTTTTTTATTTATAATTATTTTTTAATTTTCTTCAAATATTCATAAACTAGACTTAGGGGCTCATAAATGATGGCATTTGGCGGATGGTAGCACTTCTGGTTTAACCGGAAGTGACATTAACTTTCAGACACCTATATATATTTTTATATATAAAATTACGAATTCAACGATATGCTTGAAGTTCAATTTTTATTGAAGAAATAAATTACAAAAACGTAAGAGAAAATTATGAATAATTAACCTTCTAAGCCATGATATGAGCAGGCTGTGAAAACTGTGAAATAATATTGAGTAATATTTGTAATTTATTCTTCAAGAAAAATGCACTTCATTCATATCGTAATTTTGCGTAGAATTCAAATATATGGTCCCATTTGAAATTGGAAATTAAATGTCACTTCCAGTTTAACCGGAAGCGCTACTATCATGCAAAATACCATAATTTGTGAGCCCCTAAACTTTATTTACAAATATATAAAAAAATAAAAAGTACATATAAATAAAAAAGTTATTTATGTATCAAGGCACTGAAGTTCTATTTTTTATCACGAATGTGGAACTTAGTTGCTGAGGCCGTAAGGCCGAAGAAAATAAACCATATGAGTGATAAAAAGAATCTTCAGTGCCAAGGTGCATATCCAGTTTTATTTGAAATCGAAATTTTATGAAAACGAAAGAAATAATTTTTTTTATAGGTTATAATAACAAATCTGTCAGTTGCTGTCAGTCAATCAAACGAACTTACGTTCAGTGTTGCTAACCTCCGGACATTGAAGTTATCGTAAAGAACATTCAAAATTATGTGTTTATCTCAAACTTCTTTATCGGAATACTTAATTCGTTCATCTTGATCTTGCACATATTTTTTGTCATTCTATATACAAATTTACTATTATACATCGTACACTTACCCAAATTATCTTATATGTACAATAATTATCATAAGATTGGCAAGACTGCATGTGCCTGAAATCGTCCTATAATATATTACTTTAGTGCCGATTTCTGAACTTTTAATGACGATTTTTGTGCACTTTAGTGACGATTTCAAATAAAAGTTATTTTGAGTGACCCGTTTTTCAGTGTCACCCTGAATAAATATAAATATAGTTTTTTAGAAGGGATAGCATACTACACTATACATATATATGCATATGTATTTGTGTTAACAACTTATATGCATGTGAATTACTTGAGTTCATGTACTCATATTCTTGTTTACCTACTTACATAATTAATTTTTCCTACTTTTGTTTTCAAAATATAACTTGTATTGATTTTTATGGCGCTAAACATAACACTTTTCTTACGACGTAATAAACTATGGCTTCGATCATATTTGATATGACGTGAAGATAGCAACCAGTACTGGCCGAAGATAACTGTTGGATTCTGTAAAAATAACCTCAAAAGTATATGTTTCTTTATTTCTTCTGTCTTAATTTGCAGTTGTAGAAAAAGTATAACATGTGAGGAGGAGTCCATCTACACGACAGTGGTGCCAACTTTCCGAAACAAAATTTCCCCAGGGCACTAGTGCCTTTGTTCATTTATTTTAGTAAGGCCCTTGTAATATACAACAGAGGGTACAAAAATATCTTTTGCTCCATATAGGAGTTGTGAGAACTCATATTCGAAAGCAGCCAAGCCATTATTTTAAATAAACAGAATTAAACTAAGGAGAGACTACGTGTTAAGTAAGATAAACTACTGTGGTAACTTAATAAAGTTAAGTTGTAATTCACTCCCTAGTTTTAGAGTTAAATAGCACGTGCTTGCATCCATATTTTATACTTAGTTAGTCTACATAACGTAACATACCAAGGCTTTATGATATTATAATAAAACTTTGAACTATTTGTACTACTTTTTATCAAATTATTGTTATCCGTGTTTGTTTAAATTTTTAAGTATTGACTCCTTCAAATCCTTACAATTCCTCAAAATATGTCTACTGTTTTATCATTTAAATCCGGCTTAAAGTCTCCTAAACAGAAGATTAAATATTTGACAAAGAGTTCTAGTCTTTAGCCTGAATTCTTTTCAACTTTTTATCGTTTACCGCTCATTTGAGTTGCTTTCAAGTTCAGTATTCAACTCTGCTGGTACTTGAGTATGAATGCAGTATTATACCGTGAATAAGATGAACATACAGTAGGTACTCTTGAAATACAATCAAGCAGTGGAAAATCTACAATCCACGATTTTTTCTAAAGGGTTGAAGGATTAACGATTTTTTAGAACATTAAGAAAGATAAGAATAGTTATTTGTGTATCAAGGTTGTAAAAGTGATCTTTTTTGGCCGAATCTGAAGTTTGCAGCCGAGGCAAAGGCCTGGGCCAGCAAATCAGATGAGGTTAAAAAATAACTTTTAAGCCAAGGTATTGGATGAATATATTGGATGAAGAGAGAATAGCTTAGTATTAGAAGGTTGAAGAAACAGAGAAAGATCAAAGATAAGATGGAAGGACTGTATTACGGAAGACTTGAGAGAAAAGGAACTGAATGGGAACGACACGTAAAACAGAAATAAGTGGAAGAAGAAAATAAAAAAATGGCGACCCATAACGAATGTGTGTGTCAAATGCAATTTGCATAGTTTGTATGAAATAATTTTACTGGAAATTTAGAATCTTTTGCAAGAAAATTTATGTATGGAATTTATACATAATACACAGGATTGACGGAAGGTATTGTGCTGGCCACAACAGATTTTTTCAAATGGACATAATAAAGAAAAGTCAAGCATGAACGAAAACGAATTCTACTGCTCCGAACCAGTAGTATTTGAAATCTACTCTAAGAAAGAGTGAAGAAATATCTCAATTCTGATAGAGTTTGAAATCCAGTAGAATTTAAAGTTACAAAATCTAGGCCCAGAATTAAACTTTGTCGTCTAGAAGAAAACGAGCCATTAGCTCTATATTAAACATGAATGTTAAAGTGCAAGCTATGTTAATTATTGTATTAATAAAAAGATTCAACATACTTTCCTTAAACTACAGTATCGTCCATTCAAAAATTTTCCGAAAACTTATGTTACATATGTTTGTGTTATTGTATTTTTAGATTGTAAGTAAATACAGAAATGTTGAAGTATGCGGATAATTTTCTATAAAAGATGGTAGAGGACGTAACTCCCGGAAAATCGAGAGGAAATACAATTTTCCGGGTAATTTTCACGGAGTTAAGTTCCGGAAAATTGAAGTAACTTTTCTCAAAATAAAACCTTTACTTGTAATTTTTATTTTAAAATTTATATACTTTAAAAAAACCCCAGCAATGGGTAAAAGACTATGATGCATTTAAAATGTTTCTCTTTGGAATATTTGATATCAAGTTGGCAGCTAAGCGTGAATCATCCACGCGTTATAATATCACGCGAGAGTTGTGCGTGAATTCACCCATGAAACAGACGGACAGAAAGCCGGAATATATAATATTCTTGTGATTTCTTATCATTCTCAGACGTTGACATTTCGTGTTATGAAACATTGGATATGGGATTGATTTTCAGGTCGATGACATCTGCAAATTATACATGAAAAAGAAGGTTAATTTTTCACGAATCAAATCTCCAAGAAAAGTTATACTATAGTTCATATTTTTTATACTTAAGTTTGTGTGAATAGGAGAATGTGTTTATTTTTAACACTCTGTTACTTCTAAACTACAGAACGCCGAAAAATATATGTTCCCATTTAAAAATTATTAGATCATATTCCGAGTGCAATTTTATAATAAAAGTACTTTTATGGATCACACTCTTCACAATAATAATATAAAAGCGCGCTCCATAAAAGTGCTTTTATTATAAAACCATGTTATTCTACGTACCGTACCGTATAAAATTATCTAAACATTTTTCCTTTTATAAAAAGTGAGATATGAGGTATTTTCAAAATAAGCGAAAATCAAGTTTTAGCCTGTAGCTCAAAAACAAAAGACGATAGAAAATTCCTGTGGTGCCTATTAATGTTGTCTCAAAAAGTTGGCCCATAAAGACCTACATCAATTTTCACTAGGGTGCATAATAAGAAAGTTTTTCATATAAGGAACTCGAATTTGTACATTGGATAATCAATTGTCGTCTTCCTTCATTTCGCAGTATACACGTGTTTCTTTGATGCACTTGAACTATAGTACGTATTTACTATGAACAGTTTACTTCCTGTAGTAGAATTAATCCTAAAGACGAAGTAGAGATTGAATGAGATCGACCTACTTATAGTAGACTGCATGTCGCCGTGGAGAGATGCTCAAACTTTTAAACAAACAAATTGGTTTAGTTATGAATATTTTATTGTATTTTTTTGCTCATTGCTTTATACTTATTTGTCGATATTATTACTACACCTTTTACCCAGTACTGGGTATAACATTTTGCTTCATTTTTATGATTATATATTTTATGTAATATGCAATAATAATAGGTACTTTTCTGTATACAGGGTGTTTCACGGATACGGGACACCTCGATTATTATCTTTATTATTTATTGGGAATAGAAGAAAATAAAATTGTTCAAATAAAAGTTGTAGCAGATAGAGGGGGGCAGTCACTTATCGAATAAAGATTTTTTTTAACCAGTAGTTATCAAAATAGTTATTTAACTATCAAGTGTGTTAATGAGGGCGATTAATGATCGAGACATTTTAACGCGTGAGCGTAGCGAACGCGTTAATTGTTGAGATCATTAATCGCCAATTAACACACGTGTTAGTTACAATATTTTTTCGTTGACCGTATCTTACTTAAATGGAAAATCTAATTTTATTCCATGACAAAAATTTTTAGGTTAGTAATGGTTGACCGAACGTCAAATTTTACGTCAGAAAATCAATAAGTTTTGTCATCAATTGTTTTCAGTGGGTGTGTTCAGTTTACTTAATGCTAGACAACACAAGCGGTTTTTTATGTTACTTGAGGAATTTTATTCTTTCAAATTCATTTTAAAGGTATGCTACGTGAATATACCTAGCTAGTAAGTGTCAAAAGCATGACTTTTAATTCTGTCTACCTTTTTGCTACAACTTAGCGTTAGCAATACATGCTGTGTTCCATGTGGTGAACGCACCCAATAAATCGTTTATTAATAAAAAACCATGCATTAATAGGGGTCATTAATGAATGATTTTCTATACATTAAGATAGCCTATTAATAAACGGTCGACGGAAATATAACATAAAGTTATATATATATTTTAAATGTGATGATATATATTTTTGAAGTTCATTCGATAGAGTATTTTTTTTCTGAATTCAATCATGTAATCAATTTATATTCTTACATAACAAAAATATTGAGAAAAAGTCAATTGAAATTTAAATAAATTTTATTTTTATAGTTATTTTTGAGTAGTATGAAAAACAAATACTGCTTTCTATCAATTTAAATTATTTGTATAATGCCTAATAATGAGAGAACACTATTTATAAAGTTATTAATTACTATTAATTTTGGCGCCTGGAGCACACAATATTCAATTTGGCACCCTAAGAGCAATATTCATTTATAAAAGAGTGAATTTTTCATTGATTTGGTTCAATACACAAGAATATAGAACGAACTGGCTCTAGCTGCTTAACTGGGTGATTATAAGGAGCGTATCAATAAGAATATATCTATCATTTCAATTCTTTGGGCGCCTTTTAAAAAAAGGCGCCTGGAGCGAATGCTCCTTTGCTCCATATGACCGCACGGCTCTGTATGTAAGGATATAAATGATTGAATTTAGAAAAAAAATACTCTATCGAAAGGACCTAAAAATTATTGGGATATTTCACTATGTAGAGATGGCGTCAATCCTTGGACAAAGGAGCACATTTATTTACCTTCCATAAGCATATCATTGCTGTCAATAGTTTTCCTTTGATTCTCCTTGTATTTTGACTTTTCTTTCAGTGTTTATTATTATTTTAGGTACAGTATATTTCCTGTTTTATTAATTGTAGTAGTAGATTAATTATTGTTTTTCATTTTAAATACTTTACTTAGTAGTTTTTAGGTTATATACAGTATAGTTTTTTTCTTAGGGCCAGTTTTACAATAAAAATTCGATAGTAGTAGTTCAATTAATTGTAAGCATTAGTTCCATATTCCACTATATTAACTGTATGCGCCTACGTAAAAGTATACGAATAAATAAAATTGCGCCTTTGTTTTAGTTTCAAATTTCGCCACCAGGTTCGCATTCTTATTGAAATATCCCAATATACTATCCCATTTAAAAAAATTTAACTTTTATGTTATAGATTGAGTATCACTGGTTTATTTTTTTAAAATAGGTGAATGTCCCCTTTAATTTACTACAATTATTGTTAAAAAATATATAATTTATCTGCTCTCATTAAAGAACACTGTTTAAGTGCCACTGGACATATATAGGTGACGTCACGAACTCATCGCGAAACTTTTGGAATTTACACATCGGGTTTTCATTGCTTTAAACTTCTTTAAATATATATTGGTACTCCTTTTACCCAGTACTGGGTATAACATTTTGCTTTATTTTTACGATTACATATTTTATGTAATGTTATGTAATACGTCAATCGTCATATCTTTGTACAAAATTTCATAAAAAGCAATAATAAAAAGTTGGTTTATGGGCTCATTAATACTTCAGGGTTTACAAGTACGAAACTGTGTTATTACAAAATCATTAAAAAAAATCGATAGATGTTGCACTAAAACTACATACGCATCTGTGTGTTCTCACATTCTGATGTATAATTCTTCCTATAATGATCTGAATTAATTATGAATTCTTTTCTATGTTTCAGGAGTCCTAACACATATTCAAAACTACTATGACATTGGCGAAGCATATGGAGGCCTCCTCCAAACAGTTTTTGTCATCAGCTATATGGTTTTTGCTCCATTGTTCGGTTACCTAGGTGACAGGTATAACAGAAAGTACATCATGGCGTTTGGTGTATTTTTATGGAGCTTAACGACTTTAATAGGCTCGTATATGGAGGTAATATATTAATATATTGTTTTATACATTTATTTAAAAGGGTCACATACTCTTTAAAAATAAATTTTGAATCTTGTCACATAAATTTTCTCATTAAATAATTCAGAAAACAACCGAAAATATCTTGTGACATAATGGAGAATTTCATGCTGAATTCAAATTTTTCAACCGCGTTATATTTAAGGTAGTTGGCTCTAGGGTACCTCTATAACCAGGGTATGGCCATGACGTGGCTCACGTTTCGTCCGCCATTTGCGGGCTAATGTCAAATGTGTTGTTGTTGCGGAAATTATTATGTATTTTCGTGGCTACTATTTTAATGAAAAACACATTTAGATATACTTTTAATATTTGTTTAAAGTGTAAGTAATACTTTTGTTTACCTGTGTATTTTCTTGAAATACTGACTACGATTACTGACAATATTGAAAACAAATAAAAATTATCAATATTAAGCAAAAACATTTAAATATTAAAAGGTAAGTTAAGAATGGGAAGACACACATCGTCCTAATGTTCATACATTTCTTGTATCGTTCAGTTTCCTAACGTTCAAATCTTGACCATGAAGTTGGCGCGTTCACAATTTAAAAAGTACATTCCGGAGTACAAAATTTACATGAAAATTATTTATTGAAGTGTACTTTTTAAATTAGAAGCGCGCGAAGTTCATCTGCGCTAACTTCATGGTCACGATTGGAACGTTATGACACTGAACGAAACAAAAAATGAACAGAGCGATGTGATTATGACGCTTCATACCTAGCCCTTAAAAATATAATATACTTATTATTACAGTTATTAAATTAGATGTGATAATAAGAACCTACATCCTATATACTCTACATAACCTCTAAATCTATGTCATAATAATTGTTTATCTCAAATAAATTAATTTTTATTACCTTTATAGATTCATAGTGTGATTATTTAATATTCCTTTATCTAATTTCTTACAAATAAATAGGGAAATAAATACTCAGTATGTTTGTTGGAATTGGCCCGTAAATGGCGGTTATCTTGGCTCATGGCCATATCCTATATATAGAGGTACCCTAGTTGGCTCATAAGAGCAATGCTATCTATGGATTCTGTACCGAACAATGTAGACATACTCAAGAGTTGCCTGCCTGCTTCAAGTCACATGGCTATTTGTATATTATGTTTATTCTGCTAGGTATTGCAACAGCTAATGGTTGTAAACGTGAGATTAACAAAATAAAGAAAAGTGCCGAAAGTTAGAAATCATCGCGGATGTTTCTCAAAATGTGGGCGGCAGTGTTACCAATAATACGAGTGAAAATTGCTGATGAATTTCCAATTAAATTTGTTATATCTTTGAAACCAGATGGTGATGTATTTTTTTTATCTAGTTTTTTCCCCAGACCTTTATTTATATTCACCTAGCTTTTAGTCAAAAGTTTATGGGTTTTCGAAATTCTAGAGGCAATTATATCGATGATTTCTTGAGTTTCCCTATACTCGTCATGTTAAATCTTCCAACAAGTTGACTAAAATTTTGGATTTACATCGAGCAATACTTAATCTAGCTGTATACTAAGATTTATGGATTATTAAGATTTTATGGATTTCATTTCATGCTCCAATTACTTTAACTGGGTCATAGTAGTGGATGAATTTGTAGGAAAGCGTTGAAAAAAATTATTTAAAAATCATCAATAATTAATTTCTTTCTATGCCACGATGAATGTAAACTGTTATAAATAGTAAAATGTATTAGACTAATTATTAAATATCTAATATATGTATTTTTTTTTTGAGTATTTTTTTTTTTCATAAATTGTTATTTTGGTTAAATTTTTTTTTAAATAACTCGTAGGTAAAAATGTAAGGATCTTTTTTATACAAAAAATTAGGAGCTTTAATTTTGTATTCTTGTAAAATTTTGATACGGGCTACTGTTTTCAAGATAATAGCCAAAAACCCAAAAAAAACATTTTTTGTCGAAAACTTTTTCATCCCCGTCCCGACCTAAACACAACATACGTTAAAATCGTTTCTATCTCACCTTTTGTAAGACAATGGTCTGTTTTGTTCTCCATTAACTGGACTATATTTTTCTTTACAGAATTTCACATGGTTCATAGTATTTCGAGCTTTGGTCGGTATAGGCGAAGCTTCATACTCAACAATAGCTCCAACGATCATCAGTGATTTATTCGTCAAAGACATTCGGTCTAGGATGTTAGCGTTATTCTATTTTGCTATTCCTGTAGGCAGCGGGCTTGGGTAAGCAAAAAAAGAATAAATAATACAAAATAAAAGGCGTTTTTTTTATTAAAATTATTGATTATTAATTATGTACGTAACACAATGTATCCTTTGATGTAAAGTACTCTATTGGCATGTTTTGTACAGGGTGATTGAAAAAAATGGAACTAATAGCTATTTTGTAGATATACCAATAAGGGGTTTCCAAGTCTACGGCTTTCAAAAAAAATATTTATTGGATATCAATATTTATCATGTATAAGTAATAATAAGGTGAATATAATAGTTAATTTTCGGAGTTTTATTACCCTAATGTCGAAATGAAACTTTAATGCATTTAAACCGAGCACATAAAATTCAGTGACAGCCATGTTTGTGACGTGCTGGGCACTGACAAATGCTATTGGCTAATGACTGTTTGAACGCGCAAGCCACGCTTCCGCCATTTTCAACTCTAGAAAACTATGTTCTCGGTGTAGTTTTTTATATTTTTTTTGCGTATTAGAAATTTTGTGGCGAAAATACAAAATACGGGTTTAATATTTTTATGTACAGATTAACATTTTAAAAAATCTGATGCGGCCAACACAATATCTTCCGCCATTTAATTTTTATTAGTTTAAATACATACTTCATACGAGTATTTAATGATGCTGGAAACTATATTATGTTCCTTTTCATTCGTATATAATATATAACTATTGTTTTATTTACTATATTCTTTTTAAAACGGTATCATTATTAATTTGAAATGATAATATTTGTAACAGTGACATTTATCTGTCAGTTACATACATTTGAAATCTGAACTGTGTAACTAAAGAATTGTGTTTATCTTTAAAACATAGGCTCCGGGATTTATAAAATAGATTACTTTATAAATTTATCTATAAAATGTATAGAAAAAATATTAATGCATATCTGTAAAAAATTAATAATCTTTAATTTTTATAATATAAATTCCGAAAAAAATACATTTACAGCTATTTTTTTTTTAGAAAAAAAACTATTTTGAGCTTCAAGTAAGTGCCATTTCCGGTTATCTGATTTACACCAAAAACTAATGGCTTCTTTCCATGTTAGAATAGGGCAGAAATATATGGTTTCAAAATTTACTAAATACACACACACATACATACTCACACAGACCCACAGATATCGTGAAAATGTTAAAATCGGATTCTAGGGATCTTAAAACGTGTCATTTACCAAAATTTTGATATGTCATTTTTAGCACGATCCCAATATCTTCCTTGCCAAGGGTAGCGAGAGGTGAGAATGAAAAAAAAAAACTTGGAAACCCCTATTATCGTTTTGATAATCTTTTTTGAAGAGTTTCATATCCGTAGATAGAAGTTTTTAGAGGGATCTGTTTATGTGTTTAGTTCTTTATCAAAATTTATATTTATTTTAATGTAAGATGACTGCAGCTGATTTCGAAATAAATAACTACATGCAAATATTTTATTCTCCATAATATCTTATAGCTATATAGTCGGCTCCAAGACAGCAGAACTAGCCAACAAATGGCAATGGGGCCTCAGGGTGACTCCCCCCCTAGGTGGAGTCGCCGTCCTTCTAATCTTATTCGTAATGGTTGAGCCTCAACGTGGTGAAGACGAAGGCGAGCATGGGCAACTGCGCACGACTTCCTGGTGGACAGACATCAAAGAACTCAGCAGAAATGCGAGTTTTATGTTGTCCACTATTGGATTTACATGTGTGGCTTTCGTAGCCGGGGCTCTGGCGTGGTGGGGCCCTACGTTCATACTGTATGGACTGCAGTTGCAAGAAGGGAACGAATTTGACAATAATACGTAAGTAGAAATGAGAAGGAGTTAAGTTATTTGAAAATTAAATATTGGTCAAGGTCGCCACAAATTTTAACTTAGTATAATTATTTGATTTAATCTAAATCTTATAGTTTTTGGAGGTAAACCCCGTAAAAATTCATTTTTCATTCACTGCCTCCTGCCTTATATCTCGGAAAATATTGAAGATCGGACCCATATTGTTTAAGCTTTTTTTACTCATTTTGGTTCGTACCTTAAAATAATTCCCCACTGTTAAAAATACCATATAAGTACGAGGGAGTACCCAAAAAATAACGGGAATTATTTTCTGGCTAGTTATAGGGCTCTATACCTTTTCAATTTCAGAAAACGTAACGTGAATAGAGGATTCTATTATTTTTTTTATAATTTCAGCTGAAAGTATAAGTAAAACTAAGACTTTTGGTGAAAATCCAGTGTTTTTTTTTATTAATATGCGAGTTATGGTCCCCCGAAGTTTGAAAATGTAGATGTGACGTAACAAATATAAGTTTTTATATCAAACTGTTTTCTTTGTGGACCTAAATGTTCTTGAAATATATGCTATTTCTAAATTATATTTATAAAAAATAGATAAATATTATAACACTGTGCAAGTCTACATGCTTTATAAATGCAAGTGTATTTTAAATATTAAGTTTAATGCAAGACATTTATATTCAAATAAAAACTGTTTGAGAATTGCAATACTGGCCTAATAACCACGCTTCCGCTATTTGAATTTCTCTACTTTCATTGGTAGTAAACTCCTCCCCCTAACTCGGTATTTGTTACATATTTATAGGCGGTCTTTGAGTCGCCAATCATAATATATATGGAATTCATATTCAATTTCGGAACAAGTAACTTTAATTTCAGAAAAAGTAAATTCAATTTCGGAAAAAGTAACATCTAGTAAGATATCTAGCGGGTGAAGTCGAAACTAGAGCCCTATGACCCGCCGGAAAATAATTCGTTATTTTTGGGTACCCCTCGAATATACAAAAAGTTCAAGACAAATAAATTTATTAATAGTTGTTCAAATGTGTTTTAAATGCATTTTAATATATATTGGTCATTTTCAGTGTCGCATATACTTTCGGCATCATATCCATGATTTCCGGTATAATCGGCGTCCCTCTAGGTTCCTACTTAGCCCAACGCTTGCGCCCTAGATACAACAGTCAAGCAGACCCTATCATTTGTGCTGTAGGGCTGCTTATATCCGCTCCTTGTGTCTATTTCTCATTATTAGCAGCTCGATCCCACACAAACCTATGCTATTTCCTCGTATTCCTCGCTGAACTGACCTTGAATCTCAACTGGAGTATCGTCGCCGATATGTTATTGGTAAGCTAACAAATATTTTATTTTCTAGACTTACATTCGTCTTTGGGTTGATCACAATGCTTGCGGGTATCGTCGGCTTAAGTGTAGGGACTTTATTAAGTTCCTCACTAAAGAAGAAATTCCCTAGGGCGGATCCCATCATCTGCGCATGCGGACTGTTCATTTCCGCTCCGCTTTTAACCGGAAGTACGTTTGCTGTGACGAAAAACACAGCGCTGTGTTTTGTGTTACTGTTTTTCGGACAGGTTGCGTTAAATCTAAACTGGGCAATAGTAGCTGATATACTGTTGGTAAGACTTCATATCATGGATCATGTGCATCACAGTTGACGTCTTGCTTGAGGGCTTGGATAGTGCTGGAGACTTTTGTTCTTTCGTTGCTGAGTTACAAACCAAATAAGCACATATAAACTAATAATAATTGTTTTGGAATATTTTAAAAACTATATTTTTTGTTAAACTTTGGTTGTCCCTTTCACACAGTTTTAAGGTCTAGTGTAATAGGCATTTTCGTAAAGTCAGTAGGAGCTATGCGATGGATCTGTTCGATGACGTCACAGATATATCGATCCATCCGATTATTAAAGCTTTTACGAACGCGTCAGATCTGTATATGATTTTGACGTTTAAATCTGAGATTGTAGAAAAAGTTTAACTTTTGGCACTGCCATATTTTCTTCAGAACGCGCTATAGTGCATAAATAAATACATTTTCTGAAATACAAATCTTTACGATTTTAAATTTGCGCGCGCAATCTATGCGCGATTCAAGTTAAACTCTATCTGGTGACTAAAGTTTGAACCAAAAATATTCCCAGAATATATTTCCTTTCATAGACATTTTCTGGAGTTTTCAGGCCGTTTAAATAATTTAAAATATCTTTTAACACAAGTTTCATGTTTTTAAATCTCTCTAAAAAGTGTAAAATGCAGTATCAGTGACAGATTGACAGCGCGTCACCAGTATTGTGACGTCACAACTGTCCCATATAAGGTATGAATACATTGGGGCATCGATAACCTTAAGAGCTACGAGGTTGGTTAAGTTAGTCAAAAGCTGCCCCATTAGTGGGCCATTTTAGTGGTGTTTCGTTTTTTTCGGAAAAAATGCATAGGTCACTAGATATGGGCAAAAATGTAAATTTTTCCATTTTCGTTTCTTACTTGTAACTTATTCATGTGAATTCAAACTAAATTTTAAGTTGCACTTTCTACAGCCACTTTTGTACGTGGAATAAATTCCAGGCGTCCTAAAATAAAAATTATCTCTTACCATTTTCGAGAAATTCATATTAACTTTCAATTTTCATATGGAGCTTAGAGTAGGCTGTAATACTATTAAATAAACTTTTTTTTCTCTTCTCAACGATATAAAACACGTACTTCAATTTTTAAATTATGTTAGAAATTACGAAATTAATGATATTTTACAACTTTTTCATATATTTTATCCAAGAAGGCTATGGAAAACAATGAAATATTTTGTTTTTAGTTCTCTTAATTGTCAATGTACAACAAATACTTGTGCTCAAACTTTGATATTTTTATTGTTAATACTACCTATTTTCTGGCCAGCCCTGTCCCCTGATTTAATAACATTAGATTTTTTTTATTTAGAGGTATATGAAAGAAAAAAATATATTTTAGAACTTATAATACAATAAACGTTCTATAAGAAGCCATTCCAATCGGATTTCGAAGAATACTTTTTCTTTGGATAATTAAGCGAGCAGTTCGGGCGAGCTTAAAACGAGCCCAAATTAGTAATCAGCGAAATTGCAATTAATTGAGAGCCAAAATTATTTTAAAAGTAGTTTCAATGTATTTTTTTTAATTTTCCGTTCTTTATTTTACATAATAATGCACTGTACAATAATTTTGATTTAGTTTTAAGTTTTATTTTAGTAGTATAAGGTTATAATTCTTGTATTTTTTTAGAAAATGATATAAGTTATTAAATGATAATTATTATATTGTTTTAGAATAATATCATGAATTAAAAAAAAATTAAATTAAAATATTTGATTTCATTGTTTTTCATAGCCTCTTGAATAAAATACATGCAAAGTTGTAAAATATCATTAATTTTGTAATTTCTTACATAATTTAAAAATTAAAGTACAAGTGTTTTACATCGTTGAAAAGAGAAAAAAAATGCCTATTTAATGGTATCACAGCCTACTCTGAGCTCCATATGAAAATTGAAAGTTAATATGATTTTCTCGAAAATAGTAAGAGATACATTTTTTTTGAGGACACCTATGAATTCCACGTACAAAAGTGCTTGTAGAAAATGCAAATTAAGATTTAGTTTGAATTTACATAAAATAATTCCAAGCAAAAAACGAAAATGGAAAAAATACATTTTTGCTCATATCTAGTGACCTATGCATTTTTTTCTAACAAACAAAACACCACTAAAATGGCCCACTCATGGGGCAACTTTTGTCTAATTTAACCAACCTCGTAGCTCCTACGGTTCTCGAGATCCCAAAGCATTCGTACCTTAAATTTTTAATCGGAGTGAGTTTACGAACTCGTCAGATTAACCTAATTGAGTTTATGAAAGATTCAGATTACATCGGATTAATTCGATCGACTTTACGAAAACGCCTAATATAAATGATCAAACTAGAGCGTGACGTTACGAAGTATTTCGCGCTGATTGGCTGGTCGTTTCCCCTACTCCTAACACGAATAAAATTCCAGAAAATATATTTATATACATTTTAAATATTTTCATCAACAATTACAATAAATGAACGAAAAAATATGTGTTTATTTTGTGTTTGTCGTAATTCTACTATCAATGTTTTCTTTTCTAATTGTTCTATTTTATTTTCAGGCTATATTATTATCTTTATTTTATGTATCAGCTATGCTTCTTATAATTTTATTGCACTAATAATTCTCTTATATTATTTTACGAAAAATTCTCATCTTCTTACTAACAAATCATGATTCATAATTAATTTAAATTACCGTCAGTATATTCTACTACTGCCTAGTTAAAAAAAATTACGTAAAAACGAATAATTCATTTGCATTTTGGAATAAAGCAATCGTACTTTTCGTTAATAATTAATACATGGAGATGGGATATTTCTTTTTTTTTTGTAAATATTTTCGCAATTTATGTGGGCATGTTCTTTCTTTTTCTGCACAAGTCTTATGTAAATAGATCTTTTGTGATGTTTTCTTGCAATGTGATGGGCATATTAAATGTTATTTGTAAGATTTTTGGAAAAATTAGTAGCTAACCTATAAAATATTTGCAGTATGTTGTCATTCCAACAAGAAGGTCGACTGCAGAAGCATTCCAGATTCTTATTTCTCATGCTTTCGGGGATGCTGGATCTCCATATCTTATAGGAGTGGTTAGTAAAAATATTATTTGTAAATAAGTATAGCTTTAGGGGATTTCGTTTAGTGATATTACTGTAGTATTGATCCTGTTCGAAGGCGCGAAATAATATTTTAATGGTTGTTTAATGTGTTTATATTTGTGATGGGTTAAAATTATTGCCCGTGAAACTGCTTGACAAAAATTTGTAATATTTTTTTAGAAAAATTGCTATGATTATAGTTAACATTTGTTTGAAAAAATAACTGGTATTCTTTTTTTCGATTTATAATTTCATTATTAATCTCTATTGTCGTTTTGAGAAAATAGGCCCCTCATATATTTGGCTAAAAATTGTTATAATTATGTAAAAATGTCCAAGGAATCCAATTTTGGCTGTTAGAAAAGAATCCATCCTTTATTTTTTAAGTTAAGTACCCTTAAATGGATTGCTCATTTTTCAAAATGTGAACAATATTTCATAATAGGGGTTACCAAGTCTACGGCTTAAAAAAAAATCTGTTGTGGCCAGCACAATGCCTTCCGTCAATCCTGTATATAATGTATAAATTCCATACATAATTTTTCTTGCAAAATATTCTAAATTTCCAGTAAAATTGTGTCATAAAAAAATTATTCAAATTGCACTTGACACTGACATCTTCTTTAGCTTTTCCCATTCGTTAGAGGTCGCTATTTTTGCGTGTCGTTATCATTCAGTTCCTTTTCTCTCAAGTCTTCCGCAATATAGTCCTTCCATCTTATCTTTGGTCTTCCTCTGTTTCTTCAACATCCTATTACTAAACTATTCATTTTTGTTCCAATATAATTCTTCATTTCTCCTCATGACATGTTCAAACCAATGTAATCATATTTCTTGTATCTTTCTAGAAACTTGTAATACTAGAGTTATTTTCTTACCGTATCTTTCCGTGTTTTCCCCAACATCTACTTTAACATCCTCATCTCTGCCACATTAATTTACTTTTTATTGATACTGACATCTGTCAATTTGAATTATGTGAATATATTAATAGTTTTCATGTTTAGCATAGCTGGCTCAATAATAAAATATGAAGTATAAAATGTAATCAAATCGTATAGAGAATAATATATTCTTTAAGTTATAATAACGTTAAATGTCAATAAATCAAATTTAACTGTCAAATCTTCAAATGAGGGTACTTCCGGTTAACCAATTATAACCAAAATCTAATCACTTGTTCTTCTGGATGTAAACTTGAGGAATACGAAAAAATTATAATTTTTGGAATCGTGGTATTGAAGTTCTGGGATCCGGAACTTTTGTCACACAGACACACATACATACAGACATCATCGTAAAAATGGTAAAATCGTATTATAGGGACCCTAAAACATGCTTATACACTAAAAACTCATCATTGAATTTTTTGACCAAAGACAATAACCTTCCTTACCTAAAGGTGACGGAAGGTAAAAAGAAAATACTTATTGGATATCAATGTTCATAATGTATAATTGATATTAAGGTGTATATAATTGTTAATTTTCTTATTTTTATTACCCTAATATCAAAATGCACTTTAATGCATTTAAATCGAGCGCTTGAAATTCAGTATCGTTTGTGACCCTAGAAACGGATGTTCTCGGTGTAGCGACGTCACACGCTCCGTTGATTTCTCGGTCCTCATTTATTGAAACTAATATTTTTTCCTGACGTATTAGTAATTTTTCGGCGAAAATATAAAATACGGGTCCAATATTTTTTATGTACACATTAACATATTAAAAAATCTGTTGTGGCCAGTACAATACCTCTCGCAATTTCCTTTTTTTTTGTTACATAAGTATAGGGCGCGAACAGTCATGCTACATTGTTTCAGAATGGTAATTATGTACATAGATTCAATTCAATTTCAAGATTTTCTAAATTCACGTAGTTACTTTGTCACCAGGAGTGTGGAATTTACTTGTCGAGGAAAATAAACCACATGGAATTGGAAAATCACTAAATTTAGAATGAGAAATTAAGATATTTGACATCTATATACATAATTGCTAGCTATCATTCTGACATGGGCCCCCATATCTGCTTGTCAAGGCCAACAAAGTCACATGACTGCTCGCGCCCTAATGTATTTAACATTTCTTGTATACCTACGCTCTACACCAAAAATTCTACTTATATCTATTCCTCATATTTAGTTTTAAATTTAAATTCATTTTATGAAGAAATTTTGTCCTACTCTTCTAATTTTTCGAGATGTTTCCAATTCATTGTCGGGAGTAACAGTATTTCTGAAGGATATGTGTAATATACCTATAATATTAAATATTTAAGTATTAATACATTAAGAAATAATATAATGTATGTACTTCCCAGAAAAAGTCAATTTGTAATATTTGAATATTCTAATATATCTCTAAATTCATTGAATATGAAGAAAAAATGTAATTAAATCAAATAGAAAATATAATATACTTTAATATTTATAATAACAAAATGTCAAAAAATGATATTTAACAGCGTTTTTTCAAGAAATACTGTTAAAATCTTCAAATTAGGTTACTTCTGGTTAACCAATCGTAATCAAAATCTAATCAACTCTTCATATGGAGGAAAGAAGAATATGAAAGAATTATAATTTTTCGAATTGTAGTATTGGAGTTATCGAAGGAGAATTTTTTCTTACACACACACATAAATACAGACATCATCATGCTTATTCGTTAAACACTCACCTTCGAATTTTTTGACCTAAAGGTGAAGGTAAAAAAACTTTGAAACCCCTATTTTGCAATTATTGTTTTTATACATTTATACTATTTTTTTCTTCCCTGCAGATATCTGAAGCACTAATAGCATCATACGCAGTGACGAAAGGAGCCGTGTCAATCGTAGACACACCTCAAACATATAGCACGAATTCAACAGAAAACCTAGAAGAAAAATTCCGATCGTTACAGTACGCTCTCTTCACAACATCCTTTGTTGAAGTCTTAGGAGGATTCTTCTTCCTTTGTACGGCTCTTTTTGTCCTTAGAGATAAACTAGTTGTCGACCAAGTATTAAATGGTAAATATGTTTTATTTTATAGATATGTGGATTTCAAAGTTACTGAAATTTATTTAGGACGGACGAAGTTCGTTTGAAATAATAGTTTTGAATTTGGGATGGATGTTGTGTGTTCTGGATAGTAAGTATTTAAATATTTGTCAACATATTATTGCTTTAATTTCATAAATACATTTATAATAATAACAAAAAAAAAAATACAAATTTATAGTTAAATTTCGATTCAATACTCATAATCCAGGGATAGCAGCTTATAAAATAAAATGTATAAAAGAGTATAATACCGTATAGTACGTATAATACTGTATAAAAATAAAATAAAGGTGTATGAAATAATACGTTTTAGGCAGTGGTCCAGTAGAATGTAATCGATCAACCAAGATCGACTGTCGTAGATCAATAGTGACCGACCGAAATTTTAGGAAATATGTCACACTGCATGAATCGACGTAAATATTTCCACAAAAATGATACCAACTTGAAATGAAAGAAAATTAATTTTTTCTTGCACTGAAACGCCGCAAATATATGTTTTTCAGAAATATTTAAATAAATGACAAACCTTATGAGTTTTTATTTTTAAAATTAGAGAAATATGCATCCATAATTTATCCATTGTCATACAATTATTACTGTATGACTGTATGTGTGCTTTGATCATAAAATTCTACATTATTTCTTACACAGTTTTTCAACTATGGTATATTTCATTAACTCTCCACATTTCCGTCATGATACTAGTAATATGGCTATAATATTCTAACATTTTTGTTAACGTGTACACAAATGTCAAAACAGTTAGTATGAAAAATATGAGAAAACTGAGCATGCGTAAACACATCAATCGCTGTCGATCGACTAGAAAATCAAACATGTTTGATATATCAAACCGCTCGTCGATGTTCGACATAGTGGATACATACAGTGTGACCATTCCCATGAGCTAGTGTCAGTTTAATTTTTAATCGATCGCAATCAATCGGCATCAGTTGATCTCACTTGTCCAGTGTGACCACTGCCTTATACTGTATGAAATGTATAATACGTATGTACTATACGGGTATAATAACATATACGGCACAGCTGAACCTAGGACTTTAACATGTAAAATCAAACTTTCCTAATTTCCTGCTTCCCTAATTATTTTAGGTAAAAAAGCTTTAAATAAAAGTTATAGAGCATACAATTTGCATCAATAAGCAAAATTAAATTTGTATGCCTTGTAACGGTAGAAAGTAAGTATGAAAATGTTGAAAATCACCTCAAAAATAGAAATAGCTATGGAATGGGGTCATTTAAAAAAAAAAACGTTTTTTTTTTATAAAATCGTGAATCTGTCTCATTTAATAAATATAGTAATATAAAATAACATGAAATATGCGTCTTCATTCATAAATTTGCTAATAAACTTTCGCGGCTGTAATTGTGATAGTAAGAGTAAAAATATGTAAATAAAACATTTATTAAAATAAATACCAAAAGTTGTACGAAATATGTTTTCAGTTAACAATATGTTGCTGTTACAAAATCAAACTGACAGGTGATAACTCAAACAATCAAAGTTCCAAACAACTAAAGACTTATAAGGTGTAAAACGTACATATTTAATTTGACCTATTCTATAAATTAGAAAATGTGAAATGACTCCATTGAAACAAAATAAATAATAAATGTCTAACGGTTTATCTGTCATATTAGGGTAATTTATTTTTATTAGGTATTATTTCTAATATTTGTTCCAGTTAATAATTATATGTTAATTTAAATTGATATTTGTTCACTTGAATAGAAATTACAAATAATAATAAAAATAAATTAATCTAGTTTGACAGATAAATCGTTAACATTTGTTAATTTTTTGTTTCACTTCCATGGCTATAGCTATTTTTGGGGTGATTTTCGACATTTTCATACCTAATCTTTTCCATTACAAGGCACAGAAAATTATTATTTTTATTGATTTAGATGCAGAATTTTATGCCCTACAACTTTTATTTGAAGCTTTTTTTCTCTAAAATAATTAGGAAAGCAGGAAATTACGAAAGACTGATTTTACAGAGTTCTATGTTCGACTGTGTCGGTCACCATCCTGTATTTTATACGAACGTATTATACTTTGTATATGTTTTATAAATGTCTTTTATACTGTATTTTGCCATCCCTGCTCATAATATTTCGGCCGGCTTACATTTTCAAAAAGTTTTAAAATCTTCACAAATGGCGAGATCTCTAGAAAATTCTTTTGACCACTTTAAACATAAGGCGCTTTCCTTTTACACACGCGTGCAGCACTTATTTTCCCTTCGTTGTTCCTATAAAATGGGAAGGACTACCCTTGTCTACTCGCTTACCTCCTCCCTGCCCCCGTAAAGCACCTAGAAAAAATTCGAGTAAGCTGATCACGCCTGCAAATTTTTACAAGTGTTTGTTTCTGTTATTTGGTTTTGATGTTTTGTGAGACTAACGGTTTTTATTTATTAATTATTAATTTCCATAAACATAAAACACGGCATAAAAAATATCAAAATCAGTCGCTGACAGACAACAAGCATCTCCTTGTTCACTTTATTTTGTCCAGGGGAGTTGCGGGTCAGTTCAGTTCAATGTTCCTCACCCTTTTTGTGCATGTAAAAGGAAATCACCTATAGACTTCAAACTTATAAAAACTGTGGGCCAAATGTCGGGTGATAATAGTTCGACCGGCATTTAAAGTGCCCTGTTCAGATTTATTTTCCACCGAGACCCTTTACTTTTGGCACGATATGCATTTTGTCAGTGGCTTGAATCTTTAAATTAATTCAATATCATCCTGCATGTGTATATGTAGCGAAGCTCAAGGATGAAGGTGTGGACAACTTGGGTGCAGTCGCCAGTTCAGTGCCGCCCTCCACCGAGGACTTGGCTCGCGGGGACTAGGTATAAAGTCACGTAGCTTGGTGGTGGACGTGGGGCACTTCTTCATGGCGTCGGACACAAAGGATTTGTGTTGGTTTATTTATTCAAAATTTAAAGAAATGATTTCGGTTTATTCCCTATTTCTGGGTGTGTCAATCTGATTCTACAAGGGCAATTTATAAAGAAATCTACCTAGCTATGAAAGAAGACACATTGAACTTCAACAATACTTTATTTTTCAACATAACTTTCCTTCAACACTAACACACTATTCCCAACGTTTCTTCAACTGTGCCATTCCGTCAAAAATTTTTTTTTGGAAGATCTGCAAAAGAACTTTACTCGTACAGTATACATTAACTCCTTGTCTGATTCAAATCTTCTTGCCCTAAGAATTTTTTCATATTTTTAAATTAAAAGAAGTCATTAGGTGCTAAATCGGGGCTATAAGGTGGTTGGCATAATTCTGTAAAACCGCAGTCCCTGATAATGTCTTCAACTGTACGCGCTTTGTGAACCTTGCAATTGTCATGCAACAACAATTTCTTTTGTTTGCACGAATTCGAACGCTTTTCTTCCAGGGCAAGTTTTAAGTTCTGAATAGTTTGGCATATACTCTTATCAATAATATTCCTTCATTATCCCAAAAAATTGTTGCCATCAACTTTTTCCCTGAAGATTGTGTCTTGGCCTTTTTGGGCGGAGGGGAGCTCTTGTGAACCCACTGCATGGATTCTTTTTTGGTAGGCGGTCGCTGTCATCTTCCAAAGCAGTCAAATTTTCTTGCGAAATTTCTTTCCTTGTCTGTTTCTGTTCTGGTGTAAGCAGTCTGGGTATCCACCGTGGAGTCACCTTCCTCATGCCCAAATCATCATGCAAA
This sequence comes from Harpalus rufipes, assembly GCA_951394225.1. Lineage (NCBI taxonomy): Eukaryota > Metazoa > Arthropoda > Insecta > Coleoptera > Carabidae > Harpalus > Harpalus rufipes. Next base: position 9,087,297 of record OX596288.1, on the reverse strand, counting down.
ATTTTCCAAACATTGGTTTCAGACAAAGACAGTTCCTTGGTAATAATAGAAACCTTCAACCGTCGATCTGTAAGCACCAATTTTTAACTTGCAGTTTGTGCTTCAAGCGGTCGACCAGATTTTGGATCAGCCTGTATCGAATCCCTTCTTAATCGAACCTGTTACACCAAAATTTTATTTTAAAGTAACTTGAGGCATCTATGCCCATATACGGCCACCATTCGCTTATGAATAATTTTAGGACCATTGCCTTCTTTTGTTACGAATTTTATCACACTCCGTTATTCCAATTTAGTTTTACTCATTTTTTAATCCAAAATTATACGTTAAACTGTAATAAATAATACGATTTGAATGCAACTTACTGTATGAACTTAAAAATGACACAAATCTGACAACAAAAAATTGTCATCGTTCGTCTTTTGTTCATGGCTAGGTAGATTTCTTTATAAACTGCCCTCGTTTTTGCAGATAATAAATATTTCAAAAGAGAAACAATCTTTTAATTTTAAATAAATCAACATTTTCACTGCATTTATTTCAGCATATATCTTGTGTCTTTTAATATGTATTTCATTTGTGTTTAAAAGCTAACAAACTCATTATATTCTCTCTATATTTTATAGCTTTTGGGAACCTGCACATCATTCTACAACTCATATACATTCTTATAAAAATAGTTTGTAATAGAAATCTCAATAATAATTAGTAACAGATTATTTTAGTTACAGAAAAAAACATGAATATTTCCTCTGAAAGCCAACGTTTTGCTAGCTATTGTAACTTTTTTAGCTTCTTCTAAAAACTGGTATATTTCATTTGTAACGTTTTCTCCTAAAAACATTTCTTGAGGTTTCACATTTTTTCTGTTCAGATTTCCAAATCAGTACTCGACGTTGTGACCGCTCTTTGTTTTTCAGTTGGATTTCCAAGCATTTTCTTTGGTAGATTCAATGATGGTACAGCACTTTAAAAGTTTTTTACAAATAGGTTGTAATTACAATCTCCAGAAAATACTATACTTGCATTTTTAACACATGCGTGGAAATACAAAAATCGTTTTTCTTAAATTGCAGGGAACACACTTTCATATAATTCAACGCCTTGATTTGTTGTTATAATAACAAAAATATCATTTCTTTTAGGGAAACTTTAAAATCATAACTTTGTCCTTCCTTGAGTGACATCAAAAAAACACAATTTTTGCGAGATTTATACGCTTATAAAAGATTTATTTAAATCGCTCATGTTGACACATGTAAAAACAAACAAAGTGTACTCTTCTCAGGAGTTCTGATTTCCGCCGATAGTTGTCGTGTCGCATCTTATCAGTTTTTCAATAAAAACTCATTCACAAATACACAACAATAATAATATTACACATAATTATTAAAAAATCTTTCAGAACACATAATTCAATTAAAATAATACAATTATTTAGTTTTAGTTCCGTTTATTTTTATAAAAACCGACGTTTCGTCAGCATGAACTACTGTCTTCTTATTGTAATCCCTGAAGAAGGCAGTATTTCATGCTGCCGAAAAGTCGGTTTTTATAAAAATAAACAGAACTAAAACTAAAAAGGTTGTATTATTTTATTTACACATAATATTCATAAAGTACGTTTCAACATCAATCGTATAAGCATATGGTTCAAATCGCCAGGGGGAAAGAAATTGATGACCGTGTGCATATTATTATTCATTAAAATTCAAAGCAAGATATTTATTTTACAATAATAAATCAGTTAAACTGACAGTATAATATAAACTATAGGGCTAAGACACTCAGCTGTTTCCAGTAACCTTGCGATCAGCTGTTCCGGCGCCCTGATAACAGCGCCATCTGGTGTGTCATAATTTTCCTTAGCGCTAATTCAAAATTTGGAATCAAGTTTGCTGTCTTACATTGAGGTTGTGAACAACATTTATTTTGTGCCTAAAGTTTTTTGTAAATTGTGTTTAAGAATGTCAGCTTATTTTAAAGCATTAAGTAGTGACGTAAAAATCGCTACTTAGATAAAATTAAATTAATAAACAACATTGATCCATATGATTGCGACGAAAGTGTTTTTTCCAGGAATATTTTTGACTTTCCAGCAATTTTGCATATGCACATAGTGAAATATTTTATTTATAAAAAAGTGCATACATTAATGCTGAGTTAAAAGCTTTTAGAAGTTGGCAAGCTTATAAATTTTATCAGTGTGGTTGGGTGCGGGACATATTTGAATAATAAATACCATATAAGTATAATTGATGAAATATACCTCTTGTCAGCAATCTTAGAAACACCGTCTTTGCAATAAAAAAAATCACAATATCAAGAATTAACAGAACTACCAACACACAACAAAGCACAAATTATTGACGCCAAAATTACCTTAATCACATGATTGACAGAATGACATGAATATTCAAATAATTCAAATATTTGAAAATTACATTTGTTACCGCGGTTACAATACCGTTTCTATTTCATTATTTGCCGTTGGTTGGACGGAGATAGCGTATATCCCCCTGAAATACCGACGACCAAGATGCTAGATAAAAGTTCAGTAATTATTGCATCAGAAAATGGCCGCGTTCAGCATGTCACAGCGCTAAGTGCCGAAGTTTGCCGAACGAAATGAATAGACGAATGTGATTGGTCCAGCAATTGTTTTCGGCCAACTTCGGTGCTCAGCGCTGTGACATGCTGTGTTGCTAACACTTTTGAGATTTCTATTACAATATACATATACCTAACCGCAAATACTATATTTCTAACTTATTATTGTTGTTTCTATTGTGTTTGTAGGTGAAACCACCCAACCTAAGAACATCTACGCAGATGATCCATTGACAGAGATCGACCAAAGACGGAATCTAGTTTCCTGATTGTTTGTTTATTAAGTGCGTGACTTATTCGTGAAGTGTAGTGCTCTAAAGACTTCCCGGCAGCTTCGTGGACTTATTTATTTATTATTTCCAGTGACTTTCCTCCCCTCGGTTCCAGGTTTCAATCATAAAAGAACGTTTCTTGTGATATTTTATGTAAGATTTATTTAGCGATTGAAATACTGGTTGTTTTATACATGAATTGTATAGTGGTATTTAATTTAAGATTAAGAAGCTTAATATACGTCTTAGAATTTCAAATAAAATTTAAAGACTATGATTCCATTTCCTAATAAAGTAATGACAACTTATAATACCGTTGAGGGCGCTTACCAGGTGTCATCTCACGGGCTCTCAAAGCTATTGTAGAGAGAGCACCATACGGGTCTTGAAATTAGTCGTTAAGTTCTTGCAATATATACAGTGTGTTTGCAAAAATTGATACTCTTTTTTCTCGCTTATTATTGCAGATACACATATTACTTACAGGACATGATTTAATTAGTGCAATATTTTCAATTGAAGTGTGTGAAAATTGTAATTGTAGAACTTCCGGTATAATCGGAAGTGACATCAACTCTGTAAATTTAAACACAATTTATACTATTTTTTTTATACATTTGGATTACATTTTTTGTTTTCTTTCCGACAATACAAAATTTATTAGTATTGACGTTATACATTTGTTAATAGTATTTTATGTATCTATGACGACAAGTGAATCTTTAAGGTATGAGCAAGTTGTTTACTTGTGAGTAGTTTAAATTATTAAAAGAAATATGCATCAATTCCTAGCAGTATGAGTTTTGTATAAGTAGGCTGTCATTTCATTTTGAAATTACTTCTAAACTATAAGTAATCAAGAAAAATGTTTCAAATAAACAGTTAAAATTTTCACAGTATAATAGTAAGCGTGTCTACATGTTATTTACGCAACCAAATCACTATGAGTTACGAGCCGTAGGGGTTGATTTATAAGCCATCAACTACAGAAGTAGCTTTCGTGATAAATATTTTTTTGTTTCATGAATGACTGCTCCCAGCTTAAAATTTCACAGTATAATAGGAAGTGTGTCTCTTTGTTATACGCGCAACTACAAAGTGTTACGCGCCGTAGGGGTTGATTTATGAGCCATCAACTGCTGAAGTAGAATTCGCGGTAAATATTTTTTTCATGAATGAGTAATTGCTCCCACTTCAAATTTTCACAGTATAATATGAAGAGTGTTTATTTATTATATACGCAACCACAAAGTGTTACGCGCCGTAGGGATTGATTTATGAACCATCAATTGCTGAAGTAGCATTCGCGGTAAATATCTTTTTGTTTCATGAATGACTGAATGCTCCAAGTTTAAATTTTCACAGTATAATAGGAAGGGTGTCTCTTTTGAAAATCAAAAAAGTTTCAAGATAAACTCCCCTTAGAATTTAATTTTGAACATTTTTTGTCATATGGACCATATTATTTATTTTATAAGACAGATTGAGGAATCTGAATCTGTAGTTAAACAGGTCCTAAGTCTTATAGTTTTTGAGGTATCGGCCTTCCAACATACACATACAGACATTATCGTAAAAATGTTAAAATCGGATACTAGAGAGACCTTACCTAAAAGTGACGGAAGGTAAAAAAGTTCCATATAGATTTTAGAAAATATCAATTTATTTTAAAAATATATATTTTATTTACTATTAAAATTACGTAAATTTATCTCCGATTAAAAATTATTATTTAATTGTTTATTTCAGTTTGCAGCGCAAGCCTTTGACGGTTGCTACGTCATTATCAAGTATTAGATAACTAATTATTTAAAAAAATATGAATCCTCCTAACACCTCATTTACAATTTCTTCTTCATAGTGAAACGATGGTTGTACTCTTCTAGTATGCTGGGCCGTGCTCGACCATGCCTTTATTTATTTATTTATTTGTATTTCGTAGTATCAAGCCTGTGGAAGTCACCTCTACCTTTAAAATAATTTATTTAATCTCCAAAATCAAATTCAATAAAATATAGTGCGCCTAGCAGTGTGGTATTGTACAGGGTGGGGCAGAAAAACCTATCCGATTTCAAATCCCTTTTTCTCAAAAGAGGGAGCAGGTAGAGTAGTGGGGTAAAAACCGTTAGAAAGCCGGTTTTATGCCATTTGTCAGTAGTCAACATGCCTTGGTCTGGTGAACATCGTGCTTTTGTTATTGAGCGGTTTATCGAATGCGGCGGTTCGATAATTGCTACACAACGTGCTTTTCGAATTCATTTCGGACTCGGGCGTCATGATCCTGTTCCACATCCATCAGGAACCCCTCCATAGCCCAAAAGTGACTGTGTGGTGTGCTCTTTCCCGCCTAGGCGTCTGGGGGCCTTACTTTTTTGAAGAAAATGGGCAAACCGTAACGGTCAACAGCGAGCGCTATTGTTTCATGCTGGAAAATTTTCTTAGACCCAAAATGGAAGAAAATGGCGTGGAAAATGTGTGGTTTCAACAGGATGGGGCAACCGCCCACACATCGCGACGATCAATGGACATTCTCAGGGAACTGTTTCCCGGTCGCCTCATTTCCCTGAGAGGTGATCTTGGCTGGCCGCCGCGCTCACCGGATCTCACTCCATGTGACTTCTTCCTTTGGGGTTACCTCAAATCGAAGGTTTACCAGCATCGACCAAGGACCCTTCTTGCTTTACGAAGGGAAATTGCTCGGGCAATTGAAGAAATTCCTGTGGAAATGACGGTGAAAGTCATGGAAAGCTACCGCGAGCGCCTAAATCAGTGTATCCGCTCCCAAGGACGACATTTGAGTGATGTGCTTTTCAAAACTTAAATTTAAAAATGGCATAAAATTTGCGATATGTTAATAAAAATTTTTTTTGACAAGTTGAGTGGTTTTAATTTTATAACGTTTTGAAATCGGATAGGTTTTTCTGCCCCACCCTGTATTTGATATAAAATAAAAGTATTTTTTATTTTTTGTTCAAATACTTTTCACAAGTATTTTATATTTTAATACATTATTTATATGAAATACTAATTTTCAATATTTGAAATAATTTTTACCTCCCGCTACCCTTAGTAAGGGAGGTATAGGGATCATACTAAAAATCGCATATCAAGATTTTGATAGATGACCACGTTTCAAGGTCCATAGAATTTGATTTTAACATTTTCACAATGATGTCTGTGGGTGTGTATGTGTGTCAGTATGGATCTTCTGGTCACTCTAGCTCAAATATTATCAGCAACCGCAGAATTTTAAAACCTTGTATTTTGACCTTACTCTAATAGGGAAAGAAGCCATTAGATTTTGGTGTAAATCGGATAACTGGATATCGCACTTTACTAGAAGCTCAAAATAGTTTTTCTTCCAAAAATACCTTTAAATGTAATTTTTTTCGCGATTATGTTATTATTGAATTTTCTACTGGCATGCATTAATAATATTTCTATATATTTTATAAATAAATTAATAAAATAATCAATTTCAAAATCCAGGAGTCTATGTTTCTTAGTTACACACTTCATATTTCAAATGTATGTGACAGATAAATGTTACTTTCAAAAAAATAATCATTTCAAATTAATAATAGTAACGTTTTAAAAAGAAAATTGTAAATAGAACAATAGTTATATGGAAAGGAACTTAATATGCATAGTTTCCAGCATTAGTAAATACAGGTATATATTTATATAAAAAAATAATAAATATATGATCACGGCATATTACCCATTGCTGGGTGTTCTAGTCTGCTTTGTACACAGATTTCGGTAATGATACTGATATATTTGTATCATGTGGGCGTTTACCAAGCGTCGCCTCACGGATACTTATTTCTGGCGTGGAGAGTGCATCACAGGGTCAATTTTGTGCCACTTAAAGTTCGAAATATTTGGTATTGGTAGGGTTTGAATCCGGTTCCCAGATTCGCGACCAGGCACTCGGGGACGCGGCCACGAGACCCCATAGGTATATGTATTTAAATTAATAAAAATTAAACGGCGGGTGGTATTGTGTTGGTCACATCAGATTTTTTTTATTTGAAATACATTTTTGTATTTAAAAACACAAATATTTGAAGTACTTTTACGTATTTGAAATACAAACCTTCCGTCTTATCTGGTCTGTTTTCTGTTTGTAATATAACATGAAGTAATTCTTTAATTTTTCTTGAAATAAAAGTTGCCTATGTTAATGTACGAGCTTCTTTTTAATATAAATAAAACTACGCGAATAAGTTGAATATGAAAAACATTTTTACAATACAGTAACATCTTATCAATTTTTAAATAATTAAAAGTAAAAGTATTTGAAATATTGGTATATTTCAAATACTAAAAAAAAAAAAATTCTATTTTATCAAACATTTGAAATACTTGTATTTAATATACAGTACCGGCCAAAAATATATCACCTTTATGTTTTTTCAGTATAACTTTTATAAAAATAAATCAAATGCGCTCAAAATTTAACAGTATATATTTGATGTAGGTTAGATCTTGTACATGATGTGTGATGAGTTTTAAAAGGAATATCATGTGTTTCAAGCTATTTTTTGAATTTATTTATTTTTTCTCGCTTATTCTGCCGTTGTATCTGTAGTTGAAACCGCAAAATTTTTCGTTATTTATTTTTTTGTAATATGGCGAAGACAAAAGGTGCTCTAAATTTAGACGAACGACAACAAAAAGCTATTATAGAGGGCCGGAAACAAGGGCAGGCGCATTAAGGAGCTCGCGCAACAGTTTCACATCGCCAGATCACCGGTGAATAAAATTCTTAAACATTGGAACCTCCAAGGAGGCTATGTTGAGAAGAAGAAAAGCGGCCGACCACGTTGCACTACTTCCCTTGTCGATCGCAACATCCTCCACGTATTCCACAGCAATCCACGTCTTACAGCGCCCGACATTGCGAAGGAAATAGCGACTCCTGGTCAGCCTAATCCATGCATACGGACCATACGTCGTCGCCTACAAGCCGCAGGACAGAATGGACGGCAACCTGTGAAGAAGCCATTCATTTCTGCCAAAAATCGAAAGGCGCGAGTGGAGTGGGCTAAAGAGCATAAAAACTAGACACCTCAGCAATGGTCTAATGTCATTTGGAGCGATGAAAGTAAGTTTATGTTGTTGATAGTGGTGGCATAAAATGGATTCGTCGCCCTAAAGGCAAACGTTTCAATCCAAAATATCAACTGCCGACTATGAAGCATTGTGGCGGTTCAGTCTTGGTGTGGGGTACTTTCTCAGCAAAAGGAATGGGTCCTCTTCACAGAAATCATGGTATCATGGATCGAAAAATGTACATAGACATCCTCAAAAATGTATTGCTTCCATATGGAAAGCGTCTTCATGGTCTTGGCTTCATCTACCAGCAGAATAATGATCCGAAGCATCGCGCGCGTGATTTGCAAGAATGGTTCCGACGCCATCGTCTGACTTTTATGAAATGGCCAAGTCAGTCGCCTGACTTAAATATTATTGAACCGTTGTGGGATGAGCTGGAAAGACATTTGGCCGGCAAACGAGCGGCAAGCGCAGCCAAGAAGTTCGCCCAACTTGGGGAGGAGTGGACGAAGATCCCTCAGCAGCAATCGACGCACTCATCGCGTCTATACCAAGACTCATCCAAGCTGCGATCGACGTAAAAGGATTTGCAACAAAATATTAATTTTATTTAGTGTTAATTAAGTATTAACTTCATTATTAAATATTTCTTATTTTCAGATATTTGAATAAAATTATTTTTTCCGCGTTATTCTTACTATTATTTAGTGAAAAGTTTTTTATTAAGTAAATTATACCTAATATCAAAATATATTATGATTTTATAGACATCAATTCTCTATAAGTCAAGTTATGTTGAAAAAACTTAAAGGTGATATACATTTGGCCGGTACTGTAGGCTTAATAACCGGTTTAAATAACCGTTTTGGCAACTATTAAACCATCCTTGAAAACCGATTTTCAAACAAGAATTATTAACCGATATTTTATTGAATTTCCTGCCTGTCATAAAATTACAAAATAGCTTATTATAACATATTAATATACAACAAATTCATAATTTGTATCGCACATTATAAAAACATTATAATAAATTCATTTTTCTTTCGTCTGAAATAAATACATTTTTACATATTTCAAGTGAATTTGTTGTTGAACCACGTGTCCCCCACCTAATCTATTTCGACCAATCCCAACCTTCTTTCTCAAAACATTGCAGTCCTGGAAATACGCTACGTAATGACAATAAACAATTATGCATACACGTGCTCCAAGAAACAAAAACTGATAAGAAAGGAAAAACTGATGAAACCGTGCCAGAAATATGATAATAATTGTTGTTATGTCTTTATTATTATCGTAATATAGTTTTTGAAGTCCTGCAGAACCTGAATTCAACATATTTCAAGCAGAAAAGTTTTATGGAAATGTGGTTTTGGTTGAACTGTTTAGTGCATGTATGCAGAATTTTGTTTTGAACGGTGAGTCTAAAATTAAATTTTTCTTTTGGAATTTTATTCAACTGTGTATGAAATGAACGGCAAAATTTTCTTTTATATTTATATGGTTACCAATATTCAAACGATGTAATTTGTGTTAGTAGAAATAATTTCATTGAATATTATGTGCTCTGGTTTTATATTTATAATTTCAAGTTTTATATTAATACGAAATTGTGTTTATTTTTTTATGAATTTGGTCAAATTTCAATCGATTTAATTTTGATCTAGTTATAAAATTATGATGTGATTATGAAATTACTAACTTAATAAATAAGCGAGATATTTGCTGGGTCCACTAAAATATAACATTCTGTATGCAATACTTATGTTAAAATGAACTTAAATTGGCGGGAGGTATTGTGCTGGCTACAACAAATTTTTAAAATGTAATTTTGAATGTAATCGTCTCAGTTTAAAAATAGAGTTAGCATAAACGCGTCTGTATAAATATACCTATATACGTATGAATTCATTTTAATAAATAAATATTTGATTATTCCCATAGTTGTAGTGGAGAAAGCACCTCATAAATTACTTTCATCCTTCATATTTCGTATGGTAAATAATTTCAAACAATATCCTTCATCCCAAAACAAATTAACGCATTAAATATTTATTTGTTAATTCATGTAAGTTAGTAACATTTTTTGCAACAAATTTAAGCTGTTTAAGTTGGTACTGTTCGCGCTGTTTATAACAAATGAACAGGTGACGCGTGGCTAGTGTTTCGTGTTTGTTATTGCAAAAATAGTGAAATTGTTTATAATTTGTACTAAATATACCAAAAAACATATAGACAAGTGTTATTTGAAAGGTAGAGATCAATTTTGTTTAATAATTTTATCAATTCATTAATTTTATTGGATACTATAAATCATGTATGATCTTTAATTAATATCGTACAAAAACCATATTATATTTCATTGTATTATAAATGTAAATAACGTCACTTTTTACTAAAGCTGCCTCATCTTTCGTTAGATTCAACCCCGGGGTATCGACTTCATTTCCACATGCAAATGACTGGCGGACTGAGCCGGAAAAGTAGCAGTTCTTCAGAACTAAGGTAGAATGAATTTCTTTTTCTTAAAACATTGGTCAAAAAAGGTGTTAGGCATATCTTGTCAGCAGAAAATTTCGCACCATTTGGTTTCGAACAACAATTTACATGTAAAAAAAAACTGTTAACAAGGGAAGAGATATTTACGGTAAACTTTAGGGAAAAAAGGATTTAAGTGCATTTTTTTTTGTTTTAAAGTTATGTAACGATAACTAAATATAACATATTCTTTTATTTATTAACATTATTACCTATCCATGATGTTTATGTATGAGGGCATGCTAGAATATTTGAAAACAAGACACATGGTTCGTATTTGTAAAATTTTATTTTAAATATATTCAAGAATCACTTCACCATTCTTTAAGAAAAAAGATGTAATAATAAAAATAGCTGCAATTTATTCCTTTATTCATATACTTATTCATTTTGTTTAAATATGAGTCACGCTAGAATTATTGAAATATAAAACACATGGTTCACATTATTTAAAATTTTATTTGATACAGGGTGTTAAAAAAGGATATTTTTTAATGGTATATGGTACTGACCAAAATGAGTAAAATGCTTAATCAATATGGATCCGATCTTCAATTATTTCCAAGATCTAAGGCAGTGAAAAATGAGTTTTTACGGGGTTTACCTTTGATACTCGTATCTCGAAAACTATTAAGAGTTAAATACGACTTCGATTAAATGAGACTTTTTGTATACCTTTCAGAGGTCATCTTATAGGTGTGCTTTTTTTTTTTAATTGTGGTGACCTTGGCCAATATTTAATTTTCAAATACAGTTAATTTTTTTAAAGATGCCCGATCACGGTTATCTGTATCATGAACAAATTAACAAATTGTCATACATTTATCTCTTTCCTTTGCAAACGGCTATAAGTGTGTACGATAAGGATGGAATTAACACGCTTGTCTTTCAAAAATTTTATTGCTTCAACTAAGTTAAGATATTGCAGTTTAAAACGATGCTCGTTATTGATAATGCTTTCGCTGTAACGTAAGTTTATTTATTAATTCAGATACATTACCTTGATTCATAGCCGTACGAATAATGTTATTTTCTGACGTGTCAGTATCTTATTTTTCACATATTTGGTTTTACATTTGCTAATAAACTTACCAGTTGACTTATTTTTGAATTTTGAATGCTTTTATTGTAACATATATTTTTATAATAATAAAATAACAGTAGTATCTTATATACCCTCATGAAAACTAAGCAAACGACACTACTGAATTTGTCAGAATGGGCGGAGCAAAAATCTGAATTCATACAATTCGTAGATAACCTTGATCGGACATCTTTCAAAAATTTTAACATCGTAACTATTAGAAATTGAGACATTGTTGGCCTTGACAAGCAAATATAGGGGCCGTTGTCAGAATGACGGTAATTTCGTACATAGATGTCAAATGTAATAATTTTTTATTTAAAATTTCAAGATTTACTAAGTTCACGTGGTTAATTTGTCACTATAAACCACATTCGAATTGAAAATCAGGAAATTTGGAATGAAAAATTAGGTTTTTTTATATGCAAGAAATGTTAAATTCAATACTTATATAACATAAAATGAAAATGGCGAGAGGTACTGTGCTGACCACAACAGATTTTTTATTATTGTTTTAGTTTCTTCTTAATTTTAATAAGAAATTTCTAAAGTTAATTAGGAGCAATATCCATGACGACATTGTGAAAAATAATATTATTGTAATATGTAATAAAAATAGCTTTACTAGTAGTGTAACCTAGGCAATAGATAATTGCATACCCTATTGCAATATTGTAACATTATTTTTAATGTTTAATACCATTTTCTCGAAATAATTATTATATAAACCTATACAATATTTATATCGTTGAAATCAGAAAAAAACAATCTATCTAATGGGCTAAAATTATATATTGTACCACTCAACATAATATATTTTTGTTCTACCGTTTGAGAACCGCTGGTTGAATTTTCGGTTTGTTATTACTGATAAATTTGTCCCTTATTTTTGATCATTTTTTGTATATAACATTTTTCTCTAAAGTCATTATTTTGCCCAAAAAAGCGCTGGTTATTTTAAAGGAAACATTCTGTACACATCTTTTAATTTAAATTGAACTATATAATCTAGAAAAAAAATAATGGTAATTTATCAAAATTTATGATATCATCCAAACCCATATGTCATCATCATATATATATATCATCATCATCACATTAAATAATGATGATGTTCCAGAATGTTCTTGTGGAGTGCACTACTATACGTCTTGTTTCGCTGAGTGTGAGTGGATCTCGTTCATAAACTTCTAAGCTACTAGAATATGATACATTTTCTCTGGTGGATAGTGCCGTGTGCTTTGTGCGTCGGATTTGGAAACGGAGTGTTCGGGATTAACAACGACGACAGTGAAATATAAATACCTAAATAATAATTGCCGATAATATCGTTTAATATAAATGTGTTGGTTTTATTTATTATAAGTTTCCATTATTATATATGCACTGTGTTACCTACGTATATATGTATATTGTTTATTTGTCAATGTGTATGAAAAATATACTTACTTATACCTAACTATATAAATAATATATGTATACATAGTACATAGCCTGAGATACTTATATACGAAAAAAATGTATACTTACTAATACATATCAAATATTATACAATCACATATTCCAACATTGAAACACTTCAGAAAACATCTTAATCCTAATTTTTGGTTAAAATATAAGATAACCCTCACCCTAGCGAAGAAATTAGTATAGTTTGTTCATACTTACAGTACAAAAGAACTATTAACAAACTATTTAACAAATAAGATTCATTGTAAATAATTTTAAAAAAAAACCTAATTTCATATATTGATCTATTTATTAATTAATACATTTTTTACTCATATGTATTGCTGACGAATTTATCATGTATTAATTACACATTATTTTCATATTCTTTAATGAAGTTTATAATTGCAAATACATATATCATTATTATTAACTTCTGTTAAAATATTCAATTAATAAATGCATACATGAACATATTAAACAAATAAATCGCTAGAAAATAGCTAATAAAATGAACCAAATTTGACAATAAATCCTTGTTCTCTAAGATTGATTACTCAAATTCCGTTAGTTCTCGACATGCAAAATACTTACATATAATATGCTAACTATATTGAAAGATAGAACTTAATATGTGATTGTACATATCTGATATTTATTTATTGCTCTACTTAATATCCTGATATAGTTTTTCTAAGACTTACAGACACACTAGCTATTTGCATTATGAAATATAATATATATTGATCTACTTTTGTGTCTTGTAATATATATCATCCAAAATATCTCCCATCTCGATAAGTCAGAAAAAATGTCAAAATACGTACATAATGTAACCACGTGAAAAATACATAATATACATTTGATGATATATATTTCATTTTATTTATTTCTAAGTTCTAATTCATATCGTTATATATTAGATATAAAAATGTATTATATGAATGACCAATAAACACAACAAAATGAATACAATCTTTCAATTTAAAATCCCAATTTTTCCATACCCAAAATTAAAAAATTCCAGGCAACCTACAATTCACCCAAATGCGATCTAGATCTAGAGCATCGATTTGCGATCGGCAGCAGCTTAACGATTTACAAGCAGCAATCTTGCGAACTAAAAAATCCAAGTTCAATTCCAGCTACCAGCAAAATCGAACCGAGAGCAGCGGCAAGCGAACCACGACAGCTCGATTATATAACCGCCGATATATAGCGAGCGAAAGATCGCAACTGATGTAATCGCCGATATACAGCGAGCGATCCACGGCAGCTCGATTACATAATCGATGATATACAGCCTATAACAAGCGCCCCAAAATTCTAACCTAGTGTACCAGCATGAGTTTCTGAAATGCAGGTAGCCTATGGCAACGTTTCTAGCTAGTAAAAGTCCGAGCCGAGCAAGGCTTCTGGTCGACAAAATTCAAAAATCACGTAAAATCGACGATTTAGAGCCGTAGCGGCTAAAAAGTAGCCTATTACGGCCGCTACGAGCATTTTTGAGCTCGCAGACGGATTTTCAATCAATCTCAAGGCATATACTCGACAAAAATAAAATTTGCTGGCTCTAGCAAGACCAAATTTTAAAATTCGCAGAATCGAAAGGCAATAGCAAGAGATGTGCCCACAAAATTTAAACTTACTGGCCATAGCAAGATATCTGATCATAAAAATTTAAAATTCGTAGAATCGAAAGGCTATAGCAAGACATTCTCCCACAAAATTCAAAATTCAATCGCCCTGGTGGTGGATTCATGAATCCTAGCACTCCCACCACAGATTTCAGCCTTATATACAGCTGTTTGTTGAATTTACAGCCATTCAGCGTGAGCGATAGAGTTGTACCGGACACTCTGTTCCGTGAAATTACGTAATCGAGCTATATACTTGCTTTTGCTGGATTTCTAGCTAGCTGGTGGATTTCTAGCTAGCTGGCCAGCTGGCCACCAGGATTCATCCCTAGACCGCAGGCTAGGCACGGGCTGGTGGTTTTGCTGGTGGCTAGCTAGGATGGGGTGAATATGCTCGGCTGGTTGCTGGATGCAGGTAGCTAGTAGGCAGGAATCGAATTTGGATCTTTGGATTGCAGGATTTTGTAGGTCGCCGTTCTGGTTGCAGATTGGCGGCCTACAAAATGCTTGCTAGCAAGCGGGATATGAACCTAGATCTTTGGAATGCGATTTTTGATCGGTGTATTGGAATGAAATAATTTGTTATTTATAACAAGGATTTATTTGTCAGAGATGGGTTACATAATAATGGTTTTACAATACATAATACATGATATATATTATTTTAACAATGAATAAATAATTTTTGATCTGTGTATTTGTGGTACATTATAAGTCGTTCGCAGTTTCACAAATACAGAGATGATGATATGTGCTCTAATTACGTCAAATTTGACTTTTAAAATGATACTATACATAATTGTTTATCTCATAGATATATGTATAAGGAATGATAGATTTTTAACTAGAATATGTAGTCCAATTTTTATTAGGAATAAGTTTTATTGCGACGTTAGGTAACATATTAAGATATACATTTTAATGGTACAGATTTGTGATATTTATATATGTATGTACATAACTAACTAGATATATGTGTTCAATATATGGCAAGTATATACAGTCAGAAAAATATAGAAATGTAAAGTATATCATATATAATTTTAATGACTGTGCAACAATACATTATCAACAATGCAATTACGAATACGAACACATATGTATGTATTTTTGTAAATGATTTTACTATCTTATATTCAACAGCGTAAGTAAAAGTATATCGTATTTTTGTAAGATGAAAGATAGTTTCTTTTTTTTAAGGATGTGATTCCCACAGCGTAAAGTCTGTAGAATAATAAATAATAATATAAACTATATTATACATTTATTTATTATGTGTTTGCATTCAATAAAATGATTGTATAGTAGTTTAGTATGAAGATGTATGAACATATGCGTTTTTCTGTCTGATTTTATTATGGTATATTATTCCATATAAGTATAACAGAGTAAAAGTATGTCATTTTTTACATATGTCTAAGAAAATACGAATTTTTCAGAGATGAAAATATGTATATGAATAATATCGTAATTGTATTAAGTAAGAGTGTACTAAAAAAACTCACTTTAAATTAATAAAATCCATGGATATAATTCCAACTCCTGCAGGTATCCTAACTTTCTCTCCAAGTACCAGGAAATCGTCCTCGTGATCAGAGTACACCATACACACATCTTTACACTAGCACTGCTACAAACAAACTGAAAGAATTAATCCATGTAATAGTCAGGGTGTTAGATAATTTTCCCCTAGAAGTACAAGTCAATAATTAAATAATAATGAGTCATTATACATAATAATCGCATCTTATGTATTATGTAATTTGTTCAGGGTGTTTTTAATTTTATGAATGTAGAAATAGCGCGAAAAATTTTTGAGTACACAAGGGTTGTAAATAAAAGATATATTTACGATAAAACTAAATTTTAACTTAGTACAATTTCTATTTCAAGTCTAATTTAATTAAATTACATACATTATTTTAAAATTTTGGAATCATTGAAAATAATTTCAACAATGCTTATTTTAATTGTATAGTAATTTTAGTATTAAATATATCAAACACGAAGTAAAATAGTAAATTATGTTTTCCAAATTTTCAGGAAGTTAATTTTATTTCAAGATGTGTAGTAACTTACAAATTTGGATTTTGGGGTTTATTTTTTGAATGAATAATTATAATTTAACAATATTTGATTCGCTGAAAAAAATTCAATCATGTTTGTTACGGTATGAGTTTGTTAACTAGAACAACTTTAAATTAAATATTTCAAAAACTGAGAGTGTTAGCAACTTTTCTTTTAATTTGCACTTACAGGATTATTTTAGAATTATGCTTTTAATACCTAGCATAATTGTTTTTTTCTTCAAACGTCATAAAAGTAGCATCTTTTGTGACTTGATTCACAAGGTAGAAGTTTAATTTCTACGCCGCCGGAGTAGAAATAGCTAATTTCTACGCCGCCGGCGTAGAAATAAAATAAATAAATATCCATAGAAACTATACAGAATCAACGAATAAGAAGTTGTCTCAATAAAAGAAACCTGTAATATCGCCCTAAATGTCACTATAACACGCTTGGTAACCTAAGAATAAAGTTACTAAATTCGATTCATAGCTGTCAAATTTAAATATATAACCTGTGAATTGAAATATAAACAGAGTTTACTTTTGAGGAAATAACATTATTAAAGAATAGCAGACTTACAGATTACAATTACAGGGACGGTAATCAGCATAAGAATACTTAGAATTAAAGTGATAAGAAAATATTATATTGATTTGCAGTGATTCGTGGACATATCTTTCAGCCACACTATTAGATTTCCATCCAATTGAACTTCAGGCGACTTACATTACATTATAATCCTTCAAATTCCGACATATTGCACACAAGGAGGATATAAAATTGCACAGATTTTATGTAAACATCAAAACGTGAAAAAATTCATTTCAATGTTTATAACCAAAAGGGAACAAATAAGTATCCATAGCTACAGGGCAATTGAAATCGCAAACGTGTCGCAAACGTAATTTACGTAAAATGTAACGTCAGTAGTAGATATTTTTCTTTAAATATTTACGTTTGAAGAAAAAATATAATGTGTCATTCGGAGTAAAAGTGTCTTTGTGTGCCTCGCGTGCATTTATCCGACTCGCTTCGCTCGTCGTTTAAATTACCACGCTCGTCACACAAAATCTCACTTCTACTCCTAATAACACAATATACTATTATGTTTATTTTAATATAAATATTTTATATGCCTACTGAATACAGCAACATTAAAAATTACTATTTCGTAAACTAAAAGAAATAGCGATCTGTACTTCTCAAATTTGGCTTCAGCTTGCTTTATATGTATAGGTACTAAAAAATGTTCATAATGTGGACTTATGCCCTTCCGTTTTTTATACTATTCAAATGATATATGTGTTACATGCGTTCGCGGTATATGTGAACGTAAATATTATACATTCTGAAAAGATCTTAAGAATATACAAATATGAAAAAGAACATGTATATATGTTGTATAATGACATATGATTTTCACGTTATTATGGTTATATTTATATATTTTCATATACATGTTGAGAGGTGAATTTTTATTTATTTATCTACATAATCATATATATAAAAACGCGATGTGCACCAGAACATGTTTGGGTTGTTTTATGGTGCGATGCTCTGCAGTAATGCGGCCATGCAACTTGCTCAGGACTCCTGATGCAGTTCGTCCAAGTCCACAACTCTTTTCTCTGTTACAGTACTCTGTAACAATATAATAATCGAAAGTAATATATATGAATTAGTTGCAATCGTCATAGAACACAATATGATCTTATTTGCTAATCATTAAAAGATGTATCAATTATTCATAATTATTAAAATATCTAAGTATTAAAGAAACTGAGAAATTCAATTATGAAAATATATATACAGGTGTTCAACGAAACGCGGAACACATGAAAACTTTAAAAGTAAAATTAATTTTTAAACAATTTTTCATTCTTGTACTTTTGCTGTTAAATGTACAAGAGGGACAATTTCCACATGTTTTTAAAATCGTATTAAACTATATGTTCCACGTTTTGTTGCACACTTTAGGTATATAGGATGACACTGAAACCGGGCCACTGGAAATATTTTTTTATTTGTAATTGTTTTTAAATTTTCTTGGTGTATTTGTAAACTAGGCTTAGGGGGTCACAAATAATCGTATTTGGCATGATGGTAGCGCTTCCGTTTTAATCGGAAGTGACATTAACTTTCATATTTCAAATAGGACACTATATATTTTTATATATTTAGAATTTACATAAAATTACGAATTCAACGATATGCTTGAAGTTCATTTTTACTGAAGAAATAAATTCACTTCAATCACATCGTTGAATTCATAATTTTACGTAGATTCCAAATATATAAAAATATATAGGTTGTTTGAAATATGAAAGTTAATGTTATTTCGGGTTAAATTGGAAGTGCTAACATCATGTCAAATACTATGATTTGTGAGCCCCTAAGCCTAGTTACAAATATGGCAACAGAATAAAAAAATAATTATAAATAATAGTTATTTTGAGTGGCCCATTTTTCAGTGTCACCCTGTATATTAATCAGTTTCTGAGTGCATTGTATAATGTGTACGATATTAAATTATTTTGAGATATAAGGTACACATCGTACAAAAAAAAATAGAATACTTAAAACTACATAGTAAAGGTACATACATATACAACCTTTTTTTCAAACCAATACAATTTCCATTTTAAGTTAGAATAAATTAGAGCAATTACAATTATACTACAAATATTTTTATTATACAAATTTATTAATTATGTATGTTCTTTTCAGATGCAGCCGTGGAAAAGTCGACATTCTGGTGTTGCAGACTTCGAGACTTGGAGTTCCAACATTATAACCTGAAGCACTCATTAATGGTAAGTTACTCTGGTGATAGATATTTCTTGTGAACTTGTCCATGGGCTAGCTGTTAAATCTTCGTTTTGATAAACACGATCCCTGTAAAATTAAATTCTCTATATATACACATATATTTCATATTTTTCAGCCGGTTGAAACAGATTTTAGCTATCGCGATTTTTGATTGCTACAAACAAGACATTTAATTTTAGTACTTACTTGTAATGACAATCTAGGGAGTAATTTTCTATATGTATACTTAATTTCAAAAAGTTTTAATCGCTAAAAATTGTTTCAGTAATGATTATTTCAAAACATGTATATGCTTAAAATTACATGATTACACATAGTTACAGATATTTCAGTCGGCTGAAACAGATTTCAGCAAACGCGATTTTTAACGGCTACAAACAATATTTTTACCTCTCGCTAAGAGAGGTATTGGATTCATGCTAAAAATCGCATACCCAGATTTTATTGAATAAGCACAATTTAAGGTCCATAGAATCCGATTTTAACATTTTTACAATGATGTCTGTGTGTGTGTGTGTGGATGTGTGTGTGTGAGGTTGTTGGAGACACGATTTCTCAAATTCTATAAGATTAAAGACCTGTTTGACTACGGATTCCTCAATCTAACAGTAATGGGAAGAGTTGAATAGGTTCTGGTAACAATTGGACAACCGGAAGTGGTAGTTTCTAAAAAAAAAAAAAATTCTAAATATAATTTTTTGAAAATTTGTTACTACAAATATTAAAGATAATTAAATTCTCAATCTAACAACCTTAATTCTTTTATTATATCTCGTATAGGTTTGGAGATATAGTATATAATAATATAAAATAATCTGTTGTAATAAATCTCGTTGCCCGAAAAACATTTGCGATATTTAAATTTTTGTAATTGACATGTAAATGCAAAATGTCACTGTCAGTTTTTTCTGGGAGGTGAGAGTACATTTAATATATATTATTGTATTATTAATTAATTATATATTTAAATTACAGATATCTTAATATTACATATATCCTTAAGAAATACCGTTAATACCGTCAATGAATTTGAAGAATTTTGAACATAATAGAATATTGGGATAAAATTTCTTATAGAACGAAAGAAGAGAAACAATTTCAATTATGTGTGTGTACTTATAGGGCGCGAGCAGACATGTGACTTTGTTGGCCTTGGCAAGCAGATGAGGATCCGTGTCAGAATGACGGCTAGTAGTTTTTACACAGATGTCACAAATGTCATATGTCATAATTTTTCATTCAAAATGTTCTAATGTTTATTTGTCGTCCATTAGTATGGAATATACTTGTCGGGGAAAATAATCCACATGGATTTGGAAAATCATAACGTTTCGAATTAAAACTTATGATACTTGACACCTATGTATATTACTAGCTCTCATTCTGACACGGCCCCCACATCTGCTTGCCAAGACCAACAAAGTCACATAACTGTAACTGCTCTCGCCCTATACTACATAAAATGAAAATGGCGAGAGGTATTGTGCTGGCCACAACAGATTTTTTTATTTTAGTACTTACTTATAATGGCAATGATAGGCGAATTTTCTCAACATATCGTCGGCTAGTAATTCATCTCTGAACTGTATTGTCTTCGGCGATTTACACTGATTAGAATACACTTTCAAGTAATCATTACACAACACTCGGACCAATTAAATTAACAATTACAGCACTGAATAAAACAAAGTTAAAATATACTTTGATAATGAACAAATAAATATAGTTTTAGCGTAAATATAAATACTTTTATTTATATCGCGAACTATAAATCAAACAAGAGATTGATTGTAATAAAAAATACTAAGTTTTTCGCTTCTTATAAACACTATACTATCGCAATACACGACTATTCACAAGCACCCCATGTTCACTTCATCAAAGTCAGAAAGGAACTGAAGTCTCCCTTATAAAAATATAATATTAATATTATAACGTAACAACTAACACTAATTAAGTGTTAATTGATTACATCTTTTATACTTTGGCGCACAAAATAAACAATGTTTATGATTGTTTACAGGTTCCGCGAAGGGCCGTACTACACCCAGCGATAGGATACGGTAACTACAACACTGGATGAAGATAATAGATGATTTTTTATAAGAATAAATAAACAAATGCGTTTTTTTCTTTACCATTCCTATGTAATAACAAAAGAGACAGGGAAATATTCTATTTTTTAAGGATTTTTCCGAATTTTCCTATCCTATCCTTTAGTATTAAGTTCTGTAGGTACAAAAATAACCATCCGGTGGGCGTCCGCCCTTTTATAAAGGGCTAAGGGCTTATTTGAGCCCTTAGGGAAAATTCGACCACGGATTTCAATTTTGCAGATCCAAGTTTAACAACACTTGTCCGGTCTTTCTAGCCCTTTTAGTACAGGAATTAGCACAGGCCCTTCGCCACAAACTTGAAGGGCAAATATGTTGTAAACCAAAAAAACTTCATCAATTCTGTGCAAGCCAATGGAAAGCGCGGGTTCAAATCCTCCCGATATGCTATTTTTCGCCCTTTAATCCCTTTTAATTAACGAATTTAAGCGTTAAACCCTTCGGAAAACTTTAAGGGTCCGTATCTCGGAAACGGCTGGGTTTTCAGCGATTTCCTTGAAATTTCGCGATTCCTTAGCATTCCCTTGAAATGTCGGGGTCGTAGAACAACATATTTAAGTTTCAAGGGCGTAGGGCCAAGGGTTTAAAAATCGCCTAATTGAAATTTGACAGCTTCGTTCTTTGCAAAAATTGAAACATTTCGATTCACCTTTAAATAAGAAAAATTGACTAACTCCGAAACTATTAGGGCTAGAAGAGCGAAACAAATTCTATTATATTAATTTCGATCCGTGGATTATGAATCTGAAGTCAGATTTTACTTAAGGGCTCATTCAAAGGGCCATAAACTTTAGGGCTAAGAATGTTGTAAACTGAAGGGTTTTCAATACTTCTGCGCAGGCCTATCGAAAGGTCGTGTTTAAATACCCCAGATGCGCTATTTTCCATCCCATTAGCCCTTCAAATAGAAAAATTATAGCTATAACCCTTCGGAAAACTTTAAGGGCTCGTATCTCGGAAACGGCTGGGTTTTCAGCGATTTCCTTGAAATTTCGCGTTCCCTTAGAATCCACTGAAATGTCGGGGTCGTAGAATAACATATTTAAGTTTCAAGGGCGTAGGGCCAAGGGTTTAAAAATTCGCTAATTAAAATTTGACAGCTTGTTTTTTTAAAAAGTTGAACAAATTTTGCAACATTTATTAATATACATAATAACGTTCTCATACTTCCCTGTTGTCCCAATTAAGCGAAATCAATTGTACATACTTCCCTGTCTCTTTGTTGTGGTATTTTCCTCAGGAATAAATAAGGGGTTATTAAATAAAAACTTCTAATAGTTTTAAAGTAATTTTTATTGTTTATTTGTAATACATTGTTGTCTTTATTATGGTTAAATCTTAAATTGTATTTTTTATTATTCTTCGTATTTAATGTATAAATATACTTACCCTTGTCCTGAAAAATTAGAAATAGGGATGTTTAAATAATAGTTTGTGTAAATTTAACTTGTATTTATTGTTTAATTGTAATACATTGTTGTCTTTATTATGTTCATAGCTTAAATTGTATTTTTAGTTCTTATTCTTTGTATTTTATATAACTTACCCTTGTTCTGATAAATTAGAAATAGGGAAGTTTAAATAATAGTTTGTATAAATTTTACTTGTATTTATTGTTTTTTGTGTCTTACATTGTTGTATTTCATGTAAATGTACAATTTATTATACAATAAAATATAAATTAAAATATAATTTGACTATTTTTTTATTCCTTTTACTTAGGGGTTGAATTCTGTACAATTTCAAGTGCTTATACGTATATAGTTCTTAAAACTATCGCTAGAGGGCAGCACCTATTGAAAAGCATTACGCCTAAAATATAGGAACCAGAATAAGCATGTGTTTATACATACGTACATACAGGATTCTAAATAGTTCCGAAAATGGCCGTTAGGGGGCAGCACCTATTTCAAGTAAACGCTTATTTAAGGCCTATACACGTAGATATGAATAAACATATACACGTGCATGCATAATTTTAAATAGTTCCTAAAATAACCGTTAGTGGGCAGCACCTACTTCCGGTAAACGATTTAATTAAGGCCTATTGTGAATTTGGAATCATTGTTGGGTCTTATATTTCAGGGTCTGCAAATGGGAAGCGTATACATGGATGTTATAATTCACCACTTAATGAAAACAAATAAAAATAGTTGCAAAAAATCTTGTGATTTTTTTTTATATTTTGGCAATTTTCAGTTATTTTGATGTATGAACAATTGAAACGTGGCCGTTTTAAAAACTACATACGTACAGGGACTTTGAAAAAAATCATTTTGCAGATAGCAGAAGCAGATCCATTCAAAATGGGCATAAAATCCAATTTTTATTTAGTCTAAACACTAAAGGCTATTGAAAATTATGTATGTACGTCGTTATGTACACAGAAAAAATATTTTTTGGTCGGTTTTACTCGTTTTCGACAGGTGCTGCCAACTGGTGGCCGTTTTAAAAACTACATACGTGTAGAGTATGGACTTAGAAATAAATTCAATTTTTTAATATAAAAATATATTTGTATTATAAGAAATTACATTTTTTAATATAAAAATATATTTGTATTGTAAGAAATTACAAGATTTTATCTTTTAAAAATTAAAGTTTATTGGCATTATTACAAAGGACTATTTGACAGTCATAAATTGTTAATAGATTTGTTAACAAATTTAGTAACAATTATGAACAGAAATGTAACAATTGAATCGCAAGATTTTAAGTTTAAAAATTCTGTTCATAATTATTTCCTACTAAATTTGTGAACAAATCTATTAACTATTTATAAAAGTGTCACACAGGGTTTAGTTATAAAACTAAAACATTTGTTACCCTATTAAATTATTATTATTCTGGTTATATTATTTGTTGTTAATTATTTTGCATCTTTATTCTGCAAATAAAAGTTTAACCGGAAGATTTAACTTTTATTTAGAGAATAAAGATGCAAAATAACTAACAACAAATAATATAACCAGAATAATTTTATTTGGTAACAAACATTTTAGTTTTATAACTGATACGAAACTCTAAATTAATATTATATATTTTTAAAATAAAAAAAATATATTAAATAGAGTTCCATTTACAATACTTATGGATTAATTTAACAAACTAAAACTTGGCATCCCCAAATAAGATTCCTTGTTCCCATTGTTAAAGGTACAAGATTTCTTATTCGGTTTAAGACCGTTTGCGAACATTTATATTCATTATATTATATATTTTTTTGGTGTTACCACCTCAACCACCCACTCAACAAAATATATAATACTTATATAAAGCTTCGTTTACAATAAACACTTAAAATCTAACTTTGTCCTGATCGCGTCAAAATACTTAAAAATAATTACAATTTTTACTAAAACTACCTAACTTTAAAACTAATGTGATGGGTTTAAATAAAAATAAACAAAATTAAAAGATTGTTTTATTGTACAAACATTTTAAAGAAGTCGTTATGCAGAGGAAGCCATGGAGACGCACTGCAATCGGCACTGCAATTTCGGCAACAGCGGCGGTGGGGAATTCTTTTAACTTATAACTATCTTAAAACTATAAATGAAACGCTTTATTTAATAAATGGTATATATAGGGAGACACCACCCTCAATGCCACCCACGCTCCCTATATATATATATATATATATATATATATATATATATATATATATATATATATATACATACCATTTATTAAATAAATACAATTCCGTATACAATAATACCTTATAATCTAACTTAAATTATTGTTGTTCCTCCCAAATTAAGTTTATGAAGTGCACAAAAAATCCTACCTTACGTTAATATCTTTTTCAAACAAAAGCAAATCTAAAAATGGTAAGTTACGTTAATTTTCTCTCTCTCAAAAAGCAAAAACAACCCTTGCCTATCTTATATCTAAGCTATCTTATGTATACGCAAGCTATCTTATATTTAGACTATGCTAAGCTAAGATGAAGTGAGAGAGAGAGATATACGATCTAAGACAAAAAGTGAGAATGCCGGGGTGATCCTCACAGTTGTTTACGGGGGGATTTTGCCGACCCCTCGCGACCCCTAGGATGTCGGCCTACAAACGCGAGCTAGTTAAGGACAAGGGAAGCAATTATGATTATTCCTCGGCTTGGATGCAACCTAAAAAGCTACTCCCGATGGCATCGCCCGGCCATTCCCGATACACCTAACACCGAACGCGGTCACCCGTGTGCTCAAACAAAGTTAAATCAAAGAAAAACTTTATTTTGTCTTTAATTATTCGTTGCCATTAAAATTGAACGATGATTACGTTGCCTCCGGATGAGGAGAGCACATAACGCCATAAGAAAGCTTCCTGTGTAAGCATTCAGGTTCGTTTAAAACTTTTCTCATTTGAGTCTAGCGGTTATAGCGTCCAATCTAGAGCAGGGGCCGATACGAACGGCGGTCAGCACTGGTACAAAAGAATTAAACTGTCCCTAGAAACATTCACACAAGTGTGAAGCGATCCACCAGAATATAGATTTCACATGGCGTTGTGAATGCTATACATATCAGTCCACTCAATTATGGAAATCGCGCACGAATCCTACCTAACCATTCCATTAACCGTGATATTAATAATAAAAGAAATAAGGAAACCCGAACCCACAAACAAGTTTCGAATCTCACACCCCCTACTTCCTGATTCTCTCACCATTCGACAGCAAGCATGCCCCGACACACCAATTCATTCAATTTTTTTTTTCACATTCACTCTCCCTAGATGCCGTCTGGGCAATCAAAACGCACGATTTTATGATGAATCATCGAAAGGGAATGCACTTCAAGTTAAATAAATTTATTTTTAATTTTTAAAGAAAACGCGTGTTTGCTCAACGGCGCGATGAGCCAAAGTTTAATTAAGACCTGAAAATACAGTTTCAAAGAACTTAAAACTAACCTATATTCTATATTATTCACGTAAGAATGGCATTGTTCAATAATGTTTCGTTTATAAGTAGTTTAATTCGCTCTATAATCTGTGTTGACAACGACTAGAAAACTATCTTTTTCTACATTGCGCAATGTTATTCTTACATGAAAAATCCTATACTATATTAATCTAGTCTTCTTGATGTCCGATTCCTGAAAGATATATGCAAATCATATGTTTCCAGATATTGATTTTATTGATAAATAGTCAACATTTCAATTTTAAATTGTTTGAATATTAATACAGGCATTCATGAAAGTTATATTTCTATCAATGTAGTACTCAAAATCGAATTTGAGTACAAGATATAATATTTAGACATTTATAATAGTCATATTTCATTGGCTAAGTTCTCATGGTTGAATATGAGAATAAGTTAATAATTAGGCATATATTCATAATCCTTTGACTATAAGTTCTCATGCTTGAGTATGAGAACAAAATATTTTATATTTCTCATGGTTGAATAGGAGAAAAAGTTAATAATTAGGCATATGGTCATAATCCTTTGACTATAAGTTCTCATGGTTGTGTGAGAATTTTATAAAAAATTAAAGTTCCTACCAGTTCATCCATTGATGGTCGTCTTACGCCGTACAAGATTTATCTGGAGCTCAGCTACCCTTCGAAAAGCTGCTTTAGAAGATTTGCAGTGTTGAAATCGAAAGTGGCATCCAAATACTCCAAGTTTCTTGACATGTCGGATCAGCCAAAGGTTTGCCTATTAAATAATAATTATTAGTTTTTGATGTCCTTTAAATCATTTCGAAAACTGCTGGATAAAATTTCGTATGGCAAACATGTCTTCATTACACAAGACTTGATTTATACAGGGTGTAACACCAAAACAGACCCCTGCCATTATTTTCTTTATTATTATAGTTACAAAAAAATATTGTAGGACAAAGTTATAGCAGACCAAGGGGGACATCCTATTAAAGAAGAAAATATTTTTTTAAACCAGTGGTTCTCAAATTGCAATACAAAGTTATATTTTTTCAAATGGTATTATACATATTTTTTATGCGTATTCGATAACGTATTTTTTTCTGAATTCAACCATGTATTACTTTTATATCTTTACATAATAATTTTTTTCAAAAAAATTCAATTAAAATTTAAATAAATTTGATTTTTATAGTCATTTTTCAGTAGGCTCTGTATGAAAAGCAAAAACTGTTATTTGTCATTTTGAATTATTTGGGATAGAAATCAAATAGAACACTGTTTATAACGTTGATTTGTTTCATTTTAATTTAAGCTCAATTGTTTTTCATTCATAATCTACTGAAAAATAACTACAATACATGCAATCTGAAATAGAAAGAGAAATGAGTTACTTTGAGAATCTTTTGCAAGAAAATTTAGGTATAGAATATGTACAAAACACAGATTTGACGGGAGGTATTGTGCTGGGCGTATCAAATTTCTTAATATGTGTACATCACAATTAATTAGCGGGAGGTACTGTTGCTTTAGTGTTTGTATGTATGTATATAAAATACAGATTTGACGGGAGGTATTGTGCTGGCCACATTAGATTTCTTAATATGTGTACATCACACAATTAATTAGCGGGAAGTACTGTTGCTTCAGTGTTGGTATGTATATTTATGTATGTGTGTGTATTATCACAATTTGTGGTCAGCGGGAGGTATTGTTGATGAAAAAACTACTATCACCTTTAAACTGTATTAGTTGTCGGGAGGTACGGTTGCTTTAGTCAGTGTATGTGTGTGTGTGTTTTATCGCCATTTATAATTAGCGAGAGGTATTGTTGATAAATATATCTACTGTCACCTTTACACTTTAATTAGTTGGCGGGGGTATTGTAAAAAAAAATCAAGTGCACCTTAGCACGCTTGAGATTGGTTGTTTTATTTTATTTAAAACTATACACCTTTCCTACATGTACGTTTTACGGGAGGCATTGATTCATAACAAAAAATCAATAAAATTAAAATTCATAATTTTTATCCAAAAGGGTTCTCTACGTGAATTACTAAACGCCGGGTGCATGATCTAGATATTGATTTTTGTGTGACAAAGATAAATATATTGTAAGAGAGAGACAACACGACATAGAATAACAAAGAGAGGATAGAACACTCCCTCGCAAATATTTATTTTTGTAAGATAAAGAGCGAAATACATAACTATTTCATTCTAATGGACTCTTCTTTTTACTGTAATTTTTGTTGTGGAACAAAGTGTTAAGTCCGTACGTGCACATATCTATGTGACCATAGAGTAATACAATACAGGAATGTACACTTTCTAGCAATAGTATATTGTGTTATTAGGAGTAAAAGTGAGATTTTGTGTGACGAGCGTGGTAGTTAAAACGACAAGTGAAGCGAGTCGGATAAATGCACGCGTGGCACACAAAGACACTTTTACTCCGAATGACACATTATATTTTTTCTTCAAACGTAGATATTTAAAGAAAAATATCTACTACTGACGTTACATTTTACGTAAATTACGTTTGCGACACGTTTGCGATTTCAATTGCCCTGTAGCTATGGATACTCATTTGTTCCCTTTTGGTTATAAACATTGAAATTATTTTTTTCACGTTTTGACGTAAAAACTGTGCAATTTTATATCCTCCTTGTGTGCAATATGTCGGAATTTGAAGGATTATAATGTAATGTAAGTCGCCTGAAGTTCAATTGGATGGGAATTTAATAGTGTGGCTGAAAGATATGTCCACGAATCACTGCAAATCAATATAATCTTTTCTTATCACTTTAATTCTAAGTATTCTTATGCTCATTACCGTCTCTGTAATTGTAATCTGTAAGTCTGCTATTCTTTAATAATGTTATTTCCTCAAAAGTAATCTCTGTTTATATTTCAATTCACAGGTTATATATTTAAATTTGACAGTTATGAATCGTATTTAGTAACTTTATTCTTAGTTTACCTAGAGTGTTATATTGACTTTTAGGGCGATATTACAGGTTTCTTTTATTGAGACTACTTCTTATTCGTTGATTCTGTATAGTTTCTATGGATATTTATTTATTTTATTTCTACGCCGGCGGGTTCAACACAAAAAGACCGCTTTCTACTCCTAATAACATAATATACTATTTTTGTAAGACAGAGAGACAAATATATAACTATTTCATTCTAATGGAATCTTCTTTTTACTGTAATTTTTGTTGGGAAACATGATGTTAAGTCCGTAGCATATCTCGGTGAAACTTGTAGTCGTTATAGTGTAAGGTACGTAATGTTTTCGGGCCAAAAATTTTATTTGAAGCCCATAACAGTTTTTAATGAAGAACTATATTAAAATATAACCCAAAAATTTT
This sequence comes from Harpalus rufipes, assembly GCA_951394225.1. NCBI lineage: Eukaryota > Metazoa > Arthropoda > Insecta > Coleoptera > Carabidae > Harpalus > Harpalus rufipes. The sequence continues at coordinate 9,057,360 of OX596288.1, read as the reverse complement.
CAAATTTTGTATTTAAGACTTTTATATCAAGTGGAACAACATATTATATTTTGACTAAAATTGATAAACCGGAAGTGATACTTTACTTGAAGCCCATAACAGTGTTTAATGAAGAACTATATTAAAATATAAACCAAAAAATTTTCAATTTGAGTATTTAAGACTTTTATATCAAAGGAAATAACATATTAGATTTTGATTAAAATTGATGAACCGGAAATGATACTTTACTTGAAGCCCGTAACAGTTTTTAATGAAGAACTATATTACAATGTAATCCAAAATTTTTCAATTTTAGTATTTAAGACTTTTATATCACAGGAAACAACATATTAGATTTTGACTAAAATTGATGAACCGGAAGCGATACTTTACTTGAAGCCCATAACAGTTTTTAATGAAGAACTATAATAAAATATAATCCAAAACTTATCAATTTTAGTATTTAAAACTTTTATATCAAGGGAAATAACATATTAGATTATGACTAAAATTGATAAACCGGTTGTGATGCTTTACTTGAAGCCCATAACAGTTTTTAATATTTAAGGCTTTTATATTAAGGGAAATAACACATTAGATTTTGACTAAAATTGATGAACAGGAAATGATGCTTTACTTGAAGCCCGTAACAGTTTTTAATGAAGAACTATATTAAAATATAATCCAAAACTTTTCAATTTTAGTATTTAGGACTTTTATATCAAGGGGAACAACATATTAGATTTTGACTAAAATTGATTACCCGGAAGTGGTACTTTACTGGAGGCTCTAAACAGATTTACTTCAAAAAATATATTAAAATATGATCCAAAACTTCTCAAATTTGGTATTTAAAACTCATTTATAATTTGAAACAGCATATTAGATTTGGACTATATATGATAAACCGGAAGTGGTACTTAATTTGGCACTTTCAACAGTTTTCAAGAAAAAACAATAAAATATAATCAAAAATTTCGTATTACAGATTTATCTATTTATTGGAAGAACTAATTAATTTTTTTTACAAACAATCAACCGGAAGTGATACTTTATTTAAAGCTTATAGCTATTGGCGGGAGGTCATGTGTTGGCCACATCAGATTGTTTAAATAGGATAGTATATATTTATTAGGTTCATTCGATAGAGTATTTTTTTCTGAATTCAACCATGTAAAGTTTTTATATTCTTACATAACAAAATATTTAAAAAAAAATTTAATTGAAATTTAAATAAATTTTATTTTTAGTTTTCGGTGTATAAAACAAATTGAATTTAAATAAAAACGAAACAAATATTTGTTAATAACTTCATATGATAAATAATTCAAATTGACAGATATAGTTTGGTTCACGAAAGATGATAATTCAAGGCCATTTGTTCGAAGAAAGAATAAACAACATTTTATATAGCGATAGTATAGCAACATTATGTATTAGAAAGAGATAGATTATTTGACGTATGTCTACATGATTTATGCTATATGACAGATATACGTTCCATATTCACATTGCTCTCTAACACACAAAAAATAATAGGAACGTATGTCTATGTGTTGCTGGTATGCAACTATCTATTGAATTGCCCTCTACGTTAAAGCAAATCCAGTGGCGGAGTTTTTTTTTTGAATTTAACGCACGATTTGACGTTTAATCAAAATCAACGAATAAGTTTCTAATTTTTTCCGCGATTTTGTTGAACATAATCATGGGAGAGAAAGGAAAAACTTTGCGAATGCAAGCTATTCAATTTGTGCATAATGAACACGAATATTTTCAACGGGAAACAGAAAATAATGGACCATTATTAGATCTTCATCAGGTGCAGCAGGTAATATATGTGAATATATTTTTTTAATTTCTTTGAAAATTGAAATTGCTAGACAAAAAAGGTTTCATGATTAATAAATAAAATTTAGCAAGTATTTTATTTTAGCGTACAGCAGAAGCGCTACAAATATCTGAAACCACAGTAAACAGGGTATTAAAACGTGTTAATAATATCGAAAATGAAGAACAATTAACTTGTTCTGGAAAAAAACGACCCAGAAAATCAACTGAAACAGCTGATCTTGATACTTTTAACACCGATGTAATTAGAAGAATAATATATGAAATGTATGCTAACAGTAAGTAGTTTATTACTTATTTTCAAAATATGTATTTATATCATTGTTTTCAGTATTTTTGTAACTATACATAGGTGTTGTATCTTTATGTTCATTATTATATCAAAATAAAATATATCTTTGAAAATGTGTACACGTTTAACATTTAATTTTGAATGATTAAAAAATATCCACAAATATTATACCTTGGCCACGCCTATGTGTATGGAATGTAGTGAAGTTATTTGCAAGTAATATTATACCAGATGGTTTGAAAATGACCTTGAATTGTCATCTTTCGTGAACCAAACTATAGCAGAGTTTTTGTTTTTCATACATATAGCCTGCTAAAAAATAATTATCATAAAATTTATTTAATTTCATTTGAATTTTTCTCAATATTTTTGTTATGTAAGGATATAAAGTGATTACATGGTTTAATTCAGAAAAAATATAATATAATATTAGCGGTTCCAACCACATAAATACATTTAATAATGATAAAAAGAATACAAGTTAAATGAAACACTTTATATAATTCCTATCCCCTATCTTCACAATTATTCAATATAATACTCAAAATTAAAAAACTCATTCTCAAAATTGTGAAATATTGACATTGAAGAGCTATAGAAACACAGACACTATTGTTATATATATATAAAAAAAATTCTACGCCAAAGGGATGTCAATTTAAGCGCTTTGCAAATTAAAGTAATTATAATCACTAGACAAAATTTGCTGAAATTCTAAATAACACATACTGCTTTTGCCTTAATGCCACAGAATTGTAAAGCAAATAGTATGAAATTTAGTAAGATTCTTACCTTATACATGCTGACAGCACGTTTGAATTTTTGAGTTGTGGTGTCCCAATGCAGTAAAACTCCGTTGTCTCCTGTTTCTCCTAAAGGTGCTCTGTCCTCTTCTGTTCCCAATTCCATGTTTCCGAAGCCCTCATGGTCATGCATGCAATCTGAAAGAGAAATGAGTTACTTTAGTTATGCTTTTGCGGCTTTAATTTTGTTCGTGTATTACATATTAACGTTGGTACATCTTTAAAAATCGTTACAAATAACGCAAAAGTTAACAATTAAAAATATAGGTATAACAAAATTGATGTTTGACTTACATTTTCCACGTGATTTCAGCTGAGAAAACCACCGCGAATGGACACATATTTCATCGCCATGCCACGTTGTTACTTCAGTTTATGAGTTGACCTACGCCGCCGTATTGTCTTCCGAGATGGAGCAACATCTATGCGAATACGTGGAACAATTTTCGATATATCGCCAAATCTGACGGGGATAAACGGACATTTTCAAAAATCATTTTTTGTGAATTCTGCTGAACTTTAACGGAATATGTTGCTCGGTTTATTATTCCACAATATTTGATTTCTACGTTAAATACTGCGTCTGTATGTGTAATATTTTTAAAATAATTGATTTAATTATGAAGATATCAGCGACAAAAACTTTAATTCGATTTGATGTATCTTGTATTTTGTTTAAATCGAATTTATTTCCCATTCTTTGGCGGTGGACGTTTGCTGTTCATTTAGCGTTAACCAGGGGGCACGTGTGGTATTCTATCACGGACGCGAACAGCTTTACCCCCCCCCCCCCCATTCATATTAAATTGGTTGTATTCCAGCACCACCAATTTTGAATTTCTTCCTAAAGCTGTGAAAGATGTATCCGTTTTCTGTAAATAAAATGTTCAATTTTCAGTAATTATAATTTACCGATTGGTCAAATATGAATGACGAACGTTGTAGAAAAAGAGACCGAGGAAGACCTAAAAGACAACTGGAATAAGGCAATACTGAAGGTCCTACATGAGAAAAATATGTCGGTTCAAAACACTAGGAAAATGGTAAGGAATAAAAGGCAATGGGCAAAATTCGTACATGATCTCACATTCTCTCGTCTCAACAAATCGACTACAGTACACAATAAGGTTATATTCCAAGCTTGACTAGGGATGGCAAAAAAAAAAATATATCGATATATCTACTCAAATGATATATCGTAACAACCATATATCGATAGATTCGATATAGATTAAATGATATATCGATATTTTTATATATCGATATTTTTCAGAATATTACTTCTTGTTATATCGGACTGCTTTTCAAAATCGTTATTCACACTGTTTATGTGTAGTTTGTTCTGTAGGGGATTTACCTAGTTACACTGTTATGTATACTTTGTTTTTTAGGTTAATTCATTAAAATTTTCGAACATAATACAAGTGCCTATAATGGTCAACGTGGTATAGTTCCACTATTGACGGGTTGAATGCGCTTTTAAATAGTCGGCTAGTAAACGGACAATAAGTATACGAATACGAGTCAATGCTAAAATTACACAAGAGTGATTGTATTATCCTTATAAATCGTTTACTGCCATCTAGTCTTTACTAATGAAACTCCGGTGTGGTTACTAGAGAGCGCAACATGAGAATAAAGTACTGTTGTAGAATAGTAGATTTGTTTATTCTTTGACAATATTCGGAGTCGGTGCGTTCCGATATATTTAGAAATATATCGATAGTTCTATCGATTTATCCGGGAAAAATATCGATATAAATATATCGATATTTTACAGTCCATATATCGATATTTTGAATATTTCGATATATCGTTGCCATCCCTAAGCTTGACTAACTAAACTGATGTTAAATAATTTCAAATATAATAAAATATTTTTTTAATGATTAGGATAAAGAACAACGCAATAAAGTAGAACAAAAATTACAAAAAATAATAAATATAACAACCTAACTTGACAGATAAATCGTTATACATTTGTTATTTTATTGTTATAAAAATACAGGGTGTTTCCTTTAAAACAACCAGCGCTTTTTTGGGCGTACTAATGACTTTAGAGAAAAATGTTATATACAAAAAATTACCAGGAAAAATTGCCTCATTTATGAGGAATAATAAATAAAAAATTCAACCAGTGGTTCTCAAACGGTAGAATAAAATTATATTTTTTTAAATGGCAACCTATATAAATTTTTTGTCCATTAGATAGAGAATATTTTTCTGATTTCAACGATATAAATATGATATGGGGTTGTATAACAATTATTTCGAGAAAAATGATATTAAAAATCAGAAATAATTCTACAATATTGAAGTAGGCTTTGCAATAAACAAATGCAAACAAATGATACAGGTGACAAATTATAATAAAAATTAGTACTCTTAAGTGCAAAAATACCAAAAATACCTATAAGGTTGTATAAATTTGTAAATAATTTCCATCATATTGTTTTTCTTTTACGTTAGTACTATTATTTTTTGATATTTCTTCGTTATGTAGTTCATTTGTTATTATGAATTTCTTAGTAAAACAAGTTATTTTAGATATAAGAAAATAATATACTATCGTAACCTAGGCAATAGTCGTATTAATAGTTGTTTATTGCATAGCCTACTTCAATATTGTAAAATTATTTCTGATTTTTAATATAATTTTTCTCGAAATAATTGTTATACAACCCCATATCATATTTATATCGTTGAAATCAGAAAAAAAATCTCTATCTAATGGACAAAAAAAATATATAGGTTGCCATTTAAAAAAATATAATTTTATTCTACCGTTTGAGAACCACTGGTTGAATTTTTTATTTATTATTCCTCATAAATTAGGCCCTTTTTCCTGGTAATTTTTTGTATATAACATTTTTCTCTAAAGTCATTAGTTCGCCCAAAAAAGTGCTGGTTGTTTTAAAGGAAACACCCTGTATATGTTACATTAAAAGCATTCAAAATTCAAAAATAAATCAACTGGTAAGTTTATTAGCAAATGTAAATCCAAATATGTGAAAAATAAGATATTGACATAATGTCAGTGTCAGTGATACTGACAGAAAATAACGTTATTCGTACGGCTATGAATCAAGATAATGTATCTGAATTAATAAACTTACATTACAGCGAAAGTATTATCAATAACCAGCAACGTTTTATGAGTGGAATGAATTTTTGAAAGACAAGCGTGTTATATACATCTTTATCGTACATGCTTATAGCCTTTGCAAAGGAAAGAGATAAATGTATGCCAATTTGTTACTTCGTTCATGATACAGACAACCATGATCGGACATCTTTAAAAAAATTACTGTACAGTAAAAATTTTTGAAAGATGTCCGATCAAGGTCATCTGTATCATGAACGAATTAACAAATTGGCATACATTTATCTCTTTCCTTTGCAAAGGCTATAAACGTGTACGATAAGGATGGATATAACACGCTTTTCTGTCAAAAATTCATATTGCTTCGACTAAGTGAGGACATTCCACTTTAAAATGGTGTTCGTTGTTGATAATACTTTCGCTGTAACGTAAATTTATTTATTAATTCAGATACATTACCTTGATTCATAGCCGTACGAATAACGTTATTTACTGTCAGTGTCACTGACACTGACATTGTGTCAGTATCTTATTTTTCACATATTTGGTTTTACATTTACTAATAAACTTACCAGTTGACTTATTTTTGAATTTTGAATGCTTTTATTGTAACATATATTTTTATAATAATAAAATAACAGTAGTATCTTACGTACCCTCATGAAAACTAAGCAAACGACACTACTGAATTTGTCATAATGGGCGGAGCAAAAATCTGAATTCATACAATTCGTAGACAACCTTGATCGGACATCTTTCAAAAATTTTACTGTAACTAATATTGTTATATGTACATGTGTACAATATAGGAAATAAGTAAAGTAATAGATACATCGTTGCACTAACTATTTCCTGCATTGTACAAGTGTACAATGTAGGACATAAATAAAAGAATGAATAATAATGTTCTACAAATCATTTCCTGTATTGTACAAGTGTATAATATAGGAAATAAATGAAGGAATGGATAATAACATACCGCTAACCATTTCCCACATTGTACTTTCAAATTATTGTTGATTATACTTGAAAATTTTAATATTAAAAATGCCAAGAGCAAAAGCAAAAGAAAATAGTGAGCCATGACTGTGGCTTGAAATAAAACAGTAAATAAAAGTTAGAACAATTATTACTGAGTATATACAGGTTGACATTTACCGTGTTACAATTGTTTTAGTTAATTGTTTTATTGTCATAGTCATGCCTCACTATTCTATTTTCGACTAGGTGTATAAAAAAGTGCCCGCCATTTTACTTTTTAATAATGTAACATATGGATTATTTTACATGATTGTAAAACAAATTTGATGTACTTTTCAAATTTGTAAAAAAATATAGTATCTTCCATTTAAATTTCAAAATTGATATTAATTACTAATAAACCGGAAATGGTATCATGAATGTACATCCGTCTTATGTTGCTGTATAAATCATGTTATATGAAAGAAATTACTAACTTAATAAATAAGCGAGATATTTGCTGGGTCCACTAAAATATAACACCCTGTATAGAGACAGTATACCAGTTTTGATCTTACTAGCAAATAATACAGTGAAGTAGACAGATTATGAAATGATTTGCAAGAGCGAATGATGAATCCTAATATTTTTAATGATGACTTTTCTGTGATCATAATGCAAATTGAAAAAAGCTTACTAGAAAAAATTACACCAAGGTCTGTAAAAACTGTGTACCCCGATCGAGATAGAAATTTACCATGACAAGGATATATAAACAATTTTTTTTACTAGGTAGCTCATTATTTTACATTTGCTGAATTTTGATAAACAATTTAGATTTTTGAGACCAAGCCAATACATTTTTATATTATTTTGCAAAAGACAACATTCATGTAAAGAATTGATAGTTTTAAAGATTTTTAGATCAGCTTATGCTGTACTTCAGAATTTTTCACATCAACAATATCGTTTATAAACAAAATGAACAACATGTTCTTAAGATCTACAGCCGGTGCTATAGATCTTTGATAAATGTAGTTTCGTTTTTAAATAAAATGTCTTTTCTTAATTATTTACTACAAATTAATGAAATAATTGAATAAAAAATTTAAATTTTAAATAATTGTACAATGTAATTCTATTGAACACTTTTGAATCTAAATTTTTAAAAAATCTTTATTTATAAAAAATACAACAAATTTTAGATTTAGTTTCGAACCCGAGTATTTTAGATTTCTAGCCAATTATTTCAAAATTAATCATGTGTAGTGTATTAAATTAATAAAAACTACGCTACCCTGTTCTTAAATAACGCGGAAACCGACCCGAACCCGAAAAAGTATCAGCAAAACTTTAATTATATTTTACCCCAAATTTAAAATGCAAATGAATTTGATTTTAATGTAATATTAGCAATAAAATTAATCGCGACTTTAAAATAATTCTAACTATTGTTGCCGTCTTATGGTTGTAGATTGGTCTTAAAGTCCTTAAAGTCTTATACAAATCTTTAGACAAACCCTGCTGTTGATCAAAGGCTTAAACCAGCCTTTACACTCCTTGGAAACTTCGCTGGAATCCTGTATTGTAAACCGTACATGTTTAAAAATATTTTTAAACATATTCAATTTTTTTGGAAAAGAAACCTATTCCGAACGAACGAATATTTATTTATACTAAGTTTCGCCAATTTATTTACGATATTGTAACGAGTTACAACGCCTGGTATGTTAACATAGATAGACTTTCACAATGTGCCTCGGAAAAGAAATATAGAAGAAAATATAATTATTTGTATTAAATTCAACAACATAAATAATATTTTCAGGAGAAAAATTAATTTACTTTTTCGTTGAAATAAATAGCAAAAAAGCGACAGTGAAGAGAGGCACATAATATAACGACTTACATTGATGAAAACAACTCAGCCATCAGTAAGCCCAACAGGGCTGCATGGCTCAGCTATCCCAGGACGGCTCTTTGAAACAGAAAACTCCAATACGGATCGATCCTCCAAGAAACATTTTTTCATTCACTGGAACTCTGTAACATAAAAATAATTTATTTTAAAACACAAGTATTTCAATAATAAAACATGTTATCAGCATAACTATTAAAACAGTTAAACTATTGTTTAAACTTACCATTGTTGCTAATCTGCAACAATATACAATATTTCACTATTAAAACAATTAAAATATTCACGATAGGTACTTCTTAACATATAAACGATGGCTACTTGTGTTTTTTGACAAACAGAAGAGTAGCGAACCAGCAGTGGCGTGGTTATTAGATAATTTGTTATTAATTGGTTACGCTATTAAATGAATAATTAAATATTAAAATAAAATTATATTTTATTACCTTCCGTCACCTTTAATTATAAATATTAAAAAAATATTCTATTCGATTTAATTCTATTTTTATTTTTCATATTCAATGAATTTAGAAATAAATTATAAAGAATTTATTCTGCTAAAGGCTGCACCATGAAAACAGAATATTCAAATATTACTAATTGACAGATGTCCGTGTCAAATAAAATTTACATAATATCTTTGTGAAATGATTTTACTAGAAAAAAAGTAAAATAATTTAATGTGTCAAAAACAAATCACATAAGGCATAAGGTAATACAACGGATTGACTTAAGTTTTGAATGCTTTTACTGTAACATACATTTTTATAATAATAAAATAACAGTAGTATTTTATGTTCCCTCATAAAAACTAAGAAAACGACACTACTGAATTTGACAAAATGGCGGAGCTAAAATCTTAATTCATTCGTTTCGTAAATGACCTTGATCAGACATCTTTCATTTTTTTTCTGAAGTTAAATAATTCGAATGAGGAACATTTCTTTATTATCAATTATTACAGTGGAAATAGTCTTAGAAGAATACGTGATTTATTTTCCATAAGAATATAAAATTATGCCAAATTTTGAAAGGAACAAAAGTATCCCTGTGCCGACTCTCCACGTTAGCAATGACTGCCTGTGAGGTGACGTCTGAAAAAACCCCTCACGATAAGAATATTAATATCGTTATATTCTCATTATTACTGATATGTATATACAAACGTAAAAACAATGTTAACTCTTAACAAATTTGCACTGTATAGATTTTCCCGTAAAATGAACTGATCAGGAAATCACATAAAATTTATATGTTAAATCCCTACGTTCACCCCTAATGCTCTAATTGCCTCCACTCGGAATATTAAATTCTGAACCAATATCCAAAAATATACCGAGATCTATTTCAAGATCTGGATCAATATTTTATAACTAGATCAAAATTAAATCGATTGAAATTTGACTAAATTCATAAAAAATGAACACAATTTCGTATTAGTATAAAACTTGAAATTATAAATATATAACCAGAGCACATAATATTCATTGAAATTATTTCTATTAACATAAATTACATCGTTTGAATATTGGTAGACATATAAATTCAAAGAAAATTATGCTGTTCCTGCCCAGTTCAATAAAATTCCAATAGAAAATTTCGATTTTAGACTCACCATTCAAAACAAAATTCTGCAAACAAGCACAAAACAGTTCAACCAAAACCACATGTTTCATAAAAAAATTCTGCTTGAAATATGTTGAATTCAGGTTCGACGGGGCTTCAAAAACTATATCACGATAATAATAAAGACTTAACAACAATTATTATAATATTTCTGGCACTGTTTCATCAGTTTTACCTTTCTAATCAGTTTTTTTATCACAGAGCACGGGTCTTCTTTGTTCATTGCCATTACGCAGCGTTTTTTCCAGCTGCAATGCTTTGAGGAAGAAGGCTAGGATTGGTCGAAATAGATAAGGTGGGGTCACGTGGTTCAACAACAAATTCATTTGAAATATGTAAAAATGTATTTATTTCAGACGAAGGAGAAATTAATTTATTTTTATGTTTTTGTAATGTGCAATACAAATTATGAATTTGTTGTAAATTAATGTTATAATAAGCTATTTTACAATATCTATAATTTTATGGCAGGCAGGAAATTGAATGCCATACCTGTTAAAAGTTTTTGTTTGAAACCGGTTTCAAGGATAGTATAATCACAGTATAAAAATTCTTCAACCAGTAGCGACACTTCGCATATTTCATGATACCAAAATTTGGGTAGGCGTGGCCAGTTCTGCTGATGAGAAGATGGCCGCTCGCTCACAGCCACTTGTCTGATTGTTGTTGGTATTGTCATTTTCACGTATAAAATGAGTAGAAAAAAGAGGTAAAGTTATGTGTGCTATGAAAAACTGTAAAAACTTTTACAGTGTCGGTGGAATGAGTTTTTTTGGATTTCCTACAGACCCAGAAAGATAATATTTAAGTTTTACATTAATAACCAAGCTTACATTATTTGTATTTCCTCATAAATATTTGATAAAATTGTATTGCCGTATGCGATTATTTTATGCACTAATTTTTATAAATAGAAATTTAAAATCATCCAAAGGGAAACGGAAGCAAATTATAGTAAAACATTTGTAATATTATACAAAATAAAAATATTTGTATTTATAAAATATAGTTTTATTATATTTAATATAATTATATTTATTTGTAACCAATGAAATAATAAATACCGTACTAATATATCATTCGCAAATGACATTTGTTCAAATTCCCGCCACGTACCGCTTATACCAAGATGGCCGCTTACTCCATTCGATGCAACATGAAGATCAAAGGTGCCGACAACAAGTGTCGCTACTGGTTAAGTATTTTTATACTGTGGTATAATAGTTGCAAACCTGTTGTTAAGCCTGTTAAATTAACCGGTTTAAAATACTGCCTTATATCAAATGCCACTAAATGTAAGATACTATTGTTTTTTCATTATTATAAAAATGTATGTTACAGTAAAAGTATTCAAAATTCAACACTAAGTCAACTGGTAAGTTTATTACTAAATGTATAACCAAATAATAAAATTTAAAGATTCAGCTGTAGGCATTTGATGAAACATTATAATAATAGTAATAATAAATGAAAACACTTGATGTAAGTTTCACGTATATGTTTTATTTAACTCTCTATCGATTTTCGGCTTCTTAGGCCTTCTTCAGAAGATGTACAGTATTGAACTATATAGTACAAGAATTGTTAAGTATTCCTAAACACTACATAACATCTGTTGACAATAAGGCGACTACTTGGAAAATTCATTAATTAGGGTTTGCCAGACATCCGAATGAACTAAATCTACCTGATCATTTAAAATGTTCGAACCAATTTTTATTGCTTTTTGTATTTCATATGCTTCTAATAAATCCATTTTTGGGCCTTTGTCTGTAATATGTAAAATTTTAATATTGTTCTTATCACAAGTATGATTCATCACATTCAAATGTATAGCTAGATACAAAAATAGCAAAGAAGACTCTAATCTAGCTATACATTATACATTTGAATGAGCGAAAGTATTGGCAACAACGAGTATTGTTTTAAAATGGAATGTCCTAACTTAGTCGAAACAATATGAATTTTTGAAAAACAAGCGTGTTATATTCATCTTTATCGCACATACTTGTAGTCATTGCAAATGAGAGAGACAAATATATGCCAATTTGTTAATTCGTTCATAATACAGATAGCCTTGATCGGATATCTATAAAAAAATTCGTAATACCATACCGTACTGTGATTTAACAGAACTAAACACATACATAAAAAGAGATCAATAACGGCCGCCGGCCGTTAAAAGGTTTATAACATGCGCCTGCAATAAAGGATAAAATATTTATAAAAAAAATCTGTTGTGGGCAGCACAATACCTCCCGCCACTTCCCGTTTTATTTACATAAGAATAGGGCGCGAGCAGTCATGTGACATTGTTGGCCTTGAGAAGCAGATATACATAGATGTCATGTCAGAATTTTTCATTAAAAATTTCAAGATTTCCTAAATTCACGTAGTTAATGTGCCACCAAGAATGGCGAGGAAAATAACCACATGGAATTGGAAAGTCACTAAATTTAGAATGAAAAAATATGATATTTGACATCTATGTATATTAGCTATCATTCTGACACGGGCTTGTCAAGACCAACAAGATCACATGACTGCTCGCGTCCTATTGTATTTAATATTTCTTGTATACCTACACTCTACACCAAAAATTCTACTTATGTTTATTCTTTATATTTAAATTTTTAAATTCATTCTATGCAGAAATTTTGTCCTACTCTTCTAATTTTTCGAAATGCTTCCAATTCCATTGTCGCGATTGACAGTATTTGTGAAGGGTGTATACAATATAATTGTAATTTTAAATATTTAAGTATTAATACAATAAGAAATAATATAATGTATGTACTTCCCAAAAAAATCTTCAGTAATGTCTCTGGATTTTTGACACTGACATTTATCTATCAGTTACAAACATTTTAATTTTTAATTGGTTTCCTTATTTAGGCTGTGAGATTTATTACAACAGATTATTATATACCTTATATTTCTTTATCTCTAAATTTATAAAAGATATAATAAAATATTTATATGTATCAGATAGAAAATTTACTCTTCTTTGATACTAGCAAGAACATAAATTTTCAAAAAAGAATATTTAGAATTTTTTTAGAATCTGCTACTTCCGGTTGTCCAATTTTGGTCCAATTATTAGGTTTGTTCGAACCATCAGTTCCAGTCAGTTCGGAACTGTTCCAGAATTGGGAGTTCTGCGCATGGCATCTAGAAAAACAAATTCTGAACTGTTCTCTCTTGGACAGGTTCGAACGCTCGCATAGATTTAAATTTGGCGGTACAATATTAGTAATTTGGCACGTGCATTTGTATTGACTTTTGAATAACCTAAAATTATGTTTAAAAATGACTGATCAAGCAGAAGGTATACAATAATGAAATAATAAATTGTTATTAAGTAATTATAAATACATATTATATTTTCAGGTGTAATTATTGTGCATACCCCATGTTTCCACTATTTTATGAACAAATTCTGTTACCTACTTTATCTTAGCTTTTTTTAGCTTTACAACAACTTCCTGTGTCCCTACCAAATAAAATGAAGCGATTCGAGTCCGGTGCTGCTAAACGAAAACGAAAAAGATTGCAGGAAGAAGATGCCAAGCGACAACGAAATGCCTTATGTAAATTTCTTACGGTAGCTGAGGCTCAGGCAAGTGAACAGGAAACTGAAACTAATGATATTTCTGACTGTGACAATGAGACTGAAACCAACACTGATATTTTCGTTGGTCAAGAGATTGACTCTTTACCAGTACAAGAAAATGACGCCAGTGCATGTACAAGTATTGAACAAAATAAAAATGGTATACTGGATGTTGATGTTCAATTAGAGACAAAATCACAAATGCAAATGACTCCAGTAAGCTACCCAAGTGATATTGCATTGTGGCCTAGTTTTATAACAGATAAAATAATTGATTTTTACCTGTTAAATAAACCTAAAAATATCGGCGACCTTACAGATTTAAAAATTGAATGTGAGGACAGAAACAGAACATACTGCAGAAGCTTTCAAGAATCGAATTTCTATTACATAAAGGCAAATGGTGAAAAGGAAAGGCGGGAATGGTTGATTTTTACTGAAACATCTAAGTCAATATACTGCTATGTTTGTAAATTATTCTCTCGATCTTCAAAATTTGCTACTACGGGATTCAAGGAACGTTAATAAATGTTTAAAGGAACATGAGCATTCGCCAGGTATAATATTTTAATTTCCCTGTTTCGGCTTGTAAGGTAATATTAATTTAAAATGTTACAGAACACAGAATTTCAATGTGCAACTTGAGTAAAAGATTGTCGACAATGGGAAGAATTGATACACAAATTCTTCAACAAATTGAAACCGAAAAGGATTATTGGCGAAATGTTTTGAAAAGGGTTGTTTCTACTGTAAAACTATTAACAAAATTGGGAGTGGCGTTCAGAGGTCACAGAGAGGGAATGGATTCCCAGAGAAAAGGGAATTTATTGAGTTGCATTGAATATTTGGCCGAATATGACGAATTTTTGAAAAACCATTTAATGAAATACGAAAACTGTGGCAGCGGTAAAACCAATTATCTATCGCATCATATTTTTGATGAATTTATCAAATTTATGGCCCAATCTGTTTTGGATAAAATTACATCAAAAATGCCATATATTATTCCATCATCGTGGACTCGACACCAGACGTCTCCCACGTTGATCAACTCTCTTTTATTTTACGGTATGTGACAGAATATGGACCGATTCAGGAAAGTTTCTGTGGATTTCTCCAAATTGAGCATCACGACAGTGCATATTTAACAGACGTTGTTTTAAATACATTGCAGAACTTCGGAATCTCGGTCACTAATTGTAGAGGGCAGTCATATGACAATGCTGCGAATATGGCAGGAAAATATACCGGCTTACAAGCAAGAATCAAAGAACATAGTGAAACCGCGTATTATGTGCCATGTGCTGCTCACTCCCTCAATCTAGTTGGAAATTGCGCTGCAGAATCATGTTTAGCTTCAGTTGATTTCTTTTCCTTCGTAAATAATCTGTTTACATTTTTTTCATCCTCTACAAGTCGTTGGAAAATTGTAATAGCTCATTTATCTCGCCCCAATTCTAAACACTTAAAACGTGTCAGTGACACCAGATGGTCAGCAAGAGCTGATGCAGTGTTGGCTCTTCGCGAAGATTACCAGAACATTAAGGAAGCGTTGAAAGAGTTTTGTGAGAGCTCAAACCAGCAACCAGTGAGTAGGGTGGAAGCTAAACGTTTACTTAAAAAAATGGATGAATATGAAACAGTTTTATTAACAGTTTTGTGGAACAAATTGTTATCCAGAATCAATTCTATCAGTAAATCTCTTCAAGAAATAAAGTGCAATTTGCTTACCGGATCAAATCTTTTGAAATCCCTAACCGAATTTATGAATAATGTTCGAAACTATTTTGAAAGTATTGAAAATGAAGCAACTGAGCTGTTGAATGTGATGGAAGATGATTGCCGAACTTTTAAGGATGAAAGGTCTAGGGATAAGAAGCGAAAATTGCAATTTGATGACTCTCGCAGTAATGAAATACGCTTGGCTGGGAGAATAGCATTTATTGTAAATGTTCACAACACAATTTGTGATGCGTTATCTTCTGAACTTATTAGGAGAAAACAAATCTATGACGAAACTTTAAAATATTTTCAATTCTTTTTTCATGATCAAACCGATGAAGAAATTGAAATAAGCATTAATAATTTGAGTCAAAAATACGCAAGTGATATTCAAGAGAATACTTTTAAAGATGAAGTTTTACAATGGTTGCGTTTTACCAAAGAAATGAACATTACTAGTCTCACTGAAATGTACAAAGCAATAATAACTAGTTTGAGATCCACATTTCCAAATGTGGAAACCATTTTAAAAATATTCCTCACAATACCTGTGTGCAATGCCACTGCAGAGCGATCATTTTCGGTGCTAAAACGCGTGAAAAATTATTTGAGAAATTCTCTTTTAAATGATAATTTAAGTTGTCTTGCCATATTATTTATTGAAAATGAATTAGTTCAAGAAATAAATTACGATGAGATGATTGACAACTTTTCGCGCGCAAAAGTCCGAAGAGTGGCTCTGTAGTAAAGTTTTTATGTTTATTTATTTTTGTTTTTTATGTAAGATTTTAACCCTGTTAATTTAACAGGGTTAAAATATATACTTTAACAGTGTTAAAGTATATTTTTTAGAGTTTTGTTTTATTTTTTTTTGTATCTATAATTATTATTGATTTATGTTTATTAGAGAAAAATATAAACACAAACACATCGTTTTTGTATGCGCTTCTTGGTGTATTATAAAAGTCTGGAAAATGGGGCCTCAAATTTTCGTAGCGCTTAGGGCCCTTACAAGCTTAAATCCGCCTCTGATAGACAATAACGATACCTAACACAAAGAACTCAATTTGGCAAAAGCCGAGTGGTTACGTTACTTATTTGTTGTGATTTTATAAAAAAATATAGACAATAACGATACCTAACGCAAAGAACTCAATTTGGCAAAAGCCGAGTGGTTACGTTACTTATTTGTTGTGATGTTATAAAAAAAATATAGACAATAACCTTACCTAACGCAAGAACTCAATTTGTCCAAATACAGATAAAAACATAAACAAATCGATTTTGAGGTTAAATCATTCCGACCGCCAATTGTTAATATTTTTCCCATATTCTGCTCGCTGAGAGGAATCTTTTCACAAAGTTTCATGCAAATCGGAGGTGAAGTAGTTCTCCTGCAGGTTAACCCTAATATTATTGCCAAATTGCTCACGAACTATGTTGCTGACATTTGTTCGCTAAACAATGTCCGTTTCAATGTAACCCGGCTTTTAAACATTTAACACCAAATATTTTAATTTGATTACGTAGGGGCGTTAGAATATATGCACATACAAATTGCATGTATACATTATACATTCAGATCTACACATAAATTGAACAATATATTCCACAAGGTATAAAAAAGGCAAAACCTCATAAGCGTCTCATTTATAAAACGCATTTTCCCTTGGAAAAAATGGTGTAACTTACCGTCTGATTACATATGTTTAACACAGGTGCCTTCGTCTAAATTCTAAATACACTCGTATTTGTAAAAATGTTCATATTTCACTTTAAATATTAATATTTACTGCACAGATATATACGTCCACTCGCTCCAATGTCTCACAAGATTCTAACTTGTGCCAGGGCGTACCAGCCTGCCACTTTAAACAAGTTACGGTCGGCTCACGGCAACACAAATTAATGTAATATAAAATAAAATATTTATTTTAAAGATTTATAAAAATAATATATAAATAGTTATTTACGCAACAAGAGTGTAAACACAATGTTTATGACATGAGGACAATTATTGACCGAATGTCATAAATATTGCTTACACTTGAGTTGCATACAATATTTTTTATATGACCTTAAATAAAGTTCCTTAAACAAATTAGAAATTTGACAGACGAGCAGACAATTTGAACACACCAAATACCAAGTTCACATTTAACAGATAACAGATTTGAAGTTGAATACTGCAGTTCTGTCAGTATTACCAACATGAACGTATAGAAAAACTAAATTTAGGTAAGACAATTTAAATGCCAAACGTGTATTGATGCTGGTAGCTCTGTAATGTGTAAATAAAATAAAATACGAAAATCGTTTACTTTACACACTGTCTGCAGTGCTACCACCATCAATACACGTTTGGCATTTAAATTGTCTTACCTAAATTTAGTTTTTTTCCATAAATTCATGTTGGTAATATTGACAGAACTGAAGTATTCAACTTCAGACCTGTTAAATGTGAACTCGGTATCACAACTCGGTATTTCGTGTGTTCAAATTGTCGTCTGCTCGTCTGTCAAATTTCTAATTTGTTTCAGGAATTTTATTTAAGGTCATATAAAAAATACTGTATTCGGTCAATAATTATACTTGACCTCATGTCATAAACATTGTGTTTATACTCTTGTTGCATAAATAACTATTTTATACTCTGATATGTAAAGTAAACGATTTTCGTATTTTATTTTATTTACATATTACAGAGCTACCATCATTAATACACGTTTGGCATTTAAATTGTCTTACTTAAATTCAGTTTTTTCTGTACATTCATATTGGTAATACCCCTGATCATATAACTGTTGAAGTAGATGTTGGGGAAGTCACGGAAAGATACGCTAAGGAAATAACTCTAGTGTTACAAGTTTCTAGAAAGATACAAGAGAGACGATTACATTGGTTTGAACATGAAATGAGGAGAGGTAAAGAATATATTGGAAGAAGAATGAATAGCTTAGTAATAGAAGGTTGAAGAAACAGAGGAAGGCCAAAGATAAGATGGAAGGACTGTACTGCGGAAGACTTGAGAGAAAATGAACTGAATGAGAACGACACGCAAAACAGAAATGAGTGGAAGAAGAAAATAAAAAAATAGCGACCCTTAACGAATGGGAAAAGCTAGAGAAGAAGAAGATGTCATTGTCAAGTGCAATTTGCATAGTTTGTTTATGAAATAATTTTACTGGAATCTTTCAAGAAAATTTATGTATGGAATTTATATATAATACACAGGATTGATGGGAGGTATTGTGCTGGCCACATCAGATTTTTTTATTACGATAGACTTTTTGATTATTAAAATTTTTCCGTGTTTCTGTCGATATCTCTAAAACGGAGAAGAATTGACGCATAATTTATATGATTTTTTTACTTAAAATGACTCCTAGAATTCATAGTTAAAAGTTTGTCGGTTTCCTCAGGGGACGACAGTCTATATAAACGTTGATTTTAATTTAATTTTCCTTTAATTCTCAATTAAATATAATACAGTACTATCTCGTTCAACCTGTAGTTCAAAACTTGCCACCCCAGCGCTGCGATCTTAAAAATACATGTCAATAATGTTACAAATGTTTATAAATATGGACATAAATGGTGAATTAAACTGGTTAAATCTTCAGTGCAACTATAACAAATAATATTTACATAAATCTACATATACAATATTGTATTGAAAGACAAGTGTCACAATTAACCCTTATTATAATATGAGTACAGTTTGCGTAATCGAACCGTAGGCGAGTTACGCGAAATACGAGTATTACAATCGGACATTGTAATACGTGTTCTCAGTGTTGTTGTTAAAAAATCCCTCAGAATCCACAAAAAATCCCCTTTTATCACAAAAAATCCCTGTTTTAAAGTAATTTATTAAAATTACATTTTTTATTTATCTCCTTTCATTACTAAATATCACTAGGTTCAAATTTAGCGTTTAATTTTAAAACTAAAATTTACATTTTCTACGGAGTAAATCAATCTTCTTGACCAGAATTTGTTCAAGAATTAGTTCCACATTCTCTCATCTCAGCGAATGAACTATAGGTATCTGGAATGAAATTTAGATGAATTATAATTAATATAAGTACAGTATATGATAAATTATATATAGTTAGAGTTGTTTCCAAACTGATGGCAAAAAAAGGGATAAATCCCTCCATGTGGTAACACTGCGTGTTCTTCATACTACTTTTCCTATTTCACATTAATTTACTTTTATTTTAAAATTATTGTTAAAAGAAATAGGTTTCCTCAGGGGACGACAGTCTATATAAACGTTGATTTTAATTTAATTTTCCTTTAATTCTCAATTAAATATTGGTGCAACTGGTCACAAGTTTAAACTTGTGGTCAGTCAGTGTTCTCAATTGATCCAATATCTATAACTGATAAAATAAATAATAACATAAACAATAGCAACATAGTAACAAGTAATCTAGGATATTACAACTTATTTAACAACATATTTAATATAAGAAGCCATGCTCGACTAAATTCTAAACCGTCACAATGATTGAGATTATTATTCTTGGTTTAGAAACACTCAATGGCTTCTCTAATTACCAGTTGTTGCTGCCGTGCTGCCGAAATGTTGGGTATTTTATAAATATACAGACTAAAAGGTTGTACTGAAAGATTTTTTAATATTTTAAGTAAAACTATTTTTTTCTGCAAATCTGTTAAAAGTATGACTTGTGTTAAAAGTGAATTAATTATTAGGTGGAACAACAAATCGATATTTTTGACCTATGTCAAAAAAATATTAGAAGTACAAATTCAAATGAAAAATTAGTGTTTGTAGAAAAAAATGGGTGTGATGATATATCTACGTGTTAAAAGTGATTTCATTTTGTTTGAAGGTTTGGACCACTCCACTTCGCGTTTTGGGTATGAGTATAGGCTATGCCACCTCAAATTTATAGAAAATTTTGGTGTCTATAAATAGATCTTGACCTCCTGAGTCTAAATATGCAAGAATGGGGTATTCCAATAATCTTTTTTTATTTTTTTTCTGAAACCAATAAATTTGAAATACAAATGTGAAAATTTGAGTTTTTAATTGTGTCATTTCCGCGAGATATGAATTTTTGAATTAAGCTTAAAAATTTGAATTATATGGTATGACGTCAATTCGCTTCATGTCGTAGACTACAGCTGTTAGTCGCTTGGCTTGGAGCGAGTAAGGGGAAGGGGATTTGGTTTGTTCACAGTGTCAGATGCTATTTTGTTTTGGATGACTTTCATTTGTTTTATTTTTGTTATCCGTGGATTTTAGTTGTAACTATATTAAAGTATTATTAGTTAAGAATTTGGTTGCTGTCATTCTTACAGCAAAATATCAAAACTAGCAAGAAACACAAATAAAGATCAGCTGAGAAACGAGAAAGCATCAATGGTGAACGCACTGCTTCTTCTGTTTCCACAAGCAGACAAGTACGTCATTACATACGTAATAGAACGAATGGACATCATACACCACGTGTAATCTTTTCCGCGCTAAAATAAAACAATTGGAAAATCAGATTAAATAAAACAATTTTGAGTTTATTTTTCAGAATTCGGTCGTTTTTGAACCTAGTTAATAACATTATAATATTTTTTCTTTTAAATTTTACTACACTGGAATACCACATTTTTCATCGCCGATCATTGTTGAGTAATTGAATTTTGAAATTTAACATGTAAGTCTATGGAAATAGTGTTAAGTCAACGAGAAAACAATTTTAAACGTTTAGAAATGTTTATTGCGCATGCGCTAACCTAACCGACGGTCGAATTGTGGCTAGGGAGAGAAGAACGATTAAGGTTCCAGATCGGAATTGTAGTCGCCATGATGATGATGATGATGATGATGACGAAACCACAAGAATAAATCGCGACTGAACTACTTGAAAGTTGAATAGCGACTGAACTGGATTGCAGGCTTGCGCATACATATACACATAAATTCACGCATGCACACACAGACGTCTGCGCATGCGCACGCCAAACATCTGCCACGCTCTCATAGAGTCCCAAAGACTTACATGTTAAATTTCAAAATGCAATATCTCAACAACCCCTGACCGGCGATGAGAAATTCTTACATATTTAGACTCAGGAGGTCTAGAGCTATCTATTGACAAATTTCTTTAAGATTCGAGGTGGCATACACTATACTCCAGTCGTGTTTTGTTTCAAACTTCCATCTCACAAAATAAAATGTTACTTTTAACACTTATAAAAATTTAAGAAATCAATAGTTAATATTTTTGTTCTACTAGGAGTATTGTAACAAGGGGTGTAGTCGTGGGTATACGCCGTATACCCTCTGGATTTTTTAAGTGCCCTAGCGTGTACCCTCTGCTTCTTTAAATATTTGAGACAAAAGTTATAAAAATTAAATTAACTAATGAAAATTTTATCCATTAATATTAATGTTCTGTGATCTGGCAATTTATTTTTGTACATGAAAGGGGAAAAACATACAATTTCACATTCCTTGAAAAAATGTAACTTTCAATTATAAGGCATTTGACCTTGAATGAAAAAAAAAAATTCGCCCACGGTGCCATTTTTTTCTTAATTATTGCCCCCTCCCCTCTACGTACACCCTATGCTTCCAACTATATTTTCAGCGTATACCCTCGGCTAATTTTACGACTACAGCACTAATTGTAACATTATAGTTAATGTGTTTCAACTTGTATAATACCCCGAAAAAGTTTGAAACTCGAGCAGGGGAACTTGACTCGACTAGAGAAATTATTGGCTTGACTCGATATTCGACTCTAAATATAATTGTTAAGCTTAACTCGAAATTTGACTCCTTTTCGAGTCAAGCTTCGAATCGAGTCGAGTAAAGCTCGAACTAGTGACTGGCCATCAATACTCGACAGCATTTATATGTGTTTTACTATAAGTAATAAGAAATCCAGCTGCAAAAATAGCCCAGTACACGCATTGATTTAAAATCTGTAAAACATATGTATATATATTAATAGATCAACTACAACATATTTTTAACTTACAGTGCCAAGAGAACTCATATTAATGAAAAAATATTTGGAATTAAACAAACTGGTTTCATTACTATGCAAAAAGAGTAGGTGGTGCTTAGTCTGAAAAATATGTAAAATAATGAAAAAGTATATGAATTTTTAGAAGTGTTTACTTTTTTTGATTTTGAATACAATAAAATATCTGAAGAAATTTGGGCGATGTATTTTGTTTCCTACAAAACAAGAAATATATAAAATCATAATTGAAGTATGTTAATTCAAAAATAGCTATTTGTGTATTAAGAGCGCAAAATAGGACATTGTCGATTGAGATTATTTACAGGTTGATATTTACCGCGTTACAATTGTTTTAGTTCATTGTTTTATTTCAAGCCACAGTGATGGCTCACTATTCTCTTTTCGACTAGATGTATAAAAAAGTGCCCGCCATTTTACTTTTTAATAATGTAACATAATGGATTATTTTACATGATTGTAAAGCAAATTTCATGTACTTTTCAAATTTGTAAAAAATATAGTATGTTCCATTTGAAATTTCACAGTTGATATTAATTACTAATAAACCGGAAATGGTATCATGAATGTACATCCGTCATCAAGTAGCTTACATGTTGCTGTATAAATCATGTTATATGAAAGAAATTACTAACTTAATAAATAAGCGATATATTTGCTGGGTCCACTAAAATATAACAACCTGTATATATACAGGCCGATCACTCGAGAATGAACCAGCAATATCTCCGTTATTAAGTGAGATAGCGATTATCTTCAAATAAACAAATTTACTACAGACAATATAGGCAATAAGATGTCGTATCAAGAAGCGTTCTGTTACTTCCGGTTCCGGAGTATGTGATACCAACTTTGAAATTTCAAATGGAACATACTACATTTTTCTATATTTTTGAAAAGTATATAAAATTTGCTTTAAAATGGTAGTAAATTAGTAGTACGTTGTATAATTAAAAAATAATATAGCGCAATGAAAAAAAAAATCAAGTGTGTGAGATTTTATTGTTTTTTGTTCATAGATGATGATATTTTTTTTGAAATAAATTCATTTATATGACGTAACCAAGGCAACAAAACCAGTAAAACAAAATTCCACACTTCCTTGACTTATTTTGTAAAATATTTCAAACGTTCGCCATTTTCCTTTTTATAATACAACGTCCTACTTGTTTACTATCATTGTAAAGCAAATTTTGTGTACTTTTCAAAAATATAGAAAAATATAGTATGTCCCATTTCAAAGTTGGTATTACATACTCCGGAACCGGAAGTACCAGAACGCTTCTTGATACGACATCTTATTGCCCATATTTTTTTATATTTTTGAAAAGTACATAAAATTTGCTTTACAATGGTAATAAATTAGTAGTACATTATATTATTAAAAAATAAAATAGCGGACGTTTGAAATATGAACATATTGAATGAAAAAAAATCAACTGGGTGAAATTCATTTATATGACGTAACCTAGGCAACCAATCTAATAAAACAAAATTCCACATTTTTTTGACTTATTTTGTAAGATATTTCAAACGTCCGCCATTTTACTTTTTTTAATACAACGTCCTACTTGTTTACTATCATTGTAAAGCAAATTTTGTGTACTTTTCAAAAATAAAAATAAAAATAGTATGTTCCATTTGAAATTTCAAAATTGGTATCACATACTGCGGAACCGGAAGTAATAGAACGCTTCTTGATACGACATCTTATTGCCCATATTGTCTATAGTAAATTTATTTGAAGATAATCGCTATCTCACTTAATAACGAAGATAATTGCTGGTTCATTCTCGCGTGATCACCCTGTATATATATATTATTGTGTTATTCATTAAATATGTATTTGAAGTATAGGTATGTTAATATTACATATATCCTTAAGAAATACCGCTAATACCGTCAATGAATTTTGAACATATTAGAATAGTAGGACAAAATTTCTCATAGAACGAAAGAAGAGAAACAATTTCAATTATTTGTGTGTACAAGAAATGATAAATTCGTTACTTACAGGCCGCGATCAGTCATCTAACATTGTTGGCCTTTACAAGCAGATATGAAGATCCGTGTCAGAATGACGACTAGTACTTATTTACATAGATGTCACAATTGTCATATGTTATAATTTTTCATTCAATTTTTCAAAATATTCTGATATTTGTCATCTATAGTATTCTATAGTATGGAATATACTTGTCGAGGAAAATAATCCACATGAATTTGGAAAATCATAATGTTTTGAATGAAAACTTATAATACTTGACACTTATGTACATTACTAGTGTCATTCTGACACGGGTCCCCATATCTGCATGCCAAGGCCAACAAAGTCACATAACTGCTTGCCCCTATTCAACATACAATGAAAATGGCGAGAGGTATTGTGCTGGCCATAACAGTTTTTTTTTATCTTGGAGGAGTGGAAAAAATAGTGTGTATAACACGTATTGAAAGTTCTTTGTATAACACAAACGATTCCAAACTTTCGCTTTGGTTTAATAAAGAAACGCTTTCAGTACTTGGGATATAAAAAACTATTACGGCACAGATAAAATTTGAAAAAAAAAACTGTTTTTCCATGTTAAACGCCTATTTATATTTAAGAATATACAGTAAAATTTATGAAAGATGTCCGATCAAGGTCATGTGTATCATGAACGAATTAATAAATTGGCATACATTTATCCCCTTCCTTTACAAAGGCTTTAAGCGTGTGCGATAAGGATGGATATAACACGCTTGTCTTTCAAAAATTCAGATTGTTTCGACTAAGTTAGGACATTCCATTTTAAAACGATGCTCGTTGTTGATAATACTTTCGCTGTAAGGTAAGTTTATTTAATAATTCAGATACATTACCTTGATTCATAGCCGTACGAATATCTTATGTACCCTCATAAAAACTAAATAAACGACACTACTGAATTTGGCAGAATGGGCGGAGCAAAAATCTGAATTCATACAATTCGCAGATCGGACATCTTTCAAAAATTTTATTGTACATAAATATATTTCTTTGTACTAACGTATAACTTGTATATTTCTTCTAAAATTGCCACTACACCAAGTTGCGAGAAACAATAAAATATATCATAGATAACTGCTCCTATCTTAATAGCGGACAAGGATATACTTTGCCTAGATATAGTCATCCCTATAATTACGAAATTTGAAGAAAGAGCAAAAAATGTTTGTAGAATTAGAAAAATAAATGGTTTTCTGAAACATGTGCTATATATTTTAATTGTGTCTTGCAGTTTATCATACATATTCCATGTCGAATCTACGTGTTCTGAAATTTGATCTTTAGTCATTGTTTTGATATCGTATTCTTTGCTTTGCATTTGAAGAAGTTGTTTTAATTTTATTAATGTTACGAAAGGCAGATGAATTATCCACTCAAAAGTAAATACATGAATGTAAATGCCAATGAAATTGGCGAAATGCAAAAAATTTAAAAAGATGACAATATTTGTACACATTTTTTTCTTGAAACATTGTACTGTTGTATATAAAAATTTTCCCAAAAATAATATTGAAAATATGATGACAAATCTCTTGTATTTTACTTGTTTTGTGCTATTATTGTTCAAAATTTGATCCACATCATAAATATTTTGCAGAACTTCATTCATCTGAAAAATATAAAAATTAGTTATTTGGTATTAAGTGAAATGACTTATAGTCGAGACAAAAAAATCATTCGAACCAAAAAATTTCGCCCACGAAATACAATAGTATATTGTGTTATTAGGAGTAAAAGTGAGATTTTGTGTGACGAGCGTGGTAGTTTAAACGACGACCGGAGCGAGTCGGATAAATGCACGCGAGGCACACAAAGACACTTTTACTCCGAATGACACATTATATTTTTTCTTCAAACGTAGATATTTAAAGAAAAATATCTACTACTGACGTTACATTTTCCGTAAATTACGTTTGCGATTTTAATTGCCCTGTAGCTATGGATACTTATTTGTTCCCTTTTGGTTATAAACATTGAAATGAATTTTTTCACGTTTTGTCGTTTAAATAAAAACTGTGCAATTTTATATCCTCCTTGTGTGCAATTATGTCGGAATTTGAAGGATAATAATGTAATGTAAGTCGCCTGAAGTTCAATTGGATAGAAATCTAATAGTGTGGCTGAAAGATATGTCCACGAATCACTGCAAATCAATATAATCTTTTCTTATCACTTTAATTCTAAGTATTCTTATGCTCATTACCGTCCCTGTAATTGTAATCTGTAAGTCTGCTATTCTTTAATAATGTTATTTCCTCAAAAGTAAACTCTGTTTATATATTTCAATTCACAGGTTATATATTTAAATTTGACAGCTATGAATCGTATTTAGTAACTTTATTCTTAGGTTACCTAACGTGTTATAGTGACATTTAGGGCGATATTACAGGTTTCTTTTATTGAGACTACTTCTTATTCGTTGATTCTGTATAGTTTCTATGGATATTTATTTATTTTATTTCTACCTTGTGAATCAAGTCACAAAAGATGCTACTTTTATGACGTTTGAAGAAAAACAATATTTTTTCTACAACTGTCAGAAAAGAAGAATTGAATAATTTTAGATTTATTTAAGTAAATTGTAGGAAAAATATTCAAAATAATATTGTAGTGAAAATGATTAAGCAGAGGACTCACGTCATCGACCTGAAAAAAACCTTATAAAATGAAATATAACTTGTGGAAATTATTGGGTGTTATTTATTTTTAAAAGAAGAAAAAAAAGTACTACATATTATTAAGTAATGTATATATTAACGATATTTACAATTATTTCTAACTCAATCGTTATTCCTTTTCCCGAATATAACATAATTTGAAATAATTGTAGTTTATTTTCGTACCATAGGTTGGCACGACTGAAAATGACCATATTGTGTCAAATAATTTTATATTCCGTAAAAGGTATAAGGATTGACTTAGAAATAATTGTAAATTAATTAATATATACATTTCTTTAATACTAGTATATATTTTTTTTCTTTTTTAAAAAATAAATAACCAAAAATTACTACAAGTTATATTTCTTTTTATAAGGTTTCTTTCAAGTTGATGACGTGAGTCCTCTGCCTAATCATTTCCAGCATAATTTGCTACTAATATGAAGTTACCTGATGTTTTAACCAACGGCATGTGCAAATGTTTAATAAATAAATGAAGTGTCAACGAATTTGTATTTTTGATGTATCCATATTATCAATTTTTGCTTTAAAACGATGGATTGTGAGGCTGCAATGGGGTATGTGATCAAATTTTTATTTTTGCATAATATGATACTAGGCAAAAAATAAAATACCCATATCTTTTTAAATGGATTAATTATTCCTACTTTAAGAGAAAATAATTATTAAAAACTTGAGGAAGGGATACGTGACGTGAGCATGGTAGAATCGTGGAAGAAGACGAATAGAATGAGAGGGAAAGAGATAGTTATAGGCAGCTGTCGTCATGCCACACCTACCACTACATAATCGCGACGCTGATCGGCTGATTTATATACAGTCCATACGATTTAACTTGGCGACCCAAAAGAATGTAATTCAGTTCACTATTCCTAAGTTGCGTTTTGTCAAATATTTACTTTTACTTCGATGCCGCACAGCTTCAGAAGTGAAATAGTGATTTTACAATGTTTTATTGCCTTACACAAAGCAAATTTCATCCTAATACACTTAAACTCGGGGTGTCAGGTACTTTTCAAACCAAGAAGTTATATTCATACATAAGCGTTGGTGCATTTTTTCTCAATAGCAATAGAAATTTTATTTTCTTAACTTTATTAATTTAAAAAATAATTAATTATAATATGATTTATATAATAAATAATTCATTCCAATATTTGTAATATATTTTTTTGTATAAATAATTTCTTTTTTTTGTAATATTCGTAATTTTATTGAACTTCATTTTTCTTCGGTACGCCTATGGATTTTATAACTTTCCCATTACCGCAGTGATAATGTGAATTGCCCCAACTCGCCAAGTTACATCGTATGGACTGTAACTATCTCTTTCCCTCCCAGTCCATTTGTCTTCTTCCACGATTCTACCATACTCACATCATATATCCCTTTTCCAAAACATTAAATTGCTAATAATAATATTAATACAAACTAATATTTAGTTTTTATTATTATAATAAGAAGCTGTGGTGGTTAGTTTTTATATTTTATGACTTTTATATTGAAATTCTAATATGGTCACATACCCCATTTCGAACTTATTACTATAAGGTTTGTTCATAGAACATATTTCCAACGGTTGGAGTTTGAGTTTGAGTGCGCATGCGTGGTTTCAAACTGGTTGCAAATCAAACTGTTTGAATTCTTCTGTGAACAGCATTATGTCACTTAACTTTTTAAAATGAATAATAAATGTCTCTGCTTAATTTTGGTAGTAAATATATCGATATTATCGATCACTGTAGTGACACTTGTCAGTGAGTCAGTCTTTTATTATTTTATTACATTAATTTACAACGATTTACTTACCGTAAAATATTTATTTCACTAATTTAATTTATTTGTAAGTATATAACCAAACATTAAATGAAATCAAAACCTTTAATCAAAACAAATACAAATGTATTGTCAAAACAGTGTAAGTGCGCATGCCTCAAATTTAAAATTTCCGACCGAGTTGGAAATTATTCTGATAGTTGGCAACCGATCAGCAACCAGTCAGAAAGTTTCTATGAACATTGAACTAATTATTAGAGTTGGAAATTTGTGACTCTGCGAACGCTTTTATGCAACTGCGCATACCTCTGACGGTTGCTGACGGTTTCAAATCGTTCTATGAACAAACCTTAGTCAAATCGAGACGTCAGTATGAGAATACTTATACTGAATTCTGAAAATGGTACACGGAGAAAAATGTGTAGTATTAGAAATCGTGGTAGTTTTAAATTAGTGTTCAGTATTTAATCATAGTGTTAGTAACTTTTATCTTTTTAATCTTTATCTTAATTATTTATCGTTTAATAAACTTTTATTTTAATTAATAATATTTCTTTGATTTTTACACACAGACATCATCGTAAAAATATTAAAATCGGATTGTAGGGACCTTAAAACGAGCTTAATCATTAAAATCTGAATATGCGATTTTTAGCATGAATCCAATACCTCTCTTAGCGAGAGGTAAAAAGAAAAAGCCTCAAAAACAGTGCGTTTATAGATCTTCTTAACGACGTGTTTTCAGTGCGTTTATAGGCTCACAAAGACACCGAAATAGAAAAAATGAATTAAACATTAAATAGGTGATTATTATTAATAGATAATGTATAATTATCATTAAGGACATTCGAATGAATATTATTTTACTTTTGAAGATAATGTCTTACCCTTTTCTTGTAAATATATGACATAAGATGACAAGTAAATTGTATAAAATATGTTATTAATGTTGTTAATAGTAAGTATGTCTCTAGTATTTTATTACTCAAGTAATGCTTATCTGTGTTTGGACTTAGTCCCGCTAGATAATTTAATATACTTTTTAAATATCTAAACAAATTCCATAAGGCACAAATATAAAACACAATTATTGATGTTATACAAATCCAACCATGTTTTGCATGCCTAAAAATTTAAATAATATTTATTTTTAATATAGTGCAAGCTGTACACATTTTATACTTTTTATTATTTTCTTTATCAGTGACGATTTTAGTTGATCCCCACCCAAAGAAACTAAGAATAAAATAAAATGGTTTCAGAGTGCTGTATATATTGTTAAATTCAAACATCTTTAAATTATATAAATCTGCGATATGTTATAGGGAAAATATACTCTTATAACTTTTTAATGTGTATACCCTTGTATTTCAAGCTGGATTCTGTAGATATCGAATTAATAATAGTAATTGTAGTAACAGTAATGGTTAGCATTATAATAAAATATTCCACTTTCTTCACTAAGTAGTATGTGTTTCATTTATTTTTATTTTATATCATATTCTGACTCAGTGGCGGAGAGTACATGGGTGTAAAGGGGCGAGTGCATCCAAGGTGCATTCTCGTTGGATACACTGCACCTACGACGAAGACGAAGTTTTCCGTTCTTTAAACATAGATAAGTAAAAACAATCATAACTTTTCTGATACAAAGTATACAATATTGATACTACTGACTATATCATTCATTAAGTTGTAAACCAATAAAAATGCGTGATTTTCCTAAGTTACTACGTATTACAGCGGTTATTATTAAGTAACCATGGTGATCGAATATACGAACCTTTGTATATTCGAATATACCTACCTTCGTATATCACAGATCTACATATCAATTTATATGTAGATCTGTGTCGTATATTCACATATAGGTGCGTTTGGTTATTTTGTTCTATATACTTAGAACTGGCAATGCCATTTTTACCTCCCGCTACCCTTGGTAAGGGAGGTATAGGGATAATAAATATAAAGATGTGTTTATTAATATTTCATTGATAATCTCTCTTAAAGGGGCGTCTCCTTTAAACGCACAATGTTGATTTCCGCTCAAAAGAGCTTTTACTGTAAATAGAAAATATTTATTAGGCCGGTTAAAATCAAAGACTCGCCCTGAATTATGTCGTTAAATTGGAAGTTCATTCATGGTCTTTAGTTAGAAGTTAGAAATGACATGATTGGTAATATAATATTCATGTACGGTATAAATATAAAGTGTATTATTATTTTTCTTCATGACATGTTAATTTATTGAGTTTAATAGTCATTATAATATGATACGAGTATAATGTGTAAACACAAAATAGTAATTTATTTGTGCTACTAGTACTAGGCGTCCAGGGCGCCCGCATGAATTTTCGTAGGATGGGGCTAAAAAATAATTTACTATCGGAAGGGGTATTACCAATGCATTTCACTAGATGTCACAGTTGTAGGTACATAACAAAAAATCTGATGTGGACACCACACGACTTCCTTGTACAATTATTAAACTATACATATTTTTTTAATAACTAAATTACAAAATATTAATTTTAACTTCAAAACGGTAAGATATATAGCGACCATAATCTAACCCGGTTCTTTTTAAAGAGAGTTTTGATTACAACAAAGAAATATTTGATTACAACAATGAATATGACTAATTTCACAATAAAAATATAATATTTGTTATTGTACGAATCATAAAATTGCATGTATTTAACGTAATTTGACATGAACATTTTTTTTATGTTTTTGTCCTAATCCATAGCAAGCTTTATTACAAAACAAAAAAGTATATCATTTTTAAATTTACATATCTCTCTTATACAAAGGGCTAATTTAATAATACTTGATGTGCTAGACACAGAAATTAATTCTCTAAAACTTTTATTTGAAGCATTTATTTCTAAAATCAAAATAAAATCATTTTATTCAAGAAAAACTGTTAACAACTTCAAGTAATGTACCACTTCCGGTTAGCTTATTTTAACCAAAATCTATTATGTTATTTCGATTGACATAAAGGTCTTGTATACCAAATTTGAAAAGTTTCGGATTATATTTTAAAACAGTTTTTCATTAAAATCTATGATAGGCTTCATGTAAAGTGCCACTTCTGGAAATTGTGTAATAACCAGAAAGGGAGGTGCACAACTAGATATTATAGGAGTCCTAAATACAAAATTTCAACTTTCTACGGCTTACCGTTTTTGAGATATGCGAGATACGTACGTACGTACAGACGTCACGACGAAATGGATATTTCCGCTGAAATCTGAAAACCGAAATTTTTCGCGATTACAATACTTCCTTTACTTACGTACAAGAAGTAAAAATCTGTTGTGGCCATCACAATACCTCTCGCGCCCTTTCCATTGTGGATATATATATATATATATATATATATATATATATATATATATATATATATATATATATATATATATATATATATATATATATATATATAAGTATTGTATTTAACATTTCTTGTACACAAAAAATTCTTAGCATGATTCCAATACCTCTCTTAGCGAGAGGTAAAAATGGCACGCAAGTAGCTTAGTCTCTGCGTCTCTAAATATATTCCGTTTTCGTTTAAATTTAAAGAAGCCAATCTCGTTATATGTTGACGTGATCTTCGTACAAAGTTGTAACAAAATAAATACGATATTAATTGACATGAATCACTGAACTACAAAGATTTAAATATTTACATTATTGAATGAAAATATGTTTGTCAAACTTCGATACAAAAATAAAACTTGAACTTTAAATTTAAAAGATTTTGTCTGTCCTCATTTTATGAATTTGTAGTTTTTATTGGTCTGTTTCATTTGCTTCAGAAATAATAGATAAAGAAAATACTGGGATATTTTTTTAACAGCCCATACATAAATAGTTTAATTGTAAATACAGATGAATGACAATCAAAAACGAACTTTTTATTACATTTCTTTAAAAAAATAAACGACATATAATAACTATTCATTTCTAAAAATTATAATAACTAGTTTTATGTTAAATATATTACAATGTTTTTCAGCTACATATGTAAATAAATTTATTTAAATGTATTATTTGCAAAATATGTAATTTATGCACGTTTTTGAAGCCCTAGCCAAAATCCATTAACGGGGTGTACCAAAATATTCGCCGTGGATAATTTCAGGGGAATATCAGTTTTCTGAGTGACGATAAAAGTGAACTTGTGGAGGAGATGAAACAATACCGTCTTGGCAATAAGCAGTGCGAATCTATTACCTGAAATACATATTCATTTGTAAAAAATTATTTGTACAGGGCTCAAAGGTCACTATTGGGTTCTCAGACACTATAAGGCTGGGCGTAGCGTACACCAAAGATACATGAAACTCACAACATACAATATGTAACATTAGGTAACTACCGCGCGTATGTTTGTATCACACAAATGCTATAGAAATACATAGCTTTCGTCGAAACCCTCATACACCATTTACCTCATGTTAGATGTTGCATGTTGCGAGTTTGATGTATGCTTCTTGTATGATGGTTTCGACGATATCTATGCATTTCTAAGCTTTTATGCGGCACAAGCATTCGCGCGGTATTTACTGGTGGTGGGATCCCGATCCGGATAGTTTCGGATCCAAAAATATTCGGATAATTGAGTGTTGAATTATCCGGATCTTGGATACGGCTCTGAGTATCGGATTTTGGATCCAGATCTGAGCATCGGATTTTGGATCCGAATCTGAGTATTGGAATTTGGATCCGAATATGAGTATCGGATCTTGAATCCGGATCCGAATATCGAATATTGCCAACGGATTTGAGTATCAGATCTTAGATTCGAATATGAGTATCGGATTTTAGATATGGAATTTCAGGATCCGGATCGGTTCTCGGATTCGAATATTATCAGTATTGAATCCTACATTCATATATTAACGTCGGGTCTCATCAAAAGCACATAATAAATTTTAGAGGGGTATTATAATAGTATATTATTAACCAAGATCAGGAAGACTATCATTATTGACCTAGCGTCAAGATTGTATCCCGAGCTGAAAGCGAGGGATATAAGACGCTGGTCAATAATGGTCTTCCCTACCAAGGTAAATATACTATTTTATTCACTACTAGCACTTTCTAATTAATGATTTTTAAATTGATAGTAACAAAGCATATTGAAATGAACATTTGTTTTGTAATATTTCAAAATCAAAGTAGGTTTCATTTGTTTTTTTTTTGAACGTTTGACGTTTCTTCAGTTTGAATTATTTGAATCTTGTGTGAATCAATTTTTACCATTAGTTATGAGTAGTGAAAGCGACATTAACTGCACTCCTTCAGTATTAAGGCAGCGGGCTGAAAATGTATATAATTTATTACTGCCAGAAAAATCAAAAAGAAAATATATGAATATTCATTCAACATAACCCTACTATTTTACAATGTCACCAACTTTACTTGATTCCAGTGTTGCCAACATAGATTTATGTATTCCTATATCTCTATTTTTGATAATTTGATTTCTGAGAAATTCAATCTTATTGTGAATTTGTAGTATTATAGACTAAGTTTACTGTATAATAATATACACTTTTTTAATTTATTATATGGTTTTGGAAGTATAAAAGTTACTATCAATATTGACATTTAATAGAGGTCGGTAATGATTACCGACCTTGGTAGGTAATTATCGGTAACCAAACAGGCCCACATTCAACGGTTTGAAGTTTGAATTTGAACTCAATTCCAGATGTTAGCATCACATTCAAAATGAACAATCAGATCCAGAATTAAAATTTGGATCCGGATTCGTAAATAAAACATCGAATCCGGATCCATGTCCAGATCCGGATCCAAATTCAAATTAAATTTTCGGATATCCGCATCAATATCCGAACGTCGGACATCCGAGGATCCGGATATTTTGAAATCCGGGTTCTCGGATCCATGTTTTGTCGGATCCTCACAGCACTAGTATTTAACTTAGTTGCATATTGCGTGTTGTGTTTGATGTATCTTTAAACCGTGTTTCTTCGGACTGTGATTGTGTTGTGATTTTGGGAATCCTGATTAGTTTAATCGTGATCCTTTTGAATCATGATTTAAAAATGATATCAAGAAAACAACTTGAATAATATGAACACCATCTAGCGTCAAATATCATATGAAAACCAATGCAAACTAATTTATTTTATTTGATAATCTACTGTCGAGTGTTATAGTCAGGACATTAAAAATAGGTCACATAGAAATAAAAAAAAATGTTCTCGGTAACATATGTTTACTTAAAACAAATATTTTATGTAACATATTTCTTTGTTTTCAAAAGTATGGTGGGTCATTACATGCTTTTGTAGGAAAATCATATTTCCTTGAATACAACAAACCCCACATTGATAAATTTCTACGCTCGGAAACCTATTATCGTTAGCCATTTTTAAATTTGCTCTGAAATGAAAATGTCTGATCACTCAAAAAAGATGATTCAGAAGGGAAAGGGGAAGGTTGTTTAGTGATCACAAAATGAGAAAGTGGGGATACGAATAAGAAACGAAAAAACATACTTTTCTTAATCATGATCACTTTGATGATTTATATTGTGAATCACAGCCCGAAGGAACACGGCTTTAGTGTAGGCCCGGCGTAATAGGGCTATTCTGTAATCATCGTTATGGAATAACGTATCGTTAAAACGTTATATTGTTAAAATAATAACGAAAATCGTTTAATGTGCTTCCGTGTCTTCCCCAACATCTACTTCAACATCCTCATCTCTGCCACATTAATTTACTTTTTATTTGTACTGACATCTGTCAATTTGAATTATATGAAAATATTAGTAGTTTCCATGTTTAGCATAGCTGGCTGATTTATAAAATTAAAATTCTTTAATTCTATAGCTATTGAATATGAAGTATAAAATGCAATCAAATCGTATAGAGAATAATATATTCTTTAAGTTATAACAACGTTAAATGTCAATAAATCAAATTTAACTGTTAAATCTTCAAATGAGGCTATTTCCAGTTCACCAATTATAACCAAAATCTAATCAGTTGTTCTTCCGGATGTAAACTTGAGGAATACGAAAAAATGATAATTTTTGGAATCGTGGTATTGAAGTTATGCGATCCGAAACTCTTGTCACACACACAGACACACACACACACTCACACACACACACACACACACACACACACACACACACACACACACACACACATACATACATACAGACATCATCGTGAAAATGGTAAAATCGTATTATAGGACCCTAAAACATGTTACGTGCAAATTTCGATTATTAACTTTATATTGTTGTACATTTATTTACAACTTAAAATATGGATTTTACTATCGCCTTCGGGGTAGACAATTTCGAAACTTTTTAGTTTAGCTGGTTCACTAAAGACAAATAAATACTTTGTACCTGTATTCTTAATTAATTAATAGAATATGCGAGAATAATCTTTAAGAGATCTTGCCAAATCACTCGTTTACTGACCACTGTGTTGATTTGTTCTATATTCAGTATATTGGAGTTTGATTTTGTGAATTTAGTTATTATAGTTCAAATTTCGATTGCCTCTGTTGAGGGATTAATTATATAGAACATCAAAGGAAATAGTTTATTTTTCACGGAAGAAGTCCGGATTAAATAATACATGGTCAATAAATTTACTACAAGCCGTTTAACATCTTAAGGTAAATATAGATCAATTTAAAGTCCAGTCTAAATTCTATTTGAATGTGTCGCATTTTTATTTTAAAATTTTAAAGATAATTATCCTAGTGAACTAGTGAGAACTAATAAGTTTCTTTCAGGCTTTTTTTTTTTCTCTATTTATGGGATTTTTTTTATCTATTTGCCCCCGGAATCTTGGGAGTAATGATCTTGGAGAGGCATATCATTTGAAGTATTTATGGGAGTAGTACCAGATTTTTTTTTGGAGGTTAAAAGCACGTGCCCTATTGGAAGCGGAAATCACGTCACATTCGTTACCATAGACGTCATCCCCGCCCACTACGTCACTCGGACGTCATCATCTCGAACAGATAAGCTCGATTCTTCTTTTACTTGTTATCGTTAGTTTTGTTTAACATTAATATGTTTTATTTGCGTTAATGTTTAATGATTGTTTTATTATTACGGTTGCTATTGATTATTTAATATTTGGGACACCAAATTATTTGCAACATTTGTACAGCTCACGCGAGTTTCTTTTTTTTATTATTTAATATTTGTTTATGAGAGATCACTCAAGTAGGGATTGTTCGGTAATAGGAGAGTCAGGATTCTTACTCACGTTCTCTCATTATACCTTACGCCCGCACTACCCTGCTTGGTCGACCAACCACCCGTCGTGCGTGATATTCGCGTATGTTTAACATATATAATTATTCTTACTATTATTTAAAGTCCTGGATCATCCACGCATCGCGCATCCCCTGTTTGATGCAGATCATTTTAATTCCATTCACTTACAAATATATTTTTGTTTACCTCGCTTGGGTTATAAGTAATTTCGTCATTTTGTGTATTCACAATAGTGATTATAACAATAACTTTCTGTAAACTTTTATATATATCTGAATATTTATCATTACTAATTTTTTTTTTGTATAATATATACATTCAAACTTTTTCAATATAATTCATTTCGTTAAACTTGATATCGAGTATCTTTTTTTTGTAACTCCCTTCTAGTAACTCTCCAAATTCTGGCATTTTCGTGGTTGTATGCTAGGATACTATCTTGTTATAAACAATTACGTGGCGCCCTAGGTATGAATAAGTACTCTTTGTTTATCATTGCAATTTATTATTGTATTTTTCTCTAACCCCCCCCTTAATCTCAGAGCAATCTCACTAAGCTAGTGGCCGCATACCCGTTCATCTGTGGGTGCGTTATCGTAACAATAGCAGTCCAAAATTTTTTTAAATATTAATTTAACTTTTTATTATTTTGGAAATTTAAATGTTACAAATTGGCGCCCAACGTAGGGCCTGAAAAGAAATAATATGTATTAGAAAGAAATTGCAAAGAGTTTAATCCATTTTATGATAAAATATTAGAGTTGTTAGATACTATTTTTGCAAGATAGACATTTCTGATACTTTTGTATATATATTTTTGTTTGTTAGTACTAATCCATTTCGAATATATTTTTTTATATATATTCTGTTCGTTCATTTTGTCCCAATTTATTTTCATATTTTATGTAGTAGAGCATTAAATTTAGTATAAAAATGGATCTTATAAAATTGAATCGAGACGAACTAGAATACGAATTAGCGGTTCGTGGTGTTACTGGTATGGAACATTCAACCGTAAATGCAATGAGAAAAGAATTAGGTAGAATTATTAGAGGCGAAGACTTTGGTCATTTAATTAATATGCCCATCAATGCATTTGATCCTTCCCAGGAAGTTGATATTTGTACAAACAAAATAGTTCAGATACAAACTCTTGTGGAAAAGTATTCTCGTTCCAATTATGAATTTTCAAAAATCTGTACTAAAATTCAGCATGTTATCACTCGATTAGAAAGAATCGATCGCACTAATGACGATATTGCTGCAGCTGTTAGACAATTAAATGAGCGTGTAAGGCAAGAGGAAGATAAACTATTAGAAAAACACGATATTTGTGAAGATAATATACAAGATTTAAAGGAAACTAATCCAAAGGTTCATCAAGCTGTATCACGAAAGCAGATTCCAGTTGTACATTGGAATATTAAATTTAGTGGAAATGCTAACGAGCTTAGTGTGAATGCATTTCTAGAAAAAGTTAAGGATTATCGAATATCACGGAATGTTTCAGAAGAAGAGCTCTGTGATTCGGCCATCGAATTATTGTCTGGCAACGCTCTGACCTGGTATAGATCTATACGCACGAAAATAAATTACTGGGAAGATTTCGCTAAGTTAATAAAAGAAGAATATGAACCCCATGACTATGATCTAGCCTTGTGGGATGAAATTCGTACAAGGACACAAGGAGAGGAAGAGACAATTGGTGCTTATATAGCCTGTATGACCAACTTATTTCAAAGACTGCCGAAACCTCCTTCAGAGGATGAAAAGCTCAGAATTCTAAGAAGAAGTATTTTGCCTTATTACATTCAGGGGATTGGATTAACGTCTGTCAATTCCGTTGAAGAATTATTAAAACTATGTAAACAACTGGAAATTAATCATTGGAGAGCCGAACAATTTCGACCACCTCCTCAAAATCACAAAACTTTATTAGAGCCTGACTTAGCCTACCATGGTCGATCTAGAGGATCCGCAGTTAATGCGACGGAGACAAATCAATCGAGCTCAAGGTTCAATTTTGCTTGTTGGAATTGCCAGAAAAAAGGGCATAAAGCCTTGGATTGTC
The DNA here is from genome assembly GCA_951394225.1 of Harpalus rufipes. Lineage (NCBI taxonomy): Eukaryota > Metazoa > Arthropoda > Insecta > Coleoptera > Carabidae > Harpalus > Harpalus rufipes. Next base: position 9,017,618 of record OX596288.1, on the reverse strand, counting down.
CACTACCAGAAAGAAGGTATTGTTATAAATGTGGAAAAGTAGGTTTCACAAAATATTCTTGTCCGAAGTGTTCGGGAAACGGACCAAGGAGGTCTCAATAAGCCGAGTTGAGACACCAGGTATAAGTTCTTCGGCTTACAGCATAGAAATGCAGAAGAATATCGCCATAATAAATTTTATTATATCTCATTTAGGAGAGGATCAGAGACCCTATTTACAAATATCGATTTTTGGACAAAAGTTTTTAGGACTATTAGATTCGGGGGCTACCAGATCCATTATCGGTAGAGATGGTTGGAACATTATTAAAGAAATGAATATTTGTCTGAATAAAACAGATGTGCCAGTATGCACGGTTGCGGATGGGAATGAGTGCAAGTGTTTAGGATCCATTCAAGTACCAGTTTTATTAGAGAATAAACTAAAATTAATTACATTTCTAGTAGTTCCGGATGTAACGAGTACCATAATTCTAGGAATGGACTTTTGGTATACTATGAATATTGTGCCTAACATGAAGAAGGATGTCTGGAATTTCAGTAATGCGGCTACGGTTCAAGCTTCTAGTATGGGAACATCACGTTTGACGGAAGAAGAAAGTAAAAAGTTGGAAGAATTTTTAGAAACTCAGTGGGGTATTATGGGAGATAAAATTGGTTGTACAGCTTTGGTGGAACATAAGATCATCACTACTTCGGAACCGATAAAGCAGCGGTATTATCCTGTTTCGCCAGCAATACAGAAACATATCGATGCAGAATTAGAGGATATGCTAAGGCAGGACATTATTGAACCTTCTAGTAGTCCGTGGTCGTCGCCGGTGTTATTAGTCCCAAAGAAGGACAGTGGTTACAGGTTCTGCGTCGACTATCGTAAACTGAATAAGGTCACTAAAAGGGACGCCTATCCTCTACCCTACGTATCAAGTATCCTCGATCGCCTGAGAGGCGCTAAGTATTTAAGCTCACTGGATATAAAATCTGCTTATTGGCAGATCCCAGTAAGTGAGGACAGCCGTGAGTTTACTGCTTTTACAGTCCCTGGAAGAGGGCTATTTCAATTTAAAAGGATGCCCTTTGGGCTAACCAATGCTCCAGCTACGTGGCAAAGGTTGATTGATTCAATTTTAGGACCCGAGTTTGAACCATACGCGTTCGTTTATTTAGATGACGTCATCGTTATTTCTGAGAGCTTTGAAGAGCATATAAAAATTTTAAAGAGGATTTTTGAGCGAGTTCGACTTGCTGGGCTAACGTTAAGTAAAGATAAATGCCAGTTCTGCAGGCCAGAATTAAAATATTTAGGGTACGTTATTGATGACCGAGGTTTAAGAGTTGACCCAGATAAAGTCAACGCTATTTTAAATATTTCAGCACCTACAAATGTTTCCGAACTTCGAAGCTTTTTAGGCATGGCCTCATGGTATAGACGCTTTGTTCGGGATTTTGCCAGCGCAACATCACCTCTTACAAATTTACTGAAAAAGAGTCAGAAATGGTTGTGGACTGACAAATGCAATAGTGCATTTCTATGGCTCAAGGAACAGCTCGTTTCAGCTCCTATTTTAAGTTGTCCAGATTTTTCACGTCCGTTTACAGTACAAACTGATGCCAGTGGATTTGGTGTGGGAGCCGTCTTGTCTCAAATGTTTCCAGACGGTGAGAAAGTTATTTCTTTTCTTAGTCGTTCACTAAGTAGAAGCGAAAGAAACTATTCGACCACTGAAAGGGAGTGTTTAGCCGTAGTATGGGCCTTAGGAAAACTGCGCCCTTATCTTGAAGGTACACAATTTACGGTCATAACGGACCATCATTCATTGGTGTGGCTCAATAACTTGAAAGATCCATCTGGAAGATTGTGCCGGTGGGCCGTCAAACTGCAACAATATGATTTTGAAATAATTCACCGTAAAGGTAAGGAACACGTTGTACCGGACTGTTTGTCTAGAGCAGTTCCCAAAGTTGACTCTTTAAAGATTCTTCCCGTGACGACCGAGACCACTTGCCCTTGGTATGAGAAACTTAAAGAAAATGTAGAAACGTATCCACGAAAGTACCCTCAATGGAGGATATATAATGATGTGCTTTACAAATACGTAAAGAGTAAATTTTGCGAGTTTATGAATGAAGAAGATTGTTGGAAGCGAGTTGTGCCAAAACCTCAGCGAAGGAAAGTTTTACGCGAAGCCCACGACTCTCCCACGTCTGGACATCCAGGCATTACGAAAACATATGCTAGGCTAAAACAAAAGTACTTTTGGCCAAAAATGAAAAGCGATGTTGTAAGATACGTCAATCATTGTGTGACTTGTATGGAACACAAAGTGGAACAAAAATGTCCACCGGGATACATGGGATCACGCCCTCGTGTGTATCGTCCTTTCCAACTTGTAAGTACTGATATTATAGGCCCACTACCGACCTCCTCAAAAGGAAACAAATATATTTTAGTGATTTGCGATTATTTCAGCAAATTTATTCTCACATTCCCGCTTAGGGCAGCAACTGCGGAAAAAGTTACTCAGCTTTTAGAAGATAACCTATTTCTATTGTTTGGGGTTCCTCAACACATAATTTGCGACAATGGAGTTCAATTCCGTAGCAATAATTTTCGTAATCTATGCTCGAAGTATAATGTCAACATCTTGTTCAACGCTTTATACCACCCACAAAACAACCCAACAGAAAGGGTAAATCGTGTCATTAAAACGATGATATCATCCTATATTAAGGATAACCAAAAACATTGGGATAAGTATCTGCCTTCGGTTAGTTGCGCAATTAGGACACTAGTACATGAAGCTACAGGCTTCACGCCATATTTCATCAATTTTGGACGTGAGCATATTTTATCTGGTCTGGATTATGTGGTAGATGTTGCCGAACCAAACGGAGATATAAATTTCGACCGGAATCAAGTGGAGACCAAGGTACCAAAAAGAATGTTGGAAATCTATGAGGATGTTCGAAAAAGGTTAGATGACGCACAGGCACGGGTCCGATCGCGTTACAATTTAAGGAGACGACCAGTAGAATATAAAGTAGGACAAATAGTTTGGCGAAGGAACTTTAAATTATCAAACCAGGCTGATAATTTTGCCAGCAAACTTGCTCCAAAATATGTAGGACCATTTAAAATCAGAAGAAAGCTTTCTAATTTGGTTTATGAATTAGTGGATCAGAATGATAAACTTTGCGGTAACTGGCATGTCAAGGATTTAAAGGCTAGTCCAAACGATGATATAGAGAATATGAGTTCATAAAAATTATTCATTCATTATGTAATTCGCTTGTCGATGTTAGTTAAGTAAATATTCCATTTTATTTTTTTTATTTTTGGGTATATTATTCACTCACGGTGTTCACATTGTGAGGTAAAATTTTGGGAATTTCACCTCAAGAGAGTGGAGGGGGGATTTGTTACGTGCAAATTTCGATTATTAACTTTATATTGTTGTACATTTATTTACAACTTAAAATATGGATTTTACTATCGCCTTCGGGGTAGACAATTTCGAAACTTTTTAGTTTAGCTGGTTCACTAAAGACAAATAAATACTTTGTACCTGTATTCTTAATTAATTAATAGAATATGCGAGAATAATCTTTAAGAGATCTTGCCAAATCACTCGTTTACTGACCACTGTGTTGATTTGTTCTATATTCAGTATATTGGAGTTTGATTTTGTGAATTTAGTTATTATAGTTCAAATTTCGATTGCCTCTGTTGAGGGATTAATTATATAGAACATCAAAGGAAATAGTTTATTTTTCACGGAAGAAGTCCGGATTAAATAATACATGGTCAATAAATTTACTACAAGCCGTTTAACATCTTAAGGTAAATATAGATCAATTTAAAGTCCAGTCTAAATTCTATTTGAATGTGTCGCATTTTTATTTTAAAATTTTAAAGATAATTATCCTAGTGAACTAGTGAGAACTAATAAGTTTCTTTCAGGCTTTTTTTTTTTCTCTATTTATGGGATTTTTTTTATCTATTTGCCCCCGGAATCTTGGGAGTAATGATCTTGGAGAGGCATATCATTTGAAGTATTTATGGGAGTAGTACCAGATTTTTTTTTGGAGGTTAAAAGCACGTGCCCTATTGGAAGCGGAAATCACGTCACATTCGTTACCATAGACGTCATCCCCGCCCACTACGTCACTCGGACGTCATCATCTCGAACAGATAAGCTCGATTCTTCTTTTACTTGTTATCGTTAGTTTTGTTTAACATTAATATGTTTTATTTGCGTTAATGTTTAATGATTGTTTTATTATTACGGTTGCTATTGATTATTTAATATTTGGGACACCAAATTATTTGCAACATTTGTACAGCTCACGCGAGTTTCTTTTTTTTATTATTTAATATTTGTTTATGAGAGATCACTCAAGTAGGGATTGTTCGGTAATAGGAGAGTCAGGATTCTTACTCACGTTCTCTCATTATACCTTACGCCCGCACTACCCTGCTTGGTCGACCAACCACCCGTCGTGCGTGATATTCGCGTATGTTTAACATATATAATTATTCTTACTATTATTTAAAGTCCTGGATCATCCACGCATCGCGCATCCCCTGTTTGATGCAGATCATTTTAATTCCATTCACTTACAAATATATTTTTGTTTACCTCGCTTGGGTTATAAGTAATTTCGTCATTTTGTGTATTCACAATAGTGATTATAACAATAACTTTCTGTAAACTTTTATATATATCTGAATATTTATCATTACTAATTTTTTTTTTGTATAATATATACATTCAAACTTTTTCAATATAATTCATTTCGTTAAACTTGATATCGAGTATCTTTTTTTTGTAACTCCCTTCTAGTAACTCTCCAAATTCTGGCATTTTCGTGGTTGTATGCTAGGATACTATCTTGTTATAAACAATTACGTGGCGCCCTAGGTATGAATAAGTACTCTTTGTTTATCATTGCAATTTATTATTGTATTTTTCTCTAACCCCCCCCTTAATCTCAGAGCAATCTCACTAAGCTAGTGGCCGCATACCCGTTCATCTGTGGGTGCGTTATCGTAACAATAGCAGTCCAAAATTTTTTTAAATATTAATTTAACTTTTTATTATTTTGGAAATTTAAATGTTACAAACATGCTTATTCACTAAAAACTCATCATTGAATTTTTTGACCAAAGGCAATACCTTCCTTACCTAAAGGTGACGGAGGGTAAAAGAAATGCTTTTTGAGTTTATAAATTATACCTATGCAGCTCCTAGGTCCTTGTCCAAAAGGCAGAAACGAATATGGACTGATTTTACTTTTATTTTCTTCACTGAATCGTTCAGGGTCAAATCGGTCAGGATTAGGAAAATATCTAGGATCATGATGGAAACCCACACAAGGAACCCATATGATTGTGCCTTTCTTAATAACGAAAGGGTCTTCTCCAGGATATGCAGGCTTCACCTCGTAGTCCTTCTCACACAGTCGATCCAATATAAAAGCTTGTGGCCATTTTCTTAGACTTTCTATAAATAAATATTTGAATCAGCAAGTTTTCAAAATAACTTATTCAGTAATGATGGTTTTGTTACATAGTGAACCGAAGTATATACCTGAAACTACCATATCTAAATACTTCATTTTGGCAAGGTGCTCATATGAAATTTTTCCATTGCACTCCGCGTATGTTTCATCTATTTCTTCTTGAAGTTTTTTCTGAATATCCATATTCAATGCTAATTCATATGCAGCAAACGAGACCATTGATGATACGGTATCTGTGCCGCCAATGAAAAATATCATGGCTTGCGCCACTATCAATTCGTCAGTAATATCTAAAAAAAAGATATTTTTTTTTTCATTAGGTAAACAAGAAAATAGAATATATAAACATCATATAAAGAAAGGTGGAGTTTTTCTAATTCTTTACTATATCATTTGCCATTTATATATTTGTGCGAACGGTTCGAGTGACCAGGACCCCTATTCTGTAACTTTTAGCAACACCAATATCGTCTTGATACGGCCATTTTAGAAAGAGCGCGCACGATAATGTTAAACCATATACAGTAAAATTTTTGAAAGATGTCCGATCAAGGTCATCTGTATCACGAACGAATTAACAAATAGGCATACATTTATCTCTTTCTTTTGCAAAGGTTGTAAGAGTGTGTGATAAGGATGGATATAACACGCTTGTCTTTCAAAAATTCATATTGTTTCGACTAAGTTAGGACATTCCATTTATAAACGATGCTCGTTGTTGTTAATACTTTCGCTGTAACGTAAGTTTATTTATTAATTCAGATACATTACCTGGATTCATAGCCGTACGTATAACGTTATATTCTGCCAGAGTCACTGACACTGACATTGTATCAGTATCTTATTTTTAACATATTTGGTTTTACATTTGCTTATAAACTTACTAGGTGACTTATTTTTGAATTTTGAATGCTTTTCCTGTAATATATATTTTTATAATAATAAAATAACAGTGGTATCTTACGTACCCTCATAAAAACTAAGCAAACGACACTACTTAATTTGTCATAATGGGCAGAGCAAAAATCTGAATTCATACAATTCGTAGACAACCTTGATCGGACATATTTCAAAATTTTTACTGTACCTATTAATATATTGCGGATCCCTTGCTCTCCGTGAAGCCTAGACTGAGAGATGGGAATATCATTGTTGCATAGGTCTATCTCTCTCAATTTCCTAAGTCTTAATTATGCGCATGCACGTAATATTTGAATTTTATTGGCTAACGACGATATCTAAGTTCTGATTATTGAATACTAGCGCGAACTTTAAATTTAAATCTGAGAAATTAAGTAATGTATCTACTGTTTATTTTGTGTGTAAATTCTTGAACATAAATATTAGTAATAATAAATAATAATGAAATATTCTAGTACAGATGGTTCTTAACATATATCAACAATGTTTAACATGTGTGTTTAATACAACATAATTTTTAAACCACGTCAAAGAACAAACCATTTTAGACAAGCACAAACCGCAAATTATAAAAATTATAATTGATACATTTTTAAAAATTAGATTTTATCATGAGACTAGTTACTTTCAGAGAAAGACGATTATATTAGAAATAAGTTCAACAGAATTGTGTTATTTAGAAAACCTTAGGCATGCGCATTCGGGCTGTCACGTGACTGATGTGCACATTAGTTTTGGGTTGAAGCTGCAATAACTCTATTTTTCCCCGAGAATTCGCTATTGTACTTTTGTTCAGAATATTTTTCTTATTCTGTTTAATGCACATACAATTAAGTTTTACCTAAATTGACATTTGCATTTCTCCCAACATCTGATTCTTCAATGGTAGCAAAACCAGCATCGCTGTATTTAGTGGAATCATCATATTTGAGTTGCCCTTTTCTGGCTTGCATCATGATTTGGATCAAATCTGGTCTTACAACTCCATTTTTCTCTCTGAATGCTATAGTTTTCGACACAATATTAAGGAAAAAGTTTAACTCATGCTTCGAGAAAAACCCAATTTTCAGAGCCCGCATAAGCCCTGGACAAATTATAAATCCCATAGTCTTTAAACTTTTCACAAATCCCATAAAATCGCCGGCATCTTTTCCTACAAGGTAGAAGTCGTTGTTTTTGTCTTCGAGGGAGTCAGATTCTATGCCGAATACACAAGTACCAATGACGTCTATAGTATAACGTCTAAATATTTCTTTCAATTCATGTTCTTGAGTTGTGTTGTCTGATTTGAGGAAATAGTTGGTAAAGCGTTCTGCACAGTCTGAGATCAGGATGAACATGGAACGCATCTTGCTTCCAGTAAAAGCGGGAGACATAGTTGCACGAAGATCTCGCCATGTTTTACCTACAAATTCATAATTTGTACCTTTAAGGTAGTTGTCACTTTAGTGTACCTATTCACAAACTTGTTCATGTTCAAAATAAAAATTAAGCTAATGCAGTATATATTTTTTAACATATATACACAGATTGTATCAAAATAGTTAAAAGCTAATATCAAACACTGTAACAGATTAATTTTTTTTTTCCGTAGAAAAGTTCTTTTTTGAACTGTACCACTCGCACTAACACATACACAAGTGTCGTATTGCAATGTACTCACACTACAGTATGAATGTTGGAGAATAACTGTGGCAACGGCGCACCTAGACATTTATTGGTACATTCGGGTATAAAAGTAAGAAGATATTTTGAGATATAATACTAATTCTAAACTACAAATGGAAACTGCAAAACAAATTAATATATTTCTTTCTTAAAATTACAAAAGTAGTATTATACTGTTTAAAGTTTTTATGCACGTAAAATACCAATTTAAAAAATATTTCCTTGGAATGTACGTCTGAAATTCCTTTAACCTCTTATTCGCTACTACCAAGCGGGTGTTAACTTAACTGATACTCCAACTGAAACGCTTGTACATGGTTGTCAAGTATAATTATACATATTTATCGTATCTTCAGATTATAATTTTCTAGAGGCAATAAAATTAAATCTGGATGGTAAATATTTTTCAAATTTTTACATAAGATCCGTTAACATACTAGTTTTTCGATTAAATATCGGTATGGATATAAAAGTTATAATTTAAAATGTTGTGTTTATTTTGCCATTTCCTATTCTTCACGTGTTAAAAAGACCAAATTTAATTGCAAATATCTCAGGTACCGCGTGGTCAATTTGTTTTAAAACTTGGAGAGCAAGTAGGTTATACTTCAGTTGAGATGTACTTAAAATTTCAAATAATTCTGGGTAAAATGGTTTCACGATATAACTATCTTAATTAATGATAAATTATTAATATACGAGAAAAAATAAATAATATACATATTATTTGTGATGATGCATATTAATTTGTGTAAATGATAATTCATTTTAATATCAAAATATGCATTATAACGTTATCAATTAATATTGTTTACAATTTATTTTATAAGTAGAAAATGTGTTACTACATGATAGGCAAGATGATAAAATATTTTTAATTAAATTTTAGTTGCCACTTTATTTGATAACCTCTTTATGATGTAATACTGAGACAATAATGTTCATTTTAAATTGATCAATATTGAACATGCAATTCATTTTTCAATGTCTTATAAATAAATCATAATCAAACTTGAGTGTTCTTATTACGTTGTTTCTTTAAGCATTTTATAATAATTATTTCTGTATCCTTTTTGTATTTTTAGATTGTTTTCAACTGCGAAAATAATGACGTGAATGGCTTAGCTTTAAAGGTCTGTCTTACGAAGGCTTAGAAAGGACATGAAAGAAAAATATTTATAATTGCGAGTTTCATCTTACAATTAGACCTGATTGCCACTTGTAACTTGCAATTAGGCTTAATTGAAACTTGTATCTTGCAATTAGGCTAACCTAACCTAACCTAATTGCAAGATTTATCCTACAATTAGGTTAGGTTAATATCAAGGTTGCAATTAAGCCTAATTACAAGATACAAGGTGCAATTAAGCCTAATTGCAAGATAAAACTTGCAATTATAAAATTTTTCTTTCATGTCCTTTCTACGCCTTCGTACTGTCCAGAGTAGGAGCTCGACGCTTCCACTCTGGGCAGACTTTTACTTGACTACTGTCACGAGCCAAGCGTTTTGAGAATGATCAAGGCGCGAAACCGGCTTCCCAAGGCGCTTGGTTCGGTGAGGTTCGCACCGCCCGTGAACTCGTGCACGCGAGTTTGCCTTGACGGGCTCGGACGACTAGTCTACTTAGCCAAGGCCAATTTTTGTTAATGGCCAGCGAGGTGGATAAAGGGTATATTGCGCCCTAAGCAGAACCAAAATTTGCGCCCCCTCCTGACCTTAATGTAACCTGAATAATAAAATGTTTTCAAATAGGTATTTTTGCATTCCATGACTCAAAAAACAAAACACGAAATTTAAACAACCAAACAAAATGAAAACAGTCAAAATTTGACCTTAGTCTAAAAACATTAGTTTTTTTTGTTAAAACTAAATAAACTACGTAGAAAGTAATTTCTGGGAATACATATTAGGAAAGTAAATTCTGGGATTCAGTCATCTAATTATTTATTATACCTTAAACGTTTCGATCCTATCAGGATCATCCTCAGGATGCCCATGTGCTTCTGCGAGTGTGCACTGGGGAACCGGATTCAATTCCTACTATCAAATATTTCAAATTTTAAATGGCACATAACACATAACTAACCCCTGTGATGCACTCTCCACGCCAAAATGAGTACCCGTCAGATGACGCTCGCACGATACAAATAAGTCATCATCATTACCGAAATCTGTGTAAAATATGTGTATTAGCACATCCAGCAATAGGTAATATGCTCTGATAATATATTTATTTTCTTATCTAAATACATACCTGCATATTTACTAATACTAGAAATTATGTATATTAAGTTCCTTTCCATGTAACTCTTGTTCTATTTACAATTTTCTTTTGAAAACGCTACTGTTATTAATTTGAAATGATTATTTTTTTGACAGTGACATTTATCTGTCAGTTACATACATTTGTGTATTTAAATAAGAAAATAAATAAATATATTATCACGACATATTACCCATTGCTGGGTGTGCTAATCTGCTTTGTACACAGATTTTGGTAATGATGACATATTTGTACCGTGCGGGCGTTTACCATGTGTTATATCACGGGTACTCATTTTTAGCGTTGAGAGTGCAGCACAGGGGTCAGTTTTGTGCCAGTTAAAATTCGAAATATTTGATAATAGGAATTGAATCCGGTTCCCCAGATTCGCGACCAGACACTCAGGCACGCGGCCATGAGACTCCATAGGTATATGCATTTAAATTAATAAAGATTAAATGGCGGGAGGTTTTGTGTTGGTCAAATCAGATTTTTTACTAGAATTTTATGCTTAAATGGTATTGGACGTAAGCAATAAGAGCTACATAATAAAAAATCTGATGTGGCCAGCACATAACCTCTCGCCGTATATTTTACCTGGCTGTATGCATAAAACAAAGAATATTTTTATAAATACAAATAATATATTCATATAAATCTATGACGTATAAACTTCTTTATTATTCAATAATAGCATGTCTCAACATAAAGATATTTTACCATAAATTATGTTACAATAAATTACAAAGTAGAGTTTACCATATATAAATATTAGGCTGGTAACAGCAATTTTCAATTCGAACAACCTTGTTTACTCTCTCTTCATATTCTTCTAGTAAAAACATTAATTTTGGGCGGTCTAAAATGTATATATCTGGATTGTGCATCTATTCTTACATATCTTCTTTTACATTTTATTTTTTCATACTTGTTATATCTAAATAACACTAATTCCCTTTAATAAAGTGACGGATAGATTGCACTCCGATTATTCTTATATTGATGTGTAATTTTGTCAATATTTACAACTTACTTGAGAAGAATTTGATAGCTTTTTCGCAATTCAAAGTTACTCTAGTCTACAGTGCTGGTGTACATTGTCCCATAATGTTTGAAACAAATTTAAGTCCTTCAACCTAGACTTGTCATCTCCATAATAGAGACAGATCAAGAATTAAGGGATTCTCCAAGTAAATTTTTCTTTCGTTACTCATTATTTCTGACACTGACATTTATCTGTCACAAATAATTAAAATTTTCAACTATTTTTCATGGCATCCTTTCGGTTGTAAAATTAATTACAACAGTTTATTTTATATATTATATTCCTTTTATCTCTAAATCTATAGAATATATATAAAAATATTTAAATTTATCAGAAAGAGAATTTATTTTTCTTTAATATTATCAAGAAAAATTTTCAAAAAATAATATTTAGAAGATTTTTTTTCAAGAATCTTCTACTTCCGGTTGTCCAATTGTTACCAAAACCTTTTCAGATCTTCCCATGAATGTCCGATTGGGAAATACGTAGTTAAACAAATTTAAAGTCTTATAGTTTTTGAGTAACCGTCCTTCCAACATCCTACATACATACACACACACACACACACATACATCCACACACACACACACACACACACACACACACAGACATCATCGTAAAAATGTTAAAATCGGATTGTAGGGACCTTAAAACGTGCTTATACAATAAAATCTGGATATGCGATTTTTAGCATGAATGCAATACCTCTCTTAGCGAGAGGTAAAAATATGTAAATTTTACATACATTCACAATGGCCGTAACTTAAAAATTAAAATTTCTGGTATGTAATTATTCTTATGTAACTATGTAAAACAACTCACCCTTTGCAGCAAACAGATTTGAACTAAAAACGGGTTCATCTGTTTCATTAAAAAAACTTTTATGATCGATAAAGTGGTCGAAATCTTTAATGCAAATTTGTTTTGCAAGTTCAATATCTCTTATAATCAATATCGGTTGAGTAAATTGGTAAATACCCACATATCTAATAACAATATGAAACATTAATTTCAATACATATCGATTTGAAATTGAAAATAAATAAATAAAATAAGTTGATACTATTTTTTAAAAATAGTCTTACACCTACCTCGTTTTCATATTGTTGTAAAATTGATGTACCAAATCATAAAAAGACTTTTTCTTTAAAATTAATGGCGCCAAATTACCAAAAAATATTGTTGGCTTCAAAAATGGTACACCTTGTTCCTCCCAAAAATTGAGAGGTTTCCAAAATTTCAAATAAATAAATAATCCAAATAAAATTGAAATTAACCACCAATACATGATTACTGCTTGTAAAAGACAACACTGTTGGTAGTTATGCTCAATAGAAATAAATTAGAAACACTTCGTCAACTGAACTATTAGATTCATATATGTAACGCATGTAACGTAAATTGATAATAATAGCTCTTCCTGCATCAAGATAATGTGACTTATTTGTCAAATGTTATTTAATAAGAAATTACTATCTCGGCGAGATAAACAAAGTTTGTTTATTAAAAAAAAATATTTGTAAATATTACACAAATTAAATACTTCAAATGTACAGAAATAAAATATGCTTTGTCATATAAACAGTTTCGAGAATACTGATATTTCAATATTCAGCAATTTCTAGTATACAGAATGTCCCATATAGAGCTGCCAGAATTGGGATCTTGAGAACTATAAGAGATGTCGGTTAAATGGAACTTTTTGTGCACCTATAGGGGGCCATTGCAGATGTGCTTTTGTTTTTCCGAAAATTCTCATAGGGCACTAGATAATGACGAAAAACTGAATTTTGTTGATTTTTACCTTCCGTCACCTCTAGATAAGGTGGTATATTGTTTTGGTCAAAAAAATCGGTGGTGAGTTTTCAATGAATAAGCACGTTTTTGGCTCTCTACAATACGATTTTACTATTTTTACGATGATGTCTGTATGTATGTGTGTGTGTGTGTGTGTGTGTGTGTGTGTGTGTGTGTGTGTGTGTGTGTGTGTGTGTGTGTGCGTGTGTGTGTGTGTGACCGCGGTTTTGGCCGCGATATCTCCAATACTAGAATTCGAAAAATTACAATTCTTTCGTATTCTTCTTCCTTACATCCATATGTAGACTTGATTAGATTTTGGTTATAATTGGTCAGCCGGAAATACCCTCATTTGAAGATTTTAACAGTTTTTTTGAAAAAACACTATTAAATAATTATTTACACATTTAATAACTTGTCAACTTTACGTATCACACTGACACTTTGTATTTAGGTTAACTAAAGATGGAGGTTAAGTTTTAGTAGTGACATTTGATTACCACCGCCTATTATGTCCCTGTATGCAAAACTTGGACATGTCCATAACTGTCCCGACATGCCTGTCCACAAATACCCCAATTTTAACGAACTTAATAGTATTAGAAGTTTTTAGGTAAACAGTAAACACAAAACACAGTTATAGTAAAAATTTTGAAAGATGTTAGATCAAGGTCATCTACGAATTGTATGAATTCAGATTTTTGCTCCGCGCATTCAATAGTGTCGTTTGCTTAGTTTTTATGAGGGTACATAAGATACTACTGTTATTTTATTACTATAAGAATATATGTTACAATAAAAGCATTCAAAATTCGAAAATAAGTCAACTGGTAAGTTTATTAGCAAATGTAAAACCAAATATGTGAAAAATAAGATACTGATACAATGTCAGTGTCAGTGACTGACACAAAATAACGTTATTTGTACGGCTATGAATTAAGGTAATGTATCTGAATTAATAAAAAAACTTACGTTACAGCGAAAGTATTATCAACAACGAGCATCGTTTTAAAGTGGAATGTCCTAGCTTAGTCGAAACAATATGAATTTTTGAAAGACAAGCGAGTTATAGCTATCCTTATCGCACATGCTTATAGCCTTTGCAAAGAAAAGAGATAAATGTATAATGTATGCTAATTTGTTAATTCGATCATGATACAGAAGACCTTGATCGAACATCTTTCAAAATTTTTACTGTACTTACCTATGGACGAAGGACCATTAGTTACAATGCAAATATCATATATGGACACTAAAGTTGTATGGCAATTTTACGATAGTTTTACTAAGAAGACATTATTCTATTTTTGACTCTTAAAACATGTAATCACAGATATACCAATTTGTATACTGTTTACAGAATACAAAATTTTAGTGTAAATTCTGCATCTATATTAGAGAAATATGGGCTGTGCACAAATGCCCCCCTCTCGCTACCTACGGTACCTTCCATTTCTAATACAATACATTCTAAATTAAGGTTTTTTCAATGAAATAGTCTATAATATTTGACATTTAAATATATGTATATAGTATATTTGATATCATACCCATCCATAATTTATTAAATGTAAATTAAAAATAATAATTCAATAATAATCCTTTTAAGAAAAGTGATATAAAAGAACAGTGTAGATGATGAAATCAATAACAAAAACTTATTCATGCGCGTAAATATTAATCATAATTATATTTTATAGATCATATTATACTATTAATGTAATTTTTGTAGGGATAATAAGCAGTTAATATTTCTTTGATAAATTGAAACTGCTTTTTAATCTAATCAAATTTATATTAAATAGGATATAGATTGATTTCATTGAAATGTAATTTAAATATCATAGTATTCCGTTGTCGTCGTTATAGTCACATTGAGAACATTATAAATGTTTTTCATTTAAATAAATTTAAATATACGGAAGAATATCATTGTAAAGATTAATATTTATAATGAGATCTGTACTTTGGTGGATAAATGTTCTGATTATTTTTCAATTAGGCAAATGTAGTTATCAAGATAAAATATTACCAATAGAAGTAAATACGACTTGCATAACACAATTAAGTGAAGCAGTGTATAATTCAACTGTATTAATAGCTTCAAATTTAAAAATTCATTGGTCATCATGGAATCCTAACCAAACAAATATAATTTTAACAAACATGGCAAATAAACTTCATAAGCTAAATAAAATTGCCTACGAATATGTTGTAATCTATTTAAATTCTATTTCTGATTTGAACATTTGGTTATTGTATCTAAGAAAGGATACATATTGGAATCCTAGAGCTAATTTTATTGTGAATATCGTACAGGCAGATAATATTACAGAAATTATTGAAATATTGTGGAGTTATTACATTATAAATATTAATATAATAAAAAGTGACAATGTATATACATATTATCCGTACAATAGTACAGATGGTACAATAAATGTTATTCCTTCTTTCATTTCACATTGTGACGATTTGTTGGAAGCATATTATCCAGAAAAAGTTCCAGCGAAATTTACAGGACATAAAATAAAAACAATGGCATATAAAATAACTTTATTTATTATAAATTTATACGGTAACCCCTATAACCCAAAAGAATCTGGATTAGAAATAACTTTATTTCAAACAATACTCGACAAACTAAATGTAACAAATATTTTTGTGAACCATACATACGGTCATTGGGGTCTTCAAAATCCAAATGGCACTTATACTAATATGTATAAGGATCTGTACGATCGCAAAGCCGACCTGATGATAGGACAGTGTCCATTTGAAAGAAATATGGTTTTTGATTTTGATAATACCATCACATACTTTCTGGAGGGGTTGCGATGGTTCGTACCATCAGCTGCACAAATACCTCGATGGCAAAACATTGCCAAGATATACGAGCCATTAGTTTGGCTTTTAATTCTTTGCAGTATATTTCTAAACAGTCTGATATTGTTCTGTTTTGGACGACTAAAAGAACGTTCTACTTCATTTACAAAGTTTTCTAACAATCTGTTGTCATCGTTTTATAGTTTTCTGCAAGGCGGAGTTGAAATGCCAGAAAGTTCAACAACAAAAATGGTATTCTATTCCTGGATTTTGTATACATTGTTGATATGTACGGCTCTGCAAAGTCATTTAACGAGTGTGCTTTCATCTCCTCAGTACGAACCACAGATTACTACTGTGCAAGAAGTTTTCGATAAAAAAATACAATTTGGATTTGTTCCATCTCTAGTCAGATTTTTTAACAATGATCCCAACGATAAATTAAGTATGTATATAGCTAATAATCATGTGGAATGCCCTATGGATGGTGATGCTTGCATAAACAGAACTGCTTTTCAAAGAGATTTAGCAGTTCTTAAAGGTTTTCGAACAACGACTTATCGAATGACGGGAAAATATATCAATGAAGATGGAAAAAAAATGTTTTATGCTTTTCGGGATTATATTTTAGTTCATCCTCGTATGGTATTCTGTAAAGGACATCCTATGTACCACAAGTTTCAAAATATTATAATGTGGCTTGAAGATTTTGGTTTACTGCAGAAATTGGAAAGAGACGTAGTAAAACAAGAAAATTATGTTGCAGAAAATCGTATTCTTCCCTTAACTCTTAATAATTTATCAATATCTTTTGGGATTCTTATTGTTGGCTATTTATTAGCTATTATGACTTTTATTGTCGAAGTTATTTGCAAGAAATTTATTCTTAAATATTACAAATAAAGCCTTTTAAAAGCAGAGAAATTAAATAATTAATTTATAAGAAAATATTTTTTATCCGATATCTTTTCCTTAATAATAACTATTGTGATTTAAAAATAATAATAATTATAATTCACGCTCAGGCTTATTCTGTAACGAAGCGGTTAATTTTTAACAACTGGTTAAAAATGATTATTGAATATTCTTATCAAATTGACAATTCAAATTTTTGTTATATGCCCACTCGATTAGTGAAAATATTTAACGACTTGCAAAAAAATATACTAGCAAAGTAAGATTATAAATAGTTATTTATGCTATAAGGGTCATTACATCTTGATTCTCACTAGTACCATAATGATTGATTACAACGGGTATTACCCACAAAATTTTATCTGCTGGCATATAAATCAACGAAAAAATATAAAATATATTATTTGGTGCACTAAAAAATTATATCTAAAAAATTACATATACTTACTACTTTTGACTTGATTATAAGCAATTACTAATGACACAATGTCAATGTCAGTGACACTGGCAGAAAATAACGTTATTCATACGGCTATGAATCAACAATAAACTTACGTTACAGCAAAAGTATTATCAACAACGAGCATATTTTTAAAGTGGAATGTCAATTTAATCGGACATCTTAAAAAAAACTACTGTATGATATACGTGTTAAAAGTGATCTTATTTTGTTCGAAGATATTGTCCACTCCGCTTCGGCTCGTGTTCCAAACTAAGAAAATAAAATATAGTTAATTTTTAGGAATGTATTTTGTTTGGAACATAAATAAATATATCATCACGGCATATTACCCATTGTTTGGAACATAATAAATTAAAATCATATTAAAAGTTTGAATAAAGATAATTTGTGTTCAGTAAATAAGAATCATTTTCTAATTTTTATGCATTTGTAAGTTGGTCAGTGATTTTTTTATTTTAGAAGTTTCCTTTAACATAGCCATTATACAAAATCAAGTAACTTATCAAAACTTTTATTCTTATAATTTAAATAAACTTTCATATGAATTTTAAACTTGCACATACGAGTATATTATAATTTTAACATAATTTAACTAAAATATGTTTCAAGATAACCTACGATTGCAAGCAATGAGCAATTTTCCGATATTCTAAATTCTTAAAAGTATGCAATTTTTCGTAACGGTGGTAGATAAAAATATTTATCAATAAGATATTTTCAATTGATTCATTTCTTTATTTACATATTTAGCATATGACGTACAATCACCACAAAATTTAATACAACTATCAAATATAAAAATAAAACAATATGTTCGGCGAGGTCGCATTTGGAATTGGCGCTTGTTGCGATGGGATCACCGCGATCAGTTGAAGAAACTGAGTTGGTCAACGTGGCAGGAGGCGCTATTGACGATGGTATAGAACTGTCTTGTTTGTCCCATTCAGGATCGCTGAAAGGCACTAACACTAGTGATAAAATAGTTTTTAACATTAAGATAACGATAATAAGTTGTATTTAATATATGTGTATTATTTATATAAATGTCTTTGTTAAAATGTGTGTAGATGTGTTATGTAGATTGAAATGTAGTTATATAAGCAAATTTATAATTTGGTTTGTTGCACTTTCAAATAAAAATTTCAACATTGAGATTACACTTTTTTTCAAAATGTTACCTAAAGTTTTACTGTTTATTTTGTTGTTCACTTTTCTTTTAAATATTAATTTATCAAGTTTACTTGATATACGAAATTATGAAAATGAATCAATTTTTTGTATTTCAAAATTACTTTCTCAATTTCAGAACCAAATACATTGTTGGTATACAATGTTAATATAATAGCTAACATTTGGAATGGAGTAACAGAAGAGGATATACCGACTTTTTGAGCCACTGCTCGCACAGAAAGATTTGATTTTTGTGTCTCGTTTTCAATGTTTTTTAAGGTATCTTGGGTAATATTAACGATGAAGCAAAACCGTTTACACATTCCAGGGTCGACTTTTCGAGAAAAGTTTAATATCCGCCACAGAAATTTTCGATCTTTTGTTTTTGAGCTACAGGCAAAAACTCGTTTTTCGCTAATTTCAAAAATATTTCATATCTTATTTATTATAAAATTGAGAATATAATTCCTTAGTCACGTGACATGTTTTCCGCCAATCAACATTCAGAATCTCCCTAGCTACAAGATTATCACAGCGATGATAAAAAACAAAGAAATAAACACCGTATTTATAGTCGTTACTAAGGGATTTGTTTTCTTTATTTATGACATTGACAGTTAATTTTGAGTATAAAAATAAATAATAACAATAATTCAAACTCTGAAATATTAAATAAAACTCGTAAGTACCATGTTTTAATACAATATGAATATGTATCAAAAGTTAGGTTAGGTTAGATTGCAAAAATTCATTATATTCTCTCATGAAATATAAGCTCGTGATATGATTAATAATCGAAGATATTGCTCGTGAAACCGAAGCAGCACATTTCAACTCGTCCTTCGGACTCGTGAAATCTGCAGCTCGGTTTCACTCGAGAATATCATCGATGATAATCATATCACTTGTTATATTACGTATGACTATATCATTCATCAAATTATAAACCAATAAGATTGTATTATTTTACTTGGTTGCCACGTATTACAGCGGTTATTATTGAGTAACCATATGGTGAACGAATATACGAACCTTGGTATATTCGAATATACCAACATTCGTATATTCACTTACAAGTGCGTTTGGTTATTTTGTTCTAGGTACTCAGAACTGTCAATGTCATTTTTAATTATATTTACATAAAGTATGAACTTTTCCTTCGAACACAGTATCGAGTACATACATAAATGAATCTGTAGTTCGACTTTGAGGAGAAAAATCGTGCTTTGTATGCTTTAAGTAGACATCTGAAATGACACTGACAGCTCCAAAATCACTGAAACAAATAATTGAACGCACCTACTATTTGATAGCAAGGCATTATTGAAGTAAAAATTTGACAAGTAAACAAATAATTATTTAGATCACAAATCTAGAAACTGGACTGTTGCTAGTTTATTTGAAATACGGGCATTTATTTTGCAATACGAGCATTTCAATGCAATATTACATACTACTACAGCTATATTTTAATTTCTGTCAAAAGAAAATAGTATACAGGCCTACGTTATATTTACTATTTACTTTATTTTTTATTGATGATGTAGTCTACCTGTATACAACTCGACAATAGAAAATTCTCGACATACTCCACGAGTTGCTTATTGGAAACACAGGCAACACATTTCGTATAATCGAGAATTTTCAATCGTCTTGTTGTATAATATATGAAAATCGTATTGTAGAAGCCCTAAAACGTGCTTATTAATAGAAAACTCACCACATAAGATGATAAGAAATGGAATAAATTTAATAATTAATTTATGGGTCTAAAATCTTACAAATTTACATGTATTGGTGTCATTTGATGTAGATTTTCTATTGATACCACAAACATTGTTGTCAATTGAAACGGCGAGCAACAGTCCGGGAAAATTTATGTTCAGGTTTCAAGTATTCACCCGGTATAATATTAGTCAAACTTTAACAAAGTACTTAAAACTGATTAAATATATTATAATGTTTGATACTTATATACATTTTGTAATTTGAATAAACGGTATATTTATGTGAAATGATATCATAACCAGTTTCAAACTTGAAGTAACAATATTTCTTTCAAATGTGTTCAAATAAATTGTCTAAAAAGTATTGTTTTCATTGAAATCTGATACTATAAAATTTTGACTATCATAACAAATTTATTTAAAAAGAGTGGAATTTTCTACTGACACATATTTCAGCTCACTATTATTATAGTGTATAGATATTTCAATAAACTGTAATTTGCATAATTGTACGTATCTGCAAAATTAAAACAGTACCTGTAACTAAATTCGAATTTTAGAATAGGATCCAATTTATTATTGATAATGAGAGTTGTTCTTTTATTGTTAAGTATACTGCTTAATTTTCAACTAAATATATCTAACTATCAAGAAAAAATGTTGGATTCAGAAAATAGGACATCATGTATATCAGATTTAAGTAATAATGTGTATAACTCCTCTCTGTTACTTGTTACAAATTTAAAAATTCATTGGACTTCATGGAATACTTTTACAACAAATATAATTTTAACAAATATGACAAGTAAACTTCATAAATTAAATAAAATTGTCTACAATTATGTTGTAATCTATTTAAAATCTACTTCTGATTTGAACAACTGGTTATTGTATTTAAGAAAAAATACGTATTGGAATCCTAGAGCTAATTTTATTGTCAATATTTTGAAGGCTGATAATATTACAAAAATTATTGAAATATTCTGGAGTTATTACGTTATAAATATTAATATAGTAAACAGTGACAATGTATATACATATTATCCGTACAATAGTACAGATGGTACAATAAATGTTATTCCTTCTTTCATTTCACATTGTGACGATTTGTTGGAAGCATATTATCCAGAAAAAGTTCCTGCGAAATTTGCAGGGCATAAAATAAGAACAATGGCATATCAAAATGTACCTTTTGTTATGAACTTAAACGGTAACACCTATAACCCAAAAGAAGTAGGAATAGAAATTACACTATTCGTAACAATCCTCAACAAATTAAACATAACGAATGTATTTGTAAACCATACATATTCTCATTGGGGTGTTCAAACCACTAATGGCACTTATACTAACATGTACAACGATTTGTATTATCGAAAAGTGGACTTGATATTCGGCAACTGTCCGATAGAGCGAAATGTGGTTTTTGATTTCGACAATACAGTCACTGTCTTTATGGATGGATTGGTATGGTTCGTACCATCAGCTGCACAAATACCTCGATGGCAAAACATTGCCAAGATATACGAACCATTAGTTTGGCTTTTGATTCTTTGTAGTATTTTGTTAAACAGTGTAATATGGTTTTGTATAGGACGAATAAAAGAACGTTCTAATTCATTTACAAAGTTTTCTGACAATGTGTTGTCATCGTTTTATAGTTTACTACAAGGAGGAGTTACAATGCCAAAAAGTACAACAACAAAAATTGTATTTTATTCCTGGATTTTATATACATTGTTGATATGTTCAGCATTACAAAGTAATTTGATGAGTGTGCTAACGTCACCGCAGTACGAAACACAAATTACTACTTTGCAACAAGTTGTTGATAAAAAAATGTCATTTGGATTCATTCAAACTGTAGTCAGATTCTTTAACAATGACCCTGATGATGAATTCAATATGTACATAGCTAAAAATTTTGTCATATGTCAACCCGATGATGCTTGTATAAACCGAACGGCTTTTCAAAGAGATTTTGCAGTTTTCAAAAGTCGCCGAAACATATTTTATCTAATGAAGCAAGGATTATACGGTGAAGATGGCAGAAGAATGATTTATGATTTTCCCGATTATATTTTAGTTCTACCCCGTATGGTATTTACTAAAGGACATCCTATGTACCCCAAGTTTGAAAATATTATAATATGGCTTGAAGATTTTGGCTTACTAAAGAAATGGGATAAAGATGTACTAAATTTAGTAGATTATGTTGAAGATAATAATATTCTTCCCTTATCTTTCAATAGTTTATCAATATCATTTGGAATACTTTTTGTCGGTTTTGCATTAGCTTTGATGACATTCATTACAGAAGTCATTTACGATAAATTTATTCTTAAATATAAGAAATAGAAATATTTATTGTACAAGACGATAAAGAGATATTTATCGTCAAATGGAAGGTGCTCGTGAACTATCTCTCACGGGCCGATAAAGACTCTTTAGCGTCGTGTATCATACAGACATCATCGTAAAAACAGTAAATTCGTATTGTAGAGACTCTAAAACGCGCTTATTCATTAAAAACTCAACATTGAAATTTTTGACCCAAGACAATACCTTCCTTACCTGTAGGTGACGGAAGGTAAAAAACCAATAAATTGTTGTAATATACATGTATTTTTAAACATATATATTTAAAAAATATGTACTAATATGATATAACTAACATTAACAAACTTTTAAAACTTTCTACTTACAAAAGACGTCATGTATTAATAAGTCAAACTTTTAGCAAACTATTTAATAAGAATAATTAAATATAATGAATGTTTGATTCTTATATATATACCTATATATTTTGTAATTTGAAGAAATATCTAACTATAGTTTCAAACTCCAATGAAATAACAATATTTTCTATTGTAATATTCGTTATATGAATTGAAGAAAATTGTTTAAAATGCATTGTCTTCTTTGATATCTGTTATCTACTTTAAAAATATAACTACAAAATTCAATTTATTTAAAAACAGTAGTATTTTCTAGTGACTGACATATTTCAGATATTTCAATTAATTGAGATGTACAGAAATATATGTATTTGGACAATAAAAAAGAAGTAAAATTTATAACAGTGCCTACAACTCAAAACTATAGTTTTTAGATATTCCAATAAAAATAAGAACCAAATCACTATTGATGATGAGAGTTGCTCTTTTATTATTAAATATACTGATTTATTTCCAACTAATTATATGTAACTATCAAGAAAAAATGTTGGAAACAGAAAATAGGACATCATGTATATCAGATTTAAGTGAGAATGTGTATAACTCATCTGTATTACTAGTTACAAATTTCAAAGTTCATTGGACTACATGGAATTCGCTTAAAACAAATATAATATTGACAAATATGTCAAGTAACTTACATAAATTAAATAAACTTACTTACAAATATGTTGTACTATATTTAAATTCTGTTTCTGATCTGTCCAATTGGTTATTGTACCTAAGAAAAAATACGTATTGGAATCCTAGAGCTAATTTTATTGTCAATATCGTGAAGGCAGAAAATATTACAAAAATATTTGAAATATTCTGGAGTTATTACATCATAAATATCAATCTTATAAAAAGTGATAATGTTTACACATACTATCCTTACAATAATACAGATGGTACAATAGATTTGAATCCATTTTTCATTTCAAATTGTGGCGATAAGATGAAAGCATATTTTCCAGAAAAAATCCCTACGAAATTTGCAGGACACAAACTAACAACAATGGCGCTTAAACAAGTACCTTATATTATAAACTTAAAGGGTAACCATCATAATCCAAAAGAAGTAGGAATAGAAATAACTCTTTTGCTAACAATTCTCAACAAATTAAATGTAACAAATGTATTTGTGAACCATACATACACTCATTGGGGTGTTCAAAATCCCAATGGCACTTATACTAATATGTACAACGATTTGTATTATCGAAATACCGACTTGATATTTGGCAACTGTCCGATAGAGCGAAATGTGGTTTTTGATTTCGATAATACTGCTACATTTTATATAGATGGATTGGTATGGGTTGTACCATCAGCTGAACAAAAACCTCGATGGCAAAACATTGCCAAGATATACGAACCATTCGTTTGGCTTTTGATACTTTTTAGTATTTTTCTGAACAGTATAATATGGTTTTGTATAGGACGAATTAAAGAACGTTGTAATTCATTTATGAAGTACTCTGATAGTTTGTTATCGTCGTTTTATAGTTTACTACAAGGATCAGTTACAATGCCAAAAAGTACAACAACAAAAATGGTATTTTATTCCTGGATTTTATATACATTGTTGATATCTTCGGCATTGCAAAGTAATTTGATGAGCGTGCTAACTTCACCACAGTACGAAACACAAATTTCTACTTTGCAAGAAGCTGTTGATAAAAAATTATCATTTGGATTCATTCCAACTCTAGTGAGATTCTTTAATACTGATCCTAATGATGAAATCAGTATGTATATAGCAAATAATTTTGTAAAATGCCCTATGGATAATACTTGCATAGATCGAACAGTTTTTAAAAAAGATTTAGCAGTTTACAAAAGTCGTCGAAACATATTTTATCAAATGAAGCAGAAATTTATTAATAAAGATGGCAGAAGAATGATTTATTTATTTCACGATTATACTTTATCTTTCCCTCATATGGCATTTACTAAAGGCCATCCTATGTACCACAAGTTTGACAATATTTTAATTTGGCTTGAAGATTTTGGTTTACTAAAGAAATGGGATAGAGATGTACTAAATGTAGTAGATTATGTTGAAGAAAGTAATATTCTCCCCTTATCTCTCAATAATTTGTCAATATCATTTGGAATACTTATTTCTGGTTTAGCATTAGCTATAATGATATTCGTTGCAGAAGTTATTTCCAAGAAATGCATTCTTAAATATTGGGAACAGAAAAAATAATTCATTACAATAATTTATATTCTAAGCAAAGCAAAAAGTAAATATATCACTTACTTTTGTTACACATTCAAATAATTTGTAGGTATATTTAAGTAATAATATGTGATCAAATAAAAACCATTGTTAAAAAATCATGTTATGTAATATTATTTGTTCAATCCTGCTATTGAAACTTGTTGTTTCTTATTTGGATACGGAACTTAAAACCTTGTGTTTTATCCACTCAACTTATTCCTATGGGAACGGGTGGGTGAAAGTAGTGAGCGAAAGTGAACTTTCTCTCACTCACCTATTATTACCGGAAATAGTAATAAACTACAATAGAATTCATAATATTGATTTATTTACATGAAAACCTGCACAGTTATTGAAAACAGCACATTTACTAAAACTAAACATGTCAGCAAGTGACATTTTATCTATCTCAGTGTCTTCTATTATCTATATCTACGCGAATTTTCTTTCTGGTATTGGCGCCCGCTTCACGGTTTAACTATTTTTCTTGCAATTTCTATCTTATTGATCGCCGACATTTTTCTTTATCTTCCATATTTTCAAAAAAAAATTATATAATCTACAGAATGTGACAGCAAAAAAATAATTTTGTTGACAATTGCAAATATTATAAATACAAACAATAGCGACGTATCTCGCCGTCTATGTTAATTTACACTCTATGTATTAGTACAAATTTTAATATTTTTTCTAATATTTCAATAGCAGGATTGAACAAAAGGCAATACAACACTCGTGAAAAAACGAATTGTTAGTTTCTTCACTCGTATTGTAATATACTATTAATTGTAATTTCAAATTTATAAAAATATATTTGACAATAAAAATATTAATTGCTAATTTTTACTTTTTTTACCATCTTCATATTGAACAGAGGAATTATTCGACAATGCTTTCTTTAGTTATGGGCAACTGGGCGAGAGCGAATGGGCGATGGTCAACTCGGCAATAGCTAGTTGGCGGGAAAATAATAGATTTGTATAATTACAAAATTGTGCGTTGGATTCGGTTATATTAATATGAACAATAAAATCATTTTCCAAAATTTAGAGCTGTAGAGACAACATGCACTTTAGAATTCTATCACAGAAAACACCTAGGCTACTTTGAGAAGTCCAGCCTAAATGTAAACTGTTACATTTGGGCAATAGACGGAAGGATTATTTTCGACTTGTTACAATTTATTCTTGCGAAATAAATGTCTTACTTCGAATTTTGATGAATAATAATATTCACACGGTGTAAGTTATCCTGTATACTGTCAGTTTTCAATTTTGATTTATATGAATATTACGGATATCAGACGATTTCACCCGATTTCACCCGACAACATGACATCATCAATCCCCCCCCCCTCCTGACGATTTGAATCATATGGTTACAAATGATGACGCAGGGATCAAGTCGTGGAAACGGAGTTTATTTATTTTTTGTAATAAATTGAATAAATGCACTTTTGCAAGGTTTTAAATTGATGTCAGTTTTATATAGTCTCACCAATATTTTTTATAAAATCAAATATTATTTAGCAATTGTAAACAAACGTAGAAAATATTTAGTATTGTCAAATTAAAATACATATAGATAAAATCTGTTGAAGAAGATTTTGGTACTCGTTGAAATATGATGAAAAGGAAGTAATAATAAATAATTTATACTCTTCATAAATTTCAAAAAATTATTGAACAGATTTTTTTATTGCAATTTCGAGTTCTTTCCATCATCAAAAAAGTTACAAGAATAAGTTGACATTATTTTTGGTATGGTAGGTCTTGGTCTACAAGATATGGAATTCAGTGCTTTTCCTCCATCTGTTTTTGACATTTATATTTGTGGGTTCCAACAGCACAAGAACAACCCCGATGGGCAAGTTTGGTGTACATATTTCAACCATTTGTGTGGTCAAATATATTTATGTCAGTTGCAGTCAATGCATTTGTTTGGCGGATTGTCACAAAATATCGTGAGACGACAGTTACTAACAAATCTTTGATTACGTGTGTCAAGTCATCTTTGTACTATTTCAAGGAGGAATCAATATATTTTGGATTTTCTTTTCTCTGTTAATATGCAGTATACATGATGTATAGTGAAAATGATTAGGCAGAAGACTCACGTTATCAAACCTTATAAAATGAAAAATAACTTGTAGAAATTATTGGGTGTTATTATTATTTTATTGTATCTTTAATAATATAGAAATTATTTGAGGTGTCTCGTTTAGCTGTTACAGCCTGTATACTGGTCAACTCGCAAGTTTTTTGACTACACGATATGAAAAGCAAATTGAAACAAGAGGAATTGATACATTCGAAACTAATATATGGATTTGCTGTACCTACTGTACACAATTTTAAAGATCCTAATGACTCAATTCAAGTTATAATTTTGAACAACTTTATTCCTGTCCTCTTTGAGAAGAATATCACAATAGAACAGCTTTTCAAAGAGACTTTGCAGTAATGAAGAATAGACGGCAAAATTTATACCTCATGAAGAAAATCTATACTAATAAGGATGGTATAGGTTGTCTCAAGATGTATGCACATGGCTACCTACGCCCTTCCTAGCGGGAGGTAGTTTAATTACATTAGAGAGACAAAGAGTACTGAGACGTATTTATTTTTTTGATATAATTATGTGTTCTAAATACATCATTAGTCAAATGTAAGTTTTCATTGAAAATAACAGTTAATATTAATATATTATTCGGAAAGGTTTTTCATTTCATAAGAAATTCAGCAATCTGGTTATGTTACTTCCGTCAAATGGCTTGGTTAACAAATGGGATAAGGAGATCACTGGTCAACCGCGAATAGTGCTTCAACCTGATGTAATGCGATTATCTCTTGTTCATGTTGCTTTTGGATTCATTGTTCTTATTTTGGGGATAGCTTTATCTATTATAGTATTTATAGGTGAAATTTTTGTTCACGAAATTTGTTAAAGCGAAAGAATAATATGATTTAAAATTAAAAGTGTATAATTACCAATAACACTTAAAAATATTCAACAATAAATTATTATAATATACATAATGTATTTTTAAACTTACCTGTTTAAAAGAATATGTACCTACTAATAATCAATGTAAGTAACATTAACAAACTTTTGAAACTTTCTACTTACAAAAGAGGTCATGTATTAATACGTCAAACTTTTAACAAACTACTAAATGAGAATAATTAAATATATTGTATTGTTTAATTCTTATATATACCTATATATTTTGGAATTTGAAGAAATATCTAACTACCGTTTCAAACTTCAATGAAGTAACAATATTTCCTGTTGTAATATTTCCGTTATATGAATTCAAGAAAATTGTTTAAAATGTATTGTCTTCATTGATATCTGTTACCTACTTTAAAAATTTGACTATAAAATCAATTTATTTAAAAACAGTAGAATTTTCTAGTGACTGACATATTTCAGATATTTCAATTAATTGAGATGAACAGAAATATATGTATTTATACAATAAAAAAGAAATAAAATTTATAACAGTGCCTACAACTCAAAACGAACTTCAAAATAAGAACCAAATCACTATTGATGATGAGAGTTTTTATTTTATTATTAAATATACTGATTTATTTTCAACTAATTATATGTAACTATCAAGAAACAATGTTGGAAACAGAAAATAGGACATCATGTATATCAGATTTGAGTGAGAATGTGTATAACTCAACTGTTTTACTAGTTACAAATTTCAAAGTTCATTGGACTACATGGAATCCGCTTAAAACAAATATAATATTAACAAATATGACAAGTAACTTACATAAATTAAATAAACTTACTTATAAATATGTTGTACTATATCTGAATTCTGTTTCTGATCTGTCCAATTGGTTATTGTACCTAAGAAAAAATACGTATTGGAATCCTAGAGCTAATTTTATTGTCAATATCGTGAAGGCAGAAAATATTACAAAAATATTTGAAATATTCTGGAGTTATTATATCATAAATATCAATCTTATAAAAGGTGATAATGTTTACACATACTATCCTTACAATAATACAGATGGTACAATAGATTTGAACCCATTTTTCATTTCAAATTGTGGAGATATGATGAAAGCATATTTTCCAGAAAAAATCCCTACGAAATTTGCAGGACATAAAATAATAACAATGCCGTTTATACTAATACCTTACATTATAAACTTAGAGGGTAATCCTTCCAATCCAAAAGAAGTAGGAATAGATATGACTCTATATCAAACAATTCTCAACAAATTAAACGTAACAAATGTGTTTGTGAACCATACATACAGTCATTGGGGTGTTCAAAATCCTAATGGCACTTATACTAACATGTACAATGATCTGTATTATCGAAAAGCTGACTTGATAATTGGCTACTGTCCGTTAGAACGAAATGTGGTTTTTGATTTCGATAATACTGCTACATTCTATATAGATGGATTGGTATGGGTTGTACCATCAGCTCAACAAAAACCTCGATGGCAAAACATTGCCAAGATATACGAACCATTCGTTTGGCTTTTGATTCTTATCAGTATTTTTCTGAACAGTGTAATATGGTTTTGTATAGGACGAATTAAAGAACGTTGTAATTCATTTATCAAGTACTCTGATAGTTTGTTATTATCGTTTTATAGTTTACTACAAGGATCAGTTACAATGCCAAAAAGTACAACAACAAAAATGGTATTTTATTCCTGGATTTTATATACATTGTTGATATCTTCGGCATTGCAAAGTAATTTGACGAGTGTGCTAACTTCACCACAGTACGAACCACAAATTTCTACTATACAAGACGTTTTTGATAAAAAATTATCATTTGGCTTCATTCCAACTCTAGTTAGATTCTTTAATACCGATCCTAATGATGAAATCAGTATGTATATAGCAAATAATTTTGTAAAATGCCCTATGGATGATACTTGCTTAAACCGAACAGCTTTTAATAGAAATTTAGCATATTTTGTAGGTCGTCGATACATGTTTTATGGAATGAAGCAGGAATTTATCAATAAAGATGGCAGAAGAATGATTTATTTATTTCACGATTATACTTTAGTTCTCCCTCATATGGCATTTACTAAAGGACATCCTATGTACCACATGTTTAACAATATTATAATGTGGCTTGAAGATTTTGGTTTACTAAAGAAATGGGAGAGGGATGTACTACATTTAGTAGATTATGTTGAAGAAAGTAATATTCTCCCCTTATCTCTGAATAATTTGTCAATATCATTTGGAATACTTATTGGTGGTTTTGCATTAGCTATAGTTACATTTATTACAGAAGTTATTTCTAAATATTTTATTCTTAAATATTGGAAACGGAAAAATTAAATTATTATAATCATTTTCTTACTAAGTAAAGCATAAATTAAATAATTTGTAAAATGATACATTCAAAATTTGTGTAAATGAAAGTATTAATATACCTGTTAATAGTACATAATTTGTGATCATATAAACCATTCTAATGTAATATTTGTGTAACTCAAACATAACTTGATTTTTGACACGGGTGCTCTCGTGTTGACGCAACCCACAATGATAAAGTAATTTGGACTAATGCATAGCCAGATTATACGGTAGGCATACTGGATACTGTAATCGTGTCAGAGATTTACGAAAAATTATGTCAAAACTCAAAATTACGATTTATTTCAAAGAAAACTAACATTACATCACGAAAACTTCAAATTTATTAAACATTACGTATGTATTTTAATTATTGTAATAATGAATAATACTGATAACACAGTACATATTAATACAAATGTTAATTTCTTGTATTTTGATTCGTTTTTGTTGTATTATTTCTTTTAAATATATTACTGAAGAAACGTCAGTTGCATTTTCTTTTCCCAATATTTTAGACCAACACAAGTAGTCTGCAATGAAATTAGCTCCTGACGCCTGCATGCGCCAGCCAAATATAAGAATTACCTATCTAAAATCATTAAATTCTACAATAAAAAAAAACCTTTATATATAAATAACATACTCCTACCTTATTTAACATTTTTATGAGAGAACGCAAAAACCAAGTTTGTTTACTGTCAAACTGTTAACTGGCTTTCCGGTAGATTGTCAGTGTAATATGACGACTACCCTATTCTGAATACATCCCATAATACCTAACAGACAATTTATAATTGGTAGACAGTAGTTTTTAGGTTCTGGAGATGTGCCCGCTAGATTCTGTCTGGTCCATTTCCGCGCATGTGCGACAGTTCACTAATATTATTTTTAACACAGTCACGACAGTGCAGTAGACATTCCCTAAATATAATTATAAATAACTAATAATATAACATAAAAAGTTAATATAACAACAAAAGACATTACCTTTTAATTTGTCAATAAAAATTTAAAGTGGTATAATAATTTTGAACAGAGGTTTATATAGCATCTTATTTAAAAATTCAACTTTCAACTTTATACTTTAAACCACAGGTTTACAAAATATTACAAAAAATTCTGTATGTGTTAATTCAATGATAATAATTGACTCTTATTTGGTGGGTTCCTACAGCATAAAAACAACCGCAATGTGCAAGATTGATGAATATATTTTAACCGTTTGTGTGGTCATATATATTTATGTCAATTGCAGTCAATACTTTAATTTGGTGGATTTTTGCAAAACATCACGAAATAACAGTTACTTAAAAATCTTTGGTTATGTGTTGCATGGTATCTTTGTACTCTTTACTACAAGGAAGAATCGTATCTAGGTGAATTCAACAAAGAAAATTCTATGTGTCAGGAAAAGGGAATAAAAATTCAGGGCATTATTATTGTAAAAATTTATTTTAAATTACATAAAATATGTATACATACAAGTATACAAATAGGTGTAAGAAATTGCTATTGTTTATACAACCCTTATCTTAGAACTCACGGGGGTCACGCTAGAATTATTGAGCATAGGAAAATCAAAACAAAGTTTGCAATTTATACACTCATTTTAAACAGTTATTTATATTACATTGGAAATTAAGTGGCCAAAGTTAAGTATGTATGTGTGTGTGTGTGTGTGTGTGTGTGTGTGTGTGTTTGTGTGTGTGTGTGTGTGTGTTTGTGAATCTTCTTTATGCTCTAACTCAAATGTTATCGTTCAGAAAATTTTGAAACCTTGTATTTGTTCTACCTTATATGGAAAGATGCCATTAGAATTTGATGTAAATCAGATAATCGCGGAAATGGTGCTTTACTGGAAGCTCAAAATAGTTTTTCTTCCAAAAAACCTTTAAATGTTATTTTTTTCGAGGTTTGTTATTATAAAAATTAAGTAATCTCATAACGGTAGTTATACACGATTACGTCACCGTACCCCCTCTCCAAAACAGTTGCAAATAACTTTATTATAAGGAAACAATGTTTAATTTTTATTATTATTATGAGAAATTATAGTGGTTAATTTATATATTTAATGATCCATACAATGAAATTTCATTATGGTCACATATTCTATTGTAAATGTATGTAGGAACTAATGCTGTGAGGATCCGACAAAACTTGGATCCGAGAACCCGGATGTCAAACTATCCGGATCCTCAGATATCCGACGTTCGGATATTGAAGCGAATATCCGGATCCTGATTTGGATCCGGATCTGGACTTGGATCTAGATCTGAACTTGGATCCGGATTTGAACTTGGATCCGGATCCGGACTCGATATTTTGTTTACGGATCCGGTGTTTTGTTTACGGATCCGGATCCAATTTTTACCTCTCGCTAAGAGAGGTATTGGATTCATGCTAAAAATCGCATACTCAGATTTTATTGAATAAGCACGATTTAAGGTCCATAGAATCCGATTTTAACATTTTTACGATGATGTCTGTGTGTGTGTGTGTGTGTGTGTGTGTGTGTGTGTATGTGTGTGTGTGTGTGAGGTTGTTGGAGACACGATTTCTCAAATTCTATAAGACTAAAGACCTGTTTGACTACGGATTCCTCAATCTAACAGTAATGGGAAGAGTTGAATAGGTTCTGGTAACAATTGGACAACCGGAAGTGGTAGTTTCTAAAAAAAAAAAATTCTAAATATTATTTTTTGAAAATTTGTTACTACAAATATTAAAGATAATTAAATTCTCAATCTAACACACTTAATTATTTTATTATATCTCGTATAGGTTTGGAGATATAGTAGATATATAATAATATAGAATAATCTGTTGTAATAAATCTCGTTGCCCGAAAAACATTTGCGATATTTAAATTTTTGTAATTGACATGTAAATGCAAAATGTCAGATTTTTCTGGGAGGTGAGAGTACATTTAATATATATTATTGTATTATTAATTAATTATATATTTAAATTACAGATATGTTAATATTACATATATCCTTAAGAAATACCGTTAATACCGTCAATGAATTTGAAGAATTTTGAACATAATAGAATATTGGGATAAAATTTCTTATACAAAAGAAGAGAAACAATTTCAATTATGTGTGTGTACTTATAGGGCGCGAGCAGACATGTGACTTTGTTGGCCTTGGCAAGCAGATGAGGATCCGTGTCAGAATGACGGCTAGTATTTTTTACACAGATGTCACAATTGTCATATGTCATAATTTTTCATTAAAAATTTCAAAATGTTCTAATGTTTATTTGTCATCCATTAGCATGGAATATACTTGTCGGGGAAAATAATCCACATGGATTTGGAAAATCATAATGTTTCGAATTAAAACTTATGATACTTGACACCTATGTATATTACTAGCTCTCATTCTGACACGGCCCCCACATTTGCTTGCCAAGACCAACAAAGTTACATAACTGTAACTGCTCTCGCCCTATACTACATAAAATGAAAATGGCGAGAGGTATTGTGCTGGCCACAACAGATTTTTAATTCTGGAATCGATTCTTCATTTTGAAAGTGAAGGCTAACAACTGGCATTGAGTTCAAATTCAAACTTCAAACCGGTAAAGTGGGCCTGTTTATTTTTATAGCGATCTGTAAACACTAGTAAACAAACAGTAATACATTTTATAATACCCCTTTAAAATAGCCAGGTGGTTTGTGCAAATCTAAAGAATTAAGGAATTTATACTTTCACAGAGTCCTATATAAAGTAACATATTAAGATGACATGAATTTCATTAATTTATTATGTGCTTTTGATGAGACCTAATGCTAATATTTGAATGTAAGGTTCAATACTGAGAATATTCGAATTCGAGAATCGATCCGGATACTGAAATTCCATATCTAAAATCCAATACTCATATTCGAATCTAAGATCCGATACTCAAATCTGTTTCCAAGATTCGATATTCGGATCCGGATTCAAGATACTCAGATTCGGATCCAAATTCCAATACTCAGATTCGGATCCAAAATCCGATGCTCAGATCCGGATCCAAAATCTCATACTCTGATCCGGATCCAAAATTCGATACTCAGATCCAGATCCAAAATCTGATACTGAGATTTAGATCCGAGATCCGGATAGTTCAACATTCAATTATCCGGATATCCGTATATTTTTGGATCCGAAACCGAAACTATCCGGATCCGGATCCTACCACTAGTAGGAACCATGTTTTCAGATGTAAAGAGCGTACATAGTTATTTAATATTGGTATAATACGTTAATACGTAGAAAATCATTATAAATACTTATATGTTCATTGTATTATACTTAATATCTTCGATCTTAATATTTTCTTCTTTATGTGCTTTGTCTTTTATAGTATTTCTGGTTTTCATATATTTATAATGAATATTCTCTCCAATGAAAACAAATATGGAACCTATGCATCCTAAGAAGAGTAAGTAAAAAGCAGATTGTAAGTGACCTAAATTAAGAGCCTCTAATTCAACAATATCAAGAACAGAATTTGGATTAATAGTAATTTCACTGATCCATTTGAAATATATGCCGCTAGCTTGTAACAATAAAATATAACGATTTATCTTTTCTAAAAACGGAAATCCTCTTCGCATCCAATATTTACACCAAACAACAATATCGGGTTCCTTAAATTTATACAGCATAAATTTTCCGTTTGGATAGGTGTAATATTTCTTCATTAGGAATTCAACTTGCTTGTTATTCTTCAAAACAGCTGTGTCTCTTTGATAAGCCGTACGATTTACACATTCTGGTGTCAAAGGACAGTGAATAACAGTGCTCATAATTTTCTTCTGAATAGAAGTTTTGTCAGTTATGGCGTCAATCATTTCAGCTAATGTTGCATGCATGCCTGGTTTCAAATGGGATTCTGTCATTTCTTTCAAATTTGATATTTGATGTTCATACAAGGGTGAAGTCAAAATCCCAGTCAATTCACATTGATGGGCAGTGTAGAGCAATACACTTGACACAGCCCAAATTATGAGAACTAGACGTATTTTCCATGCTTTTGGGGTTGCGAAAGATCCTTGGAGTAAAATATAAAACGATCCCATCAAACAAAGAGATAATTCATTGTAAGATTCACTTTCTTCTCTGTTTCTTCCTAAAATCCACCAAACTACTCCATTTAATATAAAAACTAGCAAGATTGACAACCATACAATGGGGCTGAAAATAACAGTCAAGTTCTTCCATTGGGCTATTTGGAGAGCTGCAGGTACCCACCAATAAGCAGAAGTAGTTATGTGAGAAATAGAAACATCGAAATAGAATTCAATTGAATCGTTTTCAGCAACCATACCTGTTAAAATATCAGCTACGCTTTCATTCAATGACTTGAACATACCTACAAGTTTAATTTTTACCTTCCGTCACCTTTAGATAAGGAAGGTATTGTCTTTGGTCAAAAAATTCAATGATGAGTTTTTACTGAATAAGCACGTTTTAGGGTCCATATAATACGATTTTACCATTTTTACGATGATGTCTGTATGTATGTGTGTCTGTGTGTCTGTGTGTCTGTGTGTGTGTAACAAAACTCCGGATTCCATAACTTCAATACCACGATTCCAAAAATTATAATTTTTTCGTATTCCTCAAGTTTACATCCAGAAGAACAACTGATTAGATTTTGGTTATAATTGGTCAACCGGAAGTAGTCTCATTTGAAGATTTAACAGTTAAATTTGATTTATTGACATTTAACGTTATTATAACTTAAAGAATATATTAATCTCTATCCGATTTGATTACAATTTATACTTCATATTCAATAGATACAGAGTTAAAGAATTTTAAAGAAATAATTTTTATAATTCAGCCACCTATGCCAAATTTGGGAACTAGTAATATGTTCATATAATTCAAATTGACAGATGTCAGTATCAATAAAAAGTAAATTAATGTGGCAGATACGAGGATGTTGAAGTAGATATTGGGGAATACACGGAAAGATACGGTAAGAAAATAACTCTAGTGTTACAAGTTTTTAGAAAAATACAAGAAAGACGATTACATTGGTTTGAACATGTCATGAGGAGAAATGAAGAATTATATTGGAACAAGAATGAGTAGTTTAGTAATAGGACGTTAAAGAAACAGAGGAAGACCAAAGATAAGATGGAAGGACTGTATTGCGGAAGATTTGAGAGAAAAGGAACTGAATGAGAACAACATGCAAAAATAGCGACCCCTAACGAATGAGAAAAGCTAAAGAAGAAGATGCCAGTGTCAAGTGCAATTTGAATAGTTTGTTTATGAAATAATTTTACTGGAAATTTAGAATCTTTTGTAAGAAAAATTATGGAATTTATACATTATACACGAGAATGACGGAAGGTATTGTGCTGGCCACAACAGATTTTTTTAAATGGCATCATATATTTTTTATTAACTCATTAAATAGCGAATTTTCTTCTGAATTCAAAAATATAATAATATCATGTTCTTACATTACGAAAACTTTGATAAAAATTAATTCAAAGTTAGTATTTTTTTTTTTTTA
The DNA here is from genome assembly GCA_951394225.1 of Harpalus rufipes. Lineage (NCBI taxonomy): Eukaryota > Metazoa > Arthropoda > Insecta > Coleoptera > Carabidae > Harpalus > Harpalus rufipes. The sequence continues at coordinate 8,980,464 of OX596288.1, read as the reverse complement.
AGTAGGCTAAGCAAACATTCAACTATTAAAACAAAAGAAGATTATGTGTCATTTTTTATGTCATTGCTACGTATTATATTTTTTTTCTTCAAACGTCATAAAAGTAGCATCTTTTGTGACTCGATTCACAAGGTAGAAATAAAATAAATAAATATCCATAGATATACAGATCAACGAATAAGAAGTAACTTTAATAAAAGAAACCAGGGCCCGTATTCTTGAGCGTTCGTCATTTCGTTCGTATTTGTATTCGCGCTCGTTTTCATGTTAGTAGTCGCAGTAGTCTGTATTTCACAAACAATATTGGATATGTCATTGTCAGTGTCAACTACATTGCAGCATTTATTCACATCATTTACAAGTTAAAAAAATTATTTAGTAATTGTTAATAAATATATGATAAAAGTGAACTCTTAACTTGTAAGTGATCTGAATACATGAGACAATACAATTGACACTGACACTGACATATATAATATTATTTTTGAAACACAAACTACTATCACTACTAACATGAAAACGAAAACGAATACGAATATAATTACGAACGCTCAAGAATAAGGGCCCTGTAATATCGCCCTAAATGTCACTATAAAACGCTAGGTAAACTAAGAATAAAGTTACAAAATACCATCAATAGCTGTCAAATTTAAATATATAACCTGTGAATTGAAATATAAACAGAGTTTACTTTTGAGGAAACAACATTATTAAAGAATAACAGATTACAAATACGGGGATGGTAATGAGCATAGGAATACTTAGAATTAAAGTGATAAGAAAAGTTTATATTGTTTTGCAGTGATTCCTGGATATATCTTTCAGCCATACTGTTAGATTTCCATCCAATTGAACAACTTCGCGTGCATTTATCCGACTCGCTTCGCTCGTCGTTTAAACTTCAACGCTCGCCACACAAACACAATATACTATTTTCGAAATGTTCCAAATTTCGTTATTTTTTTTTATTTCGCGTAATTACTATTTAGTAAATAAATTGCATGCTAGGAATGCATTTTGATGGGTCTTGCATCAATAACTAAAATCTATATTTGTTGAATCTGCTGCCATTATTAAATTAATTATTACAAAGGCAACGAAAATTAACATAATTATAATAATGGATAACAATGAAATACGAAAATGACAGATAATTTTCTTTTGTTTTCTTTTGATTAAATGTTTGCACAACCTACTTAAAAAAATTAAAATAGAAATGAAATACGAAAATTGAATTAATTTTTATCAAATTTTTCGTAATGTAAGGGTATAATATTATTATATTGTTGAATTCATATTAATGACTCAATTAAGAAAATTAAAGAAGAAGAATCGTTTTCAGCAACCATACCTGTTAAAATATCAGCCACGCTTTCATTCAATGACTTGAACATACAAGTGAAACTTCCATTTGGAAGAAGATAACCCCAATCGCCATCAGGGTTTCTTATATAACTTCTGGTAATATTCATACGTTCTAGAACGGTGTCTATTAAAGTAAGTTCTATTCCAGCTTGTTGAGGGTACTGTTTTGGAGCTGATATGTTAATAACATAAGGAACAACTCCTAAAGACATCACTTTTACTTCACACCCATGGACTTGTGTTATTTTTGACGGGAAGAACGTTTTTGAATTTTCTTCTATTTTAATAGGGAAATAATTTTTGCCACAACTGCCATTAGCATACGGGAAATGTGTATATATTTTAAAATCAAATTCGTTGTCAATCAAAACGATTATATTTAGTAAATGATATTTCCATGTTACTTTAAATAATTCTTCTATGTTAAATAAATTTGCAAATATTATGTATTTTGCTCTATAGTTGCACATGTATATATTGTGTAGTTCTTTCAAAATATATTCAATGTTGTCAACAGAATTTATTGATAAGACGTATATTTCAAATTTTCCAACTTTTTTTAGCATGTTTCTTGATATATCGAAAGATATTAATGTTTTGGTTTGTACTTCTTTTGTAACATAATCAGTAAATTCATTTTCATAAAAATAAATTAATATCACATTTTCTAGTTTAAATTCTTTACATATTTTACTAATTACTTCTGTTTTCCTTATTTCCTTTTTTGATGATAAAATTTTAAAATTATTAGTAGATTCAGATATAGTTAATACTCGTACTGATAACAGTAATATTAATATTTTGAGAATCATGTTCTCAGAAAATTGTAGTTATGCATTTTTAAAATTTTCTTTTATATAGGTACTTGTCAACTGTACAGAATATATTTTATTTATCATTTGTCTTACAATGATACACAAATATTTATTTTCATTTATAAATTCATGTGATTTATTTGAATTTTACTGTCATCTTTTCAATATAGTATAAAATACGTATATATTAACAAGATTCTAATTCCATGCATCATGACAATGCCAAGTAATAGTTATAATATAGATACCTACATAATAATAGTGCATTTGAAAAATTTATATTTTGTTTTGTTTGTGCAATTGTATACCGGGTGTCTACTTGAAATATGTTTTATTTTAATAGAAAAAAATCTGATGTGGACACCACATGACTTCCTTATACGATTATTAAACTATACATATTTTTTTAATAAATAAATTACAAAATATTAATTTTAACATTCAAAACAGTAAGATAAATAGTGACCATAATCTAACCCGGTTCTTTTTAAAGAGAGTTTTGATTACAACAAAGAAATATTTGATTACAACAATGAATATGACTAATTTCATAATAAAAATATAATATTTGTTATTGTACGAATTATAAAATTGCACGTATTTAACGTAATTTGACATGAACATTTTTTTTATGTTTTTGTCCTAATCCATACATAGCATGCTTTTTACAAAAACAAAAAATATATAATTTTTAAATTTACATATCTAGCTTATGCAATGGGCTAATTTAATAATACTTGATGTGCTAGACGCAGAAATTAATTCTCTAAAACTTTTATTTGAAGCATTTATTTCTAAAATCAAAATAAAATCATTTTATTTAAGAAAAACTGTTAACAACTTTAAATAATGTACCATTTCCGGTTAGCCTATTTTAACCAAAATCTTTTATGTTATTTCGATTGACTTAAAAGTCTTGTATACCAAATTTGAAAAGTTTTGGATTATATTTTAAAACAGTTTTTCATTAAAATCTATTATAGGCTTCATGTAAAGTGCCACTTATGGAAATTGTGTAATAACCAGAAAAGGAGGTGCACAACTAGATGTTATAGGAGTCCTAAATACAAAATTTCAACTTTCTACGGCTTACCGTTTTTGAGTTATGCGAGATACGTACGTACGTACGTACAGACGTCACGACGAAATTAGTCAAAATGGATTCAGGGATGACCAAAATGGATATTTCCGCTGAAATCTGAAAACCGAAATTTTTCGCGATTACAATACTTCCTTTACTTACGTACAAGGAAGTAAAAATCTGATGTGGCCAGCAAATTACCTTCCGTCAATACTGTGTATTATGTACAAATTTCATACATAAATTTTCTTGCAAAAGATTCTATATTTCCAGTAAAATTATCTCATAAATAAACTATGCAAATTGCACTTGACACTGATATCTTCTTCTTCTTAAGCTTTTCTCATTTGTTAGGGGTCGCTATGTTTTATTTTCTTCTTCCATTCATTTCTGTTTTGCGGGTCGTCCTCATTCGATTGCTTTTCTCTCAAGTCTTCCACAATACAGTCCTTCCATCTTATCGTTGATCTTCCTCTGTTTCATCAACTTTCTATTACTAAGCTATTCATTCTTCCAATATATTATTCATCTCTCCTCATGGTATCTTCAAACCAATATAATCGTCTCTCTTGTATCTTTCTAGAAACTAGTATCACTCGAGCCATTTCCCTTATCCTTTAATTCTTTATCCTATCTTTCCATATCTTTCCCAACGACTATCTCAACATCCTCATCTCTACCACATTCATTTTCTTTTCTTGACACTATCATCTGTCAATTAGAATTTTGTAAATATAGTAGCTGTTTCCATGGTTATAGCATAGTTGGCTGATTTACGAAATTTAATTCATTTATACTATTCTTTAACTCTATATCCATTGAATAGACTAGGTGTATAAAAAAGTGCCCGCCATTTTACTTTTTAATAATGTAACATATGGATTATTTTACAAGACTGTATAGCAAATTTGATCTACTTTTGAAATTTGTAAAAAAATATACTATCCAAACATGAACCATTGCGTCCTCTGGTTGTTTTCGAAATTACAAAAGTGACTGAAAGTATCATATTTTGAGAATAGAGAAAAGATAATGCAGAACGCGACGGCGGAGTTGCAGACCATTCCAAATGAAGGCTTCCAGTGATGTTTCCAGCAGTGGAAGGATCGGTGGACTAAATGTGTGGAGGCGCAAAGGGCCTACATTGAAAGGTATTAATGTCAATCCCGCAAGTACGTAAATCGAAATCTTTTTAGACAGGTTTCGTATAACAATTAATCACAGCATATACTATTCATGAATAACTACCAGACAAAATATATCTCTATTTGTCAATATAAATAATTTGTAAACTTTGTATTCTTGTAAATATAAATAAACTCCAGATAAAAAGAGTTATATCTGCCTATATGTGTATGTACTAAATGAAACTAGTTCTTGATTCAACATAGAATTAGCATTATCTATAAATAGCGTATAGCAGGTGACCTGCCAATATAGCTTCAGCCATTTTCAGCGAAAATTTATTTGTTAGTAACTTCTGATTCCAAATAACTTTTTAAATTGTAACATAACTTAAGATATATTGCCAAGTCAGCCGCGATACAGGTTTAGAATTTCCCTTCTATTTTCAACAATGAAAGAAAAGTCTAGCTTATACAATAAATTCCAAATGAAGCATTTATCTGCAAAGGGATATAAGTGCCTAATATTATAAATATAAGATTTTTGAAATAGCATGTGTCATAATATTCTTGCTAAATTAGACCTATACAAGCAACCATAGAACTAATTTTAAAACAAAAAGTTACGTTGATAAACAAACACAAAATATTTTCACTTATACGTTGAATATTTTCAAGTGTTAATAGAACTTAAACACCTTTCATTTGAAATCCTATCATTCTTTCGCTTTATAACAATTTTATAAACAATAGTTTCACCTATAAATAGTATAGTAGATAAAGCTATCCTCGAAATAAAAACAATGAACCCAAAAGCAACATGAACAAGAGATAATCGCACTACATCAGGTTGAAGCACTATTCGCGGTTGACCAGTGATCTCCTTATCTCATTTGCTAACCAAGCCATTTGACTGAAGTAACATAACAAGTTTGCTGAACTTCTTATGAAATGGAAAACCTTTCCGAGTAATATATTTAGCCGTAATAATATGTCCGGTGTCGAAGCTGTGTAACATAGGAGTATAGGTTGTCTCAAGATATATGCACATGGCATTACCTGTGAAATAACGGCCCGACCCTTCACAGCTGGATATTTTGCCGGCGATTTGGGATTAGGAAAATTAAACACCTTCCCGCTGGAAAGGGCGTAGGTAGCCATGTGCATACATCTTGAGACAACCTATACCATCCTTATTGGTATAGATTATCTTCATGAGGTATAAAGTTTGCCTCCTATTCTTTATTTCTGCAAAGTCTTTTTGAAAAGCTGTTCTATTGAGACATTCTTCTGAAAAAGAACATGGAATAAAATTGTTCAAAATTATAAATTGAATTGGGTCATTCGGATCTTTAAAACTGTGTACAGTAGGTACAGCCAATCCATATTTTAGTTTCGAATGTACTAATTCCTCTTCTGTTTGAATTTGCTTTTCATATCGTGGAGTAGTTAAAAAACTTACGAGTTGACTAGTATAAACAGCATACATTAACAGAGAAAAGAAAATCCAAAATATAAACAAAATTCTCATTGATTGTTTCGTAGGACTATTGATTCCTCATTGAAGTAAAGAGTACGAAGATGACATGAAACACATAACTAAAGATTTATAAGTAAATGTCGTCTCGTGATGTTTTGCAAAAATCCACCAAATAAAAGCATTGACTGCAACTGATATAAATATATATGACCACACGAATGGTTGAAATATTTTCATCAAACTTGTCCATCGGGGTTGTTATTGTGCTGCTGGAAGCTACCAAATAAGTTTATCAAAAACAGCTGGGGGAAAAAACTGAATGTCGTATCTTGTGGACCAAGACCTACCATACCAAAAATAATGTCAACTTGTCTAGTATGCAAAGCTCCAAACATATTACATATTGGTGTATGTTCCATTTTGCAATTTAGTCCCCCACGTTTTAAACTTGTTTTTGATATAGACTTCGGTGAAATTTAAATGTTCAGCAAATAGATTCATAATACGGACTTCTAGCCCAGCTAATTCAGAAACATTTCTATTAGCTTCTGTATTTAAAACATATGGAGGTACTTTAAAAACTAATAATCTCATTTTGCAATTATTTAAATGCGGTGGTGATTTATTCGGGAAAAGCTTTGCTGGAATATCTGAGCAAGAGAACATATAAGTTGGTTTTCCTGGTATCCAACAATTTTCTGAATTTATATAAGGAATGTAAGAATAAACTTTCAATTCAATACCAAAAGGGAGTATAACATAAACATTAAGTATATAATAATCCCAAAGAACATTAAATATTTCTTCTATAGAATTATATCTTCTGATTGTAATCACCACTGTTCCTTCTGGATTCCAAAATAAGAATGAATAAACTCTTTGTAACCAGTTGAAAAAGCATTCCACGGTACTAAATATAGAGAGATATATTCATCTATTTTGTATTGCTTCTCAAATAATTTGCATCTGTATTAATAAATAAACTTACGTTACAGCGAAAGTATTATCAACAACGAGTATCGTTTTAAAGTGGGATGTCCTAGCTTAGTCGAAACAACATGAATTTTTGAGAAACAAGCGTGTTATATCCATCCTTATCGCACACGATTGAAGCCTTTGCGAAGGAGAGAGATAAATGTATGTCAATTTGTTAATTCGTTCATGATACAGAAGACCTTGATCAGACATCTTTTAAAAAAAAAATACTGTATCATGATTCGTAAAAGTAAAAACGCATTCGCCTGTTTTCTATGATAGAATTCTAAAGTGCATGTTGTCTCTACAGCTCTAAATTTTGGAAAATGATTTTATTGTTCATATTAATATAACCTAATCCAACGCACACTTTTGTAATTATACAAATCTATTATTTTTCCGTCAACTATATAGCTATTGCTGAGTTGACCATCGCCCATTCGTACTCGCCCAGTTGCCCATAACTAGAGTAAGCATTGTCGAGATATTCCTCTGTTCGATATGAAGATGGTAATAAAAGTAAAAATTAGCAAATCATATTTTTATTGCCAAATATGTTTTTATTAATTTGAAATTACAATTAAATAATATTACATAACATGATTTTTTAACTGGTTTTTATTTAATCACATATTATTACTTAAATATACCTACAAACTATTTGTAACAAAAGTAAGTGATATATTTACTTTTTGCTTTACTTAGAATATAAATTATTATAATGAATTATTTTTTCTGTTCCCAATATTTAAGAATGCATTTCTTGGAAATAACTTCTGTAACGAATATCATTATAGCTAATGCTAAACCAGAAATAAGTATTCCAAATGATATTGACAAATTATTGAGAGATAAGGAGAGAATATTACTTTCTTCAACATAATCTACTAAATGAAGTACATCCCTATCCCATTTCTTTAGTAAACCAGAATCTTCAAGCCACATTATAATATTGTCAAACATGTGGTACATAGGATGTCCTTTAGTAAATGCCATATGAGGGAAAGATAAAATATAATCTTGAAATAAATAAATCATTCTTCTGCCATCTTTATTGATAAATTTCTGCTTCATTTGATATAATATGTTTCGACGACTTTTGTAAATTGCTAAATCTCTTTTAAAAACTGTTCGGTTTACGCAAGTATCATCCAAAGAGCATTTTACAAAATTGTTTGCTATATACATATTAATTTCATCATTAGGATCGGTATTAAAGAATCTAACTAAAGGTGGAATGAAGCCAAATGATAATTTTTTATCAAAAACGTCTTGTATAGTAGAAATTTGTGTTTCGTATTGCGGTGAAGTTAGCACACTCGTCAAATTACTTTGCAATGCCGAAGATATCAACAATGTATATAAAATCCAGGAATAAAATACCATTTTTGTTGTTGTACTTTTTGGCATTGTAACTGATCCTTGTAGCAAACTATTGAACGACAATAACAAACTATCAGAGTACTTGATAAATGAATTACAACGTTCTTTAATTCGTCCTATACAAAACCATATTACACTGTTCAGAAAAATACTGATAAGAATCAAAAGCCAAACGAATGGTTCGTATATCTTGGCAATGTTTTGCCATCGAGGTTTTTGTTCAGCTGATGCTACAACCCATACCAATCCATCTATATAGAATGTAGCAGTATTATCGAAATCAAAAACCACATTTTGTTCTAACGGACAGTTGCCAATTATCAAGTCGGCTTTTCGATAATACAGATCATTGTACATGTTAGTATAAGTGCCATTGGGATTTTTAACACCCCAATGAATGTATGTATGGTTCACAAACACATTTGTTACGTTTAATTTGTTGAGAATTGTTTGATATAGAGTTATTTCTATTCCTACTTCTTTTGGATTGTAAGGGTTACCCTCTAAGTTTATAATGTACGGTATTATTTTAAACGGCATTGTTATTATTTTATGTCCTGCAAATTTCGTAGGGATTTTTTCTGGAAAATATGCTCTCATCTTATCGCCACAATTTGAAATGAAAGATGGATTCAAATCTATTGTACCATTTGTATTATTGTAGGGATAGTATGTGTAAATATAATCACTTTTTATAAGATTGATATTTATGATGTAATAACTCCAGAATATTTCAAATATTTTTGTAATATTTTCTGTCTTCACGATATTGACAATAAAATTAGCTCTAGGATTCCAATACGAATTTTTTCTTAGGTACAATAACCAATTGGACAGATCAGAAACAGAATTTAGATATAGTACAACATATTTGTAAGTAAGTTTATTTAATTTATGTAAGTTACTTGTCATTTTTGTCAATATTATATTTGTTCTAAGCGGATTCCATGTAGTCCAATGAACTTTGAAATTTGTAACTAGTAATACAGTTGAGTTATACACATTCTCACTTAAATCTGATATACATGATGTCCTATTTTTTGTTTCCAACATTTTTTCTTGATAGTTACATATATTTAGTTGAAAATAAATTACTATATTTAATAACAAAAGAATAACTCTCATCATCAATAGTGATTTGGGTTATATATTGAAGTTAGTTTTGAGTTGTAGGCACTGTCATAAATTTTACTTTTTTTTTATTGTGCAAATACATATATTTCTGTACTTCTCAATTAATTGAAATATCTGAAAAATGTCAGTCACTAGAAAATACTACTGTTTTTAAAGAAATTGAATTTTGTAGTTATATTTTTAAAGTAGATAACAGATATTAAAGAAGACAATACTGACAATACATTTTGAAAATTTTTCTTGAATTAATATAAAGGAAATATTACAATAGGAAATATTGTTATTTCATTGGAGTTTGAAACTATAGTTAGATATTTCTTCAAATTACAAAATATATAGGTATAAGAATCAAACAATACCATTCATATTTAATTATTCTTATTAAGTAGTTTGTTAAAAGTTTGACTTATTAATACATGACATCTTTTGTAAGTAGAAAGTTTTAAAAGTTTGTTAATGTTAGTTATATCATATTAGTACGTATTTTTTAAACATATAGGTTTTAAAATACATGTATATTATAATAATTTATCGATCTTTTACCTCTTTTCACCTACAGGTAAGGAAGGTATTGTCTTTGGTCAAAAAATTCGATGGTGAGATTTTAATGAATAAGCGCGTTTTAGAATCTACAATACGAATTTACTGTTTTTACGATGATGTCTGTATGATACACGACGATAAAGAGTCTTTATCGACCCGTGAGAGATAGTTCATGAGCATCTTCCATTTGACGATAAAGTATCTCTTTATCGTTTTGTATAATAAATATCTGTATTTCCTATATCAAAGAAGACAATACATTTTAAACAATTTACTTGAATTTGTATGAAGGTAATATTGTTATTTCATTGAAGTTTGAAACTATAGTTATATATTTCTTCAAAATCCAAAATATATAGGTATATATAAGAATCAAACAATACAATATATTTAATTATTCTCATTAAGTAGTTTGTTAAAAGTTTGACGTATTAACACATGACTTCTTTTGTAAGTAGAAAGTTTCAAAAGTTTGTTAATGTTACTTACATTGATTATTAGTACATATTTTTTAAACAGGTAGGTTTAAAAATGCATTATGTATATTATAATAATTTATTGTTGAATATTTTTAAGTGTTAATGGTACGTAAACACTTTTAATTTTAAATCATATTATTCTTTCCCTTTAACAAATTTCGTGAACAAAAATTTCACCTATAAATACTATATTAGATAAAGTTATCCCCAAAATAAGAACAATGAATTCAAAAGCAACATGAACAAGAGATAATCGCATTACATAGTAGTATAGTATAGTATATTGTTTCGGAATTTTCAACCCTTACAGGTTATATCCCTAGAATGGTCTCACACACATCTATTTTAATTTAATTTTTACAATTGCCACGAAGTTTCTTGCGTAGATGTCATGTGTGTTGCCCACCCGAGCAAGCCGGTGCTAGATAGCTTAGTGATTTCCAAGTTAATTGTATCCCAACTTGGAAAGGTAATGGGAGTAGATACCGATCAAGATCAGTCGAGAAAAATTCGACCTGACCCGGATTCGAACCTATGACTTCTGAGTCCAGAGGCTAGCACTCTACCACTGTGCTATCCTGCCGTCTTAATCGCATTACATTAGGTTGAAGCACTATTCGCGGTTGATTAGTGATCTTATCCCATTTGTTAACCAATCCATTGGTCAAAGGCACATAAGTGAGCGAATTCGTTTTTTCACGTGTGTTGTATTGCGTTTTGTTCAATCCTGCTATTGAAATATTAGAAAAAATATTGAAATTTGTACTAATAGATTTATACAAGGAGTGTGTTTGCACGAAACGTTAACGTATCAAGGGATGCTCGGTTAAGTGTATATAATGGAGTGCTAGTGCCTGCTTTGATGAATGGAAGCGAATGCTGGGCATAGACGGGGAAGCATAAAAAGAGAGTGACTGCCGTGGAAATTAGATATTTACGTGGTGTATGTGGGTATGTAAGACGGGATCGCGTGAGGTATAATTTGGTGTATGAAGAATGTATGGTTAGGAACAATGTGATTAAGAGAGTTGGTATGAGTCAGTTGAAATGGTTTGGGCATGTGGAAAGAATGCCGAGTGAACGGTTTGTTAAGCGTATATATCTGGGTGAAGTTGAGGGTTTTCGATTGCGTGGCCGACCAGTGTGTAAGTGGATGGATGTGATTGGTAGGGTGCTTAAAGAGAGAGAGAGTTTCCAAGTATGAAGAGAAGAAAAGCATGTATGAATGCGATTATGAGTGTGGCCGAGGCGAAAGAAGTCTGCTTAGATAGGAATGTGTGGCGAAGGATGATTGTTTCCTAACTATTATTGTGATCCGGATACGGTATTTCGCTACCGAAAATTGGTCACTTTAATATGTTTAAGAGTAAGAATTTGTTATATGATGTTGATGTTGTTCTTATTGTTATCGGGTTTATGCGAACCCACTAAGTGGGACACGCGTGATTTTATGTACGTATGTATGTATGTATGTGTAAATTAACATAGGCGGCGAAGTACATCGCTATTATTTGTATTTATAATATTTGTAATTGTCAACAAAATTATTATTTTTTGCTGTCACATTCTGTAGATCTTATGTAAATTTTTTGAAAATATGGAAGATAAAGAAAAATATCGGCGATCAATAAGATAGAAATTGCAAGGAAAGTAGTTAAACCGTGATGCGGGCACCAATACCAGTGAGAAAATTCGCGTAGGATAGAAGACACTGAGATAGATAAAATGTCACTTGCTGGCATGTTTAGTTTTAGTAAATGTGTTGTTTTCAATAAATGTGCAGGTTTTCATGTAAATAAATCAATGTTATGAATTCTATTGTAGTTTATTACTATTTTCGGTAATAACAGGTGAACTTTCGCTCACTACTTTCACCCACCCGTTACCATAGGAATAAGTTGAGTGGATAAAACACAAGGTTTCAAGTTCCGTATCCTAGTAAGAAACAATTTTCAATAGCAAAATTAAACAAATAATATTACATAACATGATTTTTTAACAATGGTTTTTATTTGATCACATATTATTACTTAAATATACCTACAAACTATTTGAATTTATAATGTGGACATATTATATGGTATGGTATTTTACATTATGTTGTATGTTGTATACATATTTATGTTATATATTATTGTACAGTTCTGTGTCTTTGAGAAATAGTATAATGTTTTCTTCCTGTTCTTTATTGTTGGATAGTGCCCGTTTCAAGTCTGTGGGAATGTTGAATTGTCTTCTTTTTTGCGTACCAGGGTTCAAATAACCATAGAAGTTGAAAAACCCTTAACTAATTAAATAAATAAAAAAAAAACTATTTGAATATGTAACAAAAGTAAGTGATATATTTACTTTTTGCTTTACTTAGAATATAAATTATTATAATGAATTATTTTTTCTGTTCCCAATATTTAAGAATGCATTTCGTGGAAATAACTTCTGTAACGAATATCATTATAGCTAATGCTAAACCAGAAATAAGTATTCCAAATGATATAGATAAATTATTGAGAGATAAGGGGAGAATATTACTTTCTTCAACATAATCTACTAAATGAAGTACATCCCTCTCCCATTTCTTTAGTAAACCAAAATCTTCAAGCCAAATTAAAATATTGTCAAACTTGTGGTACATAGGATGGCCTTTCGTAAATGCCATACGAGGGAGAATTAAAGTATAATCTTGAAATAAATAAATCATTTTTCTGCCATCTTTATTAATAAATTTCTGCTTCATTTGATAAAATATGTTTCGACGACTTTTGTAAACTGCTAAATCTCTTTTAAAAACTGTTCGGTTTATGCAAGTATCATCCATAGGGCATTTTACAAAATTATTTGCTATATACATACTGATTTCATCATTAGGATCAGTATTAAAGAATCTGACTAAAGTTGGAATGAATCCAAATGATAATTTTTTATCAACAGCTTCTTGCAAAGTAGAAATTTGTGTTTCGTACTGTGGTGAAGTTAGCACACTCATCAAATTACTTTGCAATGCCGAAGATATCAACAATGTATATAAAATCCAGGAATAAAATACCATTTTTGTTGTTGTACTTTTTGGCATTGTAACTGATCCTTGTAGTAAACTATAAAATGACGATAACAAACTATCAGAGTACTTGATAAATGAATTACAACGTTCTTTAATTCGCCCTATACAAAACCATATTATACTGTTCAGAAAAATACTAAAAAGTATCAAAAGCCAAACTAATGGTTCGTATATCTTGGCAATGTTTTGCCATCGAGGTTTTTGTTCAGCTGATGGTACAACCCATCCCAATCCATCTATAAAGTATGAAGCAGTATTATCGAAATCAAAAACCACATTTCGCTCTATCGGACAGTTGCCGAATATCAAGTCGATTTTTCGATAATACAAATCGTTGTACATATTAGTATAAGTGCCATTGGGATTTTGAACACCCCAATGAGTGTATGTATGGTTCACAAATACATTTGTTACATTTAATTTGTTGAGAATTGTTAGCAAAAGAGTTATTTCTATTCCTACTTCTGTTGGATTACGATGGTTACCCTTTAAGTTTATAATATAAGGTACTTGTTTAAGCGACATTGTTGTTAGTTTGTGTCCTGCAAATTTCGTAGGAATTTTATCTGGGAAATATGGCCCCATTATATCGTCACAATTTGAAATGAAAAATGAATTAAAACTTATTGTACCATCTGTATTATTGTAGGGATAGTATGTGTAAACATTATCACTTTTTATAAGATTGATATTTATGATATAATAACTCCAGAATATTTCAAATATTTTTGTAATATTTTCTGCCTTCACGATATTGACAATAAAATTAGCTCTAGGATTCCAATACGTATTTTTTCTTAGGTACAATAACCAACTGGACAGATCAGAAACAGAGTTTAGATATAGTACAACATATTTGTAAGTAAGTTTATTTAATTTATGTAAGTTACTTGACATATTTGTCAATATTATATTTGTTTTAAGCGGATTCCATGTAGTCCAATGATCTTTGAAATTTGTAACTAGTAATACAGTTGAGTTATACACATTCTCACTTAAATCTGATATACATGATGTCCTATCTTCTGTTTCCAACATTTTTTCTTGATAGCTACATATATTTAGTTGAAAATAAATCAATATATTTAATAATAAAAGAACAACTCTCATCATCAATAGTGATTTGGTTCTTATTTTTATTGGAATATATGAAAACGATAGTAATAGTGAGCTGAAATATGACAGTCACTACTGTTTTTTAATAAATTGAATTATATAGTTATATTTTTAAAGTAGATAACAGATATCAATGAATACAATACATTTTAGACAATTTTTTTGAATTCATATAAAGGAAATATTACAATAGGAAATATTGTTATTTCATTGGAGTTTGGAATTATAGTTAGATATTTCTTCAAATTACAAAATATATAGGTATATATAAGAATCAAACAAAACCATTATATTTAATTATTCTTATTAAGTAGTTTGTTAAAAGTTTGACTTATTAATACATGACATCTTTTGTAAGTAGTAAGTTTTAAAAGTTTGTTAGATAGTTATATTATATTAGTACCTATTTCTTAAACTTTAAGAATACATGTATATTATAATTTATCGATTTTTTACCTTCCGTCACTTACAAGTAAGGAAGGTATTGTTTTTGGTCAAAAAATTCGATGGTTTATCAAATTTTTCGCAATGTAAGGGTATGATATTATTGTATTGTTGAATTTAGAAGAAAATTTGCTATTTAATGAATTAATAAAAATATATAATGCTATTTAAAAAAATATAACATTGATCCATAAGTTGAGTACCACTGGTTATAAAATAATAATAGTTATGCTTAAATGTGTCCCCCTCTATGCTTTTCAAAATATCTTAATCACTTTTTGTGTAACTTTTTATATTCACGAATAAATGGCACTGTTCCATTATCTTGATACACGCTGTATATAATCTTTCGAACTCTGTGGTTATGTGAGAATTTAATTTAGAAGTTAATTTAAATAAACTTGTTAAACACACGTCATCAATGAGTGCCCGTGAGGTGACGCCTGGTAAGCGCCCGCACGGTACAAATATTCCATCATTACCGATATCTGTGTATGAAGCAGATTGGCACACCCAGCAATGGGTAATATGCCGTGATGAAATATTTATTTTATTTTATTTAACAATTAACAATTAAATGTCTATTTTATTTTGTTGTTTTTCATTGTTATATTTTGTTTAATTTTTATTTGTCATAGTTAATTTTTTTATATTTCTAAATTGTACCACTGATGCCTAAGTCAAATGAATAATGGTCTCGGTAATGGCAAATC
Organism: Harpalus rufipes; assembly: GCA_951394225.1. NCBI lineage: Eukaryota > Metazoa > Arthropoda > Insecta > Coleoptera > Carabidae > Harpalus > Harpalus rufipes. The sequence goes on along the minus strand of OX596288.1, from coordinate 8,964,754 downwards.
ATTAATATAAACATAAATATAAAAATAAATTAATCATTATAAAAGATAAAAACGTTTCTTATTATCCAAGATTCTCCGTAGACAGTTAAATAACTTAATGAAGTTCTACAAAAATAATTTAGTTCACTCTGTTACTGTTAATGTGCTTCCATCGATAAAACTTGTAGTATACAAGTTTTTTATAAATTATATATTGACTTTTTTCTGTGCTCTTTATACATATGATAATGGAATTAATTTTTTCATGTAAAATAGTCACCTAACACCTATGTTTATATCTATTTTTAAATTTTGATTTTTAGGCACAATATTATCCAAGAATAATTATCTAAAAACATACCTACCATGATTTTATATATTGAACAAAATATTTTCAAGAGATTTTGATTGACCAAATAATTTCTATTATTGTTTATTAAGCATATATTCTACAAATTAACACTAATATTGTTCAAAAACATTTTTTTTGTGTTTTATAAATAAGTAGACAACATACCCTATGGTACTACATTTAAAAATAATTAGTCTGTAGTATATTAAATATATTTAGTTACAACATTATAAACATATTGTGAAATTTTATAATAATAATTACAACGCCGTAAATGACCGTATTGTATACTTAATGCTTACAAACATTTAACGTACCTAATTGAAAAAAAATATTGTTTCAATATATTTCTTTGGATATTTAAAAAAAATATATAACACAAAAAAAAACATTTAGGAATGATAATGAATGGGATAGACATGAAATACACACGTTGTTATTGTTTATATTTTCTTTTGCTTATTTTACCTGGATATGAAAATGCCATTCAAAATATTGTACCTGAGAATGAAACTACAGCCGATAAAATATTTTCCTGCATTTTCGAGATGTCGAAAGAATTGGATAACATAACTACTTTATTGGTTGCTCCAGTTTGGATAGAACTAGGAAATGTGTGGACTGGGCAAAATAAATTAATATTGACAAATTCAATAGAATATTCGTATTATATTCTAAGTATAGAATATTTTGATGTCTACGTTGCTGTATTTTATACAATAGAAGATTTGATAGAATGGTTGAAAGGAATCTCTCTTGCAAAAAACTGGAAACCTAGAAAAAACTACATTATTTCTATCATTGCAGCAGAAAATGTTACAGAAATATTGAAAATTCTATGGCAATATTATATTATAAATGTAAATGTTGTTATTGTTAATAATCAAACTGCAGAAGTATATACGTATTATCCATTTACAAATGACATTAATTTAAAACCAATACATGTATTTACTTGCAACAATAATGCAGTGCCTACTGAGTTATTTCCTTCCAAAGTTCCAAATAATTTTATGGGATACGAAACGAAAATATTAGCATTTAAAATACCACCTTATGTTTTGAATGTTGATTCTAAATACAGACACGATTTGAAGAAAATTGGAATTGAAGTTAAACTAATGAATGCAGTGGCAGATAAATTAAATCTTACTGAAGTTTATTTGAAACACAATTTTACAAGTTGGGGTAAAATACTATCAAATGGTACGTACACAAACATGTACGGAGAATTAAAAGAAGGAAGATGTAATCTTCTATTTGGAATGGGATATTTGGATGTGGATATTCCTCAATTTGAAAATATTATGGGAATTGTATTCGATGAAATGTTCTGGTGGGTACCATCCCCTGAAGAAAAGCCAAAATGGAAGAACTTATTAAAAATATTTCAACCTAACGTTTGGTTTTACATAGTATTATGCATAATTGTAAATGGAATAATTTGGCATTATTTTGCTAAAACATTAGAAACAACAAAACGATATCATTCTTTATTATTTTGTATATTATCTACATGGAAAATATTGATGCAAAATTCTATAATATCACCAAAATCAAGTCCGTTTCGACAAATAGTGATGGCTTGGTTGTTGTTTACTGTTTTAATGTACACTGCTCATCAATGTCAACTTGTAAGTGTTTTAAACAAACCTCAGTTTGAGAAACAAATATCAAGTGAGGAAGAAATGGTTGAGAATTTAAAAGTAGGTTTTGCACCTGAAATTGCTGACGTATATATGGATTCTAATGTACCAATACAGAAAAAAATAATAAATACTTTTATTCCATGCCCTATGTCGGAAGAATGCGTAAACAGAACAGCTTTCCAAAGAGATTTTGCAGTCATGAGGAATGAGAGATATATAAAGTATTTAATGTCTCGATATTATACTAATCCTGATGGTTCTTCAATGTTATATAATTTTAAAGCAAATATAATTATACAACCAAAGTTTGTTTTCAAAAAAGGTAATCCCCTTGTAGAAAAGATAAATAAAATTTTATGTGCATTCCATGAAACTGGTATAATTATGAAATGGGATGAAGATTTTATGTTTACAAAAAAGATATCACCTTCAAGTGGACCGAAACCACTTATGATAGAGCACTTGAAGTGTGGGTTCCTATATCTTACAACAGGTTTAAGTTTTGCTCTTGGTGTATTCATAGTCGAATTATTGTATTACCATCGTAGGAATAATGTAATTTAATACGTTGTTTTTATATTTGATTTTTTCTGATTAAAAAAAATATCGTAAATAATAGCTATTTATGTAATAAGTTGCGAAATGATACTGTTTTAGGTACGCGACGTGAAACTTGTACGCACGAGCGCCCAAAACACTCATTTCGCAATGTATTACGTACAAGATTTTTTATAATTTCGTTTCATAATTCCAAACTAAATATTCCATATGACATATTAAATAATTACATTTTTAAAATATGTAGTAGGTCTTAGACACAAAACAAAACTGCTATAGTTGCTATGAACTTGTTTGTAAATAAAATTTTATTGACAGTAGAGCTGAAAAAGTTGTGAGTCATTTTATGTTTAAAAATAACTTAAAAAATCTGATGTGGCCAGCACAATACCGTCCGTCAATCCTGTGTATTATGTACAAATTCCATACATAAATTTTCTTGCAAAAGATTATAAATTTTTGGTATTATGTGATTCTCTTTCTCGGCAACTGAATGCCATACTCCTGATAACAAACAAACCACATGAAATAAAAAAAAATATGAAATTTTGGTTGAAAAATTATAACACTTGTCAGTTATGGACATAATTAATTGCTGTCATTTTGACACGGGTCAGTCATGTTACTGCACGCGCCCCATACATAAATTTTCTTGCAAAAGATCCTATATTTCCAGTAAAGTTATTTCATAAACAAACTATGCAAATAGCACTTGACACTGACATCTTCTTCTTCTTTAGTTTTCCCATTCGTTAGGGGGTCGCTATTTTTTATTTTCTTCTTCCACTCATTTTTGTTTTCCGTGTCGTCCTCATTCAGTTCCTTTTCTCTCAAGTCTTCTACAATACAGTCTTTTCATCTTATATTTGGTCTTCGTATGTTTCTTCCACCTTCTGTTAATATATTCATCTCTCCTCATGACATGTTCAAACCAATGTAATCGTCTCTCTTATAGAAACTTCTAACACTAGAGTTACTTCCCTTATTCTTTTATTGATTTACATTTTATTGATACTGACATCTGTCAATTTGAATTACCTGAATATATTAGCAGTTTCCATGGTTAAGTTAGCATAGCTGGCTGAATTATGAAATTTATATAAAATTTATTATCGTTATTCTTCTTTAACTCTATATCTGTTGAATATCAAATATAAAATGCAATCAAATCGTATAGACAATAATATATTCTTTAAGTTATAATAACATTTAACTGATTTTTTCAAGAAAAACTGTTAAAATCTTCAAATGAGGGTACTTCCGGTTGACCAATTATAACCAAAATCTAATCAAGTCTGCATATGGTTGTAAGGAAGAGGCATACGCAAGAATTGTAATTTTTGGAATTCTAGTATTGGAGATATCGTGCATGAAGGGCGGTCCACACACACACACATACTCACACACACGCGCACACACACACACAAACACACACACACACACACATACAGACATCATCGGAAACTATATGAAATTTGTTATAACAAATTTGGAAGTTGGTGTGAACAGAAAAAAGTGTCTACCATTACAGAAAAGGTGATTTTGGCATATTTTTCCCAATTATCTTTAAAATTGAAACCTTCTACTTTATGGAGTAACTAGTCAATGCTTCGCACAACAATTTATCTTAATCGAAATGTGGATATTAGTAAATTCACGAATGTAATTGCATTCCTAAAAAGAAAATCTAATGGTTACAAACCTAAAAAGTCCAAAAATTTTACAAAACAAGAAAATGAAAGATTTCTTAGGGAGGCAGATGATAAAGAATATTTATTAATGAAAGTAGTCTTGATTGTTGGTATTTTTGGAGCCTGCAGAAGAGAAGAGCTTACCTATTTAAATGTAGAAGACATTGAAGATTCTACTTCTTTCATTAAAATTACTATTTCCAAAACAAAAACCAATATTTCAAGATTATTTGTAATAAAGTTTTTCACAAATATGCCAATCTACGTCCTTCCAATGTTAACCATCGACGATTTTTAATTTTCTACAGAAATTCAAGATATGGTGTGCAACCTGTAGGTACCAATACGATAGGTGCTGTACCAAAAAAGATCGCTGATTTTCTCGGTGTTCCCAATGCTAGTGAGTATACAGGTCACTGTTTTAGACGGTGCTCTGCTACCTTCTTAGCTGATGCGGGAGCAAATATATCAACTCTCAAAAGACATGGGGGTTGGCGTTCTACTTCTGTTGTGGAGGCATATGTAGAGAATTCTATAGAAAATAAAAAGGAAATCGGAAAGAAGATTCTAGGGGAGAAAGAAAACACAGTCAAGAAGTTGAAACTATTCACAAATAATATTGTGGATACTGAATTATCTTCACCTGGAACAAACGTTCAAGTCCTCCAAGAGGAAGAAAAACCGATCGTTAAATCTTCAAATAATATTGAATTTAGTAATTTAACATCATATATCATAAATATTTATAATAAATAAATAATTAATTATCAATTTCTTCAATTTTTCTTTACTTAAATGTGATTAGTTTTGCGCACTAGTGCTTAAAAGTAATTGCTTTTAAGCACTAGTACGCTTTCGATACTAAAATGTATTTAAATTATAGGTATGTTAATATTACATATATCCTTAAAGGGGCACACCAGCCATAAAATTCATTTTTTAATTTCTATATAGAAAAATTATATTAAAAATTAGAATCTATTTACCGTTTACAGAATTTGTTAATTGTTTATAGTTCTCTAAATATTTGACAGCAAAGTTTCGCTCGTGACGTCATCGTGACCGGCTTGTTGCTATACGCATGTACCGTATACCTTCGTTTCGGACATAACGTATTGAAAATTATTATCATGGCTGCATCACTAGAGCCATATCAGTTTGAACCTGAGTATTCGGATAGTGAAATTAATTTTGAATTAGTAGATGACAATAATAGCAACATTAATAACGAAGTAAATGCAAGGAGAATTGGAAATAAAGATTGGTGTACATGTGACAAGTGCGTTGTTATGAAAAACGGAACAGAAAGTGTGTGTTGCAATGAATGCAATAAAATAACAGAAGTAAAAACTGAACTTTGGAAGTGTGTCACACAAAATCCATCCTTTAATTTGTTGATATTAAATGAAGAATGTTTAAATATGCTTCGACATCAATTAATATTAAAAACTAAAAATTGTGAAAAACGAAAATTGTTACGAGTAAAAAAACCAAGTAATAAATTATTCAGATATTTGGCATACAGGCAGTTTGTTCATTGGATAAATTCATGGATGTCCATGGGTAAACGGAACAGAATAGTGTTACCATCTTGTGTCGTCAATAAAATAAGAGAAACTTATCCAGAAAATGATGATAATGAATATACAGGTTTTAAAAACAATTCGAAATGGCCAAATTAAAAGCACATACTATATTTCAAATGTTTTTATTTAATTATGTAGTACCTACAGATATTGTTTATAATATTGAAAATGAATCTTGAAAATTTTTTTTGTTTCAATTCCGACGTAGATGGTCTTGGTTCCGGTGCAATATTTTTAGGTATTTGAATTTCTTCGTTAGTTTCTAATTGAAAACTTGTTTCATTTATGTTTTTTTCAATATTTTCCAGAATTAAATGTCTCCAACCGATTGTTGATTTTTCATATTTATTTTTAATTATCCAAGATTTTGTTGGTTTTGAAAATTGTATTTTTTCACCAATTTTCTTTTTTTCTAAATTATAATTATGATCCATAATTGCAATTATTGACCTCAGCACCATACCTTTATAAGGAAAATGGATTCTTTTCGGCATATATTTCAGTCTAAGATTATGATAACTTTCTAATTGTCCTGTATGCGTAAAATGTTTTATGTGTCCCAGATCACCCAGAAATTGTTTATTTGTTAGTGTTTTCTTCAAAGCATTATACGCTTCAGAATTACCTGACAACCATTTCTTGCGTCTTCTTTGATCAATCGTCAATTCTCCATGTTCGCATCTCGAAACAATATTTTTCGATGGATCAGGTTCCCATGAATGTACATCTCGAATGTGGTAAAGCAGTGATGTGAACTTTTCGATTAGTACATCGCTATTTTGTTTACAAGTTTGAGCCGACCACCATAAATGATTATTTATGCTGGATTTCCATTCTCCAATTTCTGGATATTTGGTTTCTAAACTCTTTAAATTTTTCATAAGTGATTTAGATAAATGCCATACATCAAATTCATGTTCAATTTCCTTATAATTTGTCCTCATTAAACACCGTATTCCACGGTGCCTATCAGTCACTAATAAATCAATTTTTAATTTATCATTGTTTGTAAGTTTATTCAGCAATTTATTTAGAGCAGCTTTTTCTAATTCGCCAGAAACCATACCTTTTTGTAAAACAATAAAATCAATAATTGCCCCTGAATTAATATCTAATAATGAATACGTTACATATTTAGCACAGAATCCAGGGGAGTCAAATTGTCCATCCCCTGCTAACCAAACATGATCCGATTCTTTCAACAAATTTATTTTCAGATTTCTTTCCTCGAACCATATTTTTTGTACGACAGGTTCTACGTATTGATTTACAATATTATCAAAGGTACTTCGCGCTAAAAATTTCATTTTTAAGGTTTTTGCAAATTGTTCAAAAGTATTAAATGGTATACCCGAGAGCATAATAGCGGCAGTGATACCTACGTTTCCTAAAGAAATATTTTTATTCCTAGGATGTGAATACCACGTATCTTTATGACCTTCGATACATACTGTAGTTACAATTAACATTGTACCTGTTTCATATTTATGAATTTTATTAACTGTAGATTTACAGACGGGGCAGAATCGAAATAATAATTTTAAATTTTCCCAGTACACAATGTACATAGAGTATATATTGTTGTCTTTGTAATATTCTTTAGTAATTTTATCCTGAATATCAGTGTCACTAGAATCTGATTCGGAACATGTATATGAAGAACTGCTATTTTGGTCATGTTCTTGGCTAAGGGATGAACGATATGTGTGCGTGCGATATATTTCACTGCCCAGTTCACACTGAACGGCAATCTCTTTTTGTAATGAGTTATAAGACGTGTTTTCATCATTACTGATTTCGTTTGAAAAGGAGGTGGTAGGTTTAATAACATATAAATTTTCTACTATTTTTTTCTGATTTCGTTTTGCACATCTTTCCTCCCTTTTTTTCTTAGAAGGGTTAATATTATTATCGGAATATATTGTTGGAACAGCCCCGGGTTTTAATCTGGGGTTACGTAATTTACCTGTTGGTATGTCCGCTAGTATTTTCCCTCTCATAACATCTGCTTCATTCAAATCACTTTCCACAAAATGTGTGGAACAAATAACAGCATTTATACTAGCTTTAAAGTTTTTACGGCGAGTAAAATGTACCCATGTCTTGTGTCGTATGGGTGATTTGTTTCTATCAGGAAAACGATGCACGTGAACTCCTGGTTTACTTGAATTATTATTACATCCGTAGACAGCACACTGCACCATTCTGTACGTATGATTGTATTAATGTATATTACTATAATAAAAAACGTATATGTTAAATATAAACAATGTATCAATATATAGAAATACATACCTACAAGAACGAAAAACATGCACGTTTCACGAACAAATAATATTGCGATGGCAGTATGCCGTAATTGCCGTATGCCGCCATGCCGCCAGCCGACAAGCTGGTCACGATGACGTCAGAGGCACAACTTACACATTAATTATCTCGCATACTAAACATCACATAAATGTCAGACACATATCAAAATTCTTCTAATTTTTTATACTATTTTATGAGCCAATGTTCATTTTTTCGATGGTGTGCCCCTTTAAGAAATACTGCTAATACTGTCAATGAATTTGAAGAATTTTGAACATATTAGAACAGTAGGACAAAATTTCTCATAGAACGAAGAAATAAATACAATCTCAAGTATTTGTTAAATTCGTTACTTATAGGGCGCGAGCAGTCATATGACTTTGTTGGCCTTGGCACGCAGATAAGGAACCGTGTCAGAATGACGGCTAGTAGTTATTTACATAGATGTCACAATTGTCATATGTCATAATTTTTCATTCTGATGTATATTTGTCATCAATTGTATGGAATATACTTATGGAGGAAAGTAATCCACATGGATTTGGAAAATCATAATGTTTTGAATGAAAACTTATGATACTTGACACCTATGTACATTATTACTAGCTATCATTTTGACACGGGCCTCCATATCTACTTGCGGCTAACAAAGTCACATAACTGGTCGCACCCTATGCAACATAAAATGAAAATGGCGAGAGGTATTGTGCTGGCCACAACAGATTTTTTTTTTCTGTGGTTTAATCGAAAGAATAAGAAAAAATACTTAACCCGTATTTTTTATTTTCTTTCATATTACTCTCTAATCATGAGAAAACTGTCTTTATTTTATAATATTATGTATTATAATTTATAATATATGTGCATATGCATCAAATATCTGTAATTTATTGTAAATATATTTTTTCAACAGTCGGCATAGAAAGTAGCCATTTGCGCTCTCTTTTGTCAACGCAAATTGTCACTTTGCCGCTTTAGCGCGACAAAGTAGAAAAAACGCTCGCTGTCCAAATTTCTAACTATACGTCATATAAATAGCATCTTTTATGACACAAGGTAGAAATAAAATAAATAAATATCCATAAAAACTATACAGAATCAACGAATAAAAAGTAACTTGTACAAAAGAAACCTATAAATATCGCCCTAAATGTCACTATAACACACTAGATAACCTAAGAATAAAGTTACTAAATAACATCAATAGCTGTCAAATTTAAATAAATAACCTATGAATTGATATATAAACAGAGTTTACTTTTGAGGAAATAACATATTAAAGAATAGCAGACTTACAGATTACAATTACAAGGACGGTAATGAACATAAGAATACTTAAAAATAAAGTGATAAGAATAGTTTATATTGTTTTGCAGTGATTCCTGGGCATATCTTTCACCCACACTGTTAGATTCCATCCGATTGAACATCTTCAGATGGCGTACATTATAATACTTCAAATTCCGCCATAATTGTACACGAGGAGGATATAAAATTGCACATTTTTTATTTACACGTCAAAACACATATTAGAATAAATCTATTTTTTTAATGTTATGCAAATATACATGAAAAATTGAATGTACTTTAAGGCATAGTGATTACGCATTACTTTTTAGTAAGAAAATATTTGTAGAACTATATATTAATATAAGCCGCACAATTTTTCTTTTCTGTACAGTCGGTGACATGGAAGACAACCAGTTTGAAGAATATTAAATGTTAGTACAATGTCTGTAATGCGGTAAGAAATATACGACGGCGTAGAAAGGACATAGAAGAAAAATATTTATAATTAAGTTTCATCTTGCAGTTAGGAATAATTGCAACTTTTATCTTGCAATTAGCCTAACCAAACCTAACTTAATTCCAATATTTATCTTACAATTTTCTTTCATGTCCTTTCTACGCCTTCGTAGAAATATGTTACTATGAATGTACGTAACACATTTCTTGCTATTTGCATTCAAAGTGGAATGTATTTATTACATGATTCCTAAATCTTTCGTATAAATGTAAAATAAAGTGACTGGTTGAAATGAATGACTTGTACGCAAGCTATCCACTCAAAATACCAACAGACGCAAAAATCGATCACAGTATCAATATATTAACAATATACACATAAAAATAAGACAATAATAATTAAATTTTTATTTTTCAATAATAATTTCTCATTAATGTTTTCAACATGTCGGCGAGGGCCCACCACTGAACTTAGAAACAGTTTTTTAATATAATGGTAGTTTTTAATTTATGTGAACATATTTCTTTCCCGTCGCGCTCTCCTCTTGCCACCCCGTCCACTGTCGCTCTCCTTCCCTCGCCCGCGGCCCCTATTCATTGGTTCACAGTTTCTTTCGTGGTGGCGGGGTTGGAGGATCTCCTTTTGCGGTTCTATACTTCCTGGACTTTCTTCTATGCATGGTGAAATGAAACTAATTATACATAAATAATGTCTTGAATATTTCTTGTACTTACTTGACACAACCTGTACCTGCTCTTCTGCCACTTCTTCCATAACCGTCGGCCTCGCCCTTGACACCACGACCACTGTCGCTCCCCGTCCATCTCCCGCGCCCCTGCCCAATTACTTCACGGTTTCTTTCGGGGTGGCAGAGTCGGAGGATGACTCCTTTTGCAGTTCTACACTTCCTAAACTTTCTTCTATGCATGGTGAAATAAAACTAATTATAGGTTATAGTGCTAACCAAATAAAGTGTTGATGTGACAGAACGTGACATTATCATATTACAGTAGTATAAAAACATGGGTCTTAAGTTAGGCTAGTCTGTATTTAGCAACCTGTATTATCATATTAAAGTATTATAAACTCGTATTCACAAAAATAAATATTTTTTGAAAACCCAATCGGTTGATAAGAAATTTAAGTTATATAAATAATGTCGTAAATATCTATTGTACTTACTAGTTTCTTTCTCTTGAGATTCTTCCATTACTGGAAAAATAAAAGAAAATAATTATATATAAATAATATCTTAAATATATCTTGAACTCACCACCGGTACTCACTCTGTCGTTACTCGAACTTAGGTCGAATCACAAAACAATAGTTGTGTTGGATACGAGTAAACAACGTTCTTGTTTTCCAAGTCATTCTTATACAAAATTCTTTTTTTTTGGCTTTGTTATTCGAATTACATTTTATTTTATGTATGTTGTTATATTGGGTGGTGAATACATTTGTGGAATATAGGAAATACAATGTTAATTTTGTAATGATGATTGTTGCTTCCCTAATTAATTTAAAACGGAAGTGGAAATACAAAAGATGTTCGCAATTAAAAATGACATCCAAAAAGTAGAAATTTATTGATATAGTTTGGTTCACGAAAGATGACAATTCAAGGTCATTTATTAACCGTATGGTATAATATTACTAGCAGATTACTTCACTGCATTTCGTATACATAGACGTGCAACATGAAATGTTTATGGATACATTTTAACTGAAAAAAATAAGTGTAATTTATTTGGAAATTATGTTTCTTTTTAAATACATAATGCCTTTCTCAAAGATTTATGCTCTTCACCTATGTATTTGCAGAACCCAAAAACATAACACTTGACAAAAACCATGGAATAATAATTTGATTTAAATGTCAACGTCACTTAGTAACTATTAGGACAGAGGGCAGTGCAATAGATAATTAGATATCTGTAATTCTACGACATACGTCATTATTATTTGTAATGTGTTAGAAAGTAATGTCACCATTTACGTATATCTGTCACACAACATAAGCTATATAGACATACGTCAAATAATCTTTCTCTTTCTAACATGAAATGTTGCTAAGCTACTACTGTATAAAGTGCTGTATATTCTTTCTTCGAACAAGTGACCTTGAATAGTCATCTTTCGTGAATCAAAGGATATACTATATTCTTGTCACGAAATGACAAATTAAAAATTCCAATTTTAAGCTGATATTAGAGTGCCGCGAGACAGCAGAATAAACTGTCATATGTTGTATGGTTTTATATTGAGAATTTGTGTTTATTTAAATTTTACTTTAATTTTATTTTTATTGGAGATAATCGAACCACTTAATATAAATAATAAAGATCATAATTTATGCAAATATTAGTTTATTTTCACAGGTAGTTGCTACACTCCTTTCTAACTCCATTTTTACCTCCCGCTACTCTCGGTAAGGAAGGTATAGGGATCGTGCTAAAAATCGCATATCGAGATTTTGGTAAATGACCACGTTTTAAGATCCCTATAATCCAATTTTAACATTTTCACGATGATGTCTGTGGGTGTGTATGTGTGTGTGGATCTTCTGGGCGCTTTAACTCAAATACTATCATTCAGAAACTTTTGAAACCATGTATTTCTACCTTATACTAATATGGAAAAAAGCCATTAGATTTTGGTGTCAATCGTATAACCGGAATTGGCAGTTTACTTGTAGCTCAAAATAGTTTTTCTTCAAAAAATACCTTGAAATGTTATTTTTTCGCAATTTATAAAAATTAAAGAATATTATTATTTCAAATTAATAACAGTAACGTTTTAAAAGGACAATTGTAAATATAACAATAGTTGTATGGAAAGGAACTAAATATACATAATTTAAAATTAATAATAGTAACGTTTTAAAACGAAAATTGTAAAGAGAATAATAGTTATATGGAAAGGAATTTAATATACATAATTTCTAGCATTAGTAAATATGCAGGTATGTATATAAATAAAAATATAAATATATTATCACAGTATATTACCCATTGCTGGGTGTGCTTCTCTGCTTTATACACAGATTTCGGTAATGATAGTGACATATTTATATCGTGCGGACGTTTACCAAGCGTCGCCTCATTGCTGACGTGGAGAGTGCAACACAGGGGACAATTTTATGCCATTTAAAATTCGAAATATTTAGCGTTGATCGGGATCGAATCGGGTTCCCCAGATTCGCAACCAGACATCAGGCATGCGACAACGAGACCCCATAGGTATGTATTTAAATTAATAAAAATTATATGGCGAGAGGTATTGTGTTGGTCACATCAGATTTTTATTCATGTAACCGGGTTATATATGGTTAACCGCGCGTAACCGGCATGAATAAAATATACCCGCTTACTAAGGGCGTTTCTGTCAAATTAATTATTTGACATTTATCAAATATTAATGGTCATTGTGTGCAAAGCGTATTTAAGTAATCTGAAATACGTTTAAAAAATGTCATAGATTCCATTTTTACTTTTAATAAAAGTTGCCAAATGCCAAAATGTCTGCGTTTTGACAACTATAAAAGGATAGCTATAGTAACCTGGCATATAACCGTCCCACATTCGCGGTTAACATGTATTCAGAGGTAACCGTTCTGAATAAAAACGCCTTGTAATAATCATTGTAAATTACTTCTAAATATAATTACAGTAAAAATATTTAAAGATGTCCGATCAAGGTTATCTGTATCATAAACTAATTAACAAATTGGCATACATTTTCTTTTGCAAAGGCTATAAGCGTGTACGATAAGGATGGATGTAACATGCTTGTCTTTCATAAACTAAGCAAACGACACTACTGAGCAAAAATCTGAATTCATACTGTGACGTTCGCCTCTGAGAGAAGAGTATACGAGCGCCGCTACTGAAAGCATGTACCAGAGCGATGAGTAATCCCTTCGCCGGAATTTCCCAGATGATGCAATCCCTGGCGACGGACTACCTAGACGAGTTAATTGCACCGTTGACTTAATTCTTTTGTACTCGGTATCACTGTGGCGCCGGAGGGTTCTAGAAGGACGCTGGGCTATATAAATACCGTCTGAATAACAGCGGAGAGATAGTCTGTGATATAGCAGCAACGAGCAATGAAGTCGGTGATATAAATAAACAGTCTACGAGTTGTGAACATAAATAAATGTAGTTATATAAATAAATGTAGTGATATAAATATTGGTTAAATAAATATAGTGTTTAAGCATTTAATAATATTCGTAGCCTTAAATTAGTGTTTATAATTATTTAATCACAGTGTTAGTTACTTTTAATATCTTTTTAATATTTATCTTAATTATTTTATCGTTTAATAAACGCATTATTTTAACTAATAATATCTCTTATGTTTACACTTCACTCATATAAATAAAACGTTATGATACAATTTGTAGATAACCTTGATCGGACATCTTTCAAAAATTTTACTATAAATATACTATAATATTAATGATTATTTAAATATATAACATATACTTCTGTACATATTTAATTTGTGTAAAAGGCATATTAGTATATTTCTTCAATAATCCTATTAAGATATGTGATATGAATAAACTGTGTAGAAGAAAAGAATAGTGTTAGTGCGCATACCCATTAATCATAATTACGAGTATATATTTTGTATATTATTTTATACTTATATTTTTTTTTCAGATAATAAGCAGTTCTTATTTTATTGACAAATTAATATGTTTTTAATCTATCCAAATAAATTTTATAATAGATTGATTGGTGTCATTCAAATGTAATTTAAATATTACAGTATTCCCTTCTCGATACAACTACATTCAGAACATAAAGAATATTTATTCATTTTGGTAAATGGAAGTAAACCGAATATTATCTCTGTATAGATTAATATTTATCATGAGATTTATACTTTTGGGGATAAATGTACTAGTTCTTTTTCAACTAGGCAAATGTAGTTATCAAGATAAAATATTACCAAAAGAGGATAATACGATTTGCGTAACACAACTAAGTAAAATAGCGCATAATTCAACTATATTACTAGTTACAAATATAGAAAATCGTTGGGCATCATGGCATCCTGATCAAACAAAAATAATTTTAACAAATATGGCAAGTGAACTTCATAAATTAAATAAAATTGTCTACAATTATGTTATAATCTCTTTAAATTCTATATCTGAATTGAAAAATTGGTTGCTGTATCTAAGAAAAAATACGTATTGGAATCCTAGAGCTAATTTTATTGTGAATATCGGGCAGGCTGATAATATTACAAAAATTATTGAAATATTTTGGAGTTATTACATTGTAAATATTAATATAATAAAAAGTGACAACATATATACATATTATCCGTACAATAGTACAGACGGAACAATAAATTTTAATCCATTTATTATTTCACATTGTGACAATATTATAGAAGCATATTTTCCAGAAAAAGTTCCTGTGAGATTTACAGGACATAAATTAAGAACAATGGCATTTAAAGTAGTTCCGTATACTATGAATATAAATGGTAATCCTTATAACCCAAATGAAGTTGGGTTAGATATAACATTATTAAAAACAATACTCGACAAACTAAACATAACCAATGTTTTTTTGAACCATTCATACGGCCATTGGGGATTCCAAAATCCAAATGGCACTTATACTAACATCTATAATGATTTGTATTATCGAAAGGTTGATTTGATGATAGGTCAGTGCCCAATTGAAAGAAATGTGGTTTTTGATTTTGATAATACTGTAACATATTATATGGAAGGATTGGGATGGTTCGTACCATCAGCTGCTCAAAAACCTCGGTGGCAAAACATTGCCAAGATATATAAACCATTAGTTTGGCTTTTGATTCTTTGTAGTATTTTGCTAAACAGTGTAATATGGTTTTGTATAGGACGAATTAAAGAACGTTCTAATTCATTTATCTTGTTTTCTGACAATTTATTATCGTCGTTTTATAGTTTCTTACAAGGATCGGTTACAATGCCAAGAAGTACAACAACAAAAATGGTATTTTATTTTTGGATTATATATACATTGTTAATGTGTACGGCATTGCAAAGTAATTTGATGAGTGTGCTAACTTCACCACAATACGAACAACAAATTACTACTTTGCAAGAAGTTGTTGATAAAAAATTATCATTTGGATTCATTCCAACTATAATCAGATTCTTTAACAATGATCCCGCCAATAAACTCAGTATGTATATAGCCAACAATTTTGTGAAATGTCCTATCGACGATACTTGTATAAACCGCACGGCTTATCAAAGAGATTTTGCAATTTTCAAAAGTCGCCGAACAGTATTTTATTTAATGAAGCAGAGATTTATCAATGAAGATGGCAGAAAAATGTTGTATGCATTTAAAGATTATATTTTAATTCTTCCCCGTATGGTCTTCACTAAAGGGCATCCTATGTACCACAAGTTTGACAATATTATAATGTGGCTTGAAGATTTTGGCTTACTGAACAAATGGAATAAAGACGTAGTACAGCAAGAAGATTATGTTGTAGAAAGTAATATTCTTCCATTGTCTCTTAATAATTTATCAATAGCATTTGGGATACTTATTGCTGGCTATATATTAGCTATAATGACATTCACTGCCGAAGTTATTTACAAGAAATTTATTCTTAATTATAGCAAATATAGGCGTGCTAATTACAGAATAAATTATTAATTTATTTATAAATAAATGTATTTTTTCTTCAAACGTCACAAAAGTAGCATCTTTTGTGACTTGATTCACAAGGTAGAAATAAAATAAATAAATATCCATAGAAACTATACAGAATCAACGAATAAGAAGTAACTTAATAAAAGAAACTTGTAATATCGCCCTAAATGTCACTATAACACGCTAGGTAATCTAAGAATAAAGTTACTAAATACCACCAATAGCTGACAAATTTAATTAAATAACCTATGAATTGAAATATAAACAGAGTTTACTTTTGAGGAAATAACATATTAAAGAATAGCAGACTTACAAAATACAATTACAGGGACGGTAATGAACCTAAGAATACTTAGAATTAAAGTGATTTAAGAAAAGTTTATATTGTTTTGCAGTGATTCCTGGACATATCTTTCCGCCACATTGTTAGATTTTCATCCAATTGAACAACTTCAGGGGGCATATAATATAATATTTCCGACATAATTGCACACAAGGATATAAAATTGCACAGTTTTTATTTAAACGTCAAAACGTGAAAATTTTCACTTCAATGATTATAACAAAAAGTGAACAAATAAGTATCCATAGCTACAGGGCAATTGAAATCGCAAACGAAATTTACGTAAAATGTGACGTCAGTAGTAGATATTTTTCTTTAAATATCTTCGTTTGAAGAAAAAATATAATGTGTCATTCGGAGTAAAAGTGTCTTTGTGTGCCTCGCGTGCAATAATCCGACTCGCTTCGCTCGTCGTTTAAACTTCCACGCTCGCCACACAAAGTGTCACTTTTACTCCTAATAACACAATATACTATTATTTACAACTATTGAATTACAAATAAATTATTCAACTAACTCTAAATACATTATACTACTATTATTGCTAGTGGAATATGG
The DNA here is from genome assembly GCA_951394225.1 of Harpalus rufipes. Taxonomy (NCBI): domain Eukaryota; kingdom Metazoa; phylum Arthropoda; class Insecta; order Coleoptera; family Carabidae; genus Harpalus; species Harpalus rufipes. The sequence continues at coordinate 8,947,298 of OX596288.1, read as the reverse complement.
AATATACGTATCCCACGGTAAGACTTTTTTAAAATATGTAAGTTATGTAAAGTTATAATATTTAAATTAGTAAAATTTAATGTAAAATAAACTTATAAGTCAGTAGTTGTATTTCCTGTTGAGCTGTACTACTATGTCAAAAAAGTACCGGGAATTGTTCAATAAAACACAAAATATGCATTATTCATCCAAATTTATTTTATCGCCTTCAAAGTAGACCCCTTCCAAAATAATACACTTATGCCAACGAATAATCCCATCATCAAAACATTTTTTGCACGATCAGGTTTTTTTAAAACTTTATCGATGGGGTTTCCAAGACAGTAAGTTTTGTTTACAAATTACTGATCAGTAAGTGATGTGGTACTGATCAGTAAGTGATGTGACTGACCGGTAAGTGATGTGACTACCTACCGATCTGGAGGCGGTGAAAATTACATAAATAAAAAATCTGATATGGCCAGCACAATACCTTCCGTCAATCCTGTGTATTATGTACAAATTCCATACATAAATTTTCTTGCAAAAGATTCTAAATTTCCATTGTTATTTCATGCAAAAGGTAGTTGACACTGACATCTTCTTCTTTAGCTTTTCCCATTCGTTAGGGGTCGCTATTTTTTATTTCCTTCTTCCATTCATTTCTGTTTTGCGGGTCATCCTCACATCAAAATTTTTCATTAAAATTTCATTTTTTGGTATTTTATAATTCCTTTTTTCGGCAACTGAATTCCACACCCCTGATAATAAATAAACCACATGAAATAAGAAAATCATGAAATTTTGAATGAAAAATTATGACATTTGTCAGTTATGGACGTAATTAATAGCTGTCATTTTGACACGGGTCCACATATTTGCTTGCCAAAGTCAGCAAAGTCACGTCACTGCACGCGCCCCAAGGAGGGAATACGCAAGAATTGTCATTTTTGGAATTCTAGTATACTAGAATTCCAAAAATGACAATTCTTGCGTATTGGAGATATCGTGTACGAAACCGCGGTAACATACACACATACACACACACGCACACACGAACACACACACACACGCACACACACTTACAGACATCATTGTAAAAATAGTAAAATCGTATTGTAAAGACCCTAAAACGTGCTTTTTCAATGAAAACTCACCACCGAATTTTTTGACCAAAGACAATACCTTCCTTGCCTAGAGGTGTACAATTTTAATAAAGCTTTAACGATAACAAAACAACGATCATAGCTTACTTAAAAATGACAACTATTTTTTTTTAAATGTTAAAATAATTTTAAACTTTAATTTGTTATTATTGGGACGATCGTGCAAAAAATATAATAAGCAATGCGGGCATTAAGTGCTTCTTACCGGTATCGGATGTATTGGAGATCGAGACGAAGTCTTTACCTCAACCGGTAAAGTGTGCATGCACTTACTGCCCTTAATACTTAAATAACTATAACGTGACAGATAAACCGTTAGACATTTGTTATTATAACTATTCTTCACATTTAATGTTATTATAAATATTAAAGAATATTTTATTCTCTATACGATTTTATTACATTTTATGCTTCATATTCAATAGATATTCGAAATCTAAATTAACGTCAGTGGCGCTGATTATATAAACAAGATGGACGCCATGTGATTGGTTTGACACATGAAGGTATAAAAAATGACATTCGTTTAAATATCTGTCATTTTCATTGTATTTTGGTAAAGAAATCAAAAACTAATGGAAGAACTATTTAGTTTGCTAAGTAGCTTTAAGAGGTGTTCTACATGTTCACTGATAGCTCTGTCACAACTCTTAACAATCTCAAATTGTTGTCGATGGTAAATTCTCTCAATTTTAAACATTTTACCCAATTTAAGAAATAAGCAAATTGTAGAATTTTTATGACAGTTCTGACCTTCTGACTGCAAAACAAAAGGATTAAGAGCGCAAAATAGGACATTATTAATACACACATGATTTTTGCTACAGTCGCCACAGTGAGGTCCTCAACCATAACAAAAAATAATAAAATGTACACTTTGTACTTACACTACTACTCAATGTGTAAGTATTTTAATATAAAGAAAAAATCTGATGTGGACACCACACGACTTCCTTGTACGATTATTAAACTATACATATTTTTTTAATAAATAAATTACAAAATATTAATTTTAACTTCAAAACTGTAAGATATATAGCGACCATAATCTAACCCGGTTCTTTTTAAAGATAATTTTGATTACAACAAAGAAATGAATATGACTAATTTCACAATAAAAATATAATATTTGTTATTGTACGAATCATAAAATTGCACGTATTTAACCTAATTTAACATGAACATTTGTTTTTATTTTTTTGTCCTAATCCATAGTAAGCTTTATTACAAAAACAAAAAAGTATATAATTTTTAAATTTACATATCTCGCTTATACAAAGGGCTAATTTAATAATACTTGATGTGCTAGACGCAGAAATTAATTCTCTAAAACTTTTATTTGAAGCATTTATTTCTAAAATCAAAATAAAATCATTTTATTCAAGAAAAACTGTTAACAACTTCAAGTAATGTACCACTTCCGGTTAGCCTATTTTAACCAAAATCTATTATGTTATTTCGATTGACATAAAAGTCTTGTATACCAAATTTGAAAAGTTTTGGATTATATTTTAAAACAGTTTTTCATTAAAATCTATTATAGGCTTCATGTAAAGTGCCACTTCTGGAAATTGTGTAATAACCAGAAAGGGAGGTGCACAACTAGATGTTATAGCAGTCCTAAATACAAAATTTTAACTTTCTACGGCTTACCGTTTTTGAGTTATGCGAGATACGTACGTACAGACGTCACTACGAAATTAGTCAAAATAGATTCAGGGATGATCAAAATGGATATTTCCGCTGAAATCTGAAAACCGAAATTTTTCGCGATTACAATACTTCCTTTACTTACGTACTAGGAAGTAAAAAAATAGAAGATGGTGGGTTACCGATTTCTTTAATTTGTGCCTTAGCGTACTTATACCACTTTCGAAAAACGCTATGCAGAAACTCTATTTACTAAAATATTATTATGTTTACACGGTTACTATACCTTCCTTACCTAAAAATAAAATAGCAGGTGATAATGTGCATATCATGTAACATGTTATAAATTAAATAAATATAAAATAAAGTAGATAAGTGATGCTTCGTATCATTCTAGTTATCATCAAATCTAAGATTGCATAAGTCATAAACGCAAATATTGTTTGAAGGCCACATCACTTTATTATTTAAGCCTAATAGAAAATAAATTTATTTAGATCGCTTAGTGCCTTTATGAAGTGTTGACATACATAGTTATAAACATTTGTTTATTAGAAATTGTAAAATGCTGTGGTGGACATTGTTCGTTGTTACTGTTATATTCCTTTATGTTAAACTATTCAAGCCTTACTCATTTTTTAAAGACAAAAATGTACATTATGATGAACCAGTTATATTTTTCGGAAGTATGTTACCCATGTTTTTCAAACGAGTTTCAATGGCCGAAGGAATAGAAGAAATTTACATCAGAAATAAATCTTATAAGTAAATAATTTATGATTTTTTTATCCTTATATATTAAAATATAATTTTTAGATATTTTGGGATCTTCAATTTTCTAAAGCCAATTTTGGTTGTTCAAGATCCGGAAATCATTAAACAAGTTGGAATTAAAGAATTTGATTCGTTTTTGGATCACCAAACTTTTGTTGATGAAGAATTAGATCCATTATTTGGAAAGAACATATTTTCTTTGAAAGGTATTTAGACCAACTCTTTCATAAACGATTTTTTTTACATACGAGAATCCGTGACACTCAGGTAACGGGAACACACGTATCTGTTAATTTAAATTAACATTTGTGCACTGAACCGGAACTGCTACTGCTTTGAATATATTTTAGTTGGAACGGGAATATCGGAATCCACCTAGATACCAAATTTCCTAAAATAAAATTGAATAGTTTTTAGAATAAAGATAGCGTAATCTCGTCCTGGGATACCCTGGTATAATAATAACTATAATGTAATACATGTTCAAAGCTAAAACTAATAATAAGCAAAATAATTGCTAGTTTATTTATAATCAGACACCCTGACAGTATTATAAATGTTGCAATGAGTTTTAATCGACTATTAATGCTGATTTGAAGAGGTGAAATAATGGAGATTCAGTCCTTGGTTAAAATATTATTTATTTAAAACAATACCGACGTTTCGGTCTCAATTAGACCATCCGCAGGATTCTGGAAAACATCAACGGGGTACAAATATCATGTTCTACAAATTTTAAGAAACACTGGTCACTTACATGTTTAAAATGTTTTTAGATTTGTTGAAAAATAATGAAATGTACATAATTAAAAAGAAGGTTGTAGATGTCGTCAAACTATAAAAATAACACCTACATTCTTATCAGAGTTCATTATAAAACTGACGAAGGGTTGCTTCTTGTATTGGAAGGAGCAAAGTGTAACACGTATTTATTTTATTAAATTTTTGTAGTATTTCACCAATATGCCATTGTAAATGATACTTAGATTTTGTATGTCTCTCTGCGAGTTAATCGAGTTTTTATTTTTGTGTATTTCTAACATATCTAGTGTAAGTCTTTTATTTAAATTATTTTCATACCTTAACATTTTTGTGTCTCTAAAATTGAATTTATGTTTTTCGGTCTGTGGATGGTTGACTAATGTACATTAGGTAATATTTGTATTCTTGTTTGAATTTCTTTCATGTTCCGATAATCTGGTCTTTAAATATCTCATGTTTGGACTGTGATAAAGTATACATTGGACAAACCCGAAGATATTTAAAGACCAGATATTTGTACCCCGTTGATGTTTTCCGAACCCTGAGGATGGTCTAATTGAGACCGAAACGTCGGTATTGTTTTAAATAAATAATATTTTAACCAAGGACTGAATCTCCATTATTTCATCTCTTCATAGTATTATTAATATTGATAAATATAAAAAAAATATCATCACGTCATATTACCTATTGCTGGGAGTGCTAATCTGCTTTGAACGCAGATATCGGTAATGATGATAAATTATCTAAGACTACGTTTATCTCGCAGTGAGATAACCAGCTTAAAAATCTAGTGACTTAAAACTAACTCTTAACTCCACCTCGTTTATATCGCATGTTTTAAAGTGACTACAAGATAATTAGCGTTTATCCACTGCTGTTAAACAAGGACAGATAGAAATTTATGCGGATGACTTACTATAATAATAATAACAAAACGCTCACGATCTTGAAGCAAACCTCGAGACAAACAGTTTTTAGAAGTTTTGAGTATAGTAATATATATTTTTAATAATTATTTTCAAGTTTTTAAAAAAATGTTGAGGTTAATCCATAGCCTTAACCGTTTATCTCGCAAAATTTCAAGTAGGTTAGTTAACTCAACCCATTATTTAAGTTACTTCACTTAGCGCTAAACTATATAACGTGTTTATCTCGCACGTTTAACCCGCTTAACTCAAGCGGGTTAGCATATAAGTGGATAAACTAGTGCGAGATAAACGTAATAATATTAGTAGTACAAAATTATGTTCATATTTTTTTCCTTCTGCAGGTCAAAAATGGAGACACATGCGTTCAACTCTTTCCCCTGCCTTCACCAGCAGCAAAATGAAGTCCATGTTCGTTTTAATCGCAGATAGCGCCGACCAATTCACCGACTATTTCTTGAAATCGGCCAAACCCGGTGAGCACGTCACCGTGGAGATGAAAGATGCATTCACGCGCTTCGCCAACGACGTAATCGCCACCTGTGCTTTTGGCCTAAAATGCGACTCTCTCACCGAGCGTGAGAACCAATTCTACATGGCCGGTAAAGAAGCTACTGATTTCAGCGGCGTTAAGGGCCTCCTATTCTTTTTATACAACGTCAGCCCTTTTCTGATGAAGCTCTTCAAACTTCGATTATTCAATACTAAAGTTAGTACCTTCTTCCGAAATCTAGTAATGGGAACTATTAACATGAGAGAAGAAAAAGGTATTGTTAGGCCAGATATGATTAATTTGTTGATGGAAGCTAGAAAGGGGAAACTGCGGTATGAAGAGACAGGGAAAATAGAAGAGGATACTGGGTTTGCTACCGTTGAGGAATCTGATATTGGAAAAGAGAATCAATTAAAGCACGTAGGTAATATGTTTACTTTTGTTAATTAATCAAAGAAAAATAATGCTTCAGCTTATGTTGCATTGGAATATGACTCCCAAAAACTTCACAAAAGTTCCAGACTTACAAATAGAAAAGTATAACCTTTAGATTATTTAATCTGTGCGAAAATATACAAGATGAAACTTGTTAGAAGTGGAAGTAGAATTCAGAATTATATAATTATAAAAATATTCACAATTTATTTAAATATATAACATAGAAAATATCAATGACACTTTTACATCAAAATTATAAAACAAACTTCTGTCAAATATATTCCAACCTAACTGTATTTAAATTAATATTCAGTTGACTTGACAACAGATATTTTTAATAAAATATACTTCACCAAATTAATTCGATTTCCTTATATGAAAAACTTTCTTATTATGCACGCTATAGAAAATTGATGTACTTACGAGTACCTTACATCTCAATGGACGAACTTTTTGACAATTCAGTAATATAAAAATATTTCAGAATTTTTTTTTATCTTCTTACGAACAATAATATTTTTCTTCAAACGTCATAAAAGTAGCATCTTTTGTCACTTGATTCACAAGGTAGAAGTTTAATTTCTACACCGCCGGCGCCGGAGTAGAAGTAGCTAATTTCTACGCCGCCGTCGTAGAAATAAAATAAATAAATATCCATAGAAACTATACAGATCAACGAATAAGAAGTAACTTTAATAAAAGAAACCTGTAATATCGCCCTAAATGCCACTATAACACGCTAGGTAAGCTAAGAATAAAGTTACTAAATACCATCAATAGCTGTCAAATTTAAATAAATAACCTATGAATTGAAATATAAGCAGAGTTTACATTTGAGGAAATAACATTATTAAAGAATAGCAGACTTACAGATTACAATTACAGGGACGGTAATGAGCATAATAATACTTAGAATTAAAGTGATAAGAAAAGTTTATATTGTTTTGCAGTGATTCCTGGACATTTCTTTCAGCCACACTGTAACCAAGTAAGAAAAAACTAGTTTCAATAGCAGGATTGAACAAAACAAGTTGTAGCTCAAAAACAAAAGACGATAGAAAATTTCTGAGGTGACTATGAAACTTGCCTCGCAAAAGGAATTCTGCAATACACCGGTTTTGCTCTTTTGTTAATATAAAGCGAACTCAATTTTATAATTCATTTTCTGTATTTATTTTTTTAAGAACTATTGAAAACTATTAATTTTTGTATTCTATATCTCAGTAACGAAACTGGAGAAATATAATGGCCTGCCTGTATTTTGGTTTATTGGCATTGTTACTGCTTCAAGCTGACATTGATTTAAAAAAGTGCTTACAATAAAATAATTTTATTTTTATGTAGAATTAACAGAAGATGATCTAACAGCCCAAGCTTTAATATTCTTCTTTGCTGGTTTCGATACATCGTCAACATTGTTGTGCCATATGGCGAATGAGTTGGCTGTGAATCCCGACATCCAACAACGGCTGCAGAACGAAGTAGATGCCGCCATGGAGGACTGCAATGGGAAGATTACCTATGAAGCCATCGCTAAAATGAAATACATGGACATGGTAGTGTGCGGTAAGTAATATGAAGGATGGTGACTGAAATGCTCAAATATAGGAATATAACATGTAAAATCATACCTATCGTAAATTCTTTCTTTTTTAATTATTTACGGTAAATATGTTCGTACGCCACTGAATAGGCAATAAAAATATCTAACTTTTTTATTTGAAATATTTTTCTCGATTACTGATAGCTTAGATGTTAGATGTAATTTCAAAATACATACCTCTCGCCATTTTCATTTGTTACATAACATTTCTTGTACACACAAATAATTCAAATAATTGAATCTTCAAGTATTCTTTCGTTCTATGAGGAATTTTGTCCTAATCTTCTAATATGTTCAAAAAAATTAAAATTCATTGACGGTATTCGTATTAGCGGTATTTCATAAGGATATATGTAATATTAATATACCTACCCAACTTATAGGACGCAAGCAGCCATGTGACTTTGTTGGCCTTGGCAAACAGATATGGGGCCCGTGTCAGAATGACAGCTAGTAATAATTTGTATAGTTGTTAAGAGTCATAATTCTTCATTCAAAACATTATTTTTCTCGACAAGTATATTCCACACTACTAATGATAAACAAACAAGTTCGGACAGAGAGATTTATTACAACAGATTATCGTATATTATTATTATATATATTATATCTTTAAATCTATAGAAGATATAATAATAAAAAAATGTATCAGATTGAGAATACAATGATCTTAATTATTTATAGTAATATAAATTTTCAAAAAATAATATTTAGAATATTTTTTTAAGAAACTACTACTTTCGGTTGTCGAATTGTTACCAAAACCAACTCTTCCCATTAATGATACATTGAGGAATCCGTAGTAAAACAGGTCTTTAGTTGCATAGAATTTGAGAAATTGTTTATTCTACATCCACACGCACGTACGCACACACACACACACACGCACACACACATACATACACATCATCGTGAAAATGTTAAAATTGGATTCTAGTGACTTTAAAACGTGGTCATTTATCAAAATCTCGATATGCGGTTTTTAGCACGATCCCTTACCAGGGGTACTAGGGGTAAGAGGTTAAAATTGACCAAATTCAGTTTTTCGCCATTATCTAGTAACCTATGTGAATTTTTGGCAAAACAAAAGCACATCTATATTGTATATTTGGGTAGCATGATGTCGAGGGATGGTCGAATTAATTGAGAAATAGAAAGGAGAGTGAGTGCGGGATGTAAGGTAATAGGTGCTCTGGGTACGTTTGCACGAAACGTTAACGTATCAAGGGATGCTCGGTTAAGTGTATATAATGGAGTGCTAGTGCCTGTTTTGATGTATGGAAGCGAATGCTGGGCATGGACAGGAAAGCATAACAAGAGAGTGACTGCCGTGGAAATGAGGTATTTACGTGGTGTATGTGGGTATGTAAGACGGGATCGCGTGAGGAATCATTTGGTGTATGAAGAATGTATGGTTAGGAACAATGTGATTAAGAGAGTTTGTGTGTCAGTTGAGATGGTTTGGGCATGTGGAGAGAATGGCGAGTGAACGGCTTGTTAAGCGTATATATCTTGGTGAAGTTGAGGGTTTTCGATTGCGTAGCCGACCAGTGTCTAAGTGGATGGATGTGGTTGGTAGAGTGCTTAAAGAGAGAAAGTTTCCAAGTATGAAGAGAAGAAGAGCATATATGAATGCGATTATGAGTGTGGCCGAGGCGAAAGAAGTGTGCTTAGATAGGAATGTGGCGAAGAATTATTGTGATCCGTATGCGGTATTTCGTTACCGAAAATCGGTCACTTTAATATGTTTAAGAGTAAGGATTTGTTGTATGATGTTGATGTTGTTCTTAATGTTTTCGGGTTTGTGTGAACCCACTAAGTGGAACACGCGTGATTTTATGTATGTATGTATATTATAACACATTAAAATATTATTTTGTTTTCCAGAGACTTTAAGGAAATGGCCACCTTCTCAACTTACGGATCGTATATGCACGAAACCCTTCACTATGAAAACAGAGGACGGAAGTCAAGAGCCAGTGACGCTTAATAAAGGAGAAATTATCTGGATTCTGATTTATCCGATGCACAGAGACCCAGACTATTTTCCTGACCCAGAGCGCTTTGATCCTGAGAGATTTAGCGATGAGAATAAAAATAACATCAACCCTTTTGCGTATATTCCTTTCGGTTTAGGACCCCGAAATTGTATAGGTAATTAATATTATTATCAAACAAAACAACAGCTAGGGCACTAAATATAGAAATCATATTATTCGAACCAAGGTTGGATTTTTATTCTGCACACCCAACAATGGGTAATATGCCGTGATGAAATATTTATTTTATTTATTTGTCAGTAATGTATAATTTACGTCTATTTTTGTTTGAAACATAATTAGTTTTTTTTTACTCAATAATTTGCACTGAAATACTTTGAATCTAGTAAAAAATGACATTTTGAACGGGGTGGGTATAGATTAAAGGAAAATATATAGTAGAAGATTGGTTATCTCCTCTATAAACCGTGATAACAAGTTTTAGTGCCGGCTATGAAAAGGCCAGAGACCTAAATTTGATAGCCGAGAAAGTGGCGGGAAATATTAATTCATTTTGAATTATTCGAAACTTTAAATTTTATTTTTTGATAATGTAATTAATAAAAAATCTTTCGAAAATAGATAATTTATTAAAGTTATTATCAAGAAATGTGAAATATAATATGTGGAACTATAAAAAAATAATTACAGTACTTAATATGTTAATGACTTTATTTAAAAATATATACATTACATTATTTAAATCAAATAATAAATAAATAACTACAAATCTCAAACTACACGGCGACAACTATTAAATTTTAAGCACATACTTCTCAAACAATCAAAAATTTGAATTATTATTATTACAAGAGGTAATTTTATTTCAAAAAAGGGATGTTACTTTAAATGTCTGCCAGAAATGCACTGCTTCATTGACCTCGTTATCGATGTTCGTCCACTTTTTAACAAATTTACCCTCTTCTATACTCATTTTTTCTTAAAACTGACACCATACTATTTCAACATTCTTTGATGACTCTTATGAAGCTTCACGTCCTTTCGCCTAATAATGTAATATTTTGCTGCTCTTCTACGGTGTAAATCATGATGTAAATTCTCCTGGTCCACTTACATAAACTATTTCTTCTATTGGGCACTGTCAACTTCTGCAAGAATGTGTCTGCAGTATGCAGGAGTTACAAATATTTCATGTGATTTTTTTCTGAAATATTAATTTATTGTTGTATTTTATATCACCTCCGTATAATAATGCTAGTATGAAAACTAATATACTTACCGAAAATATATTGAATGATAAAAGTACTATATTGCAATACAGATACAAATTCACAAATAACAGTTATAATGACAAAGAATTTTGTACGATGCAATATGTAATTGTGGGAAATTTATAGTATTTTGACATTACAGTTTGAGAATCCCTGTAAAATCTGTACTACTAAAGCCATCTATGAAAGGGCCAGGAAGTATTTCCAAATGCTACTAGATTGAATTGTTATTACGTTTCTGAATGCAGATTCACCCCCCTGGGGGCGGGTACTGTTATTTACTGCAACACTAGAATCAAGAATACAAGTGAAACAAGAAATTTGTAAAAATTGTGAATTTTATTTAGTCGTTACTCTAGCTCTAGCAACACATACTGTTCGGACTGATTTTACAAGACGTCCGAAAAGTTGTACTTTTCAGTATTAGTCCATTATAGTACATATAATATTTATTCTCATTATAAATAATAGGTAAAATAATATACGCAACAAGAGGAAAAATGTTGTCTCACGAAAGGATAAATTTCTTTGATTTTTCAATCATACTTGAGCTGCGCACGTGTTTTCTACTACAAAGTTATACCAATTTTTTTAAAAAAAAAATACATTTGCAATGACATAATTTTCATCAATTATAAATATGCCATTTGAAAATTTCGTAAAGTTGAAGGTTATTCGTGGTAACTCGCAGTAGACATCTTCAGATTTTGGTAGATAAAATTTTATTACAGTAGAACCGCCCCTAACGTGATTTTAACCCCCTGTAAAAAAATCAGTTGTGGCCAGCACAATTCCTTCCGTTATTTCTAAATTCGACACCGAAAGTATTTTCAGTAAAATTATTTCACAGACATATTATGTAAATTGTACTTGACACTTATATCTATCAGTTAGGAATATTGAATTATTGAAACTGATAATATTGGGCCTTTGAATAACTACTATGTAATTTATGTTTTCAGGTTCTCGGTTCGCACTACTGGAAGCAAAAACTGTGTTTGTTTACCTTTTATCAAAATTTGATATAGTGGTAGACAAGAAGACACAAATTCCATTACGATTGAGCCGATCTAATTTTGCCATGGTTGCTGAGAATGGTTTTTGGGTAGGATTAAAACCAAGGAATAAATAAAGTTGCTTCACTCAGTTAACTTTGTAAAACTGAGTTTATATTGTTATATTTATCATTACATTTTTAAATATGTATATTATAGTTACATGAATATATGAATATTTTACATTAAGAGACACAATAAATAATTAAGACATTAATAATAATTCCGTGTTTGAAATACTTAAATAGACTTATTAATTAAGTTTTATCGGTACAAAAAATATTTTGTATAACGAGTCCAGAAATTTATTTTGGTCTCAAATTTTCGATCCCGATCGAATTATTTCGAATTATAAATGGCACAAAAGTAACCCTTGTTCTGCATTCTCCACACCAGCAATGTATCTGTGAGGTGACGCCTGGTAACTCACGCACGCTGCGACACAAGTCATCATCCAGTAATGGGTAATATGCCTTGATGATATATTTATTTAATTTAATATGTGAAATAAAATACACTATCTTCTTTATAAAAATCACAGACAGTTTTTGGAGATATATTTGACTTTGTCCTCTGCATTGTTTAAAATCATTTGAGAGTCAGAACTGAACGTTATTGTCAGACCGGTGAGAACGAAACCAATTATTTTTACCTCTCGCCAAGAGAGATATTGGATTCATGCTAAAAATCGCATATTCATATTTTAATGATTAAGCATGTTTTAAAGTCCCTACAATTTATACATAATACACAGGATTCACAGAAGGTATTGTGCTGGCCACAATAGATTTTTTCTAAATTTATTTACGTTTTATGGTGAATCCGGATTTTGATATAAATGTCTAAAATTAAATTGAGTAATTGAATGCCATCAATATTTAATAGCCGCGTGCCTGAGTGGCTGGTCGCGAATCTGGGGAACCGGGTTCGATCACGACCCACGCCAAATATGTCGAATTTGAATGGCACAAAATTGGCCACTGTGGTGCGCTCTCCACGCCAGCAATGAGAGCCCGTGCGGTGACGTAGAGACATCTCTCGACAAACTTTAGAGTAGACTTTATATATCTATCTCTAGTTGTCTCTTTCTGTCCAGTCGAGAATATAATAAACAATAGTGAAGTATAGGGCATGTTTTGTCTAGTATATTTGTGGTCGTAGGCCAGTCCCTATGAATAATGTAATGCATATGTATGTTTTTCTACAGTCTACATAGAAAGTAGCCATTTGCGCTCTCTTTTGTCAACGCAAAATGTCACATTGCCACTCTAGCGCGACAAAGTAGTAAAAACGCTCGCTGTCCAAATTTCTAGCTATACAATGTTGAGAAATGTCACTTGTCTACATTCTTAATGGAAACGTTTAGTTAGGAACTAATGGCACTGTAGTGACACATTTACCACCTTTACAAATCAATCTGATATATAACTGCTCTGTCGGTATATTACATAACAAAAAAAAAAAAAAAAATGCCGGGCTGTTGTGAAAATAAAATGGGGCATTCATTTACAAAAACGAAAGTATAAAATGTTTAGATTAGATTGAAGCAATAGGTCAAGAAGAATGGGAAATAACGATAAATTAAAATTAAATATAAAAGATGTTTTTTCTTCACATTAATCCTTATTAATTGAGTAGTAGTGCAACTACAAAGTGTACATGTTATTATGTTTTGTTATGGTGGCGACTGTAGAAAAAATCTTGTGTGTGTTTCGAGCGCAAATGGACATTACGCTTTTAATACACAAATAGCTATTGTAGATAACAACACAATAGTAGATAAAATACTTCATAATTTTTTTTTATTTATTAATACATAGAAAATATAAATAATATGATGAACAAATACAAAAAAATATGAATAAATTGTTATAAGAAAATAAAGCTACGTCAATTAAAATTAATATTAATTACTGGTCCTTTTCTTAAGTCCAACCCAAAAACCATTTATTGGGTTTAGATTAAATATGCCTTTTTTAAATTTCAGAGGTACTTCACTTTTATTTGTGATAACAAGAGAAAACTTCGACAGCAAATGTACAAACGCTACTTTGGCTTCCATTAGAGCAAATCTTGAACCTGAAATAAAGAAAAATATATATTAATATCGTAAGCTACAACATGTCACATAAGTTTTTGGAATGTTTTTGAATGGATGATACTGTGGTTTAAGGAAAGTATAATGAAATTGCTTATTAAAACAATTACCATATCTTAAGGTAGTTATATCGTGAAACCATTTTACCCAGAATTAATTGTAATTTTAAGTACATCTACCTGCTCTCTAAGTTTTAAAACAATTGACCACGCGGTACCTGAGATATTTGACAAAATAAACACATTTTAAATTATAACTTTTATATCCATACCGATATTTAATCGAAGAACTAGCATGTTATAGAAAACTAATTAACGGATTTTATGAAAAAATTTAAAAATTATTTACCATCCAGATTTAATTTTATCTAGAAAATTATAATCTGAAGATACGATAAATAGGTAGAATTATACTTGACAACCATGTACAAGCGTTTCAGTTGGAGTATCAGTTAAGTTAACAACGCCCGCTTGGTATTAGCGAATAAGAGGTGATCTTTGGTTAAAGGAATTTCAGACGTACATTTGAAGGAAATATTTTTTAAATCGGTATTTTACGTGAAAAGCATGAAAACTTTAAACAGTATAATACTACTTTTGTAATTTTAAGAATGAAATATATTAATTTGTAAAATTAGTATTATATCTCAAAATATCTTATTACTTTTATACCCGAATGTACCAATAAATGTCTAGGTGCGACGTTGCCACAGTTATTCTTCAACATTCATACTGTAGTGTGAGTACATTGAAATACGACACTTGTGCATGTGTTAGTGCGAGTGATACAGTTCAAAAAAAACTTTTCTACGGAAAAATTAAAAAAATTAATCTGTTACAGTGTTTGATACTAGCTTTTAACTATTTTGATGCAATCTGTGTATATAATATAATGTTAAAAAATATAAGTTATTGCAAATATAAACTGCATTAGGTTAATTGTTATTTTGAATATAGAGCAAGATTTTTTTAAAAATTAATATATAATGATTTACAAACGTGTTCCGTGTTCTAGAAGTTTACCCTCTGTACTATGAAATAATTCGAAATTGTTTCAAACCAGCCCAGCGGATCGATTTGAAAACATACGAAACTGTTTTCACCAATTTCGTCTCTGACGTCACCGTTGCGTCGCCAAAATATAATGGTTTCAAACACTACGAAATAGTTTCAAACTAATGCATCGCCAAAAAACGCCTATAGTGAAAATGATAGACAGAAGACTCACGTCATCAACCTGAAAAAAACTTTATAAAACGAAATATAACTTGTAGAAATTATTGGGTGTTATTTATTTTTAAAAGAAGAAAAAAAGAACTAGTAATAAATAATGTATATATTAATGATATTTACAATTATTTCTAGATCAATCGTTATTCCTTTTCCGGAATATAAATTTATTTGAAATAATTGTAGTTTATTTTCGCACCGTACGTTGGCTCTACTGAGAATGACTATCTTGTGTCAAATAATTTTATATTCCGTAAAAATAATAAGGATTGACTTAGAAATAATTATAAATTCATTAATATATACGTTTATTTATTACTAGTATATTTTATCTTATTTTAAAAAAAAAATAATAACAACTAATAATTTCTACAAGTTATATTTCATTTTATAAGGTTCTTTTCAGGTTGATGCCTAATCATTTTCACTATAGCTCGCACGATATTTCTCACTTTCGATACTCGTTACGAAATATACTATAGCAACATATTATACTACATATTTGAAAGTAGCACAAAATTCACTGGTAAATATCTTTTACGCACCAATACAATTCCTGGGTCCAATTCCAAAGGGCATGTAAGCCGTAGGGTTAATGTTGCCCTTATTTTCGTCGCTGAAACGCTCCGGGTCAAATCTTTCAGGATCTGGGTAGTATTTTGGGTCGCGATGAATTGGATAGCAAGCGAACCATACCACGTCACCTTTTTTCAGTTTCACGGGGCGCTCTCCTGGTTGTTCGGGTTGAATGGTGTACGTATCGTTACATACGCGGTCTAGGGCTACGAGAGGTGGCCATTTTCGCAAGGTTTCTGTAAGGAAATTGTAAGAAATTGCATACAACGAAGTTAATTGATATCAATTGCTTTGTATTTTACTTACCGCTAAGTACCATATCGAGGTATTTGAGCTTCATAACAAGTTCGTACGATACTTTTCCCTTGTTGGATTGGAGAGCTTCGTCTATTTCTTCCTGCAGGCGCTCTTGTATATCCGGGTGCTGTGCTAATTCGTACCCCATATTACACATTGCAGATGATATCGTATCAAATCCAGCAAGGAAGAAAATCAGGGCTTGGGCAGTTATGTCGTCATCGCTTAATTCTAAACACAAAATATTTGTTTAGGAATGTAGTTTAAACTATACATATTATTGTACTCTAAAACTAGTAATTCGTACGTAAGGATAATAAAATAATTGCATAGCTGAATTCAGAAAAAAGTGCTCTATCGAATTGGCCCAAAAATGTATACCTTCCCATTTAAAAAAATATAACTTTGAATTGTAACTTGAGAACCACAGGTTTAAAAGAATATTTTCTTCTCTAATCGGATGTCCCCCTTGATCTTCTATAACATTTTCTTACAGTACCTATTTTATTGTGACTTTAATAATACGGTCTCGTGGCCGCGTGCCTAAGTGTCTGATCGCGAATCTGGGGAACCAGGTTCGATCCCGACCGACGCCAAATATTTCGAATTTTAAATGGCACAAAATTGACCGCTGTGGTGCACTCTCCACGACAGCAATGAGTGCCCGTGAGGTAACGCCTGGTAAACGCCCGCACGGTACAAATATATCATCATTACCGATATCTGTGCGTACAAAGCAGATTGGCACACCCCAGCAATGGGTAATATGCCGTGATGATATATTTATTTATTTTATTTAATAATACAGAAATTATTTGGTGAGCTACCAATGTAACAGCTGTTTAGCTGTTACATTCTGTATACCAGGGTTCGGCAACCTACGGCCCGACAGTCGTAATGATCCAGTTCGCTGTCTTCAAGCACGAACTGTGTGTTTTGTTAGATTTCAAATAATTATTTGTACTAACTAGTTACAAGTTACCAATGGATATTGGTATATAGTTGCAACAATTAAAATTTAATAATTAAATTAATTTCTCGACTGTGATTTGAATTAGGTGTTAACAATTACTCGAAAGTTCAGTCAAACAGCATTTATTCTTACTATACCCACGTTTCGGTGCACCCTTGCACCTTCTTAAAAAGTAGTAAGATCTTACAAATTGTTACAATTCAAGTACACAAAATACATTCATACAAAACATTCAGTTAATTTATTAAACAGCGTACAAAAATTTATCCATTTGCTCTATTATTCGGTTGTCGTTTTTCAGACATACAAAATTAATTTTGCTTAATGATTCAGATGAAGAATTTTATGCCCTACAACTTTTATTTGAAGCTTTTTTACCTAAAATAATTAGGGAAGCAGGAAATTACGAAAATCTGTTTGTACATGTTAAAGTTCTATGTACCAGGGTCACGGTCACCACCCTGTAATGTTTGTTATGTATGTTATTATTCGTTATTGGGAATGGGAACCTAAATGAATTATATACTCACTCTTTTGTAATATGCATAGCTTAAAGTACAAATAAATCTTATTATTATTACCTATTGCCTTAATTTATTAATTATATTATAGTTTAAATTAAAAAAGAATGGGACCCGCCATTCGCTAATATATATTGGCCCGCAATAAGAGAAAGGTTGTTGACCCCTCCTGTATACCGTTAAAGTAATACCTTCCTCAAGTTCTGAATCAGCCTTTATTTTATGTAAAAACAGTAAATCTCCGAAAATGATAAATGCTTTTGCCATAGAACCACAGAATAATTTTCAGTTTGTTAGATAATGTTTTATATTCAAAAGTAATGAATTTCTTACCTTGCATAGCTTGCTTCACATCAGTTCCTACATCAAATTCATTAACAGTAGCAAACCCTGCATCTTCATCTTTCCCTTTGTGCACTTCATTCTTCAGTTTTCCTTTCCTGGCTTCCATAAGCAGATGTATCATATCTGGTCGGACAATTCCTTCTTTTTCTCTTGCTTCAATATTTGAAATGATAATATTTTTGAAGAAATCACCTGTCTCTTTACTAAACACAGTTATCCTGAGAAAATCACATAGAGGCTTGCAAATTGTAAATGCAAAAACTTTAAGAGAACGAAAGCCATTGAAATTTGTAATGTCTTTCCCCGTGAGGTAGAACTCATTGTCTCTATCTTTGATGGAGTTGCATTGGATGCCGAATGCCGTCGTGGCGATGATGTCGTTGGCGAGGCGGGTGAAGGTGTCTTTGAGCTCCAGGTCGTAAGGCGCGTCTCCAGCGAGGTTCTCGTAGTGCTCCACTAGTTGTTTAGCGCAATCTGAGATCAGGACGAACATGGCTTTCATCTTGCTGCTTGTAAACGCAGGGGAAAGAGTTGCTCTCATTTCGCGCCATCTTTGACCTAAAATGTATGACATACTGAACATTTTTACCTCTCGCTAAGAGAGGTATTGGAATCATGCTAAAAATCGCATATCTAGATTATAGTGAATAAGCACGCTTTAGCATCCCTAGAATCCGATAATAACATTTTTACGATGATGTCTGTGTGTGTGTATGTGTGTGTGTGGGGTTGTTGGAGGCTGTTGAGAAATAATAAATTTCTATAATAATTCATAAAATGTGGAAATAAAGATCTAGATGTAAAAACAATTGAGATATAATGGGGTCTCGTGGCCGTGTCTGGTCGCGAATCTGGAGACCCGAGTTCGATCCCGACCGACGCCAAACAATTTTAACAAAAATCTTCTAAATATTATTTTTTGAAAATTTATGTTATTACAAATATTAAAAATCTGATGTGGCCAGCACATAACCTCTCGCCGTATATTTTACCTGGCTGTATGCATAAAGCAAAGATTATTTTTATAAATACAAATAATATATTCATATAAATCTATGACGTATAAACTTCTTTATTATTCAATAATAGCATGTCTCAACATAAAGATATTTACCATAAATTATGTTACAATAAATTACAAAGTAGAGTTTACCATATATAAATATTAGGCTGGTAACAGCAATTTTCAATTCGAACAACTTTGTTTACTTTCTCTTCATATTCTTCTAGTAAAAACATTAATTTTGGGCGGTCTAAAATGTATATATCTGGATTGTGCATCTATTCTTATATATCTTCTTTTACATTTTATTTTTTCATACTTGTTATATCTAAATAACACTAATTCCTTTTAATAAAGTGACGGATAGATTGCACTCCGATTATTCTTATATCGATGTGTAATTTTGTCAATATTTACAACTTACTTGAGAAGAATTTGATAGCTTTTTCGCAATTCAAAGTTACTCTAGTCTACAGTACTGGTGTACATTGTCCCATAATGTTTGAAACAAATTTAAGTCCTTCAACCTAGACTTGTCATCTCCATAATAGTCACAGATCAAGAATTAAGGGATTCTCCAAATACATTTTTCTTTCATTACTCATTATTTCTGACACTGACATTTATCTGTCAGTTACAAATAATTTAAATTTGCAACTATTTTTCATGGCATCCTTTCGGCTGTCAAATTTATTACAACATTATTTTATATATTATATTTCTTTTATCTCTAAATCTATAAAATATGTATAAAAATATTTAAATGTATCAGAAAGAGAATTTATTTTTCTTTAATATTATCAAGAAAAATTTTCAAAAAATAATATTTAGCAGATTTTTTTTCAAGAATCTTCTACTTCCGGTTGTCCAATTGTTACCAAAACCTTTTCAGATCTTCCCATGAATGTCCGATTGGGAAATACGTTGTTAAACAAATTTTAAGTCTTATAGTTTTTGAGTAACCGTCCTTCCAACATCCCACACACACATCCACACACACACACACACACAGACATCATCGTAAAAATGTTAAAATCGGATTGTAGGGACCTTAAAACGTGCTTATTCAATAAAATCTGGATATGCGATTTTTAGCATGAATCCAATACCTCTCTTAGCGAGAGGTAAAAAACAAAATTCTCTATCCGACACATTTAAAATTTTATTATACCTTCTATAGATTTAAAGATATAGATATATAATCTATAAAATATTCTGTTGTAATAAATCTCACAGACTGCTCACGGCCCAAACATCTCCATGGTAACTACTTGAGAAATTAAAATGTCTGTAATTGACAGATAAATGTCACTAATGTCAGTGTCAAAAATTCAAAGATAGTACTGAAGGCTTTTTCTAGGAACGAAATTTAATACTTCTTATTGTATTAATTATATATTTAAAATTATAGGTATATTACATGAACCCTTCAGAAATACCGCCAATCCCGTTAATGAATTGGAAAAACTTCGAACATTTAGAAGAAATGGAGAAAACTTGCTCATAGAATGAATTTAAAATTGCATTTAACAAATATGTTGCTTTTACAACATTATAATGCTATGTTTATTATAATATAATATTTACCTGTTAAAGCAAATAAGTTCTTTCCAAAAAGAGGATCAATATCTGCATCAATCAACACTCTATGATCAACAAAGCGATCAAAATCTTTTATACCAAGCTGCTTGATCAGATTTAAATCTCTTATCATTAGTATTGGTGCGTTGAAAAAATACACTCCTAACACTCTGAAATTAAAAATATGCACATATAGGTATATTATAAATAAGTTAGTATTATTGAGTTTTATGATTTTATTTTCATGAAAAAAAAAAATCTATAAATGAAGTTTGCCAGCGCATACTTTTAAAGTGACACTTTAATGATGGGGAGGAATAAAACAGTCAAGAAGTAAAGTTCGTCATTATTTGTCGGGAGCGAAGATTGAATTCTGAGGCTTGAGGCAAATAATGACACTTTACTCCCGTGTTATATGCAATATTTTATATACAACGGAAAAAATCGTTATTTAGGTTACAAAGGAGACCTTTAACAAAATTAGTAAAAATAAAACACATTACTATAAACGAAAAAAAATTTACAAAAATCATATTTTTTCAAAAATAAATATAATTAATAATATTCGACATATTTATTAATCAATATCAATTAGCAATTGAACACTAAGAAAATAAAATTCTTCTTAGGTGGCTTGTTAATGGCCTTGAATCACTTTATTTCCGTAAGAAGTACTTCTCATTTTTATATCCTTGGATAAATAATCAAGCACATTAAGGTAGTTCACCAGTAAATCGAGTTTATATAGATGTTCATAAAAATTTAACTATGTGATAAGAATGACCTAGTACATGCACAGTTATTTTTTTATAAACTTCTGACGTACAGAAAATGAGCTATTCGCCTCGAAAGTCAGACATTTTAACACGTGAAGCATAGGACCATTGTTACCAAAACCAATGTTTTGATTAATAGTATCATTTTGCTTCTATGTACTTTAATAAACTAATATGTAGTAGTTTAATATGTTTTGAATGTTGTTTTAAACGATAAAAGCGATCTGACGTACAGTTTCAGTGTAATCGTAGTGTAAAATAATGTACTCGACGACAGAAAAACTCAAGGGAGAGAGGCAGCGGCAACACTGTATGTTTACGTTACGGAGAAAGGGTAAAACCAGGGACCCAGCAAATATTTCGCTTATTTATTAAGTTAGTAATTTCTTTGATATAACATGATTTATACAGCAACATGTAAGCTACTTGATGACGGATGTACATTCATGATACCACTTCCGGTTTATTAGTAATTAATATCAACTTTGAAATTTCAAATGGAACATACTATATTTTCTTACATATTTGAAAAGTACATCGAATTTGCTTTACAATCATGTAAAATAATTCATTATGTTACATTATTAAAAAGTAAAATGGCGGGGACATTTTTATACACCTAGTCGAAAAGAGAATAGTGAGTCATGGCTATGGCTTGAAATAAAACAATGAACTAAAACAATTGTAACCATTATTATTTTGTCATAATAATACAGAAAATAAGAATAAGGCACACTTAATAACAACAAAATAATTTTACAACAAATATTCAAAATGACTCTCAGCCTCTTCAATACATTTTTCACAACGTTCCTTATTCTTATTTTCTGTATTATTATGACAAAAAAAAATATTTCGTTTAATTATAATATGTAGTTACAATTGTTTTAGTTCATTGTTTTATTTCAAGCCACATTCATGGCTCACTATTCTCTTTTCGTCTATGTGTATAAAAAAGTGTATATTTAAAAATTTCTCATATGACAACATCCCCCCCCCCCCCTCCCCCAATCATAATTTTCTAAATCCGCCACTGCAGTTTAACATATTTTCCTATTGGTTTTTACTATTTTTACACTGGTTATTTTTACACGATATGGAAATAACACGGTTTATTGTATGATATGTTATCATATTATCTTTGTATTTATAAGATAAATAAAATAATTAATAATTTAATATTTTACGATTTGTTTATTCTTATTAATTGTACATTTTTTTATGTCAATCTCCTAATTTTCCATACGTACTATGTACTTTTTGTTTTTACATGATTTTTTTTTACACGTATTCTCCGCGAACGAATGTACCGTGTAAAAACAGGTTTGAGAGTATTTGTCTTTCAATTTTCAAACCATAGAAATGCCTCTCGATCATGAACAAACTAATTTATACGTTAAATTTCATTTTCTTGGCAAACTTATTTAACAATTATTATTTTAAAAAATAGATAAATAGAAGTGGAAAACATCACTAGTATAGACTATTAACTCTTTTATATTTAACATTTGGAACCAACACTTTCACTTTTACTTTGTCAATTAATATCACCGTTTTTATTAAACTTACAAACCGGTCTTCCTAATATTATTTAAGAACCTAATAGCAAAATAATTTAAATTGTTATCAATTTTGATTTAGATTTTAATTATGTAAATGCTCGCCTTATACGGAAATATACAGTAAATGTACCGAAAAACGTAATAGGAGTTTAACATGGAATTTTAAGTGCGGAAATGGACTCTTCTGTATTTTTTAGAGCAGAACTACTAGAATAAAATACATATTATATTATGCAACGAGCTTATATTAATAGTCATTATACATGAGTTGCATACACTATTTTTTCTACGACTATTCATTCATTAAAATACATACATACAAACACACACACACACATACATCCACACACACACACACACACGGAAAGACATCATCGTAAAAATGTTGAAATCAGATGTAGGGACCTTAAACCGTGGTCATTTACCAAATTCCGATATGTGATTTTTAGCATGATCACTATACCACCCTTACCAAGAGTAGCGGGAGGTAAAAAACTATGTTTTCCTTTATTTATAAATTATTAATTACTATATGGGGTCTTTATCTGGTCGCGAATCTGGGGACCCGGGGTCGATCCCGACCAACGCCAAAAATTACTTCGAATTTTAATGGCACAAAATTAACCTCTGTGGTGCACTCTCCACGCCAACAATGAGTGCCCGTGAGGTCACACCTGGAAAGCGCCCGCAAGATATAAATATTTCATCATTACCGATATCTGTGTACAAAGCAGATTAAGCACACCCTGCAATGAATAATGTTGATATATTTATTTATTAATTATAATTAATTTTTTATTTTTTAAAATTTTTTTTTTTATTTCTGAAACATGTGCTGCAGATGTGGAATTCAAACGTTTTATTCTTGTATTTTTGCTCTAAAATTTAGAGGAGAATCAATTACCGAACTTATTTAAAATCCCATTTAAGTATATCCTATGTTCCGATTTTTGGTGCTTCCTCTCTCTGTATATTATATACTCGTATTACATACCTGCCATCATGATGATTATATAATTTTTGTACGCATTCGTGCAATGTATCTCGTCTTGCAAAAAACCACATCATATTACCAACTATAGGTAAAGGTGTTACGAACGGCACTTTTAACTTTTTCCAGTGTTGATGTGGTTTAATTATTAAATAATATGTGATAAACACAGCCAAAACAGACAACACTATCGGCCACATTTTGTATTATGTCATAAAAAAAAAACTGTTTACAAACTTTTCTATACTACGTCCTACGTCTGCTGATTAGGTCAGCATCCGTCCTACTAATGTTTGTAAACACGTGCGTTAGTTGTTAAATAGACAATCCATGGCCTTGGTTTCTTATAATTCGAAAGTCATGGTCTTATCTAGATTTTCTGATGTAGATACAAAAACACCAAATTTTGGAAGTTGTTTATCAATTTGCTTACTATTAATATAGACTATATTTACACTTATTTTTATGAATTGCAGATATGATGAGATTTTTATTATTCTAGCATGTTCTTTCACAGAATTGATATTGATTATTTGTACCTAAATGAAAGATAAGTAAAATAGTGATTAAGTATGTAGTGCAAAAAATACGTTTGCAGATAACAGAGATATATTGTATACAGAATGTTTCTACAGGGTTGGACCGTGACCCTGGGATAACAATGTTTGGGGGAGGGGGTTCATAGCAACATTATGTTTTACTGTTTTAGTTCTAGGGGTTTATTTAATCAACGAGAGTAGGGAAATTAGCTTATAGGTTACCTTGATATTTTAAAATTATATTTTTTTCGTACACCTAACGTTTACATCTAGAAGAAGAGGTAATTAAATTTTGGTTATAATTGGTCAACCGGAAGTACCCTCATTTGAAGATTTTAACAGTTAAATATCATTTATTGACATTTAACGTTATTATAACTTAAAGAATATATTATTGCTATGCTAACAATGGAACTGCTAATATATTCAGATAATTCTAATTGACAGATGTCAGTATCAATGAAAAGTAAATGAATGTGGCAGAGATGAGGATGTTGAGTTAGATGTTAGGGAAGACACGGAAAGTTACGGTAAGGAATGAAAGAATAAGGGAAATAACTCTAGTATTAAAGTTTCTAGAAAAATACAAGAGACGATTACATTGGTTTGAACATGTCATGCGGAGAGATCAAGAATATATTGGAAGAAGAATGAATAGCTTAGTAATAGAAGGTTGAAGAAACAGAGGAAGACCAAAGATAAGATGAAAGGACTGTATCGCAGAAGACTTGAGAGAAAAGGAACTGAATGGGAACGACAAGCAAAATAATGAGTGGAAGAAGAAAATAAAAAATAGAAACCCCTAACGAATGGGAAAGGCTAAAGAAGAAGAAGAAGATGTCAAGTACAATTTGCATAGTTTGTTTATGAAATAATTTTACTGGAAATTTAAAATCTTTTGCAAGAAAATTTATGTATGGAAGTTATACATAATACACAGGATTGACGGTAGGTATTGTGCTGGCTACATCACATTTTTTATATAAAATCTTATTTTTTCTACCTTAAAAATAAAATTTCGGAAGTTGTTCAATATTATTACTTCCGGTTTTCGAGTAATTGATAGCAACTTTTAATTTCCGAATGGAACGCCCTATTTATTTTTTCAAATTTAAAAAATCTGATGTGGCCAACACAAAACCTCCCGCCATTTAATTTTTATTAATTTAAATACATATACCTGTGGGGTCTCATGGCCGCGTGCCTGAGTGTCTGGTGGAGAATCTGGGGAACCGGATTCAATTCCTATCAAATATTTCAAATTTTAAATGGCACATAACTGACTCCTGCGATGCACTCTCCACGCCAAAAATGAGCTTATTTCCAGGTTTGGAATGGGGGTTCGGAATTTGAACCTATTGTATAGACGGTGTGGTATAATATGTTTTAGTTTTTGGTGTATATATGATGTTGATAGGTAATGAGCCACTTGAGATGACCCCCACCACTATCCCTCGGCCACCTCTTTACCCACCACCATTTTCTCGCTCGTTAGCATGGTCCATCAGCTTCTTTTCGCAACCCAGATTTTTCAGCAGCCTAGGCCTAGGGAAACTGGCCTATGTATGAATAATGCAGATGTGGAAGATTTAGGCCGTTTTCACACACACCGGTAAAACCGGAGCCGGTGTCGGTGCCGGATGCAATGTATTTAAATTAGCATTTTCACACGTAGTCCGATCCGGCAAATTTGCCGGTCCGGCAGACGGGTGCGGGAAATGCAGCCGGCGTTGAACTCGACAAATCGGATGCCTTGCCGATCTTCGAGTTGATGACAGCAATGTTTCCTATGCACATTTGTTCACACAGGTCTACACTTGTCTTGCTGGAGAAATATTTTATTATTTTTAATCATTTCCTTTGGAAGAATACATGGTCTCATTATAGTATCCTGGTGCTTAATATGAATTTGTAGTCGTACCACCAAGAAATCAAAGGTATGGGTACTCATACGGAAATAATTGAAAAAAATTAAGTCATCTTGTCTTAGTTTATCAAAAAGTGTGTAAAAACTGGCTTCTGCATATCTTACAGTTAATAGGGGATGTACCCAGTGTTGTCTTATTTTATTGCCCTTTTTATACTTCCTTCTCAGATATAACAGCGCAAGGAGAGAACGTCTGCTCAGAGTAGCACGCATTTTTCTACCAACACAGTCAAAAATCTTCTAATTCGGATCCGTAAATACCGGTGTGTGTGTGAAAAGCGCAATTGACCGGCACCGGAAACGGAACCGATACCGGTTTCGGTTTTGCCGGTGTGTGTGAAAACGCCCTTACCCTTAACACAGAACCCGGAAGTGTTAAGGCACCTGCAGCACCTGAGAGCTTGGGATATGTGAATTGGTAATGTGTTTGATATTTAAATATAGTTTATAATAATAACCTTTATTACTTTATAATATTAAAAACTTGTGTGTAGCAGCAAAGAGGAAGAGTATGTGGTTTGAAAAGTTTGTTGATAAACAAAAACCTCAGGAGTGTGGTAAGGGTGCAACGAGTTAGAAACCACAGAAATGTGATACGAGTATATGCATATTTTATTTTAAAATACATTTGATTTATTAATCCAAGAATTGTATTTTTTATCGAAACCTAACCATTTTACATATATTTGACAATCTTTTTTGCATAAGACTTTTTCTACAAGATATGTGTATTAGGGTATTTAGTTTTTTGTAATTCAAATTCATAAAAACCACCTTCAAATGGGAAATTTTCTAAATCTTTTAATTTGTAACAGGATTTGCCAATTTGTTTGGAAAATCTTAGTCACCAATATCTAGTTTACCTTTATGGCTGATTTTTATATGATTGTAAACATTTTGACCCCTGTGGCGCACTCTCCACGCCAGCAATGAGTGCCCGTGAGGTGCATTACCGATATCTTTGTATAAAGCAGATTGGCACACCCAGCAATGGGTAATATGCCGTGATGATATATTTATTTTATTTTTATTTGTAAATATTTTGTAATAGCTATTTTTATACTTTTTTAATACATAATAAGTTTCATACGTATTGTTCAGTGTTTTTTTATTATAATTACAAACTAATTTGGGTAAGCAATTATGTGACCCCTGATATTTAAATTGGCGCCATATTTATTTTAAGTGTCCTGTTAAATCTTTCGCAATCAGAGCTTTAGGATTACTGTTATGTAGAATAGTGATTTAGAGTAAAGTCGCCGAAGGTGCATACACTATTTTTTGTACGAGAATTAATTTAATATTATATACAAAAGAGATCAAAAATAAATTACCTACAACACAACTATAAACTGTAAAACAAGGAGGCTGACAAACAAATTGCTCTTGTTGCTAAGTGACAACAAACAAACTGTTTATTTATTAAAATATAAAATGTCAGTTGTAAAATATTGCAAAATATTGTAGTGCTGTTAATTATATTTTTTAAAGAAAGGAGGATAACGAACAAAACAAATTTTGCTAGTTTAAATTTGTGGCCCGAAAAGTCTAAATTGATATACAAAAAGGTATATGAAGAATTTACAAGTTGTAAATGCAAGAAGATAAAAGTATACCAGAAAATTTACTTTTGGTAAAGGGTTTCCCAATTGGGGCGGGTCGATGTTAGCAGCCTGTGGCGGCCATGTTGTTTTGGTGGCGTCTGTCTAATCTGTTGTTTATTATTCTGACAGATGCAAAATCACCATGGCAAGTTACACGATTGAGCAGCACGTCCAAATGATAAAACTTTATTATCAAGTAAAATAATCAAAGAATAAATTAAAAGCATTATTTATCTCCGTCACTTTGAATATTAAATTCCAATTAATCTGTTCTAAACTCTTGTAGAATAATGTTATCATAAGATATGTATGATCTGGAGCTTTCTTTAGAAAGGTGTCGATGTTATTTGCAGTCAATGTTTTAGATTATTCTTATCAGCAGAGTCGATAGTCGATCGAAGCATCGAATAATTTGCCCACCATGAAAACAATTTTGTCTTTTTATTGGTTTACCAATTCGTGAATCGCCGATAAATATCATCATACCTTTTGCGAGGTACTGTCAACTGTCAGACGGCCATAGGAAGGGTGATCGAGGCAGAATTAAAATAAACGGGAATAATAATTGATTTCAGGTTCTATGATTGGCCGAGAATGGTGAATTATGACTACATACTACGTATAATTAATCGAAAAAAATTAAATATTGGGATATATTTACAGGAGTAGAAAAATAATAACAGATAACAGCGTATTTATTATTGTTTTATTTATACTTTTAAATATTACAACTCTAATTTTATTATAAAAATATTAACCATGTTTTGAGTATATATCATTAATTTAAATTAAGTCTTAAAAAATAAAATGTTTAATATTAGGTATAGCCGTATATTATTTAATCTGTACTGGATGTATCAAGAAGCTGAAAAAAATATCCAAAATTAATATTTTTACACTATATAACAATATACAATAATAAAATTAATTCAACAACTTTAAGCAAAATCTTGTATAATTTTTGGTACAATTTAAATTGCACAGTTTCTATTTTTTGTGGTTCATCATAATTATTTAGTTATAAGTTTATAAATATTAAATTTAGTTTTACTTTTCAATATTTTATTATAGCTGGCGTGCGTTAACTTGAGACGGTCTGTCTCAAGCATACAAGGTCTTTGTATGCGCAATGCGCATGCGCACAATCTAAAATTCGAAATGTAATAGCAAGGCGGGTTAGGTATATTGACGTTTAGTCGAATGTTTACAATAATTGTAACCTTTTTATAAGTAATTATTATATGTTATTGTTTCAACGAGGAAAACACTCCGTCAACATCTAAAACTGGAATAAATGGGAAGGGGATTCATTCAAAATCCAAAGGTATTTTAGTCGAAATTTTCAGGTTGTAAATATGCGGAAGTCCAGTCTGAACATAACGCGCGCCAGCTACGAATTAAAGTTTGTAATCATGATCAAATAGTTATTTATGGTACAAGAGTGTTATATTACAATTAAGTCACGCGAGAAAAATGTTAGCCCACGAGGCCTTTAGGCAGACTGGGAATG
Source organism: Harpalus rufipes (assembly GCA_951394225.1). Taxonomy (NCBI): domain Eukaryota; kingdom Metazoa; phylum Arthropoda; class Insecta; order Coleoptera; family Carabidae; genus Harpalus; species Harpalus rufipes. The sequence continues at coordinate 8,917,646 of OX596288.1, read as the reverse complement.
TATAAGGCAAGGCATGTATAGGCGATCTACGTACATTATGACACAATGCGAGTTCTCATGACCTCACAGAAATATATTATATTCATAATTTCGCAAATTCATATTCAGTCCATAATGGGTTAAAATTCATATTTTTTCAAACGAATTTGAAATAACAAATAGCGGCAGTTATTGTAACGTTGCAATAATATACTCGTACAATAAACTATCAGGTGGAAAGATGTAAAGCATGAACACGAGTTTCAAATAACAATGCTCGCGTTCAGCCGGGTTAGCGCTAGTCAGCGCTAAACTAGCAAAACGGTTCGATAGAATCTAGCGCTGGAGGAAATAGTTACCTAAACATCTAGCGAACTAGTGGGCAGCTGCATGCGTCATGTTTGGTTGCAACGAACGTCATCTTCTAACTGGTTATAGTATCGCTCTAGCGCGACAAAGTAGAAAAAACGCTCGCTGTCCAAATTTCTAACTATACAATGGTGAAAAATGTCGCTTGTCTACATTATTAATGGAAACCACATGGAAACGTTTAGTCAAGAAACTAATGGCACTGTAGTGACACGTTTACCACCTTTATAAATAAATCTGACATAACTGCTCTGTCGATATATTACATAACAAAAAAAAATGCCGCATTATTGTGAAAATAAAATAGGGCATTCATTTACAAAAACGAAAGTATAAAATGTTTAGATTAGATTGAAGCAATAGGTCAAGACGAATGGGAAATAACGATAAATTAAAATTAAATATAAAAGACGTTTTTTCTTTATATTAATCGTTATTAATTGAGTAGTAGTGTAAGTACAAAGTGTATATTTTATTATTTTTTGTTATGGTGGAGGACCCCACTGTGGCGACTATAGAAAAAATCTTGTGTGTGTTTCGAGCACAAATAGCTATAGTAAATGTTAAATTATCCCGTCGCTAATTTTTGCTAAGCAGGCTGAACGCGAGCAATCTCAAGGCATACATACACTAAAAGACAGAAGCGGGCCTATGCAGCATGACGTCACAAATTGTTCACTTTTACAGCGTAATTTTGTTAATAAAAATAAAATATTTTAATTATGTTATACTTACATCAATAACAGACTCTTCTCTTGACGCTGGTTTAAGTTTTTCTTGAATCTTCTTGCTTTTATTCAATTTCCCAAAGAAATTGTCATCACTCTCATCGTTATCCGTGGCAAAGAAATCAATAGCCATTCTTTTTATTGGTTTACTAGGATCAAATTTTTCCGGTTCAGATTTCTTTGCTGCGATTTGTGTGTTGGTCTTCAAAGATTCGAAAGGATCGTTCTCTTCTTTAATATATACAGAAGATTTCTGTGTAAGACCACATTTCTTGTCTGATTTTTGTGTAAGAGAAGGTATTTTCTTTTTCGACTGGTAGGGGTCAACTTTTTCTAATTCAACTTTCTTATATGTTTCTTCGTCTTCAAAGAGATCAACATCTTCTTCAAAACCTTTCTTCTCCAATTTCTGAGTAGGAGGAATATTTTTCTTGCGAAGATGGTCTTCGCTTTCTTCGGTGTCAGTCGGCCATAAGCTTGGTAACTTTTTGGATTGGGTAGAGAATATTTCAGGTTTTCCAAGGTCAGTAACTTCAACAGGTTTTTGCGTTGCAGAAATATTTTTATTTACTGAACTGTCGTCAGTAGTTTCGTTGTCAGTGGGCCATGAATTAACTTTCATCGGCGTTTTATATTTTTGCTCATTGGGTCTCTGAGTCAAAGGGAAAATCTTTTTAAATTCATCTTCGCCATCACTGGGGGAAATTTCGGCTGTTTCTTCAATTTGCGGTTTATTTTCCACAGGTTTTTTTAAGACTCCTCTGGGAGTTGAAGTTATAAAGATAGGTTTTGATCTTTTTGGAAGAATTGGTGATTTGAATGCTTGGACCTCTTTCTCTTTATTCTTCATTTCAAGTTTTTGGGCTACATCGACGATTTCTCTCATTATTTGCCCTAATTGTTCTTGCAAGTTGTCTTTCAAATTTTTTAAATCATTTATTTTATTTAAATTCTCTTTCACTGATTCTTCTAAAAGTTTCATTTGCTTTCTGTGGTTTTGGTTATCCTTTTCTTTGATTATGTTCATTTCGTCATCATAATTTTTAATTTGTTTTTCCAGTTTTTTTAAATTGTCCCGTTTTTTCTTCGGTAATTTTGGTCCTCTTTCCGCAATTTCTTTAGCTTTTTCTAAATCTGAATTAAGAATTAAGAGTCTTTTCTCTTCAGATTCTAATTCTTCTTTCGTATTGTTTAAAGTTAACTTAAGTTTCTCCAATATTGCAGTTTTTTCGTTGATGACGGCTTGAAAATTTTCTTTATCCTCAGCCATACGTTTTTGTAACTTTTCAATTAAGTTACTGAGTCTTTTGTTATCATTATTCTTTTCTGTGCGGCGATGTTGGACTTCTTTTATTTTTTGTTCATACTCTTTTACTTGATTATTGTGATTTAGGGAATTTTCTTCTAACTTTTGTTGGAGATCAAGTAATCTGTTCTCTTCTAGTTCTTTATTTTGTTCTGCGTCTTTCAATGCAATGCTTGATGCTTGAATCTTATTTTTTTCGTGTTCTACTCGTTTAACAATATCATCATTTCGCTTTTCCATTTGTTCCAGTTTTTCTTTCAATTTAATTTGTGTGTTTTTGCAATGTTCTTTTTTCAAAGTATTCTCTTCTCGCAAAGATGATATTTTTGTGGTTTTTTCTTCCAGTATTTTCTGTTTATCGGTTACTATGTTTCGTAATTCAGTTTCCCTACTATCTAACACTTCTATTTCGGTCTTTGTTTCTGTAATTTGTTCGTCGAGTTGTTTGTGTTTTTCTCGCAATTCTTCTAAGAGTTTTTGTTGTTTTTCTTCCTTCTCTGACATTAAAGAAATCTTAAATTCAAAAACTTTTATCTCTTCTTCTTGGATCAAATATTCATCCTCGAATTCTTTTTTAGTTTCAGATATTTTTTTATATAATTTTTCCACTTCACTCTCAATAGAATGTTTTTGTAATCGTGCCACTTCTAATTTATTTTGTTGCAGCATATTAACATTTTCTTTTTCTTCTATGCTCTTCTGAAGTTGTTCATCTTCTTCTGCTAATTTGCTAGATTCTTCATTAAGCTTACTTAATTCTAAAGTTTTTTCTTCTAAAGTTTTGTTATAGTTAATTTTTTGAACTTCTATTACAGCTTCCATAACACGAATCTCTTTTTCAAGTGTTTCATTTCTAATCTTTTGATTTTCTAAAAATGATTGAACTTGTTGGGAGATATTAGCTTTTGATTCTTTAGTATTTATCGTTTTAACTTCAAGGTCTTCTAAAGTTTTCTTAAATACACTTAACTGCTCCTCACACATGATTGTAATTCTTTTCATATTTTCCAAATCATTCGCTATTATTACCTTATTACTCATTTCATTTTCCGAAACTTGTCGGAGTTGTTCAGTTTCAACATCCAACTTTATTAAATTATTAGAAGCTGATTTTAATTCCTCATCTTGGCGTTCCAAAGTTCTGTGAGCAATTGCTTTAAAAGAGTCGCTTTTCATCTATTTAAAAATGAAGCGTTATTTTACTGAATTAACTTAGTACATTTAAATACCTTTTCTCTGATAATGTCCTCTCTTTCTTTCCGAAGAGTTTCGCGCACGAGTTCTTCGTTGTGACTGATATTATCTACATACGGCGAGGGAGTTTGATTATTTTCTTTCGTTGGATTTTCCTCCTCCATAATAAAAGTTACTACAAGTATAAAACATTAAAATAAACGCTTAATGTAAACTTGTAGCATAAATAATGTTGTTGGATTGTTCTAACATAATTTGCTATTATTTTAACTAGAATAATTATTTTAGTAATAAAACATACCTGTAATTATTAACACGGCTTTACTTTTATTATTTACCGTTATAGTTATTCCGTTATTCGTTTTTACCAACCAGAACCAGAAAACATATGACAATTAGTTATATAATGGTTGCCAACCTATTATACCAAAACAAGTATAAAGAATTATGGGTAATGGCGGGATTATTTGAATGAATATAATATACATATTATTGTAATGAAACTAGATTAGATTAATTTGTATTAACTAAACACGTAAACTGGAAAACTCATTTATAATTGATTCATAATAACCAGGTATATAGCATAAAATATAAAATATTTACAAAAATAATCTAGAAATTTACTAATTCATAAAAAAAAACCTGAAGGAAATAATTCAATCAAACTGTATAAGTGAATAAAACATTCTTTAATATTTGTATAATATAATAACGTAAATTGTCAAAATATGGTATTTTAATTGCATTTTCTCAAGAATAACTGTTAAAAATTTCAATTAAGAGTACTTCCGGTTGACCAATTATAACCAAAATCTAATTAACTCTCCATATGGACGAACAGAACAGGAATATGAAAAAAATATAATTTTTGGAATTGTAGTATTGGAGGTATCGAAGGAAAATAATTGTTACACATCTTCAAAAAGAATATCCAGTAAAATTTTAACATGAACATATACTATTTTTCACAAATTACTACCGAAAGTTCCTTGGAAAAGATTCTATATATCAATAAAATTATAACACGAAAATATATACTATGAAAATTGTAGAGACATTAAAATAATTAGTGTCTGGACTGGACACGACACGGCAAGTTGTGATTAGCTGAGGAATTGATCGGCCATGTTTATGCGCGTCCCGCCATTATTTGAATTTGAATATCTGACAAACAAATGACATAAATACATATAAAAGAGTGATTTTAACCTTATGCATTAATTTTGCCCCGTTATAAACCGCGAAATACAGAAAAGTTGCAACATAACCAAATTCTTTCTGCGTGGTTACAGTGATGGAACAAAAATTGGACACAATCTTGCAAAAAATGTGAAAATCGGACAATATAAAAGAAAAAATCATAAAAACTAACAATAATATTACCGAAAATATTACAAATTTAGAGGCTAAACTTGTAGAACAGCAAAAGCGAATAAATACACTCTAAAAATTCGCAAAAACACAAAATCTGATGCTTACGGGTTTAAAAGAATCAGATACAAATAACAGTGAACTAATTACTTCCGTCATATTCTTTATAAATAATGAATTATATACAAATAAATATATCATCGGACGACATGGAAGTTGCATTCCGATTCCGATTAGGTACTAAAAAAGAAAAAAAGCAGGCCAGTGCTGCTCAAGTTCTACTCCATGAAAACTTGGTATTAAATACTCGGAAAAGTTTGAACAGAAAACAGTGGTTTATAAATCCAGATCTCACCACAATTGAAGAAGAAGCGCTAAGGTCTCTAATAGCCGAAAAGAAAAAAACTAGAAAAAGAAGGGCATCAAGTCTCTATTATCAGAAATAGTTATTCAAAGTAACGCAAAACCCAAAAAGACCCCGTGAATTATCAGAAGTTACATCCACGAAAGTGGGGCAAACAGCAGAAGTCTTCAGAACAGATGAAAACCTCCAACGACATCAACCATCTTTCCGGCAGAGAAACCCAGAAGCGGACGCCGCATCCAGCTGCCAGCCATCCAATAATTTAAGTACAGTAAAAAATTTGAAAGATGTCCGACCAAGGTCATCTACGAATAGTATGAATTCAGATTTTTACTCCGCCTATTTTGACAAATTCAGGAGTGTTGTTTTCTTAGTTTTTATGAGGGTACATAAGATACTACTGTTATTTTATTATTATGAAAATATATGTTACGTAAAAGCATTCAAAATTTAAAATTAAATCAACTGGTAAGTTTATTAGCAAATGTAAAACCAAATATCTTAGTCGAAACAATATGAATTTTTGAAAGACAAGCGTGTTATATCCATACTTATGCACAAGCTTATAGCATTTCTAAAGGAGGGAGATAATGTATGCGAATTTGTTAATTCGTTCATGATACAGATGACCTTGATCGGACATCTTTCAATTTTTTTACTGTAACAATCTATTGGACCTATCTCTGATATTCTGGAATATAAATGGTCTAAATAAACTATATAATCTAGAATACGAAACAGAATCCAGACTGTCAGAGGGGCCACACTAGGGGTGCCCCACACTGTGTGTGCCCCGCGCCCCGCCTAGGTAGCGCTGTCTAACGGCGTCTCTTTCCTGACTAGCGTCGTGAGAACTCACCGACGTTATCAGAAGGGAGGCGTCGTTGCGGGAGGTGGCAGTCGTGATTACTAGGGCCGGAGCTAAGAGAACTACTAACTAGGGTCGACAAGGGAAGGCGTCGCTTTGCGGATACTGGGAGGGTCGGTAAACAGGAGGTAGATAATCCCGAAGATAACTCTCGAGAGAACTCACTCGGTATCTTGGGGCATTATCAACTTTACTTGCTTGTCCTTGTTATAAATAATTCTTACATCGTTAAGTTACACGTTTAAAAAAAAATTGAAAGTTAATAATTATTTAAAAAGTTATTAATAAGAATTAACTTGATATATACAAATATATTTAATTACACCTTGTTATCTCCAATGGGTCGTATGGGGGTTCCCCATGTTACCTTCAATAATTGACCATTTCTAGTCCTGAAGAAGACTGTAGACAGTCGAAACGTAGGAAATAAATATTTTTTCACTAGATTGCGTGTCCGATTATTTTCCAATTTTCCATTATCTCTTATATTTCCGACTTGTAGGTAATATCGACGAGAGAGCGGAAGGTTTCGGACGGTGGATGGTTTCAGATGGTTGAAGGTTTACGTTTACTCACCACTTTTATCTGTAGATAATATCGTTTTGAAATCTGAGAAACAACTCTTTTTATCGGCGAAGCGGCCCGGTTTATATACAACAATCTACTCGGCAAATTTAGTTTGATTTGAAACGGCTTGAAACTTTAAATTCTTGCACGTTGTTGTTCTGCGATATGTACTCTTCATACAGAGTGGTGACCGGCACAGCCGAAAATAGGACTTTAACATGTAAAATCAGGCTTTCCTAATTTCCTGCTTCCCTAATTATTTTAGGAAAAAATGTTTCAAATAAGTTGTAGAACATAAAATTCTGCATCTGAATCAATAAGAAAAAATAATTTTGTACGCCTTGTAACGGCAAAAATTAGGTATGAAAATGTCGAAAATCACCTCAAAAATAGCAATAGCCATGTTGGAGTAATTTATTTTTCCGTCGACCGTTTATTAATAGGCTATCTTAATGTATAGAAAATCATTCATTAATGACCCCTATTATTGCATGATTTTTTATTAATAAACGATTTATTGGGTACGTTCACCACATGGAACACAGCATGTATTGCTAACGCTAAGTTAAAAAGGTAGACAGAATTAAAAGTCATGCTTTTGACACTTACTAGCTAGGTATATTCACGTAGCATACCTTTAAAATGAATTTGAAAGAATAAAATTCCTCAAATAACATAAAAAACCGCTTGTGTTGTCTAGCATTAAGTAAACTGAACGCACCCACTGAAAACAATTGATGACAAAACTTATTGATTTTCTGACGTAAAATTTGACGTTCGGTCAACCATTACTAACCTAAAAAAATGTGTCATGGAATAAAATTAGATTTTCCATTTAAGTAAGATACGGTCAACGAAAAAATATTGTAACTAACGTGTGTTAATTGGCAATTAATGATCTTAACAATTAACGCGTGAGCGTCTCGATTATTAATCGCCCTCATTAACACACTTGCTAGTTAAATAACTATTATCAGATATTATTTATAATTTCTGTTCCATTTATCTGTTAATTGATATTTGTTCACTTGAACAGAAATTACAAATAATAAGAAAAATAAATTAACCTAGCTTGACAAATAAATTGTTAACATTTGTTAATTATTTTGTCTCAATTCCATGGCAACTGTTATTTTTGAGGTGGTTCTCTACATTTTCATACTTAATTTCTGCCGTTACAAAGCGTACAAAATTAATTTTTGTATTGATTCAGATGCAGAATTTTATGATCTATACCTTTTATTAAGCTTTTTTTACCTAAAATAATTAGGGAAGCAGGAAAATTAGGAAAGTCTGATTTTACATGTTAAAGTCCTATGTTCAGCTGTGCCGGTCACCTATCTGTATAAACTTTATACATCACGGAAAGCGGATACGCGGTACCTCTACGTCTCTGGAACTTTGATACATGGTAGTACATGTACATATAGTGTTACATTTGTACTGTAAATAGATCATTTTGATACAACCATCGGTTACAGAGATATAAACAAAACTTCTAATGATGCTCTACATATTACAGACCTTGATCATATTTTCCCTTTTATCACATAACTACGACCCTATGCTTAACATTGCTCTACTACAGAAGGGACCTAGAAAACCCTGTAAACCTGTCTTTAAACAATATTGCGACGGAAATTCACTTCGTTACAGTGTATAAATATCTCTATTATTCATAATCTGTCAATTTATTATTTTATTGTATAAGAGAGCTAAACGATTAAGCTTTTCTTTTTCCATTGTACTTCTTAAAAAATTATGAATTTAAATGCAGTATATTATCAATTCATTTGACTTTAAGAGCGGGGGGGGGTCAAGCTTATTGTTGACTAGATTTATTCTACTTTTATTTATCAATGATTTAGTAACTGAAAAACTCTTATATTTTGCGATACAGCTATATAATTGGTGCGTTCAATAAGCCCAGCAAAACAAGCAACCGGAAGTAAAATTTGTTGAACGACTTTGCTAGCCTAGCATTTGCTTGATTTGCTCGCTTGTCTTGCTAACTTATCAAATATAATGACGGGAAATACAAATTATACATACACGAAGTTAACTTGTATTGTTTCTATCTCATTTTATGCTGTGTTTATGTCAATCATTTGTCAAAAAGACTTGCAGAGATTTATGATGAATGTTTATAACATTAAATTTGAAATACTTTCTTAGACCTAAAAAAATATCTTCAAAACTAATTCCACTATCTGCAAATAACTGTACCTATATATATATAAATTGAATTTTTTATTACTTTTCAAAAGAAATACGAGTGATACACATGTTATTTTTGACAGCTGTATATCTTTCTCGATGACAGTTCTCAAAAACTGGGTTCGGTTCAGGTTAATTCGTTTTTTGAAAATGGGTTCGTGTGAACGGGAACTAAACCCTAGACCAGAATTTTAATACCCGGTTCGGTTCCAACACGGGTTCAATTGAAAAATATATGAGTTTGGGTTCACTAAAATATTACGGTTTTGGTTCGGTTCAGGTTCAGGTTCGATGCCATGGTTCTCATATAGCTAGCAAATCGTTCATCGTACTAAGCAACTAGTCTCGTTTGCTTACCTAGCATTTTCTTGATTTGCTTACTTCAATGAACGCACAATTCAGTAATTTTTAAAAATGACATAAGGCACCTGTCAATTTGACACTACATTGTGACATCACTTCCCGTTAGACCGCTAGATGCGTTTTGTGAACGCAGCCAAAGAAAATTATGATTGCTATGGAAAACAAAATGACGTGCAAGTACAAGTACTCTACGTACTCTACAGTGATAGAAGTGACAGTACATAATAAAAAATGCTCCTACTTATTTGAAATTAATCTTTGACAGATGTATTTTAAATAACCGAAAGGTGCGTATAGATATACATAGATAAACTACAATATAAAGTTTTTAACAAATTTGTATAGATGAACTGGAGAAAATTAACATCTTTGGAGAAAGTATTACTTATAATTGTAGCAATTCTTATAATAGGTATAATAGTAATGTCTTATACATTTGTTCTTATTATTGGTTCTGAACATGACAAGAATGATGAAGATCTAAAGTGATAAACGACACATAGTGATAAACGAACCAAATTTAGTGACAAACGACACAAAACTTGTGATAAACGGCACAAGTCAAACGACATAAAATTAGTGGTAAATGACACAAATTAAAAAACTAATATAACTCAAGAAGAACTAGAATGACAAAAAATCTCCACCAGAAATAATAATATATAATGAGAATATCTGGCATTACGAAAAATGATACTGTAGGTACTTCCTATATGTCTACTACTTGCAACCTTCACTGATGATAATAATTCTTTCGAAGAAAATGGATGATATGAAATTAACAATAAAGAAGATGTGCAAAGAAGAAAATGATCTTGTATTAGCCATTAAGATACCACAAACATTATATGTAAACTATATGAAATAATTACTTTTAAAATGAATAATTTACTAAATACAAAACTATTATTCTTTGTTCAGTATATTTTCTGTAGCTGTTGCTGTTAATCTATTAATTGATTTTGTGATTAAAAATTACTTATTATTAAATCATTATATATTTACTTTAATTATTATTAAAACTAAAGACATTCTAAAATTTTTTTTTTTAATATTTAGGTCCTTCAGCCTTCAGCAATTATGGCTATTAGAACCTGTACATTAGTAGGTTAAAATATATTCTTGTGATACTGATTGTTACAAATTTAATTTCCAATTAGTTTATATTTAGGGTAATTCATAGTTATAATATAATTTATAATTTGTTGAAGAAATTGATATGTTTGAAGTAATTGATGGTGTTAGTTGCTTGAGTGGTGTTGGATAATGCGTCCATCAGGTTCGCGGGTATTTGATGGTGTTGTCTCGCTTCGACGTGGTTTATACATTCTATTATTCAAACATTTATTTTCTGTATTATTATGACAAAAAAAAAATATTTCAAGCCACAATCATGGCTCACTATTCTCTTTTCGACTACGTGTATAAAAAAGTGCCCGCCATTTTACTTTTTAATAATATAACATAAGGATTATTTTACATGATTGTAAAGAAAATTTGATGTACTTTTCAAATTTGTAAAAAAATATTGTTTGTTCCATTTGAAATTTTAAAGTTGATATTAATTACTAGTAAACCGGAAGTGATATCATGAATGTGCATCCGTCATTAACTAGCTTACATGTTGCTGTATAAATCATGTTATATGAAAGAAATTACTAACTTAATAAATAAGCGAAATATTTGCTAGGTCCATTAAAATATAACAACCTGTATACATGTATATACTATGATTGTTTGGGTTATCACTTGTCAGTTTGATTTTGTGACAGCAACATATTGTTAACTAAAAACATATTTCATACAACTTTTGATATTTATTTTAATATGTTTTATTTACATACCTTTACTCTTAACTCTGCTGTCACCTGTGACAATTTTAGGTTAGTTTGTTTACAACAGCAAACGGAAACCACGTGAACCGTAAATGTGTATGTGTGAAAGGAATGTTTTTGTGTGAGTAACAAAACATGACGTCACAAATTTTACAGCCGCGAAATTTTATTAGCAAATTTATGAATGAAAAGTCGCATATATTTCATGTTATTTTATATTACTATATTTATTAATGAGACGGATTTCACGATTTTATAAAGAAACAACGATTTTTTCTTTTTGAAATTACTCCATTCATTAATGATAGAAAAGTAAAAATATTGCATCTTCGCTGAAACTCACGGTAATTGTTAATATTAATAAAACTGTACGTTTCTCTGAAAAATATATGTACATATATATTTCTAAAATAACAATTTAATAATTATATTACAAATTAGCCCATGACCACACAAAAGGAAACCCTTGTAGTAGAGTATAATTTTGCATAAATCCACGGTTTTCCTCCTTTGGCATTCTTGGTGTGACAATAACTTCTTTAGGTTTTGAAACTATATTTAGATCTTCTTTCGGACTTCCGAAGTTACGATCTTTACGGTTTATTATCGAATAAAGATCATCTTTAAGATTATCTTTTCGATTTCCAAATTTATTGGGATCTTCTTCATAACTTTGATAATTAGAATCCATGCGACTTAAAAATCTGTTCGTATTTTCTTTACGATTTCCATAACCGGGAGCTTCCGTCGTTTTAGGCATGGTAAGTTCAATACTTACTTTTATATCACCAGTTTTATTTGTCCCAGATTGGCCAGATTGTACAGAAGGAGATAATGTAGGTACTACGTACGATTCCACTTGATCAGGCTGAGACTGAGGCTGTGTTTGAGGTGCATCACATGGCTGTTCTACTCTTGGGGGTGATGTTTGTGGAGTTGTAGGACATGGAGTTGTTGGACATGGAGTTGTGGGACATGGAGTCGTGCATGGAGGTGTACTCGTTTGTTTCTCAAGTTTACAAGCGAGTTTTTGAAATACTATGTAAACCACAATGAAATTTCCAAGTATGAGAATACCCACTAATATTATTAATGTTTTTTCCAATTTTGTTAATTCTTTAAATTTCTGCCAGCACGTCTGTAACATGAATATAATTAATTTATATACTATAGGCGTTTTCCGTTTCTATTTGAAAAAGTGGTAAAAGCGACAAAAAAAAATCTGTTGTGGCCATCACAATACCTCTCGCGCCCCATCCATTGTGGTATATATAAGTATTGTACAGTAAAATTATTTAAAGATGTCCGATCAAGGTTATTTGTATCATGAACGAATTAACAAATTGGCATACATTTATCTCTCTCCTCTGCAGTCTATAAGCGTGTGCGATAAGGATGGATATAACACGTTTGTCTTTCAAAAATTGATATTTTTTCGACTAAGTTAGGACATTCCACTTGAAAACGATGTTCGTTGTTGATAATACTTTCGCTGTAACGTAAGCTTATATATTAATTCAGATACATTACCTTGATTCATAGCCGTACAAATAACGTTATTTTCTGTCAGTATCACTGACACTGACATTGTGTCAGTATCTTATTTTTCACATATTTGGTTTTACATTTGCTAATAATCTTACCAGTTGATTTATTTTTGAATTTTGAATGCTTTTATTGTAACATACATTTTTATAATAATAAAATAACAGTAGTATCTTATGTACCCTCATAAAAACTAAGCAAACGACACTACTGAATTTGTCAGAATGGGCGGAGCAAAAATCTGAATTCATCCAATTCGTAGACAACCTTGATCGGACATCTTTCAAAAATTCTACTGTACTTAACATTTCTTGTATACACAAAAAATTCTAATTACAGTGAGAATTTTGAAAGATGTCCGATCGAGGTCATCTACGAATTGTATGAATTCAGATTTTTGCTCCGCCCATTCTGACTTAGTGATGCCGTGGGATCTCGCGTTTTCGAGATTTCGTCTCGAATTTTCTCGAATTTCGAGACGACTATCATAAGTCCCGTCTCGAAAAAACGAAACGAGACGAGAGTAATGCCCTCGAGATATGCTCGCGATGAGAGTAGGTATTCGAGATCTTGATTGCACGATTTTTTTTTAATATGTATATAATTAAAGATATACAATAAGAAAAATATTTATCCGTACAAATATTTTCATTGCCTGTTTATTTACATTCATGTTTATTTATTCTTTTTAAATTTATAGGGTTTTAGTATAAAGAATAGGAACAAAAGTGTTCCCTGTGGTGTACTCTCCACGCTAGTATTAAATGTCTTTGCTGCGAGTAATATTTGTTCAGTATTTTTTTATTTACTTGTTAAATGCCGGGCTTAGTAAAAATTAAGTTTTAATCAGTAGTATCTACTTACTCCATTATTACGTCCAAGTTGATGCTAATTTATTTTCCTGATGGATGAATGTAAAGAAAATTTATAACATGTTATCCAAATAATAAACAAATGGCAGAAGGTAATATTTTATGAATTTATTTTATATGCATTTATATACAAATAATAGATAATTAGAGTGTAAAATAAAATTCTCATATAAGAATAAGTACCTACTATTCTCATGGAAAGCGTACTAACCAATAGTTGTTACATTGCACTGTGCGCGTGCAGTCTACAGCGTCACTGCTTGTTACCATCAACCATACAAACACGCTCTGATCTGCTGGCTTATGGAACACCCATACAGCTAATTATAAATTCGAGACTCTCGAGCCGAGATCGAGAATGGAGGATAACAAATATGACGAGACGAGACGAGACGAAAACAAATCTCGTCTCGAATTTTCGAAGCGAGACGAGTGTGAACTGTTTCTCGCCGTTTCTCGTCTCGCGGCATCACTAATTCTGACAAATTCAGTAGTATCGTTTGCTTATTTTTTATCAGGGTACATAAGATACTAGTTATTTTATTATTATAAAAATAAATGTTACAATAAAAGCATTCAAAATTCAAAAATAAGTCAACTGGTAACTTTATTAGCAAATATAAAACCAAATATGTGAAAAATGAGATATTGACACAATGTCAGTGTCAGTGACACTGACAGAAAATAACGTCAATCGTACGGTTATGAATTAAGGCAATGTATCTGAATTAATAAATAAACTTACGTTACAGCGAAAGTATTATGAACAACGAGCATCGTTTTAAAGTGGAATGTCTTAACTTAATCGAAACAATAAGAATTTTTGAAAGACAAACGTGTTATATCCATCCTTATCGCACACGCTTATAGCCTTTGCAAAGGAAAGAGATAAATGTATGCCAATTTGTTAATTTGTTCATGATACAGATGGCCTTGATCGGAAATCTTTTATAAAAATTACTGTACACCTAATCTTTATATTTACATATTTTCTATAATTTTAAATTCATTCTATGAGCAAGTTTTCTTTTCATGTAATATACCTATAATTTCAAATATATAATTAATAATACAATTATGGGTATATTAATTGACCGTTGTGGATAAAATTTATTTCTTTTTTTTTAGCACTCTGTATAACTACTACATTAACCTCTCAGTTGTCAAAATACTGTTTTGACAAGTAAACATTGTACATTTTAAATCTCTGTTGGCAGTTAGTCAATTGATACGGATATATAAGCCCAATCTTGCGTAAACTTCCATTCTTAAGGTGGACAAACTATAAAATAACTGATCTGGTTTTAATATGAACTAATAGTCATCATGACAGCATTAACAGCGTGATACATACTGTCAGAAATGACGTATGATCTTTATAGTTTATTTCACTCCAATAATTTTGCTTACGTTTGAACAGATAGCAACAAAATGGCGACTAGAGTTAAAGTTACAGATCATTTTACCCTAAGTCAAATGAAATAGTACACCAAATTAAATATGGAAGGAGTTAGGAGCTGATTTTGAGCTGAACCAAGTAACAAATTGAAAATGAACTTAAGAATACCTATCATTACTTACCTTTTCTTTGGGTGGCTGGCGTGGGTGGCTCGCATGACTCGAATTCTGATTTACAACCATTATATCTTTATTTTGATTAAGAACCTCGAAAAAAACGTTGTCACCTGTCACATATTCGTTTCTATAGTAAATATAAACAATATTTTTACCTCAAGCTGCCTCCCGCTATCCTTGATAAGAGAGGTATAGGGATCGAGATTTTGGTAAATCACCACGTTTTAAAGTCCCTAGAATCCGATTTTAACATTTTCACGATGATGTCAGTGGGCGTGTGTGTATGTGCGTATGTGTATGATGTATGTGTATGTGTATGTATGTATGTGTGTATGCGTGTCTAACTTAAATACTATCTTCAGAAAATTTTGCAATTCTAATATGGAAAAAAGCCAGTAGATTTTGGTGTAAATCAGATAATCAGATAATTGAAAAATAACCTTTAAATGTTATTTTTGCAATTTATTTTGTATTGCAAAAATTAAAGATAAAATTCGCATAAATACTTAAATAAATAAATAAAATAAATATTTCATCACGGCATATTACCCATTGCTGGGTGTGCCAATCCGCTTCGTACACAGATGATGGAATATTTGTACCGTGTGGGCGCTTACCAGGCGTCACCTCACGGGCACTCATTGCTGGCGTGGAGAGTGCGCCACAGGGGTCAATTTTGTGCCATTAAAATGCGATGTAATTTTTGGCGTCGGTCAAGATCGGACCCGGGTCCCCAGATTCGCGACCAGACACTCAGGCACACGGATAAATTAAATAATTTAAATCATAGAGCCTACACTTTAAACTCAACTCCTTGGTTATAAAGTTATCTCAAATGTATGTAGCTGACAAATAAATGTGTCTGTCAAAAAACTAATTATTTCAAATTAATAATAGGAATGTTTTAAAAATAGTTACATAGAAATGAATTTTATAGTTTCCAGCATTTGTAAATATGTAGGTATGTATTTAAATTATTAAAAAAATACTGGCAGGAGGTATTGTGTCGACTACATCAGATTTTTGAATCTACTTATAGCCAGTTGCACCAACAAGGCTTAAATTTTAAGCTAGTTTTAAACAAAAAAATGCATATAGAAATTTTTACAGCAATATATTTTAATTTATTTGACATTTCATTTTGATGTTATATTGCCAATTTAAGCCAAGTTTAATACAGAGAGTTTATTTTAGCAGTAAGCATAGAGTTTCATTACCATAGTTACAAAATAACAGGGGAATAGTTGTCAGATTCGTCAAACTGTCCAATTTCAAAATGGTTTTTTTTTTTTATAAAATTGCAGATTATAACAGGTATAATTCAAATATAAGTCTAAGATAAGTTGCAGATGTATCTGCTGCTACGTTTAATAATCGACCCAGACCTTGCCCAGCACCAATTCGAAAAATCTATAGTAATTATTATAGCTTGCACCAAATGATTTTCTTTTCTTTCAAGACACTTAAAAAATGTGTACAATGGTGAGAGAATGAACATTGAACAATTAAACAACAGAATTAGTGCAGCTTCACAAAATATTACTCCCCAGCAAAAAACGAATTCTATTAATTCTTTTACTAATCGTTTAGGATATTGTTTGGAAGTTAGTGGTGCCAATTTTGAGTATTTGATAAGTTAAAATAAAAATTCCTCACTAGTTTAATGTAGTTCTTAAGTGTATAAACATAAATAAATAATTTCTCGTTTATTTAATTCATAATTTAATATTTATTTTAGTCTTGTTAATTATCTCTATGTTTACTTATAAAATAAGTGCTTTAAAACATTTCTGTCAATCATTTTATACTGTAATTATGGTAATGACATACCCTATGTTTATTGATAAAATAAACTCCCGGTATTTAAGTTACGTTGTTGCAACCGGCCATCAAAATAACAATTTCCTGATGGAAATGTACAATTTCAGTCTTAAAATACTGTAACGTTTTATTTATTTGGGTGAAGTGTAAAAATAAAAGAAATAATTTTAATTAAAATAAAACGTTTATTAAACGATAAATAATTAGGATAAATATTAAAAAGATAATAAAAATAACTAACAGTATGATTAAATAATTATTATCACTAATTTAAGACTAAGAATATTATTAAATACTTAAACACTAAGATTATTTATTTGAACAATATTTATATATTTATTTATATAACTATATTTATTTATATTAACAACTCGTAGACTGGTTATTTATATTACTAATTGTTCATTGCTCGTTGCTTCGATATATCAGACTATATTCGCTTACATTGGCGACGGGTTTATATAGCGCGATGTCCTTCTCGAACTTTCTGACGCCACAATGACATTGAATACAAAGAATCCAGATTATCGATGTAATTAACACGTCTAGCCGTATGGGTATTTCCGTCGTCGGCGGGGATTAAGTCATCGCTTGGTAATATTCTACCAGTAGCGGCGCTCGTATACTCTTAAGTCAGGGGCGCACGTTACAATACAAAACATTGTCATTCCTTTATTACGAGCCCCGTCCCGCTTCAGTTAGTCCCTCTTTTTAAAAACTCGTTTATCATGATTTTACTAATATAATTTGTAATAATAATTAAATAAATCTTTACTTTTTATTTAAAATAAAGATTAATTAATTTCATATTATTTATCAATTTTGGGTAACATCGCGTTTATTGTAAATTATTACTGTAGTACTTTTAGACATTTTATTTAGTAAAGAGAAAATTATTAGGTCCTTGAGGGTAATTAAGCCCAGCAGATTTTAAGACCCGTTTGTTATAAACTCAAAAGTGAATGTCAATTTGGGCAAGTAGTTGCAACCTTGCAACCGTGGTAGAGTGTAAAAATATTGTTTATGTTTATATTTACTGTAGAAACGAATATGTGACAGGTGACATAAAGTTTTTCGAGGTTTTTATTCAAAATACAAATATTATAAATACATAATAAAAATAATTATTCCCAAGTGCTTCGAGGCAACCGAATGGTAAGTAATAATATTCTTAAATTCATTTTCAATTTGTTACTTGGTTTGGCTCTAAACCAGCTCCCAACTCTTTTCATATTTCCCATTTCGTTTGACTTAGAATAAAATGATCTGTAACTTTAACTATTTTATTGCTAGCCCTTCAAACTGCAAACACAAGCAAAATTATTGGAGTGAAATAAACTGTATACGTCATTTCTGACATTATTTATCACGTTGTTGATGCTGTCATGATTTATTCAAAATAAAAATATAATGGTCGCAGATAAGCATTCGAGTCACGCAAGTCACCGTCATCAACCAATCCAAGAAAAGGTAAGTAATGATATTCTTAAATTCATTTTCTATTTGTTACTTAGTTTAACTCAAAATTAGCTCTTAACTCCTTTCATAACTAATTTGATGTTCCATTTGACTGATACTCTGTTCCACTTAACTAATTCAATAGATGGAGCTCACATCAGCACCAGTTTTAAGTATTCAACTGCTGTCATCTGACATTTTATTAAAATATTAAAAAGGCCAATCTTTTTATGTAATTATATTATTTTATTTAATATTCAGCACGTCACAGCGCTGGTAGCGCTGAGCACCGAAGTTTGCCGAATACAGTTGGACAAATCGCATTCGTCCATTTATTGCGTTCGGCAATCTTCGGCACTCAACACTGCTAGCGTTGTGATGTGTTGAACACGGCCATTATTTTCTTTATTACTAAAAAATATGTCCAATAAACGCATTTGAAATACTTTTTGTAAAATGTAAAACGGGCTCCTTGTATACGAGGTCTGGCTATTAAAGTACGAGACTGCTTATGAAAAAGAGTTTTATTTTAAAAATTATTTTATAATCGAATGCCTCCCTTCAATGTACTCCCTTCCCCTCGCCACACACCGTTCCATTCGTTTTTTTCCATTGGTCAAAGCAATGTTGGAAGTCTTCTTTTGTAAGAGCATTTAGGAGCTCCGCCGATTTTCGCTTCACCTCTTCCATCGACTCGAACCGGGTTCCTTTTAAGGCAGACTTGATTTTCGGAAACAGAAAAAAATCACAGAGTGCTAAATCAGGCGAGTACGGCGCGTTGTCCTGTTGCAAAATGCACGACTTGTTTTTTTCCACAACTCCGGCCGTTTCTTACGAACTCGTTCTCGAAGTATTGCCAAAACTTTCAAATAGTAAGTTTGGTTTACAGTTTGACTCTCGGGAACCCATTCAGTCATCACGATGCCGTTGATGTCGAAAAAACGATTAGCATGGCTTTAAATCTTCGGTGCTCTCTCGGCCTTCAGAAAACCGTTTATATCATTGGAAAACACGCGCACGAGATAGAGAATTCTCACCATAGGCCTCTTTCAACAACTTATAGCACTCAGTCGGAGTTTTTTTTAATTTAACGAGAACTTTCACATTGATCCGTTGCTCGTGTTTTTTGTCACACATTGTTATCGGCACGAGAAAAAACACGTTCGTTTCTAACCTCTATAGTAAAAATACTACTACAGCGACAAAAACGTGTTTTCGTACCGGAATAGTAGACACTTCCAGCTATCCAACGCTGTATTCGTTCCCCCCCCCCTTCCTCTCTAGGACGCCTTTTGCGCGCGCAGTCTCGTTATTTAATAGCCAGATCTCGTATACACAGTTTCTTAATTATACTTGCAATATCTAATGTTTATAATATTGTTGTCACTGTTACGACTTTTTCAAATAGAAATGGATAACTAATTATATTCATGTTATAGACATGCTGGCAGAAATTTAAAGAATTAACAAGATTGGAAAAAATATTAATAGTACTAGTATGTATTCTCGTAATTGGAAATTTAATTGTAATGTACATATTATTTCAAAAACTCGCTTGTAAAATTGAGAAACAAATGACTTCAACATGTACAACTCCATGTCCGACAAACCCACAACCATTACCCCAAAGAGTAGAACAGCCAGTTAATGGAATAAATACACAGAATCAGCCTCAAGTTCAATCGTATATAGTACCTACATTACCTCCTCCTGGCCAATCTGGGACAAACACGAGTAATAAAACTGGCAATATAAGAGTAAGTATTGAACTTACTATGCCCACGACGACGGAAGCTCCCGGGTATGCAAATCGTATAGAAAATACGAACAGATTTTTAAGTCGCTTGGATTCTAATAATTTTCAAAGTTATGAAGAAGATCTCAACAAATTTGGATATCGACAAGAAAGTCTTAAAGATGATCTTTACTCAATAATAAACCGTAAAGATCTTAACTTCGGAAGTCTGAAAAAAGATCGTAATAAAGTTTTAAAACCTAAAGAAGTTAATGTCACACCAAGAATGACAAAGGAAAAAGACCGTGGATTTATGCAAAATTATACTCTACTACAAGGGTTTCCTTTTGTGTGGTCATGGGCTAATTTGTAAAATAATTATTAAATTATTATTGTAGAAATATAGATACATATATTTTTTAGAGAAGCGTACAGTTTTATGAGTATGAACAAATATGTAAATATCCAAAAAAAATCTGTTGTGGGCAGCACAATACCTTCCGTCAATCCTGTGTATTATGTATAAATTCCATACATAAATTTTCTTGCAAAAGATTCTAAATTTCCAGTAAAATTATTTCATAAACAAACTATGCAAATTGCACTTGACACCAACATCTTCTTCTTTAGCTTTCCCTATTCGTTAGGGGTCGCTATTTTTACCTCCCGCTACCCTTGGTAAGGGAGGTATAGGGATCGTGCTAAAAATCGCATATCGAAATTTTGGTAAATGACCACGTTTTAAGGTCCTTACAATCCGATTTTAACATTTTCACGATGATGTCTGTATGTATGTGTGTGTGGATCCTGTTTACGCTCTAACTCAAATATGTACTATCATTCAGAAAGTTTTGAACCATGTATTTCTACCTTATTCTAATATGGAAATATCTGATTAGATTTTGGTGGCAATCGGATAACCGGAAATGGCAGTTTACTTGAAACTCAAGATAGTTTTTCTTCAAAAAATACCTTTAAATGTAATTTTTTCTCAATTTGTTTTTATAAAAAATAAAGATTATTCCATTTTCTACAAGTATGCTTTAATACTTTTGCTATATATTGCATGGATAAATTTATAAAGTAATATAAAGATTATATACATAGGTAAATGACGGGAGATACTGTGTTAGTCACATCAAATTTTTTATTTTCTTCCACTCATTTCTGTTTTACGTGTCGTTCTCATTAAGTTTTATTTAAGATTTATAAAATTTAATTTCTTTAAAATTCTTTAACTCTATATCTATTGAATATGAAGTATAAAACGTAATCAAAACGTATAGAGAATAAGATATTTAAGTTATAATAACGTTAAATGTCAATAAATAAAATTTAACTGATAAATCTTCAAATGAGGCTACTTCCGGTTCACCAATTATAACCAAAATCTAATCAGTTGTTCTTCTGGATGTAAACTTGAGGAATACGAAAAAAATATAATTTTTGGAATCGTGGTATTGAAGTTATGCGATCCGAAACTTGTCACATACACACAGACACACATCACATACATACAGACATCATCGTAAAAATGGTAAAATCGTATTATAGGGACCCTAAAACATGCTTATTCACTAAAAACTCATCATTAATTTTTTTGACCAAAGACAATACCTTCTTTACCTAAAGGTGACGGAAGGTAAAAATTAAATAAAACATTGTTTCATGATTATTACATTATTTACTCTGCAAACACTTTCTTAAAAAATACACGATATGAAATGTAGCAATAGTAATAATAAAATGTGGGAATTACCGAAGTACATATTGTGTAATTAAAAAAGGTATATGTGATAATATTTTTTTGATTAAACCAAATATTGTGTTATCTATACTATGCTGTAGATTCCGTTACTCGACCGATATCAAACGATCCCGTTAACAGTATAGGAATGAATTTTTTATAAGATAATGGCATATTAACGTCATATGTATGTCATAATTGTGAAATAAAATTAATTTTCTATTGCAACCTTATTGATATCGGTACCGATTACTATCGGATAATTTACACAATTTCACTAACATTCAGAAATAAAGAAATACATATATGATATGAAAACGGTAATCTTCTTATTGTTATGGGTAACGCTGATTTCATATGTGGATGGGCATAGGCTTAGCAGGATTAAAAAATTGGATTTTTGGTATGTTTTGTAAAATTTAAATTTCGAAAAAAATTTTTTTTTTGTCGATTGACATTGAAAAGTGCTATTTTTTGATAGCTAACATTCTGCAAAACGTCACTTTTACTGCCTAGGCAATAAAAATATTTTTACTGCCTATTACATAGCAACCGCTATACTGTATAGCCTATACCAGGGTTTCTCAACGTGGGCGGTACCGCCCACTAGTGGACGATTTTCGATTTTTGGTGGACGGCAGAACTTGTTAGTATTTTTGTCTGTTATTCTGAAAATTGCAAAAAAAGCATATCTTCCCACAACCGATATCTTAAGTTGGCTATTAGGACGTTATTTATAGGAACATTATGTTCATTTTACCGGCAAGCTTTCGGTTTCTATTGACGACAATTGGATATTTTAAACTTTGAATTCAAGTTCTTTTAAATTTTTATCATTTCATAAATTTTGCTCACTACTTTCACCTACCCATTGCCATAGGAATAAGTTGAGTGGATAAAACAGGAAGGTTTCAAATTTCGTATCCAATTAAGAAACAAGTTTCAATAGCAGGATTGAACAAATAATTATTAAATTATTTTATTTTTTATTTATTTTTTTATTTTATATTTTATTTGTAATTCATGTTCATTCCTGAAGAAGGCAATAGTGTATATTGCCGAAACGTCGTTAATTTAATAAGTAAAACAGAATCTAAACCAAAAAAGGTTGTATTTTCAAATAATTATTGTTAATCGGCATCAAATGCAAGACACTCATATTTTCTTTTAAAATTATTTATTTAATTTTTGATTTTTAGGATGCAGAACAACGTAATTATTTTCATTTTTGTGCCCCATTGGTTACAATTACTCTTATATTTTATTTTATCTGGGGACGCGGGTTCGATCCCGACGGACGCCAAAAATTACCTACTTCGAATTTTAATGGCACTAAATTGACCCACATTAGCACACCCAGCAATGGGTAATATGCCGTGATTATATATTTATTTATAAAATGTATTAAAATTACCTCACTGTCTAAAGAAAAATAATAGATATGCCAAAATATGTCCCCCTCTATGCTCTATAAAATATCTTAATCATAAATTAACAAAAATAATTTTGCATAGATAACGGCAGAAATTAGGTATGAAATGTCGAAAATAACCCCAAAAATAGCGACAAAATCACGGCCCGCGCCCATCCCTTAGTAGGAAAAGATAAAATTCCATAAAAACAATTTTATTTAAATATGTATATAACAAGAAATACATAAAATTCCAATACATTGTAATAATAATGATTAAGTTTGCCAGTAGTCTTATCACTGAGAATCCATAGAGGTTGTGTGATCTGTAGACTGAAGCAAGAGGAAACAAAAATAACAATAACCACAGTTACTTAGAAGGATAACTATTAACTACGTAAGAACATCGTGTTATAGCTGGCGCGCGTCTAATTGAAACTGAATCTGCATAGTTTGGCTTATAAATGAATACCCTTCCCCTTTATACTAATTTTTGATGTTGATGGAGTTTTTTCCCCGTTATAATAATAGCATATAATAATTAATATTACATTTAGACCCGTCCATGTACGAATTTTAGGTTCTGCGCATTCAAGGACAGTCTCAACTAAACGCACGACAGTTGTACATTGATTTATGCATATAAATATAGCAGTTGCAGATTAAATAGTAAAAAATAATAATAAAAATAGAAAGAGTCTTAAGTTTAAATTTATAACTTATACTAATGACTCAATATCATTGGACAAAATAATCTTTATTAGATTCACCTATAACTCCCGTTCTAGTTCACTCCCTTGCTTTTCAGAGTTGTTAGAACCTCAGCCATGGTGACTGGTGACATGTTAAGTTCTTGAAATACGTATTGAGTTTTTATTAAAATTAATTTTAAATCAGGAAGTTGATAGTCGGAATTGGATCAAGGGAATTCAATAAAACGAAACAATTTCTCAATTCCTCGACGTTTCGATTAAAATTTTCATCATTATCATAGAGCGTTAGGTTAATATTTTGTTATATATTGTAAAGTAATATTGTAAAATTATAAAAATTGAAAAGCGTTGCTCACAAAACTGTTGACTGTCTGAGGAACAAATAAAGACCAATTTCCGACTATCAACGTCCTAATTTCAACAAGTGGACGCTATCTTTTTACAAATTAATTTTAAAGTTAAGGGGTAATTAGTTTAAGTAAAAAAATAAGCTAAGAACATTTATAATTATTTCGTTATTTTAATGGATATTTCAAAATTATTAATATCCCAAGATACAAAATTATCTGATGACTTTCCGAGTATAAAGTACCAATCAAACAATCTGTTCTTTGAAGCCTCCTTACCAGTTTGTGAAAATATATACACCTGTTTCGAAATTTTTATTTTTATTGTACATGAAGATTTTTCCAAAATTTTGTTGGTAAAAGGAGACCATATATACATTTCTAAATAGGATTTATTTAAGAAATATCGACAAGGAAAATAATTTTCTGTTTTTGGCTTTATAAAGAAAATGCTTCCGGATTCATTATTTGGAAGAAGTTTGAAAAATGTATCATCTTCGTAAGTATAATTTTTGTGAACAATGGTATTATGTGGTTTCCAGTAATCTTTATTTGTAACTGGTAGCCAACATAACCAACACCAATTTCTATGTATACAGAAAAGTTCTTCATGTTTCTTACATTTTATTTCAATGTCTTTGAAGGTACAGCCCAAACTTCTATGTTTGCAATTCCTTTTTTCAGTTTCCAACTGTTGCAGTTGCAGAACTTCTAAAACTTTTTCGTTCGAACCTACCGGCTTTTCTTTTTCTTTTGTAACTTTTTCTTCTACTTTTTTATTCTCTTGCTCTACTTTTTGTATCTTAATCGTGAAAACTGTCCCGGAAAAACCGTTCAAAATGTCCATCAAACTATTAATATTTGTTATAATACTCGCATTTTCATCTATACTGTTGTGAGGTATAACTTTTCCAGGTCTAGATATCACCAACTCATCTCTCTTTATATCTAGAATGTACTTGTAATCTTCTGCTTTATTTGGATTATCTATAAGCTTGACTGCATGGTAAATTTTTCCAGAAGCGATACAAACTTTTGTGTATAGTACGAAAAGTATATCAAAAAAATGTATTATATAAGTTTTCATACTGAAACGATCCATGTCATACTGTAAGTTACAAGGATTCATCATCACATTACTTGGATGTGCAAATTGGATATGGCGAATGATACTTTTCTTCTGTCCTGTCCAACTGCAGTCTGTTTCTTCTATCGGACACTTGTAATCTGCTAATTCGCAGACTTTTTGATGATTTTCTTCTTCATTAAAAGGAATCCACTCGTTGCAGCCATTATTGCAAGGGAATTTCATGAACTTTGCAATCTTTTCGTAAGGTATCATTCGGTTCGCCGGTTTCTTATTGTCGTAACACTTTCTACATTTTATAAAACCATTGTTTTGCAAATACACTGGACTATTGGATAAGTATTTTTTACAATTGTTACACTTTAAACTTTCAAAAATATCGCGAGGAACCTCCATTGTTTCTGGTTATCTTGCTGATTCGAAACTGAAGGAGTTGTTTTGTTTAAATATTGACGAAGTAATTTTATCTGTACTGATATAATAAAAAGTATGAAATTAATCGTTTAATTGATATGATAAATTTATATATCTAGTGTATTTTGTACTCATTGTGTGACGTATTTTGTACGCTACAAATGTGCATTTTTACGGTATAAAATTCACTTTGTAACATTTTGCTCCAGAATCTTATCGCTCTATGTATACGTACCTTCCTATCGTGTATATCTAGTTCCCTCGTCGCATTGTTACTATTATTCTGTCCCTCCTTTGTGTATCTTTAGTGTATATATCGTTTTCGTACCGTCCTTTTCGTAATTTTGCGGATAAAAATTACGTGGCGCCCTTCATCCTTTTTTAACCCTACCCGTCTCCACTGTTTAAAAGCTAGCGGCCGCACACCAGAACAGTTACGAAAAGTTTCACAAAATTTCAGTCTCTGAATCAACCTCTCGGTCATTTATCAGAGACTGGCCCACTCAACCAGAACCACAAACGCGTTTCGCTCTTATTGGAGCTTTTCAGTGTGGTGTACTGGCGCCTCTTGCGAGGCACTGAGACCGGTTGAGCGGTTTTCTCGATAGATGGCTCTGCATGTGGTTAGTTACCTCTGCAGGCTTAATATATTTGTGGGATGTTTATCATCCGTCCGCTTATGTGATCAGGGGTACTACTAAATAACAAAGTCGAAGAGTCCATTTTTTATGGGGATGCTCGAAGACGAAGTACTTTAGTACTTATATATCTACACCATTTACATACAACTAAACAAAATTTGATGGACGGAGAACTAGCGCTGCTTTGACACGAGAAACAATAATTAAAACTACTTCTGAATGTGTTTTAAATCGAATGGAATAAGGTTTAGAAAAAAAAATAACAATCACTACACATAATAACTTAACCAAACTTTTCTGACTAAATATCAAATTATGGTATCAACGGGGAGGTGCTGAAGAGGGAAAGCATTTGATCGACTCGACCATGGTATATCACCTCACTCTTTCTAAAAATTTCTTGTCCCTTTCTAAATTGTGTGGCGGGAGGTCCGCTGCCGATCCGCCGTCGATGACGTCAAAATCATAAGTCCCCATTGCAAGATACAAGTTGGAATTAAGCCTAATGCAAGATATAACTTGCAATTATAAATATTTTACTTTCATGTCCTTTCTACGCATTTGTAGGATTGTGGTAGAATTATTAGAAGTAAAACTTAACGACGTATTCTAAAACTAAATTTTATTGGACAACGTATTATAACACAATACATATTAACATGTACAACTAATAACAAATATATTCATTTTGAATTAATTACTTTTTAAATTTTAATCCTAGCCAAAATCCATTGGCCGCATTCATATTAAATTGATTTCTATTTATTTTTATGGGAACTTCACTCTTTTCTACGATAACAAAATTTAATTTACTTAATATATGAAAGAGCAAAACCTTGGTTTCAAGTAGTGCGAAACGGGATCCTAGAAATAATATAAATTTATCTTTTTCTTTTAAATATTCTTTAGTACCGTACCTATGCAGTTACGTGGTCCTATTCCAAAAGGTAAATAACTAAATGGTACAATGTTGACCTTGTTTTCTTCACTAAATCTCTCAGGGTCGAACTTATCTGGGTTGGGGAAATACTTGGGATCTCTATGTAGCGCATAAATGGGAATCCAGACTGGGTCTTCTTTCTTCAAGGTAATTGGAAATTCTCCTGGTTGTTCAGGTTCGATAATGAAGCTCTCAGAACACACTCGATCCAACGCAGGTCCTGGTGGCCATTTTCTTAAACCCTCTAGAAGACAAACCTAAATTATTTTTTTCTACGTTCAAGCAACCCTTATTGCTTTATTTCATTTAGTTTAGTATACAAAACAGCAAACAGGAGTGAAAATAGTTATTTTTGTGCGAAAAAATTAATGATATTTTCCGCATGTGCTGCAAACAATATTTTTTCTGCAATCGTCCACAAACATAAGCATAATTGCAAAGTATAATCTAAATGAACACATTATTAGATATTAATTGTACAATCATACATCAACACATGCGGTATATCCATACGTTGATACATCTGAATAATTAAAAGTTATCATTTTTTTTACCTGATACCACCATATCTAGGTACTTCATTTTCACCATGGCGTCATATGTGATCTTCCCATTGCAATCTTCCAAAGTTTCGTCTATCTCCTTTTGTAGTCTTTCTTGGATATCTTCATTTAAAGCTAACTCATAAACAATGTGACACAGTGCAGTTGATATCGTATCAAAGCCAGCGAAGAAGAATATTAAAGCCTGGGCCGTTATGTCATCGTCTGTCAACACTGCGAAGCAAAGAAAATTGTTATTTGTGTATTAAGATTAAGAGCTCAAAATAGTGCAGTGTCGATTGAGAAGTGTCAAATTTCTAAATCGTATGCTGCGGCACTCTTCAGCCATTTATGATTACTCTATATAACAGACCTTTTCAATTTAAAAAGATAGAAGATATGCGCAATGAGACCTTGCGCATGATAAGCAAACAACTGGCGGGAGTCATGGATACGCGCTTGACATGAGATATCATGGCTTTTGTTTATAAAAAAAAATAGGCATGAAATTTAAGAAAAAAATCACTGATGGTCAGTTGCACCAACAAGACTTAAATTTTAAGTTAGGTTTAAACAAAAAAAAATACAAATCGAAATTTTAACAGCAATATATTATAATTCATTTGACATTTCATTTCGATGCAATATTGCCAAATTAAGCCAAGTTTAATATTTAAGTTACGTTGGTGCAACCGGCCATAACAACTTTAAAATACATCTTGAAAGAAATTAAGGCTTTTATTGAAGCTAAAATGTCTAACGATGCAAATTTTCACCGAGAATACAGGTATTTTAGGGACTGCAATATTTTTGACGTTTCGTTTGATAGCCCAGTTAACAGTAGCATGCGCCATTTTACTTACTATGTGCAGAGACAGAAAGAGATAGTTGTTAAATTGAAAAAGTCTATTGATTAAAATATTAATTTATTTTTTTGTCACGAACATACAGGATGTTAAAAAAAGGTAAAAAATTGAAGGTCTATACATTTCAATGTGCTGATTCTCAGTTAAATTTTTTTTTTCAAAATTCGGTAAATTATTTCTTATATTTCATTTAATTTTTATTAAAAATAATGAATTATCTAATCACGTGTCTGTTACGTGATTGAATAGGAAATAAATTAATTCGTAATTATTTCAAATTCAACGTATGTTACGTGATTAGATAATTCATTATTATTAATATAAATTTCATGTTGGTAGTGGCGCAGTAAAATAGTTATTAACGTCATTAAGCCGATATAAAGCAAAGAACGGACGCGGCTAAAGTTTGTAAACCGAGGCGAAGTTAAAAAGTTTGTAAAAGTTTCTTATTATTATCTTACTTTGCTGTTCATCTTGTGCCTGTCGTCCAACATGCGATTCCTCTACAGTAGCAAATCCTGCTCCTTCGTCCTTACTTTTGTTGTCTTCATGTTTTAATTTCCCCTTCCTCGCTTCCATCAGCAAATGAATCATATCTTGTCGAATAATTCCTTGTTCCTCTCTACTTTTTATGTTATTCTGAATAATGCTTTTAAAGTAGTTGCTTATTCCTTCCGAGAACAATCGCACTCGAAAGAATTTCATAAAAGCAGGGCTAACACTATAGCCAAAAAATTTAAGCGATCGAACTCCATCCATATTAGTAATGTTTTTTCCCATTACGTAGAATTCATTCTGTTTTTCTCGCATTGAGTCGCACTGGATTCCAAAGGCAGTTGAGGCAATTACGTCGTTTGCGAAGCGTGTGAAAATGTCCTTCATCTCCAAGGTCAAGGTTTCATTCGGTTTGATTGTTTCCGTAAAGTATTTAGTGAATTTTTCAGCGCATTCCGACATCAACGTGAACATGGAGCGCATCTTACTGCCTGTGAAAGCAGGTGATAAAGTTGAACGCATATTGCGCCATTTGTCACCTGAAAATAGGTTTTAAAATTAAATGTAGGAAAATAACGGAAGAGTCAGCCTTTGAAAATTAAATTATTTATTGTATATTGATGACAATGAACCAACTTTTTGACAACTCCGCCTTTTTAAGGGTAATTTCAAATCGGAGATTGTAGATGCAGTAATTAAGAGAAATTAGTAAAAGATAGTGAAAGTATATGCCTCATAATGAATATTAATAAAGAAATGAAATAAAATAAATAAATATATACAAGATGGTGACCGGCACAGCCGAATATAGGACTTTAACATGTAAAATCAGACTTTCCTAATTTCCTGCTTCCCTAATTATTTTGGGTTAAAAAGCTTCAAATAAAAGTTATAGTGCATAAAATTCTGCATCTAAACAAAATTAATTTTGTACACCTTGTAGCGGCAGTAATTAGGCATGAAAATGTCGAAAATCACCTTAAAAATAGCAGTAGCCATGGAATTGAAACAAAATAAATACCAAATGTTAACGATTTATCTATCAAGCTAGGTTAATTTTTACTTCCTTGTACGTAAGTAAAGGAAGTATTGTAATCGCGAAAAATTTCGGTTTTCAGATTTCAGCGGAAATATCCATTTTGATCATCCCTGAATCCATTTTGACTAATTTCGTCATGACGTCTGTACGTACGTACGTACGGACGTATGTATCTCGCATAACTCAAAAACGGTAAGCCGTAGAAAGTTGAAATTTTGTATTTAGGACTGCTATAACATCTAGTTGTGCACCTCCCTTTCTGGTTATTACACAATTTCCAGAAGTGGCACTTTACATGAAGCCTATAATGTTGGAATATAATTTTGAAGTAAAATTAGATCAAGTTGTTAAGAGTACCATTTTTGACAGTTAATAAAAATAAAATAAAGTTGTCAGTCTTTGTAGAAATACAGTTTAAAATAATAAAATATAAAACCAGTGTTCAGTGTTCGTTAGTTTTCGATATAAAACTCATCAGGTTATGGGGCCCAGACTCGCCATAATCTATTAAAATCATTGGATCATTGGATCATTTTTGAGATGATTTTCGACATTTTCATGCCTAATTTATGCCGTTAAGGCATACAAAATTAATTTTCCTTATTAATTCAGATGCAGAATTTTATGCTCTACAACTTTTATTTGAAACTTTTTTTTAAAGAAGCGTATATATTAATGAATTTAAAATTATTTCTAAGTCAATCCTTATTCCTTTTACAGAGTATAAAATTAGTAGTGCCAACGTATGGTACGAAAATAAACTACAATTATATCAAATAATTTTATATTCTGTAAAAGGAATAACGATTGACTTAGAAATAATTGTAAATATCATTACTAGTACATTTTTTTAAATAAATAACACCTAATAATTTCTACAAGTTATACTTTATTTTATAAGGTTTTTTCGGGTTGATGATGTGCGTCTTCTGCCTAATCATTTCTACTATACTTACGATATAGTGGAACCGCTTGATGTTTTACTATATGATTACATTATATTGTTAATTTATTATCCTAAATAAGAAGTTATTATTACCGATTTCTGGTAGGGGGCGAACGGCCATGTGGCCTCATTAACGCGCCGCCCCTGGTTTAAAATGATAAAATAAAAGTGCATATTTTATTTTCCACGACGTATTTGATTTATGTTCTCTATAATGAGCCTCTTTCACATTTTTCGAAAAGTATTTTAAATGAAAGTTTATGCAATATATTTCTCATTATTATTATTATTATTATTTTAATAATTTGTTATTTTCGTAAGTAAATAGATTGGCGTCATAAATAGTCCTGAAAAACATTCCCCCCACTCCTGTGACGTTCTAGTACATACATTACATCTTTACATCATAGCCAATAGGAAAACAGTTTGTCCATCACCTACGTTTTTATATAAATAAAAATAGGGGATAGTTTCACATATCAATCTCTATGTACTTTGACGTCGCATTCTGTTTCAGATCACGTGACTTTTTCATTATACAAATTTCAAAAATTAATTGTAAAATATCTAATAAATATTTTCAGTTTCGAGGCTATTTAAAGAATGATATCTGTTTAAATGTAATATTTAGAAGGCATATAAAAATTCTTGCAACAACCCTATTCTAGGGTAGCCTTAAAAGCTTGTATCTATAAATACCTCTCAAAGCAAATAGATTTTTGCCAAATAGTGGATCCATCTCATCGGATATAAAAGTGCGGTGATCAACGAAATTATCAAATTCTTTAATTCCAATTTGTTTGATGAGATTTATGTCTTTCAACATTAATGTTGGAACCAAGAATGAAAACATCCCAATATACCTGAAATTAATGAATATGTTATTACACGAAACTTAAATAAGAGCCTTAGCGCGTAGCTTGGCTTAGATGACAGCATGGAGCTAGTCTCTTAAGCATGTATTACAACGTACATATTTTTGTAAGAAAAAAGAAGTAAATAGATATTATTTTATGTAATTATGATTTTTACCACTCGCAAGAGAGGTATTGGATTCATGCTAAAAATCGCATATTCAGATTTTATAATCTGCTTTGTACACAGATGTCTGTAATAATTACATATTTGTACCGTTTACTAGGTGTCACTTCCCGCGAATCTGGGGAACCGGGTTCGATTTCGGCCGACGCCAAATATTTTAGAATTTTAAAAGGCACAAAATTGACTCCTGTGGTGCAATCTCCACGCCAGCAATGGATATAGGTAAGTATATAAATAAATAAAATAAATATATTATCACGGCATATTACCCATTGCTGAGTCCGCCAATCTGCTTTAGACACAGATTTCGGTAACGATGATGACATATTTGTACCGTGCGAGCGTTTACCAGGTGTCACCTCACGAGCACTTATTTCTGGCGTGGAGAGCGCACCACAGGGTATTTAATTAAAATTTAATTTTAAGTATTTATATGAATAAAAATTAAACTAAGCGGGAGGTATTGTGTTGGCCACATCAGATTTTTTATTTAAACATGACATAAAAGGCGCAAAATAGAAAAAATAGTGTAAAGAACTCATTTTACAATTGTCGATTATTTTATTCGACCGGTTAGGCCACTCTGTGTTGTAAACAAAGCTTCCTTCTCACAAAATACGAGGGTCATTCAATAAGTAAAGAGACAAGTGGCTATAGCTCAAAAACTGTTTATTTCAATCTGTCAAAATTAAGGCTATTTTTCAACATAATCACCCCCCACAGTTATGCACTTGTCCCATCTTTCTTGTAGCTTCCTAATACCCTTGGCGAAGAATTCTTTCGATTTACCCCGAAGCCACTTTTGCGCCGCTTCCTTAACTTCCTCATTGTTAGCAAATCTTTTTCCACGTATGGCGTCTTTGAGTGATCCAAACAGGTAAAAATCAGATGGGGCGAGGTCGGGACTGTAGGCAGGATGAGGTAAGACCTCCCAACCCAATTCTTGAAGCTTATCACGGGTCAGCTGGGCTGTATGAGGGCGGACGTTATCGTGCTGAAGAATGACTCCTTTTGACAAGAGTCCACGGCGTTTGCTCCTGATAGCTGGTCTAACTTTGTGTTCTAGCATCTCAGAGTAGTATTGGCTATTGATAGTTCGCTGATCTTCAAGGAAATCGCAATAGACTGGACCCAAAAGATGGTCAGCATCACTTTACCGGCGGAAGGTTGAACCTTGAATTTTTTGCGAACTGGAGAGCTAGTGTGTTTCCACTCCATACTCTGCCTTTTGGTCTCAGGGTCGTAGTGATGGATCCAGACCGTACTGTATTAACATTCTTGAAAAAATTTCACTTGGTTTTACACCTTCTGCGACTAAAAATCTAATGACTGAGCGCTGCTCTTCTAAGGTGAAATCTTCTAGTGGACTTGCCATGGTGAACTGAAAATTTTGAAGTTATGTTGACATAAAATGATGAAACAGCTGATCAGAACATATCCCAAGGTTGCCAACTAACACCCCTGAAAAGATTGTACACATTCATTGAATAGTTTTAGAATAGTTTATAGAATTTGTCTCTTTACTTATTGAATGACCCTCGTAAAATGACAATTATGAATTTGTTCTTTCATAGGAGTTATGTGAAATAATGTAGCTTACCTTGTGTCATTAGAATTATATAAATTTTCGACCATGTCTGCGACGGATTCCTTGCGAAAAACAAAACTTCCCATATTTCCAAAAAACAGCCATGGTTTCGCATACGGCACTTTTTTGTCCTCCCAGTATTGATTCACTCGTTTTAAATACAGATAAATCAAAACAAATGGCACCAACAAAAGACACAACGTCAACATGTTGAAGATATTCTCATGAAATAAGCTGTAGTAACGTAGATGTGAACTCTAGAGAATTAGAAAGTATACTATTTTAATGCAGTGAATGAGGCAAGGTTATGAAATAAGTTGTGTTTAATTGATTGATAACGACAGTGTTGTATTTAGACATTTTTTTCAAATTTATTTGTACTTATCTTAAATTGTATCTTATACAGGCTACAATATATCATTTGTTTGTTTGTTTTGATAAACAATTAGTTTATTACATTCCATAAAACTGTAAAATGGTCACAATTATGGATACACATTGTAAGCGGACATGTGTGTGTGACAAAAGTTTCGAATCGCACACCACGATTCCAAAAATTATATTTTTTTCGTATTCTTCAAGTTTACATCCAGAAGAACAAATGATTAGATTTTGGTTACAATTGGTCAACCGGAAGTACCCTCATTTGAAGATTTAACAGTTAAATATCATTTATTGGCATTTAACGTTATTATAACTTAAAGAATATATTATTCTCTATACGATTTGATTGCATTTTATACTTCATATTCAATAGATATAGATAGTGTTGCCACAAGACGAGACTAAACGAGACTTGAGGTCGGTCTTGTCTTGGTCTTGACTAAGTCTCGACTACATTGGTCTTGTCGAGACGAGACTTGCAGTCAGTCTCGTCTTGTCTCGAGTCTCGACAAGACTCTCGCCTCTGCGTCAATCAACAAATTGTTTATAATTGTACATAATATTGCTGGAAATCTAAGAAAATACATTTTATTATTTTAACTTATTGGATCAACAAAATTTTTAACAACTATGAAGTATAGAATATCCATTTTGTACTTTTACAAAACAAGTAGATATATTGGAAAAGAGCAAGAAGATCTACATCTCTATACCTGTAGACAGGAGGGAAATAAAAATAAATGAACGCACAATTCGGTATTTCTGTGTATTAATAATATTTTTTAACAGTTTAAAATTAAAATAAGTCAAAACATTGTTCTTGTCAAAGTAACATTGTTGTAGTCAAAGTGACAAACGCATACAAATCAGCTGCTTCCAAATTCTTCAAGGGCGCTCGAGTCACGTATTTGCTTGCGGCCTATATAAAATTATTGATATGACATTTTGTAACTTTACTGAAATTTAAAATAACTAATACAATGTTTGTCTAGCAGAATGTAATTAATCATCATACAGGATACTATTTTCACAAGGCATAAAGCGGTTTCTTTACAGATAGGTACAGTAAAAATTTTGAAAGATGTCCGATCAAGGTCGTCTACGAATTGTATGAATTCAGATTTTTGTTCCGCCCATTCTGACAAATTCAGTAGTGTCGTTTGCTTAGTTTTTATGAGGGTATGTAAGACACTACTTTTATTTTATTATTATAAAAATATATGTTACAGTAAAAGCATTCAAAATTCAAAAATAAGTCAACTGGTAAGTTTATAAGCAAATGTAAAACCAAATATGTTAAAAATAAGATACTGACACAATGTCAGTCTCAGTAATACTGACAGAAAATAACGTTATTCGTACGGCTATGAATCAAGGTAACGTATCTGAATTAATAAATAAACTTACGTTACAGCGAAAGTATTATCAACAACGAGCATCGTTTTATAGTAGAATGTCCTAACTTTGTCGAAACAATATTATTTTTTGAAAGACAAGCGTGTTATATCCATCCTTATCGCACACTCTTATAGCCTTTGCAAAAGAAAGAGATAAATGTATGCTTATTTGTTAATTCGTTCGTGATACAGATAACCTTGATCGGACATCTTTCAAAATTTTTACTGTACATTGATTTTTTTTTGTATTTTCTTCACCATTTTACATTATAATTATGTAGATTACTTTTTTGTTCATCAATCTACTTGAGATTTTATGTGATATTTTAGAGGACTTGCGACACTGTAGAGTAATTTCATCTCCCATTTCATATCATCATGTGGCCATGTAATAGAAAAATTTCTAAAAACCTGTAACAGACGAACATACCAGTTAGTTATACGTATCTTTTATAGATATATTACTATTGTAAAGAGGTAATTTAATAAAAAAAAGAATATATGATCACGGCTTGTTTTGGTTACACAAATCTGTTTTTTTCTTTACCTTCCGTCATCTTTAGGTAAGGAAGGTATTGTGTTTGGTCAAAAAATTCAATGATGAGTTTTTAGTAAATAAGCAGGTTTTAAGGTCCATATAATACGATTTTACCATTTTTATGATGATGTATGTATGTGTGTGTCTCTGTGTGTGTGTGTGTGTGTGTGTGTGTGTGTGTGTGTGTGTGTGTGTGGGTGTGTGTGTGTGTGTGTGTGTGTGTGCGTGCGTGTGTGTGTCCGTGTGTGTGTGACAAAAGTTTTGGATCGCATAACTTCAATACCACGATTCCATAAATTATATTTTTTTCGTATTTCTCAAGTTTACATCCAGATGAAGAGGTGATTACATTTTGGTTATAATTGGTCAATAATTTAATCTATTTACTGTTTCTACATCCGAATCAATAAAAAATAGTATATTGTGTTATTAGGAGTAAAAGTGACACACAAAGACACTTTTACTCCAAATGACACATTATATTTTTTCTTCACACGTAGATATTTAAAGAAAAATATCAACTATACTAACGTTACATTTTACGTAAATTACGTTTGCGATTTCAATTGCCCTGTAGCTATGGATACTTATTTGTTCACTTTTTGTTATAAACATTGAAGTGAAAATTTTCACGGTTTGACGTTTAAATAAAAACTGTACAATTTTATATTCTCTTTGTATGCAATTATGTCTAAATTTGAAGTATTATAATGTACGCCCTTTGAAGTTGTTCAATTGGATGGAAATCTAACAGTGTGGCTGAAAGATATGTCCAGGAATCACTGCAAAACAATATAAACTTTTCTTATATCACTTTAATTCTAAGTATTCTTATGCTCATAACCGTCCCTGTAATTGTAATCTGTAAGTCTGCTATTCTTTAAAATGTTATTTCCTCAAAAGTAAACTCCTGTTTATATTTCAATTCATAGGTTATTTATTTAAATTTGACAGCTATTGATGGTATTTAGTAACTTTATTCGTAGGTTACCTAGCGTGTTATAGTGACATTTAGGGCGATATTACAGGTTTCTTTTATTACAGTTACTTCTTATTCGTGTATTCTGTAT
This sequence comes from Harpalus rufipes, assembly GCA_951394225.1. NCBI lineage: Eukaryota > Metazoa > Arthropoda > Insecta > Coleoptera > Carabidae > Harpalus > Harpalus rufipes. The sequence continues at coordinate 8,880,270 of OX596288.1, read as the reverse complement.
AGTTTCTATGGATATTTATTTATTTTATTTCTACCTTGTGAATCAAGTCACAAAAGATGCTACTTTTATGACGTTTGAAGAAAAAAAATCATTTTGGCTACTTCATAACTGCAGAAATAAAATTTGAAAATTCACGGAATTGCAATTTAATAGTATTAACCATGGAATTAGAAATAAGAGACAAAAAAAGCGTAACGTTTTATTACGTCAAATTATTAGTATTTATTTTGACAATCTTTATTCTGACACTGACGTAATAAAACGTTACGCTTTTTTTGTCTCTTGTTTCTAATTCCATGGCTAATACTATTAAATTGTAATTCCGTGAATTTTCAAATTTTATTTCTGCAGTTGAATCGTATGAATTAGTCAAAATGATTTTTTTATTGATTCGGATGTAGAATTTTTTGCTTTACAACATCCATTTGAAACTTTTTGTCTGAAATAATTAGGGGAGCAATGCGCACGGAAAAACTGATTTCCATGTTAAACGCCTATGTTTCACTTTCCGTGATATACCCTGTATATTTATTTACCTTCGCAATTAAAATTTCTAACTCAGCTAGCGCCAGACGTTTTCCGACGCAAGAACGAGGTCCAAAACCAAAAGGCTGGCAGACAAATGGGTGAACTTCTTTAATCTGGTATTCATCACTTCCTCTTATCCATCTCTCTGGGATGAAGTCTTTGGCGCGAGGAAAATATTTATCGTTTTTAGATAAATACATATGTGGGCATAGAACAGTTGTCTATAGAAAATAAATATTTGTAAAATGGAAAGTGACAGGAATGCAAATTAACATGCCTCACATAATGACGACAATGAATTGGAAACATTTCGAAAAATTAGAAGAGGACAAAATTTCTTCATAGAATGAATTTAAAATTAAAAAATCTAAATATACGGAATAGATATGAGTAGAATTTTTGGTGTAGAGTGTATGTATACAAGAAATGGACAAGCAGATATGGGGGCCCATGTCAGAATGATAGCTAGTAATTATGTGCATAGATGTCAAATATCATAATTTTTCATTCTAAATTTAGTGATTTTCCAATTCCATGTGGTTTATTTTCCTTGACATGTAAATTTCACACTCCTGGTGACAAATGAACTACGTGAATTTAGAAAATCTTGAAATTTTTAATGAAAAATTCTGACATTTGACATCTATGTACATAATTACTAATTGTCATTCTGAAACGGGGCCCCATTCTGTTTGTCAAGGCCAACAATGTCACATGACTGCTCGCGCCCTATACTTGTATCCAAAAACGGAAGTGGCGAGAGGTATTGTGCCGTCCACAACAGATTTTTAATATTTATTTTACTAACGAAGAAAAATCTGAAAGTATTAGTGGCCGAATCAAGCGAAATTTAAATTTCTAGTTATTTTAAATAGTCATTTATTAGTTGGTTTGTAAGTTCTTGATATTAATTAATTTTCCATACTCCAAAATTAACGAACTTTACATTTATATCAAAACAAAAATTATAATTTTTATCTTTCATGGGAAACAAAAAATATTTACTTTTATGAATTTTTTCGTCAGACTAATAAAAAAAGTTGATCTTATTAAAAATAATAATTATACTGTATAACAAAAATGTAAATTAATATGGAAGTGAAATACTTACTCCTTCAGGAACTTGATACCCGGAAAAAACCGTATCTTGTGGAATATTTCTAAATGTACCAATCGTAATTGGTGCTAGCCTTAACGTTTCTTTAACCACAGCCTTCAAATATGGCATATTATTAAGAACTTCTTTGGTAACGGGACTATCTTTTTGTGGTAAATTATTTCGACATTCTTGTATTAATTTCTCTTGTGTTTTTGGAAATTTGCATAAGAAATAAAAAACTGCAGCACTTGTTCTAGATGACTAAAACGAAAAATAACATTTTTGTTTTAAACAATTTATTTAAAAAAATGTTTTTAAAGGAAATAGAACATCCTATATCCCTAATAATTTTATACATACGAGGGTCATTCAATAAGTAAAGAGACAAATTCTATATAACTATTCAATGAATGTGTACAATCTTTTCAGGGGTGTTAGTTGGCAACCTTGGGATAACCTCACAATTTTCAGTTCACCATGGCAAGTCCAGTAGAAGATTGCACCTTAGAAGAGCAGCGCCCAGTCATTAGATTTTTAGTCGCAGAAGGTGTAAACCCAAGTGAATTTTTTTCTAAAATGTTAATACAGTACGGTAAAAGTTGTATGAACCGTGCGAATTTTTACAAGTGGGTTGATCGGTTTAAAAGTGGCCGAACAAGTGTAGGTGATGAACCCCGATGTGGACGTCCAGTGGAAGTTTCTGGTTCCTCGTTGGAATCGAGGAGTCTATTGCGATTTCCTTGAAGATCAGCGAACTATCAATAGCCAATACTACTCTGAGATGCTAGAACACAAAGTTAGACCAGCTATCAGGAGCAAACGCCGTGGACTCTTGTCAAAAGGAGTCATTCTTCAGCACGATAACGCCCGCCCTCATACAGCCCAGCTGACCCGTGATAAGCTTCAAGAATTGGGTTGGGAGGTCTTACCTCATCCTGCCTACAGTCCCGACCTCGCCCCATCTGATTTTTACCTGTTTGGACCACTCAAAGACTCCCTACGTGGAAAAAGATTTGCTAACAATGAGGAAGTTAAGGAAGCGGTGCAAAAGTGGCTTCGGGGTAAATCGAAAGAATTCTTCGCCAAGGGAATTAGGAAGCTGCAAGAAAGATGGGACAAGTGCATAACTGTGGGGGGTGATTAAGTTGAAAAATAGCCTTAATTTTGAAAGATTGAAATAAACCGTTTTTGAGCTATAGCCATTTGTCTCTTTACTTATTGAATGACCCTCGTATTTACAATTATATTTTGATATTAAATTTTACACTCTATCACAAAAACTTTAAATAAAAAAATAAAGTTTATATTTGTATAATATAATAGTATTTTATGCATCTAGGAAGAAAAGTGAATCTTTAAGGTATGAGCACATAGTTTAAGGCCGAGTCCGTAATTACTTGTGAATACTTTAAACTTTAAAGACACTTTTCGTCTGAAGGACATACATAATTTTATATCATACGGGTTTCTAGTTATTAAATTATTAAAAGAAACATGCAGCAATTTGTAGCAATATGAATTTTATATAAGTAGGCTAAGTCGAAATTGTTCGAAAATCCTAGCAAAATTTTGACAGATTGACAGATCTATCGCTATAGGCGATGGAAAATAAGATCGCAGCGCCAAAGTGGAACTAATGTTAACGGAATAATTTGACATTTACTAATTGTATTTATGCATTAAATGTATAATATTAAGAGATATTACATATGTAAACGTAAATATTATAAACATAATAGATAACACGTGTGTTTATACAATCAAGAAAATGTCACGTGTATAATTTATCCCGTCAACTATAGTTCCGAAAATATCACCAGATGTCATATTGCTTATTTCCCATCGCCTATAATTGATGAAAAATACATTCCTCGAGATATTTTAGATGAAGCTACTGAGGCGAAAAACAATTTAATGCCGCATAAATAAAGGATTTAGTATGAAAGTAAAATTTTAAAGTCCTAGAACTTTAAAATGATATTTTAAAGTTTTAGGACTTTAATGTTTTATAAATCGTTCGAAAAACGTTGCTTTAGAAACCAGTATAACATAAACAAATATTAAAATGTTCTTGGACTTTTACGGGATGTTAGGTTAGGTCACAAAACCTTTAAATTCAGTTTATATTATTATTATATAAATAAATATTAAGATGTTCTTGGACTTATACTGGATGTTAGGAAATAAAACTATACACAACTATACAAGCAACAAAAGAAATACGCGTAATGACTTACCGTATCGATGCCTGCAACTATCGTATCAAATAGTATACTGACAGTAACCGTCTTGTCCTTCATAAGTAACTGTTCTAAAATTGATTTATCGTATCTGGATTTTTCTACATTTTCATTTTTCAATTTATTCATAAACTTATTTATATGTTTCATCTGAAATCTAAATAAAATTTATTTTATTTGAAAACGTCACTAAAGTGCACAAAAATTGTCATTAAAAGTTAAAAAATCGGCACTAAAGTAATCCATTATACAACGATTTTATGAAAATGCAGTGGTGTACGATGTACAAAATAGAATAACGAATTAAACAATTTGAGATAAAAAAAAACAGTGTTGTTTACCTTAACTTCAATGTCCGAGATTAGCAACATTGAATGTCAGACGGACAGATAATCAATGTAAACATAACCTATAAAAATAAAGGTTTTTTTTTCCATTTTCTCATATTTTTTCGATTTCAAATAAAATTTAATATGCACCTCGGCACTGAAGTTCCTTTTTGTCACTCATATAGTTTATTTTCCTCGACCTTAAGGATCTCGGCATATAAATTTCACATTCGTGATAAAAAATATAAAAATAGTACCTTTTATAAATTTGGATTGCATTTTTGTCCCCTTTCCGAAAATACTAAATTTAAGTGTTAACGTTATTCATTTGTTAAAAATAATTATTTTCTTTTGCACGATTTTTATCGTTGAGATGTAATTTAATACTTATGTGAGAGGGCTATGACAGTAATTGTTTTCATGATATTATGTTAATAAATTAATTTTTCTATTTTGCATCTGTAACAAAGCTATTACAGCACCCAAAGGAGTTCGTTTATAGCTCGTTTGAGTGTTGTAACAGCCTAGTACAATTTATTTTTATATAGTTGGTAGCATAGCTGAAATAGTATGTCAAAAAATATCAAATGTCAAACCTCACTGAATAAACGATACTAACGATTGTTAAGGTTTTTATTTTTGTTTATATATATTTAGGACATAAATAGTTCAAAACACTATTAATTGTTGATATTTAAAATATGTAATTTATTTGTGAACTCTGTCGGTAAATAAGTTCGAGCTATTTGGCGCTGATGCCATAGCCAAAGTTACGCAGGTTGTGTAGTAGTTCAGACAAGAACAAAATGGCGGCGGAGGAGAAATGTCAACAATAATTAAGTGTTTATTTATAAGAAAATAGTGTTTTAAGATGTGTATAATTATATAGTTTTACACTTTCCACATCCTTTTCAGTTAATTTTATACAATAAAATGTACGTAACTTGTAAAAATTTTATATTTGGTTATGACTATGAAACCTGACTTTTTTCATTGTTTGTTTTTGGAATTATAAAATGTATTTTCCGTAATTTCACGTATTTCAGGTGGAGTACACAAAAAATCGTCTGTATTCATTTTTAATTTGATATGAATTTGATTGTAAACAACACGAGACAATTTTAAATTCAAACAATTGAATTTTCAAATGTTAGCGTGCCACTGCCAACTAACACAAAATTCTCTAAATTTTGAATTTACGATTTTTTATTTAAAAAGCGCAAAATAGAAAAAATAGTATAAAGAACTCATGTCATAATAATTATTGCCGATTATTTTGTTCGAAGGTTTGGGCTACACCGCTACGCGTCGTTACCCAAACTTCCTTCTCACAAAATAAAATGACAATTATGACATTCGTTCTTTAATATACTATTATATTTAATTTAATGTTAGTATGAAATAAGAAAGTACTCCTATACTAAAATATGAAGCGAAAATTCAAATAAATTGTTCCTGTATCAGAACTATTAACATTTTTAAAAAATCAATATTAGACAAACATATTTCTGATATGAACCTTCTTTTAAAAAAAGTATTATTGAAATCTATCAGTATTTGACTTTTATTTTAATGGGAAAACAAGAAATGCTAATGAATTTTGGGTTTCCCATTAAAATCAAAGTTCAGTATTAATAGATTTCGATAATTTTTTTTTAAATGTAGATTCATATCAGAAGTATGGTTGACTAATGTTGAATTTTTTAAAAATGTTAATAGTTCTAGTACAGGAATAATTTATTTGAATTTTCGCTTTATATTTTAGTACAGGAGTACACAATGCTCTTAAAGTACTATGTTCCGGGGTCACGATCACCACCCTGTATAAAAAATTGGCGAAAAACTTACTCAGTTATTCTATTCATGATAATCACATATTTTTTCCAATTTGGAGTACTAATCCATTTCCAAAGGGATGGTGCAACATCTAATTTATACAAGAAGTCTATAAATAAGATTGTATCATCCAAATATTGTTGAGCCTCAGGATCGGGTGAAACATTTGGATTGAATAAATCTAAAAAATCAATTCAAATTTTTATCAGCCAGTATACAAGGTGTTAAAAAAAGGGTAAGGATAGATACAATTTGATGTACTGATTCTTAATCAAAAAGAATTTTTACAATATTCGGAAAATTATTTCTTAATTTTCATTTAATTCTTTTTTAGCGTGCCACTGCCAACATGAAATTTTTATTAAAAAAAAATAATGAATTATATAATCACGTAACAGACATTGTATAGGAAATAATTACGAATTAATTAGTAATTCATTATTTTTAATAAAAAATAATCATGTCGGCAGTGGCACGCTAAAAAAAAATTAAATGAAAAATAAGAAATAATTTTTCGAATTCTTTTTGATAGAGAATCAGTACATCGAAATGTATACCTATACCCTCAATATATATATATATATATATATATATATATATATATATATATATATATATATATATATATATATATATATATATATATATATATATATACATATATATATATATATATTTTCTTTAAAACCCCTCAACAGGATTAAATCCCAATTACAGAGTGGGTTCACATCACCCTTTTTTTAACACCCTGTATTTACCTTTGCCCAACTCAATTTTATTTTTGCTAACAATCAACGATCAAATTTAGAGAAAACATTTTTAGCATATTATTCATATATTATTTAAATACAACTTTTTTATAATAACACTGAAACATAAAAACAATACTTTTACTAGTATAATTTAAGGGCTGTAGAGTAGATTACATAAAAGTTTGTACCAGGGACTAAAAACGAAATGGAAATGACAACGAAATAAACCGAAATTTTTATAAAAACGAAAATGGAAACGAAATAATTTTATTTATAACAAATACTTTACACGCAAATATTATTGAATTTTCAGATACCTATATTAATACAGGGTACGTCACAGGAGGGTTACTTTCAAAATCCGTTTGTTTGCAACCCGAAATACAATTTACAACAGCGTCTAGCTTCCTCCATTGAATAAATAATCTACTAGTATAGTTTGGTTCACGAAAGATGACAATTCAAGGTCATTTTCAAACCATCTGGTATAATATTACTTACAAATAACTTCACTACATTCCATACACATAGGCGTGCACCAGGTACAATATTTGTGGATACAATTTAATCATTCAAAATTAAATGTTAAACATCTACATATTTTCAAAGATATATTTTATTTTGATATAATAATGAACATAAAGATACAACACCTATGTATAGTTACAAAAATACTGAAAACAATGATATAAATACATATTTTGAAAATAAGTAATAAACTACTTCCTGTTAGCATACATTTCATATATTATTCTTCTAATTGCATCGGTGTTAAAAGTATCAAGATCAGCTGTTGCAGTTGATTTTCTGGGTCGTTTTTTTCCAGAAGAAGTTAATTGTTCTTCATTTTCGATATTATTAACACGTTTTAATACCCTGTTTACTGTGGTTTCAGATATTTGTAGCGCATCTGTTGTACGCTAAAATAAAATACTAAATTTCATTTATTAATCATGAAACCTTTTTTGTCTAGCAATTTCAATTTTCAAAGAAATTAAAAAAATATATTCACATATATTACCTGCTGCATCTGATGTAGATCTAATAATTGTCCATTATTTTCTGTTTCTCGTTGAAAATATTCGTGTTCATTATGCACAAATTTAATAGCTTGGCTTCGCAAAGTTTTTCCTTTCTCTCCCATGATTATGTTCAATAAAATCGCGGAACAAAATTAGAAACATTCGTTGATTTTGATTAAACGTCAAATCGTACGTCAAATTCAAAAAACAAACACCGCCACTGGATTTGCTTTAACGTAGAGGGCAGTTCAATAGATAATTGCATACCAGCAACTCATCGACATACGTTCCTATTACTTTTATTGTGTTAGAGAGCAATGTGAATATGGAACGTATGTCTTTCATATAGCATAAATCATGTAGACATACGTCAAATAATCTATCTCTGTCTAATACATAATGTTGCTATACTACCGCTTTATAAAATGTTGTTTATTCTTTCTTCGAACAAATGGCCTTGAATTGTCATCTTTCGTGAACCAAACTATAGATTATTAGTGATGTTCCTGTCATTTTGATATTTATTAATTAAATATGGTATCAAGTGTCTGTGGACATTAGTATTTTGAGTTTCAAACAAACGGACTTTCATATTACGCTTAATTTACATTAGCGGTACTCGGTACAATGACGGTATGTCAATTACGAGAAGCATTTACATTAGACGGTGTCAATCGTTTATAGATTATTTTAGAGAAAAACACTTCAAATAAGAGTTATAGAAGAATTAATTGTACGCATTTTTATATGAAGTATTTTTCTCTAAAATAACATATAAACGATTGACAGAGATAAAACAATGCTAATCAAATACTCGCTAATCACACTTAATCACTTGTTCATACTAACGACCAATGTATCTAGCCTTTCGGGACTGGCGAAAAATATTCGCATCAATATAACTATAGACAATTTGAAATTCTCGTCATAATATTTCATGTAGAGATTATAAATTAATATTTTGATCATAATTTAATTTCGAATTTATAAACCCTTTTTACTGTAGATAGAAGTACATACTGAGTCGTTCGTTGAAGGTGAAGGTGCAGAGCGACTCGAGGGCCCATTTGGTAAGTTCGTCAATGAAGTCAGCAGGCATCTCTCCGAGTGGGTTGCTCCGCTCCAAGGCCTGCATGTGTGTTATGAAGTCCTGTGCTACGTTGTTCAGAACGCTTATATATTGTTCCACCGATCGCGGCTGCATCATGGGCACATTAGCCATACTCCGAGCTTTTGCCCATTGTTCTCCCCGGCTAAAATTATAACACTAAAATTAGTTTTTTGTGCCTCTGTTCGGTATAAGTAGGTTAACATATCTCTAAATTGTTCAAAAACAGTTTTCAAAAAAAAATTGTAAATAGAACAATACATGGAAAGGAATTTAATATACATAATTTCAAATTAATAATAATAACGTTTTAAAACGAAAATTGTAAATAGAACAATAGTTATATGGAAAGGAATTTAAGATACATAATTTCTAGTATTAGTAAATATGCAGGTATGTATTTAAATAAGAAAATAAATAAATATATTATCACGGCATATTACCCATTGCTGGGTGTGCTAATCTGCTTTGTACACAGATTTCGGTAATGATGATGACATATTTGTATCATGCGGCCGTTTACCATTCGTTACCTCACGCGTACTCATTTTTGGCGTGTGCCATTTAAAATTCGAAATATTTGATAGTAGGAATTGAATCCGGTTCCCCAAATTCGCGACCAGACACTCAGGCACGCGGCCATGAGACCCCATAGGTATATGTATTTAAATTAATAAAAATTAAATTAAATTTATATCTTTTACTGTTTCTGTGGAATGAAGGTTTGAAATGTTGTAATTTTTTTGTCTCACCCTATACTACGCGTATGCTAAGCTACTGATATAACAGAAATTACAGAGACCAAAATAAAATATCAAATTTACTTACGCAACAAATATTCCTGCATGGCCTTTAAATATATCCGGCCGGACCTTGTCCTTATAATATCTTACACTGCCAAGTCCATCGCGATTTGGAAAACTCCCTTCGTTCCTGTAACACTAAAACTAACATTAATAATTTACATCCTGTTTTTGCTTAAATATTTTACCGTTTCTATATCATCAGGATCAAAAAGAATAACTACATCCTTCCGAACTTTTATATTTGACAATTTTACTATATTACCAAATTCATCGGCTAGTCTGTGAGTAAGAAAGAAAGATAAAAAATCAGATTTACTTCATTAGGGTAAGGTGAAAAGTTCTCGGCCTGACCCAGAGATAGCGTTCCTGCCTGGGTGCACGTGCCATTAGTTCGTATGACAAGTTTCAATTTGTTCTCTCAAGTAGTTTGTTTACACGAATTTTTGCAGTGAACGTCTTGCGTGTTTTTCGTTAAAATGGATAAACTTGAATATCGTGCGATCATAAAATTCTTCGTTTTGGATGGATTAGCCCCTAAGGAAATTCATCCGAAGTTGACAAAAGTTTACGGGGACTCTGCTCCTTCCATGTCAACCGTTAAAAGTGGGCAGCTGAATTTAAACGTGGTCGCACGTCGCCCGAAGATGACCCACGTGAAGAACGGCCAAAAATCTCCACCACACCGGAAACCATCGAAAAGGTGCATGATATCGTGTTGGACGATAGACGAGTGACGGTGAGTGAGATAGCTGAGGCTGTGGGGATATCGGAAAAAAGGGTACGAAACATCTTCCACAAAAAATTAGGGATGCGAAAGCTCTGCGCAAGATGGGCGCCGCATTTGCTGAATGCCGATCAAAAGCAAATGCGCAAACGGCATTCGCAGCAATGTTTGGACCAATTCAATAAGGATCCGACCGATTTTGTGCGACGATTTGTCACCATGGATGAGACATGGGTCCACCACTACACGCCAGAAACGAAACAGCAGTCCAAGCAGTGGGTGGAAGCCGGTGGTTCAGCGCCAAAGAAAGCGAAGTCGATCGCATCTGCCGGAAAGGTCATGGCCAGCGTGTTTTGGGATGCGAAAGGGATCCTGTAAATTGATTACCTTAAAAAAGGCAGAACAAATACAGGCGAATATTACTCCAACTTTCTTGACCAGCTGGATGCCAAAATTCGCGAAAAGAGGCCTGGCTCGAAGAAGAAAAAAATCATCTTTCACCAGGACAACGCACCTGCATACAAGGGTGCGTTGGCGATGGGAAAACTGCGGGATTTGGGATACGATTTGCTGGGCCATCCTCCCTATTCTCCTGATTTGGCACCCTCAGACTTCTATATGTTCCCAAACTTGAAGAAATTTGTTTCTGGGAAGCGCTTCGCGTCCAATGAAGAAGTTTTACGGCCCGTAAATGAATATTATCACAGCCTTCCTGACTCTCACTTCCGAGAAGAAATACTGATGTTGGAAAAACGCTAGACCAAGGGAGATTATACAGAAAAATAAAATCATTTTTTAACTGAAAATCGCAGTCTTTCATTGTCAGGCCGAGAACTTTTCACCTTATGTAGTCCGTTTTTAAAATTACAGAAATCAATTCAAAATTTCCTTAGTACGATCTGTTAGGTAAGTGCTTCTAATTGTTAGTTTTCAGTAATATTTACAGTCAAATTAAAAAAATCCATTTTGAGCAAATTATTTTTATGTACCGGGATAAGTATAAATATTTCTTGCAAAAACTAATTGGAAGGTATCATTAATTTAAACGCTGTGTCTAGCGTCCTGACAAAGGGACTGCGTCCTGGTCTCGACTTCATCTATGACGTCTCATTGAGACGACAGAGGGCAGAAATGGTCGAGAAGAGGTTTTTTACAAAGTGATCGAAAATAGCTGAAAGTCACGGGACCACGTTTGGTCCAAAATAATGTCAAAATTATATTTAAATTTTCCACAATTCATCAAAACTATATTCCACTTATAACAAATGATGACAGATACATGACATTTGATTATTTTCATTATGGCTTGATGACAAATTTCGTCTTAGAGCATATTTTCGTTCGGGTGCTTTACAATGGTAGTAAATTAGTAGTACGTTGTATTATTAAAAAATAAAATGGCGGACGTTTGAAATATGAATATATTGAATGAAAAAAATCAAGTGTGTGAAATTTTATTGTTTTTTGTTCATAGATGATGATATGATTATAGATTCATTTATATTACGTAACCTAGGCAACAAATCCAATAAAACAAAAATCCACAATTTCTTGACTTATTCTGTAAGATATTTTAAACGTCCGCCATTTTACTTTTTAATAATACAACGTCCTACTTGTTTATTATCGTTGTAAAGCAAATTTTGTGTACTTTTCAAAAATATAGAAAAATATAGTATGTATCATTTGAAATTTCAAAGTTGGTATCACATACTTCGGAACCGGAAGTAACAGAACGCTTCTTGATACGATATCTTATTGCCCATATTGCCTATAGTAAATTTTCTTATTTGAAGATAATCGCTATCTTGCTTAATAAGGGAGATAATTGCCGGTTCATTCTCGCGTGGTCACTGTATATGTCCCATGGCAAATTATATACGTGGAAAATAATTATATTGATGCCAAACTATTCCGTACATTGAATAACATTAAATTATAAAAAAAATAATAAATAGTACAATATAAAAGTCGTCTTCTCGGGTATCAAGTTTTCATGGGACATATATCATCCATTAGTCGCGAAAGATTTAAATGTTAGTTATCTTATTTTATAATAGGTACTATTCTATCTTTTGAATTCACTTCTCTTAATGTAAAAACAAAGTAGATTTACTTCATTTGAAGATTAAACCGATCAAAGTTGTAATAATTTCCAACTAAAGGGAAAAATCTCCATAGATTTCCTAAAACTGGTACTGGTTTTGGTCCTACAAAAATAAAATAAAATTTAGTATTTAATATAAAAATTTATAACAATCATAAATAATATGTTGCATATATCAAGATATGGTAGACTATATCATTCATTAAGTTGTAAGTAAACCAATAAGAATGCGTGATTTTCCTTAGTTCCCATGTATTACAGCAGTTACTCGTATTATTAAGTAACCATGGTGAACGAACGAACCTTCGTATATTCGAATAAACCTACCTTCGTATATTCACTTATAGGTGCGTTTAGTTTTGTTCTTTGTACTCAGAACTATCAATGTTATTTGTAATTATATTTAGGGAGCATAAAGTATAATCTTTTTCCTTCGAACACAGTATGGAGTACAAAAATGGTATCTGTATTTAGAAAAATCGTGCTTTGATTCAATGCTTCAAGTAGAAATCTTAAATGATACTGACAGCTTCAAATGTACCGAAACAAATAATTGAACGCACGTATTATTTGACAGCAAGGCATTATTGAAGTAAAAATTTGACAATTAAATAAATAATTATTTGAATCATACGTCTAGAAACTACACTTTTGCTAGTTTATTTCAAATATGAGCATTTATTTGGAAATACGAGCATTTCTATATAATATTACATACTACTACAGCTATTGGCATGTATTTTTTAGGGTACCTACATATATACTCAGGGTATGGCCATGACGTGGCTCGCGTTTCGTCCGCCATTTGCGGGCCACTGTCATATTCGTTGTTGTTGTGCAAATTATTATGTATTTTAGGTGCTATTTGTTTTATTTTAACGCAAAACACATTTAAATATACTTCTAATATTTATTTACACTCTAAGTAATACTTTTATTTTATTTATTTGTGTATTTTCTTGAGATCTGACTACGATGACTGGCAATATTGAAACAGAAAATTACCAATATTAAGCACAAACATTTAAATTTTTAAAAGGTAAGTTTACAATATATACTTATTATGTAAATAATATCTATAGTTATTAAATTAGATGTGATAATAACAACCTATATCGTATGCTCTACATAACCTCTAAATCTATGTCATAATAATAATTGTGTATCTCTTAAATAAATGAATTTTTATTACCTGTATAGATTCATAGTGTAATTATTTAATATACCTTTATAATATAATATCACATTTCTTACAAATAAATAAGAAAATTAATACTCAGTATGTTTGACATTGGCCCGCAAATGGCGGCGATCTTGGCCTATGGCCATACCCTGTATATAGAAGTACCCTAGTATTTTTAACACATCATTTATAGAATTGTGTATTTCTCATAGTACTGTATTATATTTAATTTTCTTTTTATATTATTTTGTAGTAGGTTTTATATTATCCATTAAGGGTAAGTTAAAGTAAATTCCTAGTACACTTATATAAAACTTTAACTTAAATTATATAACCACTTCTGTTTTAAATGATATCTTCAAAAAAATAATTAAAATAGCAAAATTTCATGATTATATTTCGTATTCAGCTGTAACATTAGTATAGGATGTATTCGTGGAAGTGAAGATAACTTAAATGATATTTTTGTAAACATTTATAAAACTAACCTCGTTTTGAAACAAAGTTTTCTTTGACATATAATGAATAAATCTTCAAAGTACACAAGACGGATATATTAATTTATAATTTTCTGATTCACGCACTGTATTATTATCCCCTTTTCATCTTGTCAAGCATATTTTTAACATAAACACGAACTTTTCGTTTACGCGGGAATTCGTGACAACATAATTTATTACCTTTCTAACGTGACAATGTGCAGTCTAGTAAGCAGCAATAATTGTTACTCATATAACAATATATATGTCACTTTAGATACATAAATACGTATATTATTTAACAAATTTCTAAAATTACATACTTTAATACCAAGTCAACCTGTAATAAAATTATTATTATTCGATTGTCGTACACTGCAGTCACACAGCCGAATGTATTGCCAAACATCTAACAAAATAAACACAGAATAGGACCTGTCATAGTATTAATTAAATCTACTATATCTTGAATCAGTATATACCTGGAATATGAGCATAGGATTTCACTCGCTCCAAGTCCCTGGGTCGCGCTAAATTAAATGCTCTGCTGGCGCTCATTATGATGTAGGTACTCTTTCACTACTTTGTTTCACTTGCATAAAGTACTTCTTATATTAACTAATAATATTTCACAATAACGTCTTATCTAGGTACATGTTTAACACATTACAATTACAATAAATTTTAGAATTTATATTCTAACCTTATTCTACTCCTAATATGCTATGATAAAATTTAATTTATAATTACATGTTTACATAATTCCTTTGTGTTCACAATTTATGGCTGAGCAACTACTTTGTAGCCAAAATGGCAGTATTGCTTTAAATGAAGAACACATTGTCGATTTTTACTTCCTTGTACGTAAGTAAAGGAAGTATTGTAATCGCGAAAAATTTCGGTTTTCAGATTTCAGCGGAAATATTCATTTTGATCATCCCTGAATCCATTTTGACTAATTTCGTCGTGACGTCTGTACGTACGTTCGTACGTATCTCGCATAACTCAAAAACGGTAAGCCGTAGAAAGTTGAAATTTTGTATTTAGGACTCCTATAACATCTAGTTGTGCACCTCCCTTTCTGGTTATTACACAATTTCCAGAAGTGGCACTTTACATGAAGCCTATAATAGATTTTAATGAAAAACTGTTTTAAAATATAATCCAAAACTTTTCAAATTTGGTATACAAGACTTTTATGTCAATCGAAATAACATAATAGATTTTGGTTAAAATAGGCTAACCGGAAGTGGTACATTACTTGAAGTTGTTGACAGTTTTTCTTGAATAAAATGATTTTATTTTGATTTTAGAAATAAATGCTTCAAATAAAAGTTTTAGAGAATTAATTTCTGCGTCTAGCACATCAAGTATTATTAAATTAGCCCTTTGTATAAGCGAGGTATGTAAATTTAAAAATTATATACTTTTTTGTTTTTGTAATAAAGCTTGCTATGGATTAGGACAAAAACATAAAAAAAATGTTCATGTCAAATTACGTTAAATACGTGCAATTTTATGATTCGTACAATAACAAATATTATATTTTTATTGTGAAATTAGTCATATTCATTGTTGTAATCAAATATTTCTTTGTTGTAATCAAAACTCTCTTTAAAAACTCCCTTTATGGTCGCTATATATCTTACTGTTTTGAAGTTAAAATGAATATTTTGTAATTTATTTATTAAAAAAATATGTATAGTTTAATAAACGTACAAGGAAGTCGTGTGGTGTCCACATCAGATTTTTTACCTCTCGCTAAAAGAGGTATTGGATTTATGCTAAAAATCGCATATCCAGATTTTAATGAATAAGCACGTTTTAAGGTCCGATTTTAACATTTTTACGCTGATGTCTGTGCGTGTGTGTGTGTGTGTGTGTGTGTGTGTGTGTGTGTATGAATGTGTGTGGAGCTAGTAATAAGATTTAATTTTTGACATTAAAAATCCGAGAAAATATGTTTAAATTTTTTGAAGATTGCTGATTTATAGCGATAGCAATGCAACTCGAACAAAATTTTATAATCTGAAGCTTTTCTTTATGAGAAACTCTTCTATACTTTCAAAGAAATATGTTATTGAACGAAAATCACAAAACACAAACTCTTTTGACAGTTAAGATGGCATACAATTGTTCGTAATTTTGTTTGAGTTCCATGGCTACCGCTATAATAGTATTTGATGTACCAAGGGCGTTACTATGATCATAATGCCAGGAGGGCGACGAGGATCTAGCCCGAGGGCCTCTGGCCCGAGGGATAGATGTCGTCCGATGGGCATTATCATCTAGTAACGCTCGTGGTGCATACAAGATTTTATGTCTCACTAGAATATCTGAAACAGGTTTTAATTGATAATAATTTTGATTACAATAATGCTCAAATTTTGGCGTTGCTAAGGATGTTGATTAATTGTTTTATTTATTATCAACGTTTATTTTTTTTTTGTGTTAACGATGATCGTGTACGGTGTATATAAACATATCCAAGACAACCGGGGCATAATGAACTCATTATGCCCTCCCATTATGCCCCGGTTGTCTTGGATATGTTTATATACACCGTATCCTAGCAATAAACAGTGCATAATACTTTAGTGAGACATAAAAAAAATTAAAATTGATTTTCTCGGTTATGAAATGTCAAAAATAAAATCTTATTACTAATTTGGGTGCAGAATTGAATTCTCTGCAATTTATTTGAAGTATTATTATCTAAAATAATTTGGGAACTTTTGCGCAAGGAAAAACTAATTTCCCATGTTAAACGCCTATAGCCAGGTTTTTAATTAACACACTGTATGTATATAGTCATATAAGCCAACTATAGTTATATTTTTAGAATTTAAATTCTAGGTAGAGGAAGGAATAGAATTAAACACAATTAAATTAATAATTTATTTTATATTAAGTATATTTAAATATTTAAGTAGGTGTTGGAATATACCTATTTGTGCAATTAGTAAGGAAAAGTAACTTTACCGAATTAGGTGTGATATTTTCAGTCGAGGAGAAGCGTACACGTTTATTTATATAAAAATATACTTTTGTTACTTGTTGTACATAAGATTTTTTTTTATCACCGTTTGGAATAAGTTATAAGTGGAAAAAAGTTACCGATAATATTGCCAATAAATGAAGCAATTTGTTAAAATATATAGCCCACTTTTCCGTACTAATTCAGACAAATTATGTAATACTCTTTCGTAATGAGTGCGAATAAGTAATGCTTTATGAATATTGAAATAAAGGACTTTTCCAAACGGTAATAAAAAAATGATAATATTATTTGATATGAATATCTAAATTGTGTAATCAACCATAATTTATTTTATATGTAAATTACAAATAAAATAAATTAGATATTCTAATCTATGATACTAAAAATTCTATTCTAGAAAGCTCTTATTAGTTATAATAAATATTATGTACAAATAATATACAAACGGTTACATATTTTTGTGCCTATTTTTCCATTTGAACCAAATTCGAATAGTCAAAAAGTAGAAAATTTCTAAAAGAGATAAGAGAGAGAATCCCATGAAAAGTCCCAAAAGTCCTCCGACATTAGCAAGAAAATCCACTCTACCGTATATCTCGCTTCTTTTCAGTGCGTAAAACTCAGAATCTTTGAAAAATATGTCTACTTTAGTTATTTCTATTACATCATTCTCCAGTTTCTCTAGTAATCTACAGAAAAGCATTTTTATTAACATATTGGGAACATAACAGAATTATATTTCGTATTTCTTTTCAACAAATAATTGAATTCATCTAGAAGAAGACTCTAATTTGGTCACGACACTAACAACAACGTTTACACTACACAAAATATATTGTAAATAAACAGTTCTATGGAATATATTACTTTGCACGTCCAAACAAGACCTTTACAACAGTTTTTTATGACATTGTCATAAATCAACACGAGACACAAAAATGCTAAAATACACGTCAATGTATACAAAAGCTATGTATGTATAGTTCATCTAGGGATCATGTTCCGAAGACTCGTTATCGTTTTATTACGGCAGTACAATAGAGGGTCCCAATAGCCTGGCATGTGCCAGGGCTGTAATGAAAAATTTGAGTAGGGGTTTGAAATATTTCATTTCACACATTTTACTTTTCAAAACAGTAAAAAAAAATTGTTTAATATTTAACTGTTTTAAAAAATATATTGTATAATCAGATTTCCGTGACCACCCAGGAGGTACTAATTGCGGACCGTTAATCTTTGTTTATAGTGGCGATTTCCCCAAGAGGCCTATAACCACATGTCATTTAAAAAAATATATGAATATTTATTCGGACATCGTGCACTCGTCCTCGTCTTCAGAATTGTTATCGGACATATCTGAATCCCTTAAAGATAAAATTAATGGATTCACGTCTTTGTAAAGTGATATAAATTTATTTTCTTCTTTTATGATATGTTGAATACAGTTACTCCATTGTTGCTGGCCAATATTTTCAACTTCTTCCCTGACTAATTGAACTACACTAGAATTTAATTGTGGTGATACATTTTTTGATCTAACATTGTTTTTTGAAAATAATTAAACTCACCACCTATTTATATACCTACATAGCCACAAATAACGGTTTTATAATCCTTTGGAGACAAGTTCACAGACCTTATAATAAGCTATAAGAAAATTAGGGAAATTCTAAGTTCAAAAGATTAACGCATTAAAATTTTAAAAATTAGCAAATACAGCCCTGGTAATCGGTTTAGAAAATCTGAAAAGTGCAGTCTTGATCTACAGTCGAATACTGGGCGTAAAATATATACCAGCATTGCAAATACTGAACTGGTCGACTGTACGGACCGAAATATTTTGGCATTGCGGTTTTAGCTATTGTGAACCCATAATAAAACGATAATGAGTCTTCGGAACATGATCCCTGGATGAACTATACTAGGTTGACAGTATGACAGTACCAACCGCCAACTCAGCGTTGCCAGGTGTGGGGATTTTTCCCCAGTTCTGGGGAAATTTGATATTATTTGGGGATTGGGGAAAAACTTTTTTAAAACAACGAAAATCTGGGGAAAATTAGAAATAAGATATGTAAAGGAAAATATGTTTGATTAATTATACATTTAATAAAAAATCAAAACTATAAATGCACAATGCAAATATAAAGTAAAAGTATATAGGTATTGTGCTAATATTGAATAAGTATATGATATGGAACCAACAATACAAATTAAAGTTCGTGGCGGTCAGTGGTATAAGCTAGATTTTGGTTAATGAGATGGACACGATCGGGGCAACTACTGTGCACGGTACATGGGTTTCCCCTGAATAATAAAGTGTGCTATACTTTACGATTTTAACACAAATGAGCAATATTTATAAATTTTCAAATTTGATTTTACAATTACAAAACATGCAAAATTAAATGTATTCCATGATTTACATGTAGAATTGAATTATCTACAACTTTTATTTTAAACATTTTTGTCTAAAATTAATTGGGAACTTTTGCGCAAGGAAAAACTCATTTCCCATACGCCTATGGTCCGTTTATAACAGCCTGTATATGTATCAATTATTTTTTATTTAAAAAATCTAGGATTCTGGGGAATTTTGTTCTCAGTCTGGCAACTTTTTAGAAAAATTCTGGGGAAAATAATTTTACGGACCTGGCAACACTGCGCCAACTGTTAGTGAACAAGTGACGAGCTCGAGTTCGGTTCGTTTGAAGTTTGCTACATTGGTAAGGTCAAACAAATTGTTCGTGAGCACGATCCTCCTTGGTGAGCACGTAACGAACAGCATTTTCAGTTTGGACGTTTGAAATTTTGTGACTTGTTTATTATCCTATTAGCACAATGGAATAGAGTGAAGAAATTCTATTTCTCTGGCTTTGAGAAGACGTACTCTTGTATTTTTTTCAACATAAATATCAACATCAATAATATACATTTTTTTCTTCAATATTAAAGAGCCGACATGCCAAGGCTTTATTAACATTTCTCTGACGGTTAGTATTTTTTATATTTTTCATATCATTACAGTTTCTATGGTTGACATGCTCACCTAACCTACAACTTATAAATTTAATTTTTAAGACATATAACCTCTTTATATTTAACATTAAAACAAATGTATCACTCATGTAAGTGAAATCCTGAAATCTGTTAATTCCCATCCAAGAGATTGTCATTACAGTTAGGAATGACATATTTCCTAAACTCTAAAAGGTTAGGAAGCGACATATTACTATAATGATTGCGAATAAAAGATTTTATTAGGCGTTTGTCTGAACTTAGTTCGTGAAATAAATGAATCTTCTATAAGATGAATTCAACTATATACGAGTATACAGGGTGTTTCAGGACTAGTGCAACAAACTTTAACAGCTTATTCCTGAGGTCATTTTGAGCCAAAAATGTCGTATGAACATAGGTCCTATTCCTTATAGTTATCAAAATACAAGTTGAAGTTCTATAAATAACACGAAATTTTCTAATTTTTGTAATCAAGGTACTTTCGGAAAACCAGAATTATTATTGAAAAGTCATACCTTATTTGTATTAATTAATTTTATTTATTAATATTAACGAATACCATTTGGACAACAAAACATACGATGGGGACACTTGAAACAAGAAGTTTATAGGGTACAAATAAACACGCGTGAACAGTTACTTGAACGAATTATGAATGCATCTGCTGTCATTCGTAACGATCAAAATGTAATTTATCGTGTATATGATTCTATGATTCGCCGATGTCAAGCATGCATACGAGTTCAAGGCGCGCATTTTGAGCACTTGCTGTAATTTTTTTTAAATTTGTTATCTTATTTCATATTGTGTTAACCTATTCCATGTTATTCTGTGTTTAGAATTTATTTATTTATCTATTTAATAATTGTGTCATCGTATGTTTTGTTGTCCAAATCGTATTCGTTAATATTAATAAATAAAATTAATTAATACAAATACGGTATGACTTTTCAATAATAACTCTTGTTTTCCGAAAGTACCTTGATTACAAAAATTACAAAATTTCGTGTTATTTATAGAACTTCAACCTCTTGTATTTTGGTAACTAGAAGGAATAGGACTTATGTTCATATGACATTTTTGGCTCAAAATGACCTCAGGAATAAACTGTTAAAGTTTGTTACACTAGTCCTGAAACACCCTGTAGAGTACAGCGGTATACTTACTCTTGTGGTACATCATTCAAAATACCGGACGCTAGTACATTTTGTATAAGGTGAAATTCGCTGTGGGATATTTCTGCTGAATATTGCAAACTATTGCAAGAAGGGAGACACTGACATTTATTGTATATTCCTCTAGTATACTCTATTCTTTCTCTATCATCTTCAGTTATGTTCGTCCCTTTTTGTGACATTTCTACGTCGATCATTGTGGCTGAAATAATTTAATTCGTTTATTTAATAGTGAAATATTAAAATCAGGGACTAAAAACGATAATTATTTGGTTCGTTTTCGTGAATCGAAATGCAAAACCGGTTAGTCCTGTTTCTTTTTAATTTATAGCAAATATGTTTTAAATTAATTGTTGATTAATAAAACAATTGCACACATCATATTTATAATATGTTATATTTTAGTATAAAATTAAACAAAATATTTTTTTTATCTTATATTAGTACTTAACATAACTAAGAAGACGAATACCGCCAGTGTGTGCAAATGATATTTATCGCAGTCAATGTTCACTATATGAAACTACGAGTATACCGTTTAATTTAACACATAACAGGGTTAGTCACGAAAGAGTTACTTTGAAAGTCCGTTTGTTTCAAACTCAAAATACTAATGACCACAGACACTTGATACCATATTTAATTAATGTCAAAATGACAGAACATCACTAGATAGACAAAGTAATAATGGATTAAATATTCCATTTTTCAAGAGAGGAAGCTAGACGCTGTTATAAATTGTATTTCGGGTTGTAAACAAACGGACTTTGAAAGTAACTCTCCTGTGACTAACCCTGTAGATATCTGGAAATTCAATAATATTTGCGTGTAAAGTATTTCCTATAAATAAAATTAAATATTAAATAAAATAACGGTTAAAACCGGTAACTGATATTAATTATTTTGTTTTCAATGATGAACGAAAAAAAAATTATTTCGTTTTTATAAAAATTTTGGTTTATTTCGTTTCCATTTCGTTTTTAGTCCCTGATTAAACTGGCGAATTATTTTGAAAAGAAATAGTTTTAATTTATTAACTCACCTTCAACTTCTTTAATACATTCATTACTTGCAAATCCGCATATGGAGGTATTATATGCATCTAGAAAATATGAATGTTAGTGTTTTATAGAAGAATGGTTAATTTTATAAGAAAAATACTTAAATGAAGGGATCTAAGGTCTAATTACGCCTAGGTAACTAATGCCTTTGTCTAGGGCCCGTAGACATTTAGGGTCTGTATTCGCTATTTTTTGCATAATAATTCACTTTTTCCCTTTGGTCAAAACCCGTCATTGCGAATAATTTGTATATGTTTAAAAATACTGTAACACTGATATAGGGCACTTGCACCTACGTCACAACATGGCGAGTGAACAGCTGATTCTGGACAACCAACCGTCAATTTAACATTATGTCTTATGCAACGAATGTGTTTTCTGTACAAGAAATTCAGTTTTTCGCAAATGTATACTCGTACATGCTGCTTTAAAATGTAACTAGCCAAAATTAGTGATAAGTGTATGATAGTAAAACGAATCAGTTATATTTGTAAATATATTTTGAAAAATATTGAGTCGAAATATGTAGACTGTAGAATCATGTAGCATTTGAGTTTGTACAAGTATTTTTTGTTTGTATTCTTAAATGAAAAAATGAATAATGAAATTCACAAATATAAATTCAGCTATTAGAATTGTTTTAATTTAGGAAGAAAATAGAAAATTCAATTTGAAAAATCTATAACGATATTTATATTCGTGTTCATATTTTTTATTATCATAATATGTATTTTTATTGGTATTTTTATTACAGATGAGCTTATTAGGTTCATATGCCAATAATTTATCGGTGGAAGCCAAAGTACCTTAAGCAGATGATAAATTTAAATGGATAAATAATGTAGATCTTTTTACATTAACACAAGAATTATAAATACCTATCAAACATCAATATGAAATCAATAATTAATTATCTAATTTTTAAACACTTGTGGGAAATACAGACACAAATATATATATATATTTTTTCTGTTTCTCAGTTACTTTGTAACAAACAACGGCATACTAAAAAAAATCATTCGAGTTTTGTGATTTTTTTTTTTTGAAAAATAATTTCTGATATTTTTTATACAAATTATTAAAGAAAATTGCATATATTTAAATAAGTATAATATATTCCTATGCTATTACATTTTAAATTGTTTTATATGTAATAAAAGTAGACAGAAATAACTATAATTAGGTTAGTTTTAATTTAATAGTCTCAAACTCACTAAATAATAACAATATCCTCAAATATTTTTTACGGAAAACACTGCTTATATATTCATCTTTACATACACTAATCATTTTTTCCGTAAGAAAACTAAGTGCTGTAAAAACACAATAAAAGCTTTTATTGTCTTGGAAAACTTAGGAAAGTGGGATTTTTGGTGCTATAGGAAATGCTCAGGTAAAACCGTAAAACTATATAGATAAATCTTTGTTTTTATATTTACCAAAAAATATAACATATAAATTGTTTCCGTTTCGCATTAATAATTATGTAAATATGTAATATGTGTTAAATAAATAAATATCACCACGGCATCCATATTTGGGTAGGTCAATCTGCTTCTATTCGTAGATTTTGGTAATGACAATACATAAATAAAAATATATATTATACATATATGTAAATATAAATTAAGTTTTATATTACATTTATTCTAATTTTAAAAATCATTATAATAAACAATATATTTTTGCATAATGAATTCATATATAAATAAAAATAATATATCCCTTCGTGTGTTATTAATTGCCAAATTAAATAAATTTAAAATATGAATATGAATTTTTAATAATATTAAAAATAAAGTAAAAATAATCGTCATAAAGACGGCGAATTAGACGTTTAAAAAAGGTTTAAATAGACCTAATTATGACCACATAAAGTCGTCATATAGACGTCATAGCGACCACAAATCTGACGTCTAAATACTCGTATTTCAGACCAAAAATCAACGCCACAGTGTCGTCGTATAGACGTCAGATTAGACGGCAGTATATGACTTAAATTCAACTTGAAATCGACGTCACTTTTTGGTCGACCGTCGGTCAGTGTTACTTGGGACCTTACGGGACGATATATCTTCATAATACGCAATGTAAACTGAAGGTTTGTTTGTCCAGAATCAGCTATTAGCCGTCATGTTGAAACGTCACGTGCAAGTGCCCATTGAATGATTGAACTGGCTCCAAAATGAGACTATCACGTCACGTTAACAATAATTAAGAATTTTTATTACAACAAAGTAATACTTCATCATTTTCTTTTTATTAAAACTGTTAATTTAATGTATGCTACTTTATAAAGATTGAAGTTTACTATTTATGTGCAATGGTAGAATACATTACCCCATTGTCGAAGAGCGGAGTGACCCAAACTTCCTTCTCACAAAATAAAATGACAATAATGGCATTCACTCTTTAATATACTATTTGCTTACGAGGTAAATAAAATGGCACACAGTCGCAGTATTGAAGGGTTATATTAGCATCACACTCCATTCTACAATTGGTTTGCGTGTATATTTTGAAAAATCGCAAAGACTTTTCTTTATCAAAATAACATTTTCTCGTTTCTGAACGGAGGTTTTTCAGTTCTGTGGATGTTTTAGTTAGCTCTGGTTTTATTATAATATTAGCTTTTCTACCAGCAGGTACCATAAAGTATTGTTGTGCTGTTTTTGGTACTTCGGCCGGGCTGTGGAGGGTAATCTACAAATATGCGCACATTTTATAATAATAAAATATTACACAGTATGGCTATAAAGATTTAGGACTGATTTTCTGTCCACTAAAAATGTCACTGTCTTGTATCATCCTCCCGGCTGACTATTCTCCTTCCCAAAATAAAATTGAAGCTGAAAGCAAACCGTTACGACGTTTGTAACACATACTTAAACCATCTTGACGAAGGTATTGCGTATTGAACAGTATCCCAGTTTTACTCTTCCAGAACGCAGTGAATGGATTAAGGACCGCGCTAAGCGTTATGTAGATTTAGAAGGAATGTATATTGAAGAATAAATTGTGATTTTCATGATATAATGACATTCCAAACGGCACTACCTTCTATAGAAGAAATACATTCTGCAATCTGCAAGATTAAAAATAATAAAGCCCTCGGAGAAGACTCAATTGCGATAGAACTTATAAAACATGGAGAGATGAAATAATAAATAATACATACACTAATATGTAAAGTATGGGACGAAGAACAAATGCCATCCGATTGGAATGAAGGAATAATATTCCCAATACATAAGAAGGGAGATAAGAGGCAATGTAAAAATTATCGTGGAATCACGTTACTGAGTATAGTATACAAAATACTAACCAACATATTAGCTAGCAGAATAATCCCGTACTCAGAACAAATCTTAGGGGAATACCAGTGTGGATATCGTCCTAATAGAGGAACAGTAGATCAGATATTCACAATATGACAAATAACTGAAAAGTACTATGAACACAATAATATACTACACTTCCTGTTTGTCGACTTCAAACAAGCGTTCGACAGCATACACAGAGACAGACTCTATTACGTTCTAGAAGAATTAGGAATCCCTCAAAAAAAATAAGATTAGTTAAAATGACATTAAGTAACGTTAAAGCAAAGGTCATGATAGGAAACAAAACAACAGAAAGCATTGAAATCACCACCGGTGTTAAGCAAGGCGATTCACTGTCTGCTATACTTTTTAACTTAGCACTTCACTCAGTACTACAAAAAGTCACTGAAAAGGGAAGTATATTTATCAAATCCAAAAAAATGTGCTGCTATGCCGATGATATAGCAATCATTTCAACAGGAATAAACACAATTAAAGATATAATGACTACGATTTTCTTCGTTTATTAAAAAACGAAGGAAAAACTAAATATCTTAAAATAAACCCACAATGAAATACACAAAATTCACTAAAGATACAAATACATAACTATTCATTCGAAATAGTAGATAATTTCGAATATCTAGGTTCTACCATCAATAAAGATAATACAATAAATGTGTGCAAAAATAATAGGATACAAGCGGAAAATAGAGCATACTATGCTCATATAAACCTGATGAAATCTAAACTGATAACCAAGAAAACCAAAATGAAGCTCTATCAGACATTAATAAGACCTATAGTTACATACGGGGCAGAAACATGACGATGAACTCTCGAAACGCATCTGCGAACCTTTGAAAGAAGAATCCTGCGAAAAATCTACGGCCCAGTACTAGAAAACAGGTACTGGAGAATAAGGTACAACAATAAAATAGACGAACTATTGGAAGGAACAGATATAGTACGATTTATTAAATCGCAAAGACTAAGATGGATGGGCCACGTACAGAGATTGAGTGAAGATATAATACCCAAGATTGTGTTAAACAGCAGACTGCACGGAACTAGGAAAAGAGGAAGACCAAGAATAAAACGAAAGATAAAATGAAAGTGAAGAATTGGATGGAGAAAACAAAGGACCGAATCGAATGGAAGCATATTGTTAAGGAAGCCAAAGCTCACAATGGGCTGTAGCGCTACAGAAGAGAGAATGGCATGTGTCTTCTTTATAAGAGTCCTAATACTTTATAGCCACACCGTGTATACATATACATATAATGAATTAATTATGAATATTATTAGTTTTTATTGATTGTTTTTGACAACTAAAATGGACTATGGATTATATAAACAATGTTCTTTGATGTGTCTTTAGTATTTATGAGAAAGTCTATGATTAGAATTTACTTGTTATAAGCTAAAAATATGATGTTTATAAAATAAATTATAAGCATAGTGAAAATTTATCTACAGTATTTTATTTTAAAGATGTCCGATCAAGGTCGTTCCTTTACAAAGGCTTTAAGCGTGTGCGATAAGGATGGATATAACACGCTTGTCTTTCAAAAATTCATATTGTTCCGGCCAAGTTAGGTCATTCCACTTTAAAACGATGCTCGTTGTTGATAATACTTTCGCTGTAACGTAAGTTTATTTATTAATTCAGATACATTCCCTTAATCCATAGCCGTACAAATAACATTATTTTCTGTCAGAGTCACTGACATTGTGTCAGTATCTTATTTTTCTCATATTTGGTTTTTACATTTGCTAATAAACGTACCAGTTGATTTATTTTTGAAATATGATTGCTTTTATTGTTACATATATTTTTATAATAATAAAATATCAGTAGTATCTTATGTACCCTCATAAAAACTAAGCAAACGACACTACTGAATTTGTCAGAATGGGCGGAGCACAAATCTGAATTCATACAATTCGTAGATAACCTTGATCGGATATCTTTCAAAAATTTTACTGTATGTGATAAATTACTGCTAATTATTGTTTAAAAAGTTATAAACGAATATGTGACCATAATGGAATTTCAATATGGGTCATAAAACATATAAAATTAACCACTATAGCTTCGCATAATAATAAAAATTAAACATTATTATTATTATTATTAATGATTTTGTGAACTACAAATAACAATTAATCTCTATTTAATAAAATACGGGTATTTTATTTTTTGTATAGAATTCACATAATATGTACAAATCAAAATTTCGTCACATACGTCATGAGTGAGGTTCATTGACATATCAAATCTGAAAATATGAGTACATACTTTGTATCCAGAGATTGGCATTCCACATACATAGTCAATATTTTCTGACATATATTCAAGCGAAAAACTTAATCCTGATGCAATTCCATCTTTCGTTGTCCTCCTGGGATAATCAGTTTTCTTTATTTTGGATTTGTAACCTTTTTCTACATCCCATACTGTGTTCTGAGTTTTGTGATCTATAAACGTACTATTCCTACGAAAATAATATTTACGCTTTAATATAATGTAGGATTGATTGTTTTTTATATAGGTACAGTATTTTTTTAAAGATTTCCGTCAAGGTCATCTGTATCATGAACGAATTAACATATTGGCATATATTTATCTCTCTCATTTGCAAGGACTACAAGTGTGTGCGATAAGGATGGATAATACTATTGTCTTTCAAAAATTCATATTGTTTCAACTAAGTTGGGACATTCCATTTTAAAACAATGCTCGTTATTGACAATGTTTTCGGTATAACGTAAGTTTATTTATTAATTCAGATATATACTATATCCTATAAAGGGTTTTTCATTAAGAGCGACGCATTTTGTTTTTGACACTTCTCAAATATTAGTGATGTTGGCTTTGCAATTCTTTCACATTTTGAAACGTCAGTCTATGCCATTTAATCATGGAGAGATACACGTGTCAGCAACGTTTGCAAATTATTGAACTTTTTTTTATCAAAATTCACGTTCTATCGCACAAGAAAATCATCTTTTCGGATGAAGCTCACTTCTGGCTCGATGGTTTTGTCAACAAGCAATATTGTCGCATTTGGACGAGTGAGCAGCCTGAAGTGATGTACGAGACACAACTTTATCCGAAAAGATTAACTGTTTGGTGCGGTTTTCATTCCGGCGGCGTCATCGGCCCATTTTTCTTTTTTGATGAAAACGGCGCGCCAACAACCGTCAACGGCGATCGCTACAGGGCCATGATATCGGAGTATTTTTGAGACCAGCTCGACGCTATGTGGTTCCAAGAGGACGGCGCAACGTACCATACAGCGTACGACACAATCGAATTATTGGATTGCAGACCAAGTTCGGCGAGCGAGTTATCTCACGCAACGGTGCTCGCGAATGGCCGCCTCGTTCGTGCGATTTAACCCCTGTAGACTTTTTTCTTTGGGGTTACCTTAAATCGCTGGTCAATGCCAACAAACCAGCAACGTTAGAAGAACTGTAGGCCAACATCGAACGCGAAATTCCTGGTATTTCGGCCCATTTGTGTGCTCGAGTCATGGAAAATTGGGTCCAGCGTATTCATTCGTGCCAGCGCTTCTGCGGTGGACATTTAAACGATGTCGTATTCCATAAATAATGGCATCGATTTTACTTTCATTTGAAATAAAAATCATTTTAATAACTAACCCTCAAGTCCTTTAATTGAAAAAACAAAATGCGTCGCTCTTAATGAAAAACCCTTTATTATGTTAGAGCAAGCACTGTGGATTGAAGTAGCACAGGGATTGTAATAACTTAGGTTTTATTTTATTGAAATACAAAATATATGCCCATACTTATCAACAATACAATTCAATTATTTGGTTTGGTCTTCTTCCACATATTTTTTTGTGATTTTACGTACATATTTACTGTTGTAAACCTGCCCAAATGATATTACATGTACAATAATTATCATAATGTTAGCAACACTACATATGCAATAAATCGTCGTGTAGTGCCGGTTTCTGAACTTTTAATAAAGATTTTTGTGCACTTTAATGACGATTTCAAAAAAACAATATTTTATTCATATTGCACATGCATTTGGTATTTGGTACGATAAAAATAGAATTTCTTTTTTTATTTATTATTTCAAATAACTATTTGTACAAATATTTGGACTACTCTAAAAAAATGATTTGCTTTTTGTACAAAAAAAAAAATATAATAGCGCCATATTTATACGGTTGACGAAAATAATACTTTCGTAATTTCGACAGCATTTACTAGAAACTCTACAATTATGAAAGAAATACATTTAAATTATATGTATATATGTTTCTTACACTTCATCTGTGAACATATCCTTTTGACTTAGAGAATTAAAAGTAAAACAGAGTCCCTCTTCAGTAATTTGATGCGAAAATAATTTGCCTTCTTCGTATTCTTGGTTCTGCCATTTATTTTCAAATATGGAATATGAAATATTTGGAGCAACCTAAAAATATTAAAATACGATATAATTGTATAGTATATTTCAAAATAGAGTGGAATGGCAGTAATTAGCTCATGACAGCCGATGAGAAGCCTAATTGCAAGATACAAGTTTTCAATTAAGCCTAATTGCAAGATAAAACTTACAATTATAAATATTTTCCTTTCATGTCCTTTCTACGCCTTCGTACTTTATTTTTACAAATTTTACAAATTTCATAGAAGATTATATGAGGATAGATGCTTAAGAAAAAACTTTTCATGTGATACCATCTACTAACATGAAATATTCATATACAATAGCAAATACTCGAAATGTCAAAATTGATTCGGTATACCCAAAAGTTACAAAGTAATCGTTAAAGGCGCTGACGCTCAAAATGTGAACATCGCCTATTATAGCCATTATAGTTTGGTTCACGAAAGATGACTATTCAAGGTCATTTATTAACCGAATGGTATAATATTACTAGCAGATAACTTCACTGCCGTTTGCATAGGTGTGCAACATGAAATATTTATGGATACATTTTAACTGAAAAAAAAATAAGTGTAATTTATTTGAAAATTGTTTGCCTTTCTCAAAGATTTCTGCCTTCATCTGTTTATGCAAAACACAAAAACATAGACGACAAAAACCATGGATAAATAATTAGATATCTGTAACTCCACGACATACGTCATTATTATTTGAAGTGTTTTAGAAAGCAATGTCACCATTTACGTATATCTGTCACATAACATAAACTGCCTAGACATACGTCAAATAATCTTTCTCTTCCTAACAGAAAATGTTGCTGTATAAAGTGCTGTGTATTCTTTCTCCGAACAATTGATCTTGAATAGTCATCTTTCGTGAACCAACGTACAGTATAGTTAATATAATTTGTATATTTACCTTAACTATTTTTTCAATAGCTTTTTCGTCAGTGGTGAATTGAGTACAGTCAAATATAATTTTATATTGTTGTAAATTGCAAACTAAAGATACATCCCAGAATTCTTTATATCTGCAATAAATAACCCTCGTATGATATACGTTTAGTATGCATTATCAAAACATTTAAATTCCACTTGGTGATACTCCCCTATTAAACAAATGTACTAATATTATTTAAAATAATAAAATAAATAACCCTTTTGTAGTGGAGAGCCCCTCCACTATTATTTTTTATTATTTTAAATGAAAGTTCATTTAATTTTCGTAGTATTAGAAAGTCGTAATTGTTTTTATTTAACAGCATGTAAAAGATAGCCATAGTATCACGTCACAGTAACACTGATAAGAATTTCAAATATCTCACAAAATAATTTTTAAAAAAATGTTTTTATCTGAATCATTATTTATTGAGTAATACTTTAAGTATAAAGTGCACATTTTATTATTTTTTGTTATGGTGAAGAACTCCATCAGTGAAAAAATTACGAAATATTCGCGAATTTGTAAAAGATCCTATTTTAATTTATATTATTAAAATTAAGTTACCTACTATGTAGTACGTATTATATTTCATTACGAGATTAACTACATTACACCTATTTAATTTCTCATCTAACACTACCCCCGTTGAATCCCCATGGGTATATTAACAATATACTAATGTGATGTTCTAATTAACTAATGAAAATGAATTTAAAAGTTTTCCATTACACAAAATGATAATACATATTCTATGAATAACTTTTTTGTAATATAAAACACCATGTAAATAAAAGTTTCACGTAAGTAATACAGGATTATCACGCGAGATTGATCCAGCAATTATCTCCGTTATTAAGCGAGATAGTGATTATCTTGTAATGAAAATAAAACTAAAGTTATGACCCAAAGCAGAAAACAACAAAATCAACAGGGACAAACAATGACCATTGGAGACTTCTCTTTTGAAATAGTAGATAACTTTATCTACCTTGGCTCAAATACATCAAACAATAATGATGAATCCATCGAAATAAGAAAAAGAATAACAGCAGCAAATAAGTCCTACCACTCACTACTGCCGATAATTAAATCCCGAAACATACACAGAAAAACCAAGATCAGGATATATAAAACCATAATCCGTACTGTATTAACGTACGGAGGAGAAACATGGACCCTATCAGACAAGAACGCGGATATATTGGATAAATATAAGAGACAAATCCTACGTAGAATATACGGACCCACGAAAGACGGTGTGACGCCTGGAGGATTCGAATGAATCATGAGTTGTATGAGCTATATAATGAACCAACACTCTCAACATAAAACTGGCTAGACTCCGCTGGGCCGGACATGTTCAAAGAATGCCAGATAATAGAGCCCCAAAAATTGTAGTTCGCGGACAACCTCCAGGGAAAAGACCAGTTTGGAAACCCAGACTACGGTGGGAAGATGGAGTATAAAAAGATGCCAAAAAACTATTAAAAGAACGAAGATGGAAGGACACATGTCGGGACCGCAAAGTTTGGAGGCGAAAAATTGAGGAGGCCAAAGCTCGATTTGGGCTGTAGCGCCATCGTGTAGTAGTAGTGATTATCTTCAAATAAATAAATTTACTATAGACAATATGGGCAATAAGATGTCGTATCAAGAAACGTTCTATTACTTCTGGTTCTGGAGTATGTGACACCAACTTTGAAATTTGAAATGGAACATACTATATTTTTTATATTTTTGAAAAGTACATAAAATTTGCTTTACAATGGTAGTAAATTAGTAGTACGTTGTATTATTAAAAAATAAAATGGCGGACGTTTGAAATATGAATATATTGAATGAAATAAAATCAAGTGTGTGAGACTTTATTGTTTTTTTTTTTTGTTCATAGATGATGGTATCTTTCGAGTTAAATTCATTATATGACGTAACCTAGGCAACAAATCCAATAAAACAAAATTCCACACTTTCTTGACTTATTTTTTAAGATATTTCAAACGTCCGCCATTTTACTTTTTAATAATATAACGTCCTATTTGTTTACTGTCATTGTAAAGCAAATTTTGTATACTTTTCAAAAATATAAAAATATATATCATGTTCCTTTTGAAATTTCAAAGTTGGTATCACGTACTTCGGAACCGGAAGTAATAGAACCCTCTTTGATACGACATCTTATTGCCCATTTCGCCTATGGTAAATTTCCATATTTGAAGAAAATCGATATCTCGCTTAATAAGAGAGATAATTGCTGGTTCATTCTCGTGTGATCAGCCTGTATATTTTTTTCAGCTATCATAATTATTTTTTTTATATAAAGATGTCCGTTTTACGAGGCTCATCATTGGGATCTCCGAAACTATAAGAGATACGAAGTCGGTTAAATTAGGGCAAACCCAGTAGTAGATCATTTTAAAGATGTATTTGTTTTTCTCGAAAAATTCATAGGTCACTAAATAAATGCAAAAAATGGAATTTTACTGATTTCTATTTTTACATTTATAAATATGAAACAATATGGAATTTTGGTTTGCACTTCTTTAGGACACTTTTTTACCTTCCGTCACCTTTAGGTAAGGAAGGTATTGTCTTTGGTCAAAAACTTCAATGATGAGTTTTTACTGAATAAGCACGTTTTAGGGTCCATATAATACGATTTTACCATTTTTACGATGATGTCTGTATGTATGTGTGTCTGTGTGTGTGTGTGACAAAAGTTCCGGATTCCATAACTTCAATACCACGATTCCAAAAATTATAATTTTTTCGTATTCCTCAAGTTTACATCCAGAAGAACAACTGATTAGATTTTGGTTATAATTGGTCAACCGGAAGTAGTCTCATTTGAAGATTTAACAGTTAAATTTGATTTATTGACATTTAACGTTATTATAACTTAAAGAATATATTATTCTCTATACGATTTGATTACAATTTATACTTCATATTCAATAGATACAGAGTTAAAGAATTTTAAAGAAATTAAATTTCATAATTCAGCCAGCTATGCCAAACTTGGGAACTAGTAATATATTCATATAATTCAAATTGACAGATGTCAGTATCAATAAAAAGTAAATTAATGTGGCAGATATGAGGATGTTGAAGTAGATATTGGGGAATACACGGAAAGATACGGTAAGAAAATAACTCTAGTGTTACATGTTTTTATAAAGATACAAGAAAGACGATTACATTGGTTTGAACATGTCATGAGGAGAAATGAAGAATTGGAACAAGAATGAATAGTTTAGTAATAGGACGTTAAAGAAACAGAGGAAGACCAAAGATAAGATGGAAGGACTGTATTGCGGAAGATTTGAGAGAAAAGGAACTGAATGAGAACGACATGCAAAAATAGCGACCCCTAACGAATGGGAAAAGCTAAAGAAGAAGAAGATGTCAGTGTCAAGTGCAATTTGAATAGTTTGTTTATGAAATAATTTTACTGGAAATTTAGAATCTTTTGTAAGAAAAATTATGGAATTTATACATTATACACGAGAATGACGGAAGGTATTGTGCTGGCCACAACAGATTTTTATATTCTTATTTCTGTCATATATACAACTCATACTTTTAACATTATAATAAAATCATGGTGGCAGTTTACAATGGAAACCAGTCAATATTAAAATCTCTATAGCTCTGTAACTAGGCATTTTCGGATATATGTTTACATGAACTTTTTTTATTGTTTTGCGATGTATTTTCCACTTTTAAATCCGTGACCTCTATTTTTTGAACACCTGTATATACAAAAAGTATTAATGCAAACCTGCAAAAAATTAATAATTTTTATAATAACATAAAACTCGAAAAAAAAAAAATTTAAAGGTATTTTTCGAAGAAAATACTATTTTGGGCTTGAGAAATACAATGTTTCCAAATTTTGTGAATGATGTTAAAATTGGACTCTATGGTACCTTAAAACGTGGTCATTTACCAAAATATCGATATGCGATTTTAAGCACGATCCCTCCACCCTTACCAAGGGTAGTGGGAGGTAAAATGACTCACGTCATCAACCTAAAAAAACCTTATAAAAAGAAATATAACTTGTAGTAATTATTAGTTGTTATTTATTTTTTAAAACAGAAGAAAAAATATACTAGTATTAAAGAAACGTATATATTTATTAATTTACAATTATTTCTAAGTCAATCCTTATTCCTTTTACGGAATATAAAATTATTTGACACATGATCATTCTCAGTTGTGCCAACACATAGTACTTTTTTTCTTCTTCTTTTAAAAATAAATGTTAATAATTTCTAGAAGTTATATTTCATTTTATAAGGTTTTTTTCAGGTTGATGACGTGAGTTTTCTGCCTAATCATTTTCACTATAGTAATTAAAGTAACAAATATTTACAATTGGTTAAAAATGAAGTTGCCGTTGATTTTGTCATATTTATTTTAAAATGTTAAAATTTGCAAATTTATCCAGACCAAGACCGACAAGTATATGTTAATAAAATATCGTAGATAAAGGTATTCTACCCGCACTTGCATATAATTGCTGTAACTCATTCAGACGACTCTAGTGTATTTCAAATTTTGCCCTCTTGAGTTACAGCCAGCAATACACACTAGATGGCTACATTGAGCTTTACAAGTAGAACTTTTTCATGTGTTTCATATATTAATTATTAAATATTACACTTACTGTTCGTCTGTCAAATTGGTTCTGTTTCTGAACACTTCTGTATAATTGTACTCAGTTCTCTCGACTTTATTTACCGGACAAACCGTTACTGCGGGAAACGGTATTTCCCAGATTGGAATTTGTTCTTTTTCAAAACTTAAAATCACTGGATCGGTTTTCCATTTTATCCATGTCTTCGTTATAAGATACGAGCAGGCTACCAAGCTTAGAATAAAAACGATAATCCACCACACTCTGAAAATAAATTGCTAAATATATTTCTTCTAGCGCCTGGTAACATAGCTATTGGAATTTCGTTACTATAGAAACACTTTAATGATGGGGATGGATTATTATTTTTGAATCAGTCAAAAATATTAAAAATTTCTGTACATATACCAAAAATTCATTTTTTTTATAGAAGGAAATATACAGGTGTAACAGAGACAAGTTCATTGAATTTAACCAGTGACAGAACTCGTCGAAAGCAACAATATAAGTATATTAGTAACTTTTTTCGAAATCTCTTTTTACCTCTCGCTAAGAGAGGTATTGGATTCATACTAAAAATCGCATATCCAGATTTTATTGAATAAGCACGTTTTAAGGTCCCTATCCGATTTTAACATTTTTACGATGATGTCACTGTGTGTGTTTCCAATATAAAATATTTGAAAATGTCAAGGTCAGTCAGAAAATTGAATCACTTGATTTATAATACTTGTATTTAAAAAAAAAAACTACTAGACTATTCATGGACGTCGTTGGGGGAGGGGGAGGGGGGGGGGGGGCTTGCTCCTCTCTTGAAGTTAAGTTCTACCACTATTTTCTCTCTTACTGTATTCTATATTTTGTACATGTCAGGTGGTATATAAATATTTAATTTAATTAGGTGTTAACAATTACTCGAAAGTTCAGTCAAACAGCATTTATTCTTCAAATACCAACGTTTCGGTGCACCCTTGCACCTTTTTCAGGGTCTACAACAATTATACAACAAAAATATAATACATACACAATAACATAGACATTATCACACTTACAGTAAGATCTTACAAATTGTTACAATTCATGTACACAAAATACATTCGTACAAAACATTCAGTTATTTTATTAAAACATCGTACAAAAAATTCAAAGAGCATACACACATTCATTTGCTCTAAAAAACGATAACCGAATAATACGGAAAATAGCCTGAAATATCCTGTGTAAGGATTTTGGTGACATCATTGATACGGACATTAATCGTCTGTACACCAATAATAATGTAGCAAGTTGTAGGAATTTAAGTAAAATGTAAGGAAATTACTGAAACTCAGTTTGGCCTGAAATTTGCCTTTTCCTTCTTGAACTTTGCAATACACCAAAATATCAGTTCTTACATTGATGTTATTGCTATCATCCCTGATTTGTAACATTTCAAGAAATACGTTTGGAGTAATTCTGCTCTTCCTCCAAAATCTTGAAATTTTCCCGATTAAAAGTGTGTTTTAGTGTCTTACTGTGAGTGTGATAATGTCCATGTTATTTTTTATGTATTACATTTTTGTTGTATAATTATTGTAGACCCTGAAGAAGGTGCGTGGGTACACCGAAACGTTGGTATAGTACTCCTAATCCACATCACAGTCGAGAAATTACCCATAATTGTTTAATTTAATATTTATTAGCATGCAAACTGCAAGTGCACAAAATAAAGAGTTCAGGGATATAATACGAGTAATTTCTTTTTGAAATTTTTCTAGTATTTCATGCTTGCCCCTCCCCCCCTTGGATTTTGGATTAACGACGCCCATGAGACTATTGAAAATGTTTCAAAAACACTATTTTAATTGAGTAATAAAATTTCACTTGTAACTAGTAACTTGTGAATTAGTAAAATACTTTTCAGAAACATTCTTTCAAAAACACAATTTACTAGTACTATTAAAAATTTCACTTGTAACGAATAACTTCTAACTTGTGAAGTATTTACCTAAAGGTGATGGAAGGTATTGTCTTTGGTCAAAAAATTCAATGATTAGTTTTTAGTGCATGTTTTAGGGTCCCTATAATACGATTTTACCATTTTTAAGATGACGTCTGTATGTATGTGTGTGTGTGTGTGTGTCTGTGTGACGTAAGTTTCGGATCGCATAACTTCAATACCACGATTCCAAAAATTATATTTTTTTCGTATTCCTCAAGTTTACATCCAGAAGAACAACTGATTAGATTTTGGTTATAATTGGTGAACCGGAAGTAGCCTCATTTGAAGATTTAACAGTTAAATTTGATTTATTGACCTTTAACGTTATTATAACTAAAAGAATATATTATTCTCTATACAATTTGATTGCATTTTATACTTCATATTCAATAGATATAGAGTTAAAGAATTATAAAGAAATTAAATTTTATAAATCAGCCAGCTATGCTAACCATGAAAATTGTTAATATATTCAGATTGACAGATGTCAGTATCAATAAAAATTAAATTAATGTGGCAGAGATGAGGATGTTGAAGTGGATGTTGGGGAAGACCCGGAAAGATAGGTAAGGAAATAACTCTAGTGTTACAAGTTTCTAGAAAGATACAAGAGAGAAGATTACATTGGTTTGAAAATGTCATGAGGAGAAATGAAGAATATATTGGATGAAGAATGAATAGCTTAGTAATAGAAGGTTGAAGAAACAGAGAAAGACCAAAGATAAGATGGAAGGACTGTATTGCGGAAGACTTGAAAGAAAAGGAACTGAATGAGAACGACACGTAAGACAGAAACGAGTGGAAGAAGAAAATAAAAAATAGCGACCCCTAACGAATGGGAAAAGCTAAAGAAGATGTTAGTGTCAAGTGCAATTTGCATAGTTTGTTTATGAAATAATTTTACTGGAAATTTAGAATGTTTTGCAAGAAAATTTAAGTATGGAATTTATACATAATACACAGGATTGACGGAAGGTATTGTGCTGGCCACAACAGATTTTTCAGTAACAGGCCCCGGAAAGTAGTTAGTTCGCTACAAAATATTGTTGCTCTCGACGATTTGTGTCACTGATTAAATTTAATTTACTTATATCTGTACACTTGTATTGCAAATTTAACTATTTTGTCTAGCATTAATCTCTAATATGTCATTTGTTAATTTCTCATACAGTATTTTAATTTTCTATTACTTAATAGCATTAACGATTTTTTATATAATATTTGCTAATTTCCTATAAAACATTTTATTCACATTATTAGTATTAAAGTCTTATACTTACTTTTCAGGCAAACTTTTATCCTTGGCCCCCAAATACCCAATTCCGTGTAAACTGGTACTCGAGCAATAATCATCGAACACTTCTGATATGATTGCACCTTTTCCTTTACTTTTTTTCTCAGACGAGCACTCCATATCTATTTTATTCTTCATTTCAACTGTGATCATTGTTAAACTTTCAGACATAAATTACCTCTTTCAACATCACGGAACTAACTAACTATTTTTAAACACAATCATTTGATGTTTGCGAATCGTACAAGCGCCAAGAGATGTATGTGGACTGGAACTAAATGTGAATCAAGAGCAGTAAAGTAGGATCAATAAAGATATTTGTAAGAGTTTTAAAATTAGTATGTTTTAAAACAGTGTTTACGACATGTTTTTACAACAAAAATATTTGTATACATCTTAATTTTAAAATATTTTATACGTATTTATGTTGAAGTAGTTATTTACATAGATGTCATAAATGTCATGTCATAATTTTTCTTTCAAAATTTCAAAATATTCTGATGTTTATTTGTCATCAATTAGTATGGAATATATTTACTTGTCGAGGAAAATAATCCACATGGATTTGGAAAATAATGTTTTGAATAAAAAATTGTTATTTGACACCATGTACATTATTAATAGCTGTCATTCTAACAAGGGCCTCTATATCTGCTTGCCAAGGCCAACAAAATCACATGACTGCTCTCGCCCAATGTAACAAAATGAAAATGGCGAGAGGTATTGTGCTGGCCACAACCGATTTTTCTTGTAAATCTTCTAGATATTAAGTTAAAATTCTTCAAAGTTTTGTCAGAAATTTCATTGTCCGCCATATTTTCTATAATATTCTTGTATCTGGAAAAGACTGGGATATAGGATAAAAGATGAATTATGATTATATACGGAAATATGAAGGAAATTTCATTTGTATGTATTCATTTATTTTATAAAATATTTCAAACGTTATTTTATTTTTTTGAGAATATAATTCATTAGTCACGTGATATGTTTTCCGCCAATCAACATTCAGAATCTCCCTAATTACACGTCTATCACAGCAATGATAAAAAACAAAAAAATTATCACCTTATTTATAGTCGTCACAAAGGGATTAGTTTTCTTTATTTACGACATTGTCAGTAATTTTGAGTATAACATAAGTAATAACAATAATTCAAACTCCAATATACTAAATAAAATTCGTAAGTACCATGTTTCAATACATTATGAATAGGTTAACATAATGTTTTACAAAAATTCATTATATTCTCTCATTAAATATAAGCTCGTGATATAATTAATAATCGAAGATATTGCTCGTGAAACCGAAGCAGCACATTTCACTCGAGAATATCATCGATGATAATCATATCACTTGTTATATTACGTATGATAATACCACATACTACTTATGTACTACAATTGTTTGTAAAGCAAATTTTATGTACTTTTCAAAAATCTAAAAAATACAGTTTGTTCCATTTGAAATTTCAAAGTTAGTATCGTACGTATACTCCGGAACCGGAAGTAACAAAAAGATTCTTGATACATGTTATTGTACATATTGCCAATAGTAAATTTGTTTATTTGAAGATAATTGCTTTAATTATGGAGATAATTACTGGTTCATTCTCGCGTGACACCGTGTATAGTAAGAGGTGCATTTAGTAGAATTTTATTTAACCTCCAATTATTTGTCTCGCTACTTGTTCCATATGGTCTCGACACGCTGTTGCTTCATTTTGTTGTTGTTGCGCTACTCCTTCCATTTCTTGTCGTTTCGCTGTTGCTTCATTTTGTTGTTGTTGCGCTACACCTTCCATTTCTTGTCGTTTCGCTCTTGCTTCATTTTGTTGTTGTTGCGCTACTCCTTCCATTTGTTGACGTTTCGCTATTGCTTCATTTCGTTGTTCTACTGCTACTGCTTCCATATGTTGTTTTGATACTGGGTTCATTTCTATTTGTTGCGCTACTGCTTCCATTTGTTGTCGTTTCACTGTTGCTCCCATTTCTAGTTGTCTCGCGACTGATTCCATTTGTTGTCGTTTCACTGTTGCTCCCATTTCTACTTGTCTGGCGACTGCTTCCATTTTTTGTCGTTTCAATGTTGCTCCCATTTCTACTTGTTTTGCTACTTCTTCCATTTGTTGTCGTTTCACTGTTGCTTCCATTTCTAGTTGTCTCGCGACTGCTTCCATTTGTTGTCGTTTCTCTACTTCTCCCGGTCCTAATTGATTCGCTGCTGCTTCTATTTGTCTTCGTATTTCTCCTGCTTGCAATTGTAGTTGATTGGCTGCTGCTTCTATTTGTTTTCGTATCTCCCCTGCTTGCAACTGAAGCTGATTCGCTACTGCTTCTATTTGTTTTCTTATCTCTCCTGCTTGCAATTGTAGTTGATTAGCTGCTGCTTCTATTTGTTTTCGAATTTCTCCAGCTTGTAATTGTAGTTGATTCGCTTCTGCTTCTATTTGTTTTCGTATTTCTGATGCTTCCGATTGTAGTTGATTCCCTGCTGCATCTCTATGTTGTCGTATCTCTACTGCTTCATTTTGATGTTTCGCTACTGCTTCATTTTGTTGCTGTTGCGCTGCTGCTTGCATTTGTTGTTGTTTCGCTACTGCTTCATCTTGTTGCTGTTGCGCTACTACTTGCATTTGTTGTTGCTTCGCTACTGCTTCATCTTGTTGATGTTGCGCTACTACTTGAATTTGTTGCTGTTTCACTACTGCTTCATCTTGTTGTTGTTGCGCTACTACTTGCATTTGTTGTTGTTTCGCTACTGCTTCATCTTGTTGCTGTTGCGCTACTACTTGCATTTGTTGTTGTTTCACTACTGCTTCATCTTGTTGTTGTTGCGCTACTACTTGCATTTGTTGTTGCTTCGCTACTGCTTCATTTTGTTGCTGTTGCGCTGCTACTTGCATTTGTTGATGTTTCGCTACTGCTTCATTTTGTTGCTGTTGCGCTGCTGCTTGCATTTGTTGTTGTTTCGCTACTGCTTCATTTTGTTTCTGTTGCGCTGCTACTTGCATTTGTTGTTGTCTCGCTACTGCTTCATTTTGTTGCTGTTGCGCTACTACTTGCATTTGTTGTTGTCTCGCTACTGCTTCATTTTGTTGCTGTTGCGCTACTACTTGCATTTGTTGTTGTTTCGCTACTGCTTCATTTTGTTGCTGTTGCGCTACTACTTGCATTTGTTGTTGTCTCGCTACTGCTTCATTTTGTTGCTGTTGCGCTACTACTTGCATTTGTTGTTGTTTCGCTACTGCTTCATCTTGTTGCTGTTGCGCTGCTGCTTGCATTTGTTGTTGTTTCGCTACTGCTTCATCTTGTTGCTGTTGCGCTGCTGCTTGCATTTGTTGTTGTTTCGCTACTGCTTCATTTTGATGCTGTTGCGCTACTGCTTGTATTTGTTCTTGTTCGGCTACTGCTTCAACTTGTTGTTTCGCTACTCCATTTTGTCGTTGTTTCCAAACTGGTTTCATTTGTTGTCGTTTCGCCACTGCTTCCATTTGTTGTACCGTATGTGGGAGGTACCTAAAAAGTACTAAATTTCTATATAAAAAACAAGTTCAAAAATGCCCTATTTTTGCATGCGTGGTGCGGCTAGCTCAGGAGTGGCCAATAGTATCAGCTCGCGGGCCACATTGTGAATATTTATTTTCTTCGCGGGCCGGATGAAATATTAAAATAAAAAAACGTAAAGCATAACAACGATTTATTTTAATATGAAATAAAATTTTACTATAGATTTTCTTTAAAAATCTTAAAAGAAACTTCAGATAGCATATTTAAAATATTATAAAAAATTATAGTTTTGAAAAGTGGCTATTAAAAACGCAATAAAGAATTATTCAACTACGGGCCGCGGACCGCATAATTTCATAACGTCGGTCGGATCCGGCCCGCGGGCCGTAGGTTGGCCATTCCTGTAGCTTCACACTAGAGATAGGCGCGGGTCGTGAATTTTGCCGGGTCACGATGGGTCACGACGTGAGCCGCGTAATCGTGAATATATTTTAAATTTTGCGTCGTGATTGGGCGTGAGTATGTCAAAATATGTGATCAAAAGTATTTTTTTTTTCTTGAAAATAGTTTTCTAGTACCCAAAATAGTATATGTAGTTGGCTTCGAAATCATTAAAGATATACGTATTTTAAATGTACAAACAATTACGTGTCACGAACGTGACCCACCGGGCGTGATCGGGCGTGAATGTCAAAATAAATTCATGAGGGTGAATGACCGTGAATTAAACATAAAAAGTCGTGCGTGATTGGTCGTGATTACATTTTTAGTTTCGTGAGCGTGCGTAATCATAAACAAAAAGTTACTCACGCGCCCACCTCTACTTCACACTTGGAAAAAGATATAAAAATGCTAAAATACACGCCAATTTATATGAATTTTGTATGTTGACAATTCCAAATTATTACGACATAACTCGCCTTATGGACAGATGCTACATGCTATAACCTGTTTGGCAAAAATAAACTATAATACAATTTTTTAAAGATGTCCGATCAAGGTCATCTGTATCATGAGCGAATTAAAAAATTGGTATACGTTTATCTCTTTCATTTGCAAAGACTACAAGTGTATGCGATAAGGATGGATATTTAGGACATTTCATTTTAAAACGATGCTTATTGACAATACTTTTACCTGAAAAAACCTTATAAAATGAAATATAACTTGTAGAAATGATTGGGTGTTATTTATTTTCAAAAAAAGGAGAAAAAAAAGTACTAGTATTAAGTAATGTATTTATTAATGATATTTACAATTATTTCTAAGTCAATCGTTATTCCTTTTACGGAATATAAAATTATTTGAAATACTTTAGTTTATTTTTGTACCGTTCGTTGGAACTACTGAGAATGATAATGTTGTGTCAAATAATTTTATATTCCATAAAACGAATAAGGATTGACTTAGAAATAATTTTAAATTAATTAATATATACGTTTCTTTAATACTAGTATATTTTTTCTTCTCTTTTTAAAAATAAATAACAACTAATAATTACTGCAAGTTATATTTCTTTTTATTAGGTTTTTTTCAGGTTGATGACGTGAGTCTTCTGCCTAATAATTTTCACCATATTCGAAATGTAGTTTAAAATGATAATTTGAAGTATTTTTGTCTAAAATAATTTGGGAACTTTTGCGCAAGGAAAAACTGATATCCCATGTTAAACGCATATGGCCAGGTTTTAATTAACAGCCTGTATATATATATATATATATATATATATATATATATATATATATATATATATATATATATATATATATATATATATATATATATCATCGCGGCATATTACCCATTGCTGGGTGTGCCATTCTACTTTCTACGCAGATATCGGTAATGATGAAATATTTGTACCGTGCGGGCGGTTACCAGGCGTCACCTCACGGGCACTCATTGCTGGCGTGGAGAGTGCACCACAGGGGTCAATTCTGTGCCATTAATATTCGAAGTAAATTCTGGCGTCGGTCGAGATCGAACCCGTGTCCCCAGATATATATATATATATATATATATATATATATATATATATATATATATATATATATATATATATATCAATTTAAAAGT
This sequence comes from Harpalus rufipes, assembly GCA_951394225.1. Taxonomy (NCBI): domain Eukaryota; kingdom Metazoa; phylum Arthropoda; class Insecta; order Coleoptera; family Carabidae; genus Harpalus; species Harpalus rufipes. The sequence goes on along the minus strand of OX596288.1, from coordinate 8,835,596 downwards.
ATTTAATTAAATGACAATTTGACACGAGATATTGTCAAAAATGTTGTCTAAAGAAATCAAAGCTTCTCTTCTTGAATATTATTTTAGAAATCAAAATACATAAATTTAAAGAAAACGGCGAAAGGTAATATTCTTTTTTCTTCTTTATTATCTTTTCTCCTTAAAATTAAATTTCAAAATCAATTTTGATAATTTGACTTTTGAACTGAATAATGATCAGACATACGTTTCTTTGTTCATAGCCTACACCGAGTCAGTTTTTAACACACTGTACATTCCTTAATGTTAAAATATATTTAAAATAACTTTGTGGTTAATAATTGGAAATATGCGTTGAGAATAGTAATAAAATATTTTATTTATTGCCTTGCGGCTTTGAAATCTTACATTGCCAATCCCTTTATTTAATGGGTGTGTACATTCATTATATTATTTATTTATATGAGTGGATAATAATCAATTTACTCGTGTGTATATATATACAAACGCAAGTGGTTTCTATCTTGCGTGGCATCATAAATTCAAACAAATGTTATTTAGTTTACTTTCCTGATCATAAAATTTTAATATAAATAACCCATGTTCTATTGGGGTATTCTACCGTTTATTTATATTTTTTTCTGATAAACGAGATATGAATTTTTGAATGTTTCAAATTATTTGTGACGTCATAGTCCTTAGTTGGTTATGCTTCTCAAACAATTAATTCTAGGGGTGTTAGCATTGTCTGCATTAGGCATATACAGGCTGTCCAGGATAACTTGTCCAACATGGGGACCTCGAGAACAATTCGAGATACGAAATCAGGCAAAAGTTGCCCCATTAGGAAATTATTTTAATGGTGTTTCGTTATTTGCGAAAAAATGCATAGGTCACTAGATATAGGCGAAAATGTGAAATTTGCAGTTTTTACCTCTCGCTAAGAGAGGTATTGGATTCATTCTAAAAATCGCATATCCAGATTTTTTTGAATAAGCACGATTTAAGGTTCGTAGAATCCGATTTTAACATTTTTACAATGATGTCTGTGTGTGTGTGTGTGTGTATGTGTGTGTGCATGCATTTATGTGTGTGTGTATGTATGTGGGATGTTGGAAGGACGATTACTCAAAAACTATAAGACTTAATATTTGTTTAACTACGGGTTTCCCAATCGGATATTCATAGGAAGATCTGACAAGGTTTTGGTAACAATTGGACAACTGAAAGTAGTAGATTCTTGAAAAATAATCTTCTAAATATTATTTTTTGAAAATTTTTCTTGGTAATATTAAAGAAAATTTAATTCTCTATCTGATACATTTAAATATTTTATGATATATTTTATAGATTTAGAGATAAAAGAAATATAATATATAAAATAATCTGTTGTAATAAATTTTACAGCCGAAAGAATGCCATGGAAAATAATTGAAAATTTTAAATTGTTTGTAACTGACAGATAAATGTCAGTGTCAGAAATCCGGAGACATTACTGAAGACTTTTTCTGGGAAGTACATACATTATATTATTTCTTAATAGTTAAATATTTAATATTATAGGTATATTACACATACCCTTCAGAAATACTGTTATTCCCGACAATGAATTGGAAACATCTCGAAAAATTAGAAGAGTAGGACAAAATTTCTTCATAGAATGAATTTAAATTTAAAAAAAAATCTAAATATAAGGAAAAGATATAAGTAGAATTTTTGGTGTAGAGTGTAGGTATACAAGAAATGTTAAATACAATAGGGCGCGAACAGTCATGTGACTTTGGTGGCCATGACAAGCAGATATGGAGGCCCATGTCAGAATGATAGCTAGTAATTATGTACATAGATGTCAAATATCATAATTTCTCATTCTAAATTTAGTGATTTTCCAATTCCATGTGGTTTATTTTCCTCGACAAGTAAATTTAGAAAATCTTGAAATTTTTAATGAAAAAATCTGACATTTGACATCTATGTACATAATTAATTACTAATTATCATTTTGAAACGGGCCCCCACATCTGCTGGTCAAGGCCAACAATGTAACATGACTGTTCGCGCCCTATACTTACGTAACCAAAAAAAAAGGAAGTGGCGAGAGGTATTGTACTGGCTACAACAATTGTGAAATAATAGTGAATTTTAATTTGTACATCTTCAAGGCATTTTTTAATGTTTCGAATGGCAATGCTCATTTTTACCTCTCGCTAAGAGAGGTATTGCATTCATGCTAAAAATCGCATATCCAGATTTTATTGAATAAGCACGTTTTAAGGTCCTTACAATCCGATTTTAACATTTTTACGATGATGTCTGTGTGTGTGTGTGTGTGTGTGTGTGGATGTGTGTGTGTGTGTGTGTGTGTGTGTGTGTGGGATGTTGGAAGGACGGTTACTCAAAAACTATAAGACTTAAAATTTGTTTAACAACGTATTTCCCAATCGGACATTCCCGGGAAGATCTGAAAAGGTTTTGGTAACAATTGGACAACCGGAAGTAGAAGATTCTTGAAAAAAAATCTTCTAAATATTATTTTTTGAAAATTTTTCTTGATAATATTAAAGAAAAATAAATTCTCTTTCTGATACATTTAAATATTTTTATACATATTTTATAGATTTAGAGATAAAAGGAATATAATATATAAAATAATGTTGTAATTAATTTTACAACCGAAAGAATGCCATGGATTTAAATTGTCAAAAAATGTCAGTGTCAGAAATCCGGAGACATTACTGAAGATTTTTTCTGGGAAGTATATACATTATATTATTTCTTAATGCATTAATAGTTTAATATTTAATATTATAGGTATATTACACATACCCTTCATATATGCTGTTACTTCCGACAATGAATTGGAAACATCACGAAAAATTTCTTCATAGAATGAATTTAAATTTAAAAAATCTAAATATATGGAATAGATATAAGTAGAATTTTTGGTGTAGAGTGTAAGTATACAAGAAATGTTAAATACATTAAGGCGCGAGTAGTTATGTGACTTTTTGGCCTTGACAAGCAGATATGGGCGCCAATGTCAGAATTATAGCTAGTAATTATGTATATAGATGTCATATATCATAATTTCTCATTCTAAATTTAGTGATTTTCCAATTTCATGTGATTTATTTTCCTCGACAAGTCAATTCCACACTCCTGGTGACAAATTAACTACGTGAATTTAGAAAATCCTGAAATTTTTAATGAAAAATTCTGACATTTATGTACATAATTACTAATTATCATTCTGAAACGGGCCCCCACATCTGCTTGTCAAGACCAACAATGTAACATGACTGTTCGCGCCCTATACTTAACCAAAAAAAGGAAGTGGCGAGAGGTATTGTGCTGGCCACAACAGATTTTTTATCACTGTTGGCAGCTTTTTTAAATCACATACATAGGTATATACAAAAAAATCTTAATTATAATTTTTTAGTTCTCATTTGTTCTATTAGTTTTTCAATGTTTGTACGTAAAGTCTAGTCTTTTGTTTTTTATTGAAATATAATGTTCTATCACTTTTTCGTCGAAATTTCTGAATTTCCAAGTTTTTATTCACAGACATCATTGCGAATGCATTAAGCCGGTCATCATTCATCGAGTTCCTTAACACGTTCGCTGCCGGGTAATTTTTGGGTTAACTTAGCTAAATACTGAACGTGACGCCTTAAGGCGTCGGCGGCAGCAAATGTCTTTATTGTCTTAAAAGTTGATACCCGCCCGCAAAGCAAAACAGAACTGCATGTTAGTCGGGACCGGGACGTCCCCAGAGACTATGACGTCACATTTATAATACTTAAGCATTTTCATTATAAAAAAAAAATATTTCATCATTTTCTATTTACCAATGTCCGGTTGTAGAAAAGTTAATCAACGCATTGTTTAATTAATGGCTAAACGAACAAATGCAACGCGATTTTTTAACAGCAATGATTTAAATGTCATAGGAACAAGGAAACTGATTCGAATTTGTTCATTTTGATGGTCCATTAATTAAACAAAGCGTTGATGAACGTTTTTACAACCGGGCATAAAACTCTTATTAAAGTTTACTATTTGTTTGCAATGGTAGAATACTCCTTTTGTTACTACGGACCCCATTCTAATAGAAAATACTTGTTCCTGTATGTATATACTTACATATATCCTGGTTGGAGATATAGTGCACTCCATAATCTTTGGTTTTATTCCTCGCAACGGGTACCACAACTTGATATACAGGGTACTTCTATACTTGTGGACCAAACTTTAAGGGATGATAATGCAACTAAAAGTAAGTCAAATGTCTAGATCCGCAAAGTTCAATTCTCAGAAAAAAATCAGTCAAAAATCAGTTGATTGTCATACGAGGTCTAGCTATTAAATAACGAGACTGAGCGCGCAGAAGGCGTCCTAGAGGGGAAGCGTTGGATAGCTGGAAGTGTCTACTATTCCGGTACGAAAACACGTTTTTGTCGCTGTAGTAGTATTTTTCTACAGAGGTTAGAAACGAACGTGTTTTTTTCTCGTGCCGATAACAATGTGTGACGAAAAACACGCGCAACGGATCAATGTGAAATTTCTCGTCAGCGATGCGATAGTCAGCACAATTGTACTAGATTTAGTACAATTATCAATTTTCTAGTACGTCAGTACCTCTTTTCTAAGTTTAGTACAATTTATTTAAAGTAGTAGGTAATGTTGGAAGGGCTCAATTTTGCCGCCGTAACCATATCAACGGACTGTATTACGTCTGCGAAATGTTTAGTTCGCGGGTGGTTGCACAAATATGTATTTATGTATATTTTTTGTTTATTAGTTTATCAATAAAAATGTTTGAAAGTACCTATAGGTACAATTATGATTATTTTAAATATGTGGCGGGATTTTTATTTTTAGTACAAAGTTAGTGATTTTAGTACAATTTGAGTTAAACTGTTAGTACAATAGAAATTTTCTCAAGGGCAACCCTGTTTCTCGTTAAATTTAAAAAAAACTCCGACTGAGTGCTATAAGTTGTTGAAAGAGGCCTATGGTGAGAATTCTTTATCTCGTGCGCGTATTTTCCAATGGTATAAAAGGTTTTCTGAAGGCCGAGAGAGCACCGAAGATTTAAAGCCATGCTAATCGTTTTTTTCGACATCAACGGCATCGTGATGACTGAATGGGTTCCTGAGGGTCAAACTGTAAACCAAACTTACTACAGTCAACTCTCTCTAAATCGAATTCGTAAGGGGTATTTGAATTTGTTCGAATTAGAGAGAATTCGAATTAGAGAGACTAAAAGAAAATGAAATGAACATTTGTATAAATTACATAGAATGTATATATGAAATAGAAAAAAAAAGTTTATTCAGTTAATATGTACATATAACGGAAAAATAAAAATGTAATACATACAATTACAAAGGCTTGAAGAAATTTGAAATTTTTGGTTGTTTTAATATTTTGTTGTAAGCTTGTTTTTCAAAGTACGCTTCTAGTTTTTGGAAGTTTTTGAAGATTGTATCTAATTTCGATCTATAGAGAGTCGAATTTCATTGAAAATGATGACAAATGCCCAAAATTTAATTCGATTAAAGGAGTTCGAATTAAAAAAAATCGATTTAAAGAATAATTTTTACATATACAAGTTTATACAGTTGTACGTGTCAAAAAAATAATTCGATTTAGAGAAAAAATCAAATTAGAGAGAGTTTGAATTAGAGAGAGTCGACTGTATTTGAAAGTTTTGGCAACACTTCGAGAACGATTTCGTAAGAAACGGCCGGAGTTGTGGAAAAACAAGTCGTGGATTTTGCACCTGGACAACGCACCTGCCCATAACGCGCTGTCTGTGAAGCGTTACTTAGCCGCTAGAGGCACTCTAGTGCTCGAACACGCGCCATACTCGCCTGATATAGCACCCTGTGACTTTTTTCTGTTTCCGAAAATCAAGTCTGCCTTAAAAGGAACCCGGTTCGAGTCGCTCTTACAAAAGAAGACTTCCAATATTGCTTTGACCAATGAAAAAACAAATGGAACGGTGTGTGGCGAGGGGAGGGGAGTACATTGAAGGGGAGCATTCGATTATAAAATAATTTTTAAAATAAAACTCTTTTTCATAAGCAGTCTCGTTATTTAATAGCCAGATCTCGTATTTTAAGAAATTTATGGAAAATTATAAAAACATACAAGAAGACCTTTAAAGATAAATAAAAACCCTCATTTGACCAAATTTGTAATTCTTATAGTTTTTTATATAAATGGCAAACAAACGAAAAATCATTAAATTAGATGATCTATACCTCAGAAAGAGATATATATGAATTGGAATTTGCGGATTAAAATTTTTTAACTTACTTTTAGCTGTATTATTATCCCTTTAACTTTGATCCAGAAGTATACAAACGTCCTGTATAGTAAGAGGTGCATTTAGTATAATTTTATTTAATTTCCAATTATTTCTCTCGCTTCTTGTTCCAAATGTTGTCGACACGCTATTGCTTCGTTTCGTTGTTGTACCGCTACTGCTTCAAATTCTACTCGTTTCGCTATTGCTTCATTTCGTTGTTGTACAGCTACTGCTTCAAATTCTACTCGTTTTGCTATTGCTTCACTTTGTTGTTGTACCGCTACTGCTTCAAATTCTACTCGTTTTGCTATTGCTTCATTTCGTTGTTGTGTCGCTACTGCTTCCAAATGTTGTAGAGATACTGGGTCTATTACAAGATATTTCCCTACTTCTTCCATTTGTTGTCGTTTCGTTACTGCGTCCATTTCTAGTTGCCGCGCGACTGCTTCCATTTGTTGTCGTTTCACTACTGATCTCCTTTCTACTTGTCTCGCGACTGCTTCCATTTGTTGTCGTTTCACTACTGCTCCCATTTCAAGTTGTTTTGCTACTTCATCCATTTGTTGTCGTTTCGTTACTCCTTCCATTTCTAGTTGTTTCGCTGCTGCTTCCATTTGTTGTCGTTTCTCTACTTCTTCCGGTCCTAATTGATTGGCTGCTGCTTCTATTTGTTTTCGTATTTCTCCTGCTTGCAATTGTAGTTGATTGGCTGCTGCTTCTATTTGTTTTCGTATCTCCCCTGCTTGCAACTGAAGCTGATTCGCTGCTGCTTCTATTTGTTTTCGTATCTCTCCTGCTTGTAATTGTAGTTGGTTAGCTGCTGCTTCTATTTGTTTTCGAATTTCTCCTGCTTGTAATTGTAGTTGATTCCCTGCTGCATCTATTTGTTTTTGTATCTCTAATGCTTGTAAATGTAGTTGATTCGCATCTCTTCGTTGTCGTTTCACTACTGGTTCCATTTGTTGTTGTTTTGTTACTGCTTCCATATTTGGGAGGCATCTAAAAAGTACTAATTTTCTGTATAAAAATCAAGTTCAAAAACGCCCTATTTTTGTATGCGTGGTGCTAGCTTCACGCTCGGAAAAAATAAACTGTTTTAATTTGTTTTTACCTTCCGTCACCTCTAGGTAAGGAAGGTATTGTCTTTGGTCAAAAATTTCGGTGGTGAGTTTTCATTGAATAAGCACATTTCAAGGTCTTTACAATACGATTTTACTATTTTTACAATGATGTCTGTATGTGTGTGTGTATGTAACTGCGGTTTCGACCACGATATCTCCAATACTAGAATTCCAAAAATTACAATTCTTGCGTATTCTTCTTTCTTACAACCATATGCAGACTTGATTAGATTTTGGTTATAATTGGTCAACCGGAAGTACCCTCATTTGAAGATTTTAACAGTTTTTCTTGAAAAAACTCAGTTAAATATTATTTAACTTAAAGAATATATTATTCTCTATACGATTTGATTGCATTTTATATTTCATATTCAACAGATATAGAATTAAAGAATTATAAAGATATTAATTTTCATAAATCAGCCAGCTATGCTAACTTAACCATGGAAACTGCTAATATATTCAGAAAATTCAAATTGACAGATGTCAGTACCAACAAAGAGTAAATGAATGAAAGAATAAGAGAAATATCTCTAATGTTTCTAAAAAGATATACGAGAGACGATTACATTGGTTTGAACATGTCAAGAGGAAGAATAGCTTAGTAATAGAAGGTGGAAGAACCATAGGAAGATCAAATATAAGATGGAAAGACTGTATTGCGCAAGACGTCAGAGAAAAGGAACTGAATGAGGACGAGACGCAAAACAAAAATGAGTGGAAAAAGAAAATAAAAAATAGCGACCCCTAACGAATGGGAAAAACTAAAGAAGAAGATGTCAGTGTCAAGTGCAATTTGTATAGTTTGTTTATGAAATTTATTATATATTTATATTATGAAACCGAAGATATTAATACGGAAAAAAAATGCTAATGAACTACTGAATTTTTTAAAAAACGCAGAATTGAAAAAAAAAGCTTATTTAGAAGTGATAACACTGTGCGAGTTACTGTTAACAATCCCCGCTACTAGTGCTTCTATAGAACTTAGTTTTTCGGCACTTAAACGTATAAAGAATTTTGTGAGGAATTCAACATTCAACTGGACAAAAAAGACTTTCTCAAGTGTCAATATTATTAATTGAAAATAACCTGATCAAGGGGATGTCAGAATTCCACGTTTTTACCCATCTATATTTTCTCGGGGGGGGGGGCTTTGCCCCCCCATAGGTTGGCGCCTATGTTTTGTTATCAGGAATACTCGAGATTTCAAAAATATATCTGCTATTTTCACGCTGTTTTATTCATTCATTAGGTCCAAATTAGAATACTGCAGCATAATTTGGAATCCTGTTTACCAGAACCAGAAACCAAGATTTAATAGAAACCGTTAAAAAAAAATCTTAAATTTATGTACTTTAAAATAAATAAATCGTACCCTGATAAAATTTGCCGTACTCAGCTTTATTACGTATGTTCGATCTAAAGAGCCTTTTGGAACGCCGTGAAAACACTCTTATTAGTCTCCTTTATAACAGAATCGATGACCACTGTTTAGAGGTGATAAACTATCTATACTAACTATCGATATATCGATGGTGTAGACACTATCGTACTATCGATAGTTTTTAAAAACTATCGATATACTATCGTTAATGCACAATTATTAATAGATTTAAATTTGACACGTGATATTGTCAAAAAATTAAAACTTTTCTTGTTGCATCTTATTTTAGAAATGGAACTAAATTAGAAAACGGCGAATGGTAATATTTTGTTCCCTTCTCTATTATTTTTACCTCTCGCTAAGAGAGGTATTGGATTCATGCTAAAAATCGCATATCCAGATTTTATTGAATAAGCACGTTTTAAGGTCCCTACAATTCGATTTTAACATTTTTACGATGATGTCTGTGTGTGTGTGTGTGTGTGTGTGTGTGGATGTATGTGTGTGTGTGTGTGTGTATGTATGTAGGATGTTGGAAGGACGATTACTCAAAAACTATAAGACTTTAAATTTGTTTAACTACGTATTTCCCAATCGGACATTCATGGGAAGATCTGAAAAGGTTTTGATAACAATTGGCCAACCGGAAGTAGAAGATTCTTGAAAAAAAATCTTCCAAATAATATTTTTTGAATTTTTTTCTTGGTAATATTAAAGAAAATTAAATTCTCTATCTGATATATTTAAATATTTTATTATATATTCTATAGATTTAGAGATAAAAGAAATATAATATATAAAATAATCTGTTATAATAAATTTTACAGCCGAAAGATTGGCCATGGAAAATAGTTGAAAATTTAATTTTTTTGTAACTGACAGATAAATGTCAGTGTCAGAAATCCGGAGACATTACTGAAGACTTTTTCTGGTAAGTATATACATTATATTATTTCTTAATGTATTAATAGTTAAATATTTAAAATTATAGGTATATTATATATATCCTTCAAAAATACTGTCAATCCTGACAATGAGTTGGAAACATTTCGAAAAATTAGAAGAGGACAAAATTTCTTCATAAAATTAATTTAAAATTAAACAATCTAAATATAAGGAATAGATATATGTAAGTAGAATTTTTGGTATAGAGTGTAGGTATACAAGAAATGTTAAATACAATAGGGCGCGAGCAGTCATGTGATTTTGTTGGCCTTGACAAGCAGATATGGGGGCCCATGTCAGAATGATAGCTAGTAATTATGTATATAGATGTCAAGTATCAAAATTTCTCATTCTAAATTTAGTGATTTTCCAATTCCATGTGGTTTATTTTCCTCGACAAGTAAATTCCACAGTCCTGGTGACAAATTAACTACGTGTATTTAGAAAATCTTGAAATTCTGAATGAAAAATTGACAATTGACATCCATGTACATAATTACTAATTATCATCCTGAAACAGGCCCCCACATTTGCTTGTCAAGGCCAACAATGTAACATGACTGTTCGCGCCCTATACTTATGTAACCAAAAAAGGAAGTGGCGAGAGGTATTGTGCTGGCCACAACAGATTTTTTCTTCATAAAATTATATTTCAAGATCAATTTTGACAACTTGACTTTTGAATTGAATAATGATCAGACATACATTTCTCTTTTCAATTGAACATCCTATATATTTCTTTATATTTTTCTTAAATGTACGTAATACTATCGATAGTTTGCGATATTTTTTATAAATTTATACTATCGATAGTACTATCGATATATCGATGGTTTCTATGATATACGATCGTACTATCGATGGCAGACACTGTCGATAGTTTACAGGGACGTAGCCAGGATATTTTTGCAGGGTGGGCCAAAATTTTTATTGGTGAGCCATTAAGAAAAGTTTTGTTCTTAGGGTGACCAGATTTATAAATTGCAAAACCGGGACATTTTTTAAAGGATTGTAAAACTAGTTGCGGCTTGTGTATCAAATTTTTTTTTTCATTCAAGGTAAAATGCCTTATAATTGAAAGTTACAATTTTTCAAGGGATGTGAAGCTGTATGTTTTTCCCATTTCTTTTTTATATTCGTCTTCTTTATAAACACACTTTCTTTTTGGCATTTTGAAATTCGATAAATAAATGAACCCGTTTCTGTAAAACTGTGTTTAAAAAATAAAAATAATACTTATACATATAATTTAATATGTACTTACTCATAAATTAAAGTAAAAACATCCTTTATTATACGGATCTATGACAATTTTGCTAGGCAACCCCTACATAAACATTTCCAACCCGCGGGGTGGAAGTGAAATATATTATTTCCCACCCAAGAGATTGTCATTGCAGTTAGGAATGACGTAGTTCCCATCCTCTAAAAGGTTAGGAATCGACATATAACTATAATGATTGTGAATAAAATAATATTACTGTTTCTTTACCGTAAATGCCATTATTGTTTTGGAATGAGAAATGCAGTTCAAATAATGTGCGTGAACTGTTTTCTCTCATTTGACTTTTAAACGGGTGGGCCAATGGGTGGGCCAGAGTTTTTGCAGGGTGGGCCTGGCCCACCCTGGCCCACCCCTAGCTACGTCCCTGATAGTTTATCACCTCTACCACTGCTGTCTTGCTCTATTAAATCTGCATGCCCCCTCTATCTCTACTCGTTTCTCCGCCACTTCTTACCTAGCTTCCCCCCGTACCAATCTGCCCATGTCATCCCCACTCTTCCGTATGTGTGCTATTTACAACAACAAATTCACAGATATGGACATATTTCGGTTGAATCACAACTAAATGCGCAATATTTTGAATTCTTGAATGTTTTTTGTATTTCATCTTGATTTGTATTTTTCTTGTACCACTATCCGTTTTGGGCTCGTCCTGTAATATAGTTTTTTTTACTAAATAAATTTTATTTTTTTAAATACGATATTTTTCATTTTAACTCAGTTAACACGCAATCAAATACGGGGTTAAGAATGTGGTACATTTCAGATATAAATAGCCATATACTAACAATACTGTCTATACACAGGGTGTTGACCGCGACATGTTTTCGTAATTCTTTAATTTTCTTCTTTTAATTATTTTAAGTATAAATGCTTCAAATAAAACTTGTATAGCTTTAAATTCTGCAAATTAATTTTACATGCAATTTTACCGGCAAAAATTCGGTATGAAAATATCGAAAATCACCCTAAAAATAGTGATAGCCGTGGAATTGAAACAGATAAATTAACAAATGTTTGACCTTTTACCTGTCAAGTTAGGTTATTATATTTTTATTATAGTGTAAGTACCAGTACAAACACGTGAAAAATCCTCGGTTAAAATGAACTCGATTATAAAAAACTTTCGCCTATGCCTAATGAACCCAAATTCGTTATTTTGTCCATTACAAGCGGAGCGATTCGGTACTTAAAATAAAGTCAAACTAATTCTAGATAAAGATTATATAGCCAAACTGTAGATCCAAACAAAACTAACCGACTTTTTTCAAAATATGTAATGGTAAATATATGCGAGTATGTATGTATTACAATAAGTGTTTTGCTTTTATTTTCGTGTTTATGTACCCCTATATACGATAAGTACATAGTTTCATGTTGTATCTAGTTGATTTTTCTTAATAAAAATATGACAATGAAATAACATAAATAAGCATTTGTTTAATTACTAATTATTCTAATGAGATGAACACTCAACTATAATGGACTATTTTCCTTGGTCACCTGAAGTCCATTATAAGCGGATTCTACTGTACTTCGAATTTTAATAGGCACAAAATTGACCCCTGTGGTGCATTCTCCACGCCAGCAATGTGTGCCCGTGAAGTGACGTCTAGTAAACGCCCACACGGTACAAATATGTCATCATTACCAAAATCTGTGTACACAGCAGAATGGCACACCCAGCAATGGGTAATATGCTGTGATGATATATTTATTTTATTTTACTTATTATTTGTAATATCTGTTCAATTGAACAATTATCTATTAATTTAATCAAATATTTTTTCACTTTAATTACAAATAATAATAAAAATAAATTAACCTAGCTTGACAGAGAAAATCGCTAACATTTGTTGTTTTAGTTTTAATTTCATGGCTATCGCTATTTATGAAGTAATTTTCGACATTTTCATATATAATATCTGCCATTATAGAACATACAAAATTATTTTTTTCTTCAAACGTCATAAAAGTAGCATCTTTTGTGACTTGATTCACAAGGTAGAAGTTTAATTTCTACGCCGCCGGAGTAGAAATAAAATAAATAAATATCCATAGAAACTATACTGAATCAACGAATAAGAAGTAGCCTTAATAAAAGAAACCTGTAATATCGCCCTAAATGTCACTATAACACGATAGGTAACCTAAGAATAAAGTTACTAAATACGATCAATAGCTGTCAAATTTAAATATATAACCTGTGAATTGAAATATAAACAGAGTTTACTTTTGAGGAAATAACATTATTAAAGAATAGCAGATTTACAGATTACAATTACAGGGACGGTAATGAGCATAAGAATACTTAGAATTAAAGTGATAAGAAAAGATTATATTGTTTTGCAGTGATTCGTAGACATATCTTTCAGCCACACTGTTAGATTTCCATCCAATTGAACAACTTCAGGGGGCGTACATTATAATACTTCAAATTCCGACATAATTGCACACAAGGAGGATATAAAATTGCAGTTTTTATTTAAACGTCAAAACGTGAAAATTTTCATTTCAATGTTTATAACAAAAAGTGAACAAATAAGTATCCATAGCTACAGGGCAATTGAAGTCGCAAAACGTAATTTACGTAAAATATAACGTCAGTAGTAGATATTTTTCTTTAAATATCTACGTTTGAAGAAAAAATATAATGTGTCATTCGAAGTAAAAGTGTCTGTGTGACGAGCGTGGAAGTTTAAAACTGTCACTTTTACTCCTAATAACACAATATACTATTGTTTATTGATTCCAATGTAGAATTTTATGCTCTACAACATTTATTTGAAGCTATTTTACCTAAAATAATTAGGGAATCATGAAATTATGAAAGTATGACTTTACATGTTAAAGTCCTATGTTCCGGTGTCGCGCTCAACACCCTGTATATATTATAATAAATAATTTAGACTTTTAACTTTTGACATTGACATTAGTATAAATAAATAAATAATGACCTTGTGAGTCACAGTGACCGATTTAAGTACTGTAATTGGCACATATTTTCACGATATAAGTACATAAGAAAATAAAGAAATTATAGAAAATGCGCATGGTGTTTTTTTAATTGTTTGTTAAAATTAATAGTTGAGAAACAGATAAATTACGAATTTCAAAAATAAAGACAATGAAAGTTCGAAATTGATCTATTATTTATAATCAACCTACGCTATAACCTTCAAACAAAAAGTATTAGTTGTTTTGAAAATTAAATAAACAATTTGTGATAAGGAAAACATATATTATGATAGCAAAAGTCATAATCGCTGGATACACAAAGGAAATTTATAATTTTTTAAACGTTCCTAAAATTGATAATATCGCTTCGAAATGAAATATCAACACTCAACAGGGCCGTCCTAAGATATTTGGCGCACGTGATCTGTAACTATCTCGTTCTGTCCCACTCTATCTGTCTTTTACCACGATCCAACCATGATGACGTCACATATTCCTTCTCCAAAACATTAAATTGGTAGTATGATCGTTTTACGAAATCAAACGATTTGCGTCATCAGTAGAAAGTTTTCAGGTAATTTCCTATAGGCGATGTGCACATTTTGAGTGTCAGCGCCTCTAACGGCTACTTTGTAACTTTTGGGTACCGAATAAATTTTGACATTTCAAGAAGGTGGTACAATTTGCAACTTTATTTTGAATGTTTGTTATTGTATATGAATATTATACATCATAGTATATTGAAATGAATAAAGAAATTATTTACAATGCTATATGTGATGTGACTAACTCAAAAAACTTAAAATACCAGCGAAGGTATTGTAGCAAGATATATTTTTTCTCATAATATGTGTGATTTCTGATAATATTAGTTAAATAATTTTCGGCACCCTTATGGAGAAAATATTTCAAAAATTCACATATACATTTATTTTATTTTTACAAGATTTTGACGACTATTTGAGTATTTTATTATATTTATTTAACTGTTTTGACGTCCTACGAGTGTTGTTATGTTTTTTGTTATTGTTTAATGTGTTCTTTTAATGTGTACATACAAATATAAAAAAAAAACCACCTCCTGAAGAAGGCATAGGAGATGCCGAAACCGGTAGAGGCCTGAAATTTAAATAAATATTTTGACTGCAATCCAGTAATTCATTATTTCCATAAGCTTGTTACGTTACAAAAACAACCCAAAACTTTCATTTTTGTCCGATGTCGGCGCTGACTACTTTTGTGCACACCGCCTATAGTGCGACTCAAAGTAAAATAATATGCTTGATTATAATAATAAAAATGACTAATTATGCAAAAGTGAAAATATAATTATTGTAAAAATTCTAATTCTTTCCATAGTGTGTTAATCAGGAGGGTCCCAGAGTTCTAGTTCTCATTTATACAATGTAGCATTAAAAAAAGGCTATTAGTATGTTTTTCTGCTTCAAAGTACACTATCAAATTAGCCATTAATTCATGACTGCCAAGATAGCGCCTTCGGAATGGTTTATGGTTTCAGTACTCTAATAATCCAAATAACCCAAATATATTACAAAATTTTCTTCAATAAAATATGGATTGAAAAAATAACAAAATAAAATAAAAATTAGACATACCTTGGTTGGTAAGTTTCAAGTCCTGATTAGCATGAGTCCAAGGGTCGACTTCTTTTAATAAAGGGTCCCCGCGGTTTTGCTTATTTTTTGTTTCTGAATATCCTGTAAAGGAAAAAGTGTTATGAATGTCACACCCTAAATTAGATAAATTGAAACCAATGTTCTGAAATACTTTTTTATTTTAATAAGTTACTATTACATAACTTCGATAACTTCACTACACCATAGGAAAATTTTCTGTAAAATTGTATTACGTCATATTGAAGGTGTTTACGTATTGCGCAGATATAAAGATAAGACTATTATTGTTGTAGTTTAAAAATAGAACAAACAAATAGGTCAGTAATATAATTGGTAAAACCCGAGTATAAAAAAATTAAATCTTGTATATAGATTTTAATTTATATTTAAACAATGATTAACAAAGATGTTTTAGTTTTAGAACAAATCTTTTATTCTAGAAGATTTATGCATTTTATGATTTTAATGTAAAACTAATATACAAATAGGGTGCTTTCCGTAACACCGGAACATAGGACTTTAACATCTAAAATTATATTTTCGTAATTTCCTGCTTCCCTAATTATTTTAGGTAAAAATCTTCAAATAAATGTTGTAGAACGTAAAATTCTACATCATAGTCAAAAAATAATTTTGCTCTATAACGGCAGAAATTACATATGAAAATATCGAAAATCATCCCAAAAATAGCAATAGCCATGGAATTTAGCAAAAAAATAACAAATGTTTACGAATTATCTGTCATTTATTTTTATTATTTTAATTTGTAGTTTCTGTTAAAGTTAAAAATTATTTATTTAAATTAATAGATAATAGCTTGCTTGAATAGATCAAATAAAAAAACCTAATTTATTTGTTTCATTTCCATGGCTATGGCTATTTTTGGGATGATTTTCGACATTTTTATACCTAATTTCTGCCGTAACAAAGCATGCAAAATTAATTTTGCTTATTGATTCAGATGCATAATTTTAAACTCTACAACGTGTTTGAAGCATTTTTACCTAAATTAATTAGGGACGTAGGAAATTAGGAAAATATGATTTTACATGTTAAAGTTCTATGTTCCAGTGTCACGGTATATTGAATTTATTAAATTTTAAAACATTTTAAATGTAAATAATTGTTTTTTTATTTTAAAAAAAATATATTAGATATAGCACAATTTGCAATATATATTTATAATCATTCATTATTATTATTATTATTATTATTGTTATTATTATTGTGTTAGTAGCAGCAATAATAAAACCATATAACATTACAAAAATAAATTTAAACTAACTACAAACCATTTTCAAAATCTAATTTTTAAAAACTTGATAAATATTTCGCTTACCTGATTGCACAAGAGCAATTAACAAAATGCACAGAGGAATAAAAAATTTCGCCATATTTTCAATTTCGTGTGTTGCCGCGCTAACAATTGAACATCAAATCAGTGAAAGTTGCAGCTGGCTTAGTCGCCTCCTGAAACAACCACGGAGCGATCACGTGATTTCCTAACCTTCGTACAAAACCTGCGGAATAGATTTATTAGAAAATTTTATGTTTTATTCAATATATTTATGACAACTGAATTTGAAATTATTTGTTGCATAAAATACTCAAGTAGTGCACTTTTTAATATAGCTGAAGTCATGTCTAAAACGGTAAAAATATGACATGAAGTTTCAGTTATTCATTTTTTTTTAAATTATATCTTAAATTATTTGTTGGATAAAATGCCCATGCGATGCACTCTCCATAACAAATGAAAGTGCCTCTAGTGTGATTTTAGTAGGGCAAAAATGTATCATTACTGAAAATTAATAACAAAGTAATAACAAATATTCGAAATCTCAGTCATACAGCATTTATTCTTACAAAACCGATGTTTTGGTATACACTTAAACCGTCTTCCCTGTTTCACAATATTCTTATTTAAAAAAATTATAAATTCAAATAATATATTGCATAACACACGTCCCTACACAAAGAAGCGTCTAGCCGGTATACCAA
Organism: Harpalus rufipes; assembly: GCA_951394225.1. Classification (NCBI taxonomy): domain Eukaryota; kingdom Metazoa; phylum Arthropoda; class Insecta; order Coleoptera; family Carabidae; genus Harpalus; species Harpalus rufipes. The sequence goes on along the minus strand of OX596288.1, from coordinate 8,817,964 downwards.
CATTTATCACCGAAGGTACACGATGTAGGTGTAGGTGCCGATGTGCGCGTGCGCAAATATTGTGATAGTGTACGTATACATTTTGTTCATTTCATACTGTTTCGCACTTTGACACTTATTGTGCATGTTATTTGTGAAAAGTATATTATTTTATTAGTGATTTCTGTGCGATAGGTGAAGTTATTTTTGTCGTGTTTGGTTAAATTGACTAAATAAAATAACAAATCAACATGATTATTAATTGCATGATAATTACAATCGTTCGTGGCCGTGTGCCTGAGTGTCTGGTCGCGAATCTGGGGACCCGGGTTCGATCCCAAACGACGCCAAAAATTACATCGAATTTAATGGCACAAAATTGACCCCTGTAGTGCACTCTCCACGGCATCTATGAGTGCCCGTGAGGTGATGCCTGGTAAGCGCCCACACGGTACAAATATTCCATCATTACCGATATCTGTATACAAAGCAGATTGGCATATCCAGCAATGGGTAATATGTCGTGATGAAATATTTATTTATTCGTTGTCGTGATAAAAGTTGGGTATATCGGCTAGACTTTAGTCCTACACTTGGAGTGTACCGAGAACACACGAGAATACAGGCGTGAATGCTTATCCCCTCTCCATGCTTGACGCCACAGCATGAGGCTAACCTTGCGCTGAGAAATCATTCAACCATCCAGATTGAACCTATTTGCAACAGTCAGCGTGAGTGGAGTGCAATTTTTGTTATAGTTAATAAAATAAATGTGTTTTTGTTCTTAACATTAATAACTCTATCAAATGCAATTATTTTACTAAATGTTTACATAATTCCTGCAATGTATAAAATAAAGAAAACATTGCTCTATTTTGAAATAACATCTCTGTATATATATATATATATATATATATATATATATATATATATATATATATATATATATATATATATATATACAGGGTGTTTCTTTTAAAACAACCACCGCTTTTTTAGGCGAAATAATGGTTTTAGAGAAAAATGTTATATACAAAAAAATGATCAGGAATAAGGGGCTAATTTGTCAGTAATAACAAACTGAAAAATCAACAAGTGCTATATAATTTTTTAGCCCATTATACAGGGTGTTATATTTTAGTGAACTCAGCAAATATCTCGCTTATTTATTAAGTTAGTAATTTCTTTCATATAACATGATTTATACAGCAACATGTAAGCTACTTGATGACGGATGTACATTTATGATACCACTTCCGGTTTATTAATAATTAATATCAACTATATTTTTTTTACAAATTTGAAAAGTACATCAAATTTGCTTTACAATCATGTAAAATAATCTATATGTTATATTATTAAAAAGTAAAATGGCGGGCACTTTTTTATACACCTAGTCGAAAAGAGAATGTGAGCCATGCCATGACTGTGACTTGAAATAAAACAATGAACTAAAACAATTGTAACTATTATTATTAAACGAAATAATAAATATTTTGTCCTAATAATACAGAAAATAAGAATAACGAACACTTAATAACAACAAAATGATTTTACAACAAATATTAAAATGATTCCCAGCCTCTTCAATACATTTTTCACAACGTTTTGAAACAGAATAGTTATTTATATCCACATGGATTTAGAAAATCATGATGTTTTGAATGAAAAATTATTATACTTGACACCTATGTACACTATTACAAAAATTTTGACTCTGTCGGGTACAGTAATAAAACTATAAATGAACTATAAATATCGCAATTATGATAAAGCGGCATATCCTTTACTTTCTGTAGTATAATACTGTTTGGCATCGGCCCATATTTTTGAGCCGCTCTATTCATGCATTGAATCAAACGTCTACCAGGTATGTATAGGAAAATAGCCTTACAGTCCTAAAGGACTATTTTTGTTCAAAATAATATCTGATACTGCAGTTTTCATTCCCATAAGATATTATTTCGAACAAAAATAGACCTGGTAGACGTTTGATTCAATGCATGAATAGAGCGGCTCAAAAATATGGGCCGAAGCCAAACAGTATTATACTACAGAAAATAAAGGATATGCCGCTTTATCATAATTGCGATATTTATAGTTCATTTATAGTTTTATTACTGTACCCGACAGAGTCAAAAAATTTGACTATAGCTGTCATTCTGATACGGGCTTCAATATCTGCTTGTCAAGGCCAACAAAGTCACAAGACTATGTAACATAAAATGAAAATGGCGAGAGGTATTGTGCTGGCCACAACAGATTTTTTTAATATTTCCTTTGACATACTAATTTTATATAATACAATGGTAATACCTCTATTTCGTTAATACCAATAACATTTGTCAGCATAACAATAATGTAATACAATATTTACTTTGAATTTTAAATCAATTCAATATTATTGATTTTTTTGATTACTCAGATAAACACTATGCCTGCCGATACGAATTTTTTTAGCCAAATACAACTACTCATATATGGTGTTAAATGGCATATAAAAAACAATGCCCCTTAAAAAAATCTACTGCACTGGAATAAATAAACATTTTTTCCTTGTACGCATCTTTTGTTAAAAATATAAACTAATACGATGCCACGCTACGTTGGAACTTGCGTAATCATCACTTGTTGGAAACGTATTTTTTGTGTGTGATCTTCAGATTTTTATCTGTAAAACCTGAAATATTTTAATTTATAATCTGAAACTGAGTATTTTTGTGTATTATTTTATGGAGAATCGAATGGTGTAATTTCCAGGTATGTATCTATTCTCATTTTTCAGTTTTTGGTGTGATATAGATTGGAAAAGGTCTAATGTACGGTTTAAGAATGTAGAGTTGTATTTGTTTCTAATATTTCTGTTTGTGTTTTTCTATTATATGTGTATTATTTTTGTTACAGATAACTTACTGGATTACCGAATAGAATGACTAGCCTATGGCAACCTAGGGCGCACGAAGACCTAAATCAGGCTCTGGATATATAGCAGTTCGTTTTTGGATCACACAATTTTGCGAGAAGAACCTATGGTGAGTCTATTTTGAGTTTCATACGTATATTGAAAATATTTTATATGTAAATGTTGAAGCATGCATTAGATATTTCTATGAATTTTATTCATATAATACATGTTGGCATACTTTCGAATTTTTGAATTTCCTTAAGTAATACCAGGATTTGTCCGGTAACACTTGGAATTCTAGCGATACTGTAATACTAGTGTACGTTAAGACATTTCTCTGAATTTCGTTATGTGCTCTTATTTCATATTTGTATTTACTAGTATCATACGGTTAAAGATAGCATCCAGTGCTTTGAAAATATAAAATATACGTAAAATTCTCTATCAGATTTATATTCTATAAAAAAAAATCTGTTGTGACCATCACAATACCCCTCGCGCCCTTTCCATTGTGGTATATATAAGTATTGTATTTAATATTTCTTGTACATACAAAAAAAATCTAATTATACCTAATCTTTATATTTACGTATTTTCTATAATTTTAAATTCATTCTATGAGCAAGTTTTCTCCATTTCTTCTAAATGTTCGAGGTTCTTCCAATTCATTAGCGAGATTGGTGTTATTTCTGAAGGATTCATGTAATATGCCTATAATTTTAAAATTATAATTAATAATACAATAAGAAATATTAAATATCGTTCCCAGAAAAAGCCTTTAGTACTATCTCTGAATTTTTAACACTGACATTAGTGACATTTATCTGTCAATTACAGACATTTTAATTTCTCAAATAGTTACCATAGAGATGTTTGGGCTGTGAGCAGGCTGTGTGATTTACTACAACAGATTATTTTATAGATTATATATCTATATACTTTGGTTCAGGAAAAATGACTATTCATGGTCACTTGTTCGAAGAAAGAATACACAGCACTTTATACAGTAGTAAGTTAGCAACATGTCATGTTAGAAAGAGAAAGATTATTTGACGTATGTCTATACAGTTTATGTTGTGTGACAGATATACGTAAATGATGACATTACTTTCCAACACATTACAAATAATAATGACGTATGTCGTAGAGTTACAGATATCTAATTATGTACAGCACTGCCCTCTGTCCTAATAGTTACCCAGTGACTATTATTCCATGGTTTTTGTCAAGTCTATGTTTTTGGGTTTTGCAAATACATAGGTGAAGAGCATAAATCTTTGAGAAAGGCATTATTTAAAAAGAAACATAATTTTCAAATAAATTATACTTATTTTTTTCAGTTCAAATGTATCCATAAATATTTCATGTTGCACGTCTATGTATACGAAATGCAGTGAAGTTATCTGTTAGTAATATTATACCATACGGTTAATAAATAACCTTGAATTGTTATCTTTCGTGAATCAAACTATATCTTTAAATCTATGCAGGGTGGAATGCGAAATTGGAAACACCTTTTTTCTCGGTAGTTATTATAGATACCAAAAAATTGTTTAAATAAAGTTTTTAGTACTTTTAATAAGCTAACTAAATCTGTATAAATTCGGTAAAAAAAAAGTTAAATTTTCGTACATATTGTCATATTTGTACTTTTTACCTCTCGCTAAGAGAGGTATTGCATTCATGCTAAAAATCGCATATCCAGATTTTATTGAATAAGCACGTTTTAAGGTCTCTACAATCCGATTTTAACATTTTTACGATGATGTCTGTGTGTGTGTGTGTGTGTGTGTAGATGTGTGTGTGTGTGTGTGTGTGTGTGTGTGTGTGTATGTGTGTGTGTGGGATGTTGGAAGGACGATTACTCAAAAACTATAAGACTTAAAATTTGTTTAACAACGTATTTCCCAATCGGACATTCATGGGAAGATCTGAAAAGGTTTTGGTAACAATTGGACAACCGGAAGTAGAAGATTCTTGAAAAAAAATCTTCTAAATATTATTTTTTGAAAATTTTTCGTGGTAATATTAAAGAAAATTAAATTCTCTATCTGATACATTTAAATATTTTATTATATATTCCATAGATTTAGAGATAAAAGAAGTATAATATATAAAATAATCTGTTGTAATAAATTTGACAGCCGAAAGAATGCCATGAAAAATAGTTGATAATTTAAATTATTTGTAACTGACAGATAAATGTCAGTGTCAGAAATAATGAGTAATGAAGGAAAAATGTACTTGGAGAATCCCTTAGTTCTTGATCTGTGACTATTATGGAGATGACAAGTCTAGGTTGAAGGACTTAAATTTGTTTCAAACATTATGGGACAATGTACACCAGTACTATAGACTAGAGTAACTTTGAATTGCGAAAAAGCTATCAAATTCTTCTCAAGTAAGCTGTAAATATTGACAAAATTACACATCGATATAAGAATAATCGGAGTGCAATCTATCCGTCACTTTATTAAAGGGAATTAGTGTTATTTATATATAACATGTATGAAAAAATAAAATGTAAAAGAAGATATGTAAGAATAGATGCACAATCCATATATACATTTTAGACCGCCCAAAATTAATGTTTTTACTAGAAGAATATGAAGAGAAAGTAAACAACGTTGTTCGAATTGAAAATTGCAGTTACCAGCCTAATATTTATATATGGTAAACTCTACTTTGTAATTTATTGTAACATAATTTATGGTAAAATATCTTCATGTTGAGACATGCTATTATTGAATAATAAAGAAGTTTATACGTCATAGATTTATATGAATATATTATTTGTATTTATAAAAATATTCTTTGCTTTATGCATACAGCCAGGTAAAATATACGGCGAGAGGTTATGTGCTGGCCACATCAGATTTTTTAAAATGGTATACTCTGTATATTATTGCACTAATTAATAGAAAATAATTTTTGTTTTAAAAAAGTACCTTCTAAACTAGATAATTTTTGAGATATTAATGAAAATATTTAAATGTTTCTTCTCAAAATAAAGTGTGCGTTGAAAACAAAATTTGTTGAAAGTTTTATTGTATTTGCGCTTAAAAAAATGTGTTGAATATATACAATTATTATATATATTATGTCAATAATGGCAGATTATTCAATTAATGAGAAGTTAGATATGATAAAATGTTTCAAGACAAGCTGTTGTTGAATTAAATACAAATAATGTAAAACAAAATTTATTAATAAGGCTTTATTTACGTGTACGAGGAAACGGTGGCAATTTTGAACATTTTTTGTAATTCGATAACATTTATTTTGTATTTTATCTATGAGCTACTATGATAATAAAATAATTGTTTTTACCTCTCGCTAAGAGAGGTATTGGATTCATGCTAAAAATCGCATATCCAGATTTGATTGAATAAGCACGTTTTAAGGTCCCTACAATCCGATTTTAACATTTTTACGATGATGTCTGTGTGTGTGTGTGTGTGTGGATGTGTGTGTGTGTGTGGGATGTTGGAAGGACGGTTACTCAAAAACTATAAGACTTAAAATTTGTTTAACAACGTATTTCCCAATCGGACATTCATGGGAAGATCTGAAAAGGTTTTGGTAACAATTGGACAACCGGAAGTAGAAGATTCTTGAAAAAAAATCTTCTAAATATTATTTTTTGAAAATTTTTCTTGATAATATTAAAGAAAAATAAATTCTCTTTCTGATACATTTAAATATTTTTATACATATTTTATAGATTTAGAGATAAAAGGAATATAATATATAAAATAATGTTGTAATTAATTTTACAACCGAAAGGATGCCATGAAAAATAGTTGCAAATTTAAATTATTTGTAACTGACAGATAAATGTCAGTGTCAGAAATAATGAGTAATGAAAGAAAAATGTATTTGGAGAATCCCTTAATTCTTGATCTGTGACTATTATGGAGATGACAAGTCTAGGTTGAAGGACTTAAATTTGTTTCAAACATTATGGGACAATGTACACCAGTACTGTAGACTAGAGTAACTTTGAATTGCGAAAAAGCTATCAAATTCTTCTCAAGTAAGTTGTAAATATTGACAAAATTACACATCGATATAAGAATAATCGGAGTGCAATCTATCCGTCACTTTATTAAAGGGAATTAAGGTTATTTAGATATAACAAGTATGAAAAAATAAAATGTAAAAGAAGATATATAAGAATAGATGCACAATCCAGATATATACATTTTAGACCGCCCAAAATTAATGTTTTTACTAGAAGAATATGAAGAGAAAGTAAACAAAGTTGTTCGAATTGAAAATTGCTGTTACCAGCCTAATATTTATATATGGTAAACTCTACTTTGTAATTTATTGTAACATAATTTATGGTAAATATCTTTATGTTGAGACATGCTATTATTGAATAATAAAGAAGTTTATACGTCATAGATTTATATGAATATATTATTTGTATTTATAAAAATATTCTTTGCTTTATGCATACAGCCAGGTAAAATATACGGCGAGAGGTTATGTGCTGGCCACATCAGATTTTTTTTTTTTGTACGGGAGGTTAAAATTTGAAAGCTACATAAAATTCTCTAGAACTATTATAATTTTTTTTTTGTTGAGTGCTTTTAAAGTTTGACATGGTTAAAAAGATAAATAAATAAATTTGATGTAAGTAGTAGAAAATGTAGATGAAATACAAAACAAACAATTTATTGAAACTGTTCAGAGAAATGATTGGCAGTACCAATTTTTACAACACATATCTGTTGATTTATTGAATAATAGATAAATACAAAAAGTGTAATAGTATACATAAAAAATCTGTTGTGGCCAGCACAATAGCTCTCGCCACCTTCGTTTTTGGTTACATAAGTATAGGGCGCGAGCATTCATGAGTATTTGTTGGCCTTGTCAAGCAGATATGGGGGCCCGCTTCAGAATGACAAGTAATAATTATTAAATTTCAAGAATTTCTAAGTTTACGTGGTTAATTTGTCACCAGGAGTGTGGACTTTACTTATCTAGAAAATAAACTAGAATTAATGAAACTTCGAGAGAGATATTCGCAAGCGACGATAGGATTAGCGCATATACGAGAAAAAGTTAATATTATTGAAGTTGAAATTGATGATTTGACTGGAAAAAAAGATATTGAGAACCTCAATGTCTCAAAAATAAGAGAAGAATTGAATACTCTCAAAAAGCAAAGAGGATTATAATCGAGACTTAAAAATCAAACAGGAATATTAACGTATCTAGTTCTTTTGAATGATATGGAAATTCGCGTAAAAACTAAAGAAATTTTAATGGGAGTTCTCAATGATTTCTCAAAGTAAATCAACTTTACTCTTTGAATTTAAATATTTATTTTTACAGGAAAAAAATGAAGATAATAGAATAAAACTAATAAATATAAGAAAGAATATGATTTTTGCAGAATAGGAACAAATAAAGCAAATAAATTATTTAAGAAAGATTCCTTCTGAAGTTAGCGAAATTTTTAAATATTCTGTATTTAACCAAACAGTAGAATAATAAATCTCGGAGCCTACGCTTTGAACACAACTCCATTGTTACATAGTTCAGATCTCAAATATATGTAACTGACGGATTAATGTCACTGTTAACAATAATCACTTCAAATCAAAAATAGGAACTTTTAAAAAGAAAATTATATAGAAAGGAACTTAATACAGTTTCCAGCAAAGTAAATATTTAGGAATTTTGGTATATATTTGAATTAATAAAAATTAAATGGCGGGAGGTATTGTGTTGTGGCCCAATTTTTTTTTTTTTGTTAGTAGAAATAGCCAAGGAATTTGTTTTCTTGTTTCTAAATAAATAAATATATCATAATAAATAGCCATTGCTGGGTGTGCCAATCTGCTTTGTACAGTATTTTTACTTCCTTGTACGTAAGTAAAGGAAGTATTGTAATCGCGAAAAATTTCGGTTTTCAGATTTCAGCGGAAATATCCATTTTGATGATCCCTGAATCCATTTTGACTAATTTCATCGTGACGTCTGTACGTACGTACGTATCTCGCATAACTCAAAAACGGTAAGCCGTAGAAAGTTGAAATTTTGTATTTAGGACTCCTATAACATCTAGTTGTGCACCTCCCTTTCTGGTTATTACACAATTTCCAGAAGTGACACTTTACATGAAGCCTATAATAGATTTTAATGAAAAACTGTTTTAAAATATAATCCAAAACTTTTCAAATTTGGTATACAAGACTTTTATGTCAATCGAAATAACATAATAGATTTTGGTTAAAATAGGCTAACCGGAAGTGGTACATTACTTGAAGTTGTTAACAGTTTTTCTTGAATAAAATGATTTTATTTTGATTTAGAAATAAATGCTTCAAATAAAAGTTTTAGAGAATTAATTTCTGCGTCTAGCACATTAAGTATTATTACATTAGCCCTTTATATAAGCGAGATATGTAAATTTAAAAATTATTTTTTTGTAATAAAGCTTGCTATGGATTAGGACAAAAAAATAAAAAAAATGTTCATGTCAAATTACGTTAAATACGTGCAATTTTATGATTCGTACAATAACAAATATTATATTTTTATTGTGAAATTAGTTATATTCATTGTTGTAATCAAATATTTCTTTGTTGTAATCAAAACTCTCTTTAAAAACTCCCTTTATGGTCGCTATATATCTTACAGTTTTGAAGTTAAAATTAATATTTTGTAATTTATTTATTTAAAAAATCTGTATAGTTTAATAATCGTACAAGGAAGTCGTGTGGTGTCCACATCAGATTTTTTTTAAAGATGTACGGTCAAGGTCATCTGTATCATGAAGAAATTAACAAATTGGTATACATTTATATCTCTGTCATTTGCAAAGACTACAAATACCTATGTGCGATAAAGATGGATATAACACGCTTGTCTTTCAAAAATTCATATTGTTTCGACTAAGTTAGGACAATCAATTTTAAAACGATGCTCGTTGTTGACAATACTTTCACTGTAACGTTAAGTATATTTATTAATTCAGATATATTACCTTAATTCATAGCTGTACGAATAACGTTATTTTCTGTCAATGTCACCGACATTGTGTCAGTATCTCATTTTTCACATATTTGGTTTTACATTTGCTAATAAACTTACCAGTTGACTTAGATTTTGAATTTTGAATGCTTTTATTGTAACATACATTTTTATAACAATAAAATATCAATAGTATCTCACATTTAGTGAGTGGTATTTTATATAAGGCAGTATTTTATACCGGTTAATTAAGCAGGCTTAACAACCGGTTTGGCAACTATTAAACTATCCTTGAAACCGGTTTCAGACAAAAACTTTTAACCGGTATTGTATTCAATTTCCTGCCTGCCATAAAATTATAAATATTGTAAAATAGCTTATTATAACATATTAATATACAACACATTCATAATTTGTATTACATATTACAAAAACATAAAAATAAATTCTTTTCCTTCCTCTGATTTTTGCATATTTCAAATGAATTTGTTGATGAACCATGTGACCCCTCCTAATCTATTTCGACCAATCCTAGCCTTCTTCCTCAAAGCATTGTACCCTGGGAAAAAACGCTACGTAATGGCAATGAACAATGATGCAGACATGTGCTCCGAGATACAAAAACTGATACGAAAGGAAAAACTGATGAAACAATGCCAGAAATATGATAATAATTGTTGTTAAGTCTTTATTATTATCGTGATATAGTTTTTGAAGACCTGCCGAACCTGAATTCAACATATTTCAAGCAGGATTTTTTTATGAAACACGTGGTTTTGGTTGAACTGTTTTGTGCATATTCGCAGAACGGTGAGTAAAATCGAAATTTTCTATTGGAATTTTATTGAACTGTGTATGAATAGCAAAATGTTCTTTTATATTTATATGTAGCAATATTCAATCGATTTAATTAGTGTTAATAGAAATAATTTCAATGAATATTATGTGCTCTGGTTTTATATTTATAATTTCAAGTTTTATATTAATACGAAATTGTGTATTTTTTATGAATTTGATCAAATTTAAATCGATTTAATTTTGATCTAGTTATAAAATATTGATCTGATTATTGATCCTGATCTTGAAATAGATCTCGGTATATTTCTGGGTATTAGGTTCGGAATTTCATATTCCTGGTGGTGGCATTTAGGGGTGAACATAGGGACTTAACATATATAAATTTTATATAATATCCTGATCTGAAAAACTATACAGTGCAAATTTGTTCAGAATTAAAATTGCTTTTACATTTTTTTGGTTTATTAATAACTTAATTTGTTTTTTGTTAATTAGTAGCAATAGCCAAGGCATTTGTTTTTTGTTTCTAAATAAATTTCCAGGCGTCAGCTCACAGGCACTCATTGCTGGCATGGGGAATGCACCACAGAAGTAAAAATTGTTTATTGCAAAGTTGTTCAGAATTTAAAGTTACATATAAAACTGTTTTTGATTTTTTTTAAGAATAGCCAAGACATTTTTTTTTAAATATACATATATCATCACGGCATATTACTAATTGCTGGATGTGCCAATCTGCTTTGTACATATACTGATAATAATGATAATATATGTGTACCATGCGGGCGTTTACTAGACTTCACCACAGGCACTCATTGCTGACGTGGAGAGTCACCACAGTGATACTTTTGTTCCATTTAAAATTCGGCATAATTTTGTAGTCGGTCGGGATCGTTAATTTAATTTATTTTCATTCTGCTTATGAAAAATAGATCCCAAATTCTCTAAAACTATTTCCACTATAATTATTTATAATAAATCATTCGAATTATTTCACTACAGAAAAAAAAGATGTCTGATCAAGGTCATTTACGAAATGAATGAATTAAGATTTTAGCACAAAGACACACACACACACATGTGAAAATAGTAAATTCACATTCCAGGGATCCCAAAACGTGCTTATTCATTAAAAACTCACCATCGAATTTTTTTACCAAAAACAATACCTTCCTTACCTAAAGGTGACGGAAGGTAATAAAATATAATTTTATTTTAATATTTAATTATACATTCAATAGCGTCATTATCTAATAACCACGCCACTGCCGGTTCGCCAGTCTTATGTTTCATGTCAACAAACAACTAGCCACTTTCATTATATTATTGAAGTATAAAAAAATATCATGTATATTTTAATAGTGAAATATTGTTGTTTATTGTTGCAAATTAGCAATAATTGTAAGTTTGAACAATAGTTTAACTGTTTTAATAGTTATCTATGCTGATAACATGTTTTATTATTGAAATACTTGTATTTTAAAATAAATTATTTTTGTGTTCCAGAGTTCCAGCGAATGAAAACCGATTCGTATTGGGGGTTGCCATCTTGGGGTAGCAGATTTGTCGGTAGCTGAGCTATGTTCATCAATGTAAGTCGCTTTTTTGGTATTTTTTTCAGCTTAACACAAAAGCAAATTCATTTTTCTCCTGAAAATATTATTTATGTTGTTGAATTTAATTTAAATAATCATATTTTCTTCTATACTTCTCTTCCGATTATGTTTGTGTACCTATATTAACATCGGGTGTCGTAACTCGTTACAATATTGTAAATAATTCGGCGAAGCTTTTTTTAAATTTTTGAGTTAGTTTAAATAAATATCCGTATATTTAGTGATAGGTTTTTTTTCCAAAAAAATTGTATTTGTTTAAATTAATATTTAAACAAGTATGGTTTACACCATAGGTTTCCAGTGAAGTTACCAAGGACTGTAAAGGCCGGTTTAAGTCTTTGATCAACAACTGGGTTTATCTAAAGCTTTATCTAACTCTTTAAATACTTTAAGGTCAATCTACAACCACAAGAAGGCAGCGAATAGTTAGGAATATTTTTGTTATTAAAATTGCGATTATTTTTTTGCTAATTTACATTAAAATTAAATTCATTTGTATTTTGAAGTTGGATAAAATATATTTAAAGTTTCGCCGATACTTTTTCGGGTTTGAGTCGGTTTCCGCGATAATTATGGACAGGGTAGCGTAGTTTTTATTTGGAGTGTCTACCCTATTATTTAATTTAATACTACACAGGATTAGTTGTTAAATAAATGGCTAGAAATGTAGAATACTCGGTTTAAATTCAAAAGTATTCAATAGACTTACATTGTATGATTATTTAAAGAAGTGTATATATTTTAATATATAAATTTATGTATTTTGGATTCAATAATTTTATTAATTTTGTTTTTATAGTAAAATAAAAAATAGACACTTCATTTAGAAACGAAACAACGAAACTACATTTATTAAGGTCTATAGCACCTGATCAGGTTGAATTATTTAACTAAAATATAAATTCAACCTAAACATTTTTTTTTTTTAATAATGTAACGAGAATAATACTTTAATACTGTTATGAATAGTAGAAGAAAATAGAAAAATTGAGTTATATTTGTTCTGGGTTTTCTAAACACCGAATTAAATCATTTCCTCTTTTTTCAACCCCGTCTTCGGACGTCCTCTAATTTTTTTTTACCTATTCAAATAGTACATGACCAGGATTAATTTTGTATAATAAATCTCAAAATGAGTTTTAAATTTAATATTTTTGTTTGTAATTATTTTTTAATATCTTGATTATTTGTAAACTAGACTGAGGGGCTCACAAATCATGATATTTGGTATAATGGTATCGCTTCCGGTTTAATCGGAAGTGACATTAACAATTTATTTTAGATGGGGCACCTAAAAAGGTGTTCATTTTAAATGGGCCTCCATTGCTATCTCGAAATCTATAAAAGCTACAAATACAGTTAGGGCAAACAATTTCTATTTCACAAAACAAATTTAATGAAAAGAAATTTTTTTTTTCGGCCAGTATTGTTCTCAAAATACGCAACATAACTTTTCTATTTCAAATGATAATATATATTTTTTATTTGCTCATTCGTTAGAGAATTTAATTCTGAATTCAGTGACATAATATTTTTATAGTCTTACATTATTTAAGAAAAATGTATTTAAATTTTTATATTAATTTGGCTATAATAAGAAAGCCGGGAATGAAAAAAATGATTAGGTACATAGAATTAGAATACCATGAAAGAAATACAGTCATACAAAAAAGTCCTCGTACGACAGTAGTTTCAATTTATTTTAGGAAAAATAGCAGTTTTAAAACCCAATATATTTAGTTTTTTTTTTTTTTAATCCAAAATGATAAGCATAATATTATGTTGTTAAATATGAAAATTAAACAAATAATATATTTATTTTATTATTTATTTTATGGGGTAAACATTGGAAGTATTCATAATTTCATGACAAAAAATCTGATATGGTAACACAAGTACCCCCTGTTTAATTTAATTTTTCTTCATTTAAATATTTACCTATGTTCCTATATATTTACTTATGCTGGAAACTATTAAGTTCCATTCCATATAATTATTATTCTATTTACTATTTTCTTTTTAAAACGTTACTATTATTAATTTGAAATGGTTACATTATACGAGTCCAACCCCAAATGTATTCGTACCCTCTGAAATAAATATATTAACAGCAATTAAAAAAAAATTTAGGTTACAATAGTTAAGACTATATTTGGGTATTTTTTTACTTTGTATTAATTGGATTTAAATACGTTATTAACCAAATTTCTCATATAAACAATAATCTACGGGCAAATATATGATAAAAACTTATTATGTTGAACTACCCTATTGGTCACAGAGTTGTAAAAATGTCCAATTAGCCTTATAAAAACAAATGCACGTGAGGATCGTAGGTATCCTGCTGTGCGCTTACCACCGGTTTACCTTGAAAGCTGAACCTCACACAACGCTTGGATAACGTCATAACAGTAGAACATGTAAACAGCATATAACAGCTAAACGAGCTACCTCAAATAATTTATATATTATAAAATATATAATTAAATACTACGAGCCCAACCCCAAATGTATTCCTACCCTCTGAAATAAATATTTATACTGGATTTAAATAGAATGTTATTAACTAAATTTCTCATTTAAACAATAATCTACGGGCAAATATTTGACAAAAGACGAGTCCCAAATTTTTTCGTTCGAACAATAAATATTACAATATTTATGTTAGTATTATCTATAAAACTGACGGCAAAGGTACTGACAATATACTCAATTGCCATCTTAAATTTTATTACTTTAATAAAAATTATTTGCGAATTATTAAAGACGAAATCATTTGTCACATGCAGACAATGGTTTATTTGCAAATAAATTATTATTAAACCTAAGAAATTTTATTATAAGTAATGTATTCAAGTTCTATACACTCTATTAATACACCATATCAAAATTTGTTGAATTGGAGTAATAATCATAGCATCCAGAAGTTTATTTATTCTTGTTTTTAATATAATTGTAGATGGTACTTTAATAAATAAATATCACTTTGCAAATAATTTTACTAAAAAAATAAAATATAAAATAGTAATTACTTGAATATATTGTCAGTATCCTTTACCTTCAGTTTTATAAATAATATTAACATAAATATTGTATTAGTTACTCTTGGAAGTAAAAAAAAATAGCACGTGTCTGTTGTCATATATTTTCCCTTAGATTATTGTTAAAATGATAAATTTAGGTAATAACATATTTATTCAGTACACTTTATTAATAAATAAAATAAAAAAATCTGATGTGACCAACACAGTACCTCCCGCCATTTACCTATGTATATAATTTTTATATTACTTTATAAATTTATCCATACAATATACAGGGTATTCATTTTTAAGTGGCTACCATTGCGATCTCGAAAACTAGAAAAGATACGAAGTTGGTTAAATTAGCAAAGAATCTCTATTTCACATAGGTATTTCAAAGATATACTGAAAAAAGAAATTCAACCAGTGGTTCTCAAAATATGGATACCAACTTTTTTATTTTAAATAGAAACATATATTTTTTATTTGTGCATTCAATAGAGCTCTTTATTCTGAATCCAACGATATAAAATTTTCATACCCTTACAAAACAAAATTTTTGAAAAAAAAATTAATAAAATTTTGGATTACTTCCCTTAAATATGATATTAGAGTGCCATGAATGAAAAAAGTGGATATTTTGTTTATTGCTACTTCTGTCAAATGAGAAATTATTCTTCATATCATTTTTAATACCTAAAAATGGATCAATTCACACATGACGAAAAGGTAGATATGTTAGAAATTTAAAAATGGAGATAATTTTGAGCAGTTTTTATAAACACTAAATCATTTAATTGAAAATAAAGTTCTTTTTTAAATATGTTCACTTTTTTCATTCATGGCACTCTAATTAATATCATATTTAGGAAAAATTAATTCAAAACTTTATTTTTTTTTTCGAAAATTTTGTTATGTAAGGGTATGAAAATTTTATATCGTTGGATTCAGAATAAAGAGGTCTATTGAATGAGCAAATAAAAAATATATGTTTCTATTTAAAATAAAAAAGTTGGTATCCATATTTTGAGAACCACTGGTAGCCACTTAAAAATGAAGACCCTGTATAGAAAAAGTATTAAAGCAAACTTGTAGAAGATGGAATAATCTATAATTTTTATAATAACAAATTGAGAGAAAAATAAATTTAAAGCAATTTTTTGAAGAAAAACTATCTTGAGCTTCAAGTAAACTGCCATTTCCGGTTATCCGATTGCCACCAAAATCTAATCAGTTCTTTCCATATTAGAATAAGGTAGAAATACATGGTTTCAAAACTTTCTGAATGATAGTATTTGAGTTAGAGCGTAAACAGGATCCACACACGCACACACACACACACACACACACACATATACACACACACATACATACATACACACACACACAGACATCATCGTGAAAATGTTAAAATTGGATTATAGTGACCTTAAAACGTGGTCATTTACCAAAATCTCGATATGCGATTTTTTAGCACGATCCCTATACCTCCCTTACCAAGGGCAGCGGGAGGTAAAAAATGCCCTGCTGTTAATATATTTTTTTCAGAGGGTACGAATACATTTGGGGTTGAGCTCGTATACACACACATACACACACACGCACACACACGCACACACACACGCACGCACGCATACACGCACGCACACGCACGCACACTCGCACGCACACTCGCACACACGCACACACACGCACACACGCACACACACACACGCACACACACGCACACACACACACGTACACACACGCACACACACACAAACGCACACGCACACACACACACACAAACGCACACGCACACACACACACAAACGCACACACACACACACATACGGTGACCGGTACAGCCGAACTTAGGACTTTAACATGTAAAATAAGAGTTTCGTAATTTCCTGCTTCCCTAATTACTTCAGGTAAAAAAGCTTCAAATAAGAGTTGTAGGGCATAAAATTCTGCATCTGAATCAATAAATAAAATTAATGTCGTGTGCCTTGTAACGACAGAAATTAGGTATGAAAATGTCGAAAATCACACCAAAAATAGCAATAGCCATGGAATTGAGACAAAATAAATAACAATTGTTAACGATTTATCTGTCAAGCTAGGTTAATTTATTTTTATTATTATTTGTAATGTCTGTTCAAATGAACAAATATCAAAATAAATTAATAGATAATTGTTAACTGGAACAGAAATTAGAAATAATTCCTAATAAAAATAAATTCCTAAGATGACAAACAAACCGTTAGACATTTGTTATTTATTTTGTCTCAATTCCATGGCTATTGCTATTTTTGAGTTGATTTTCGACATTTTCTAATTTCTGGCGTTACCAGGCATACAAAATTAATTTTGTTTATTGATTCAGATGCAGAATTTTATGCTCTACAACTATTTTGAAACATTTTTACCCAAAATAATTAGGCAAGCAGGAAATTAGGAAAGTCTGGATGTTATAAGTTAAAGTCCTATGTTCGGCTGTGCCGGTCACTACTCTGTATACAGGGTGTTTCCTTTAAAACAACCAGCGCTTTTTTGGGCGAACTAATGATTTTAGAGAAAAATGTTATATACAAAAAATTACCAGGAAAAAGGGCTTAATTTATGAGGAATAATAAATAAAAAATTCAACCAGTGTTTCTCAAACGGTAGAATAAAATTATATTTTTTTAAATGGCAACCTATATAAATTTTTTGTCCATTAGATAGAGAATTTTTTTCTGATTTCAACGATATAAATATGATATGGGGTTGTATAACAATTATTTCGAGAAAAATGATATTAAAAATCAGAAATAATTTTACAATATTGAAGTAGGCTATGCAATAAACAAATGCAAACAAATGATACAGGTGACAGATAGTTTTGTTACTCACGTTATTAAATGTTTGTTTTCGTAATTGTTTAATTACTTATTAATAAAAAATCTGATGTGGCCAGCACATAACCTCTCGCCGTATATTTTACCTGGCTGTATGCATAAAGCAAAAATTTTTTTATAAATACAAATAATATATTCATATAAATCTATGACGTATAAACTTCTTTATTATTCAATAATAGCATGTCTCAACATGAAGATATTTTACCATAAATTATGTTACAATAAATTACTAAGTAGAGTTTACCATATATAAATATTAGGCTGGTAACAGCAATTTTCAATTCGAACAACTTTGTTTACTTTCTCTTCATATTCTTCTAGTAAAAACATTAATTTTGGGCGGTCTAAAATGTATATATCTGGATTGTGCATCTATTCTTATATATCTTCTTTTACATTTTATTTTTTCATACTTGTTTTATCTAAATAACCTTAATTCCCTTTAATAAAGTGACGGATAGATTGCACTCCGATTTTGTCAATATTTACAACTTACTTGAGAAGAATTTGATAGCTTTTTCGCAATTCAAAGTTACTCTAGTCTACAGTACTGGTGTACATTGTCCCATAATGTTTGAAACAAATTTAAGTCCTTCAACCTAGACTTGTCATCTCCATAATAGTCACAGATCAAGAACTAAGGGATTCTCCAAGTACATTTTTAATTCATTACTCATTATTTCTGACACTGACATTTATCTGTCAGTTACAAATAATTTAAATTATCAACTATTTTTCATGGCATTCTTTCGGCTGTCAAATTTATTACAACAGATTATTTTATATATTATACTTCTTTTATCTCTAAATCTATGGAATATATAATAAAATATTTAAATGTATCAGATAGAGAATTTAATTTTCTTTAATATTACCACGAAAAATTTTCAAAAAATAATATTTAGAAGATTTTTTTTCAAGAATCTTCTACTTCCGGTTGTCCAATTATTACCAAAACCTTTTCAGATCTTCCCATGAATGTCCGATTGGGAAATACGTTGTTAAACAAATTTTAAGTCTTATAGTTTTTGAGTAACCGTCCTTCCAACATCCCACACACATACACACACACACACACACACACACACACACACACACACACATACATCCACACACACATCCACACACACACACACAGACATCATCGTAAAAATGTTAAAATCGGATTGTAGAGACCTTAAAACGTGCTTATTCAATAAAATCTGGATATGCGATTTTTAGCATGAATGCAATACCTCTCTTAGCGAGAGGTAAAAATGGCTTTGCAGTTGCAAGAATTAACAAATTTAGACTATTTTAATCTTACTGTTATGTATGGAGAGTGTGAAAGAAATTTAAATTCTACGATACGAAGATTTTCACGGCTTTATCCCCAAAAAGTGCAACCCACTCGTGAATTATTAAGAACAATTTTTCGAAATGCCCAAACTGTTGGGTCATTTCACAAGTTGAAAAGGGAACGTCAACCCAGAATAATTGATGAAGATACTGAAATTGCTGTTCTAGCATTTTTTGCTGGTAATCCCAATGCTTCTACTAGAGAAGCAGCACAAGAATTTCAAATTGGAAACAGGTCAATATGGAAAATTTTAAAAAAACATAAATATCGTCCTTATAAATACAGTTTGACTCAAAATTTGCACCAAGATGATAACATAAGAAGAATACAGTTTTGTGAGTGGTTCATAATAAAGTCGCAAGATGATCCGGATATTTATAGAAAAATTATTTGGTCAGATGAGAGTAAATTTACTAAAAATTGGACTCTTTAATCGGCACAATGTTCATTATTGGACGGATGAAAATTTAAAAGTAAATCGAAGCAGAAATCATCAAGTTTATTGGTCTTTTAACATGTGGTGCGGAATTAAAGACAATATAATTATTGGGCCTGTATTTTATAGACAAAATCTTGATAGTGATTTATATTTAAATATTATTGAGACGGACTTAACCCTATTTATTGACAATCTGCCGTTAAATCAGTATAAAGAAACTTATTTCCAACAGGATGGAGCTCCAGCACACAACAGACAACGTGTCAGTCTTGCACTTTATCAACTTTTTGATGATAGATGGATAGGCAATAATGGTCCAATACTTTGGCCTGCTAGATCGCCTGATTTAACTCCATTAGACTTTTTTTTCTGGGGCTACCTTAAAAACCAAGTGTTTAGTGTTCCTCCAACAACTGAGGATGAATGTAAAAATAACATTCGTCAAGCAATTAGAGACTTAAATGCTCAATCTATTAGATGTGCTACATCTTCCGAATTGAGAAGAAGAATTGAACTTTGTCTTCAAAACCAAGGAGGTGTTTTCGAGCACAAATTATAATAAAAATTAGTACTCTTAAGTGCTAAAATACCAAAAATACCTAAGGTTGCATAAATTTGTAAATAATTCCCATCATATTGTTTTTCTTTTTATGTTAGTACTATTATTTTTTGATATTTCTTCGTTATGTAGTTCATTTGTTATTATGAATTTCTTAGTAAAACAAGTTATTTTAGATATAAGAAAATAATATACTATCGTATCCTAGGCAATAGTCGTATTAATAGTTGTTTATTGCATAGGCTACTTCAATATTGTAAAATTATTTCTGATTTTTAATATCATTTTTCTCGAAATAATTGTTATACAACCCCATATCCTATTTATATCGTTGAAATCAGAAAAAAATTCTCTATCTAATCTAATAAAATTTATATAGGTTGCCATTTAAAAAAATATAATTTTATTCTACCGTTTGAGAATTTTTTATTTATTATTCCTCATAAATTAAGCCCTTTTTCCTGGTAATTTTTTGTATATAACATTTTTCTCTAAAATCATTAGTTCGCCCAAAAAAGCGCTGGTTGTATTAAAGGAAACACCCTGTATACATACACACACATATCATTGTGAAAATGTTAAAATTGGATTCTAGGGACCTTAAAACGTGGCCATTTATCAAAATCTCAAGTTTAAATAAATCGACTTATTTTGAGCCCGAATTTTGTAATGTGTTTCATTTAACTTTTATTCTTTTTATCATTATTAAATGTATTCATGTGGTTGGAACCGCTAATATTGTTGGTAATGCAACAATACTTTATAATCCAAGAGTCTTTAATATTAAAATTGAAATTTTTTGGATTATATTTTAATATAGTTTTTTTAATAAAAACTGTTATGGGTTTTAAGTAAAGTACCACTTCCGGTTTATCAATTTTAGTGAAAATATAATATGTTGTTCCTCTAGATATAAAAGTGTTAAATATTAAATTTGAAAATTTTCGGATTATATTTTAATATATTCATTAAAAACTGTTATAGGCTTCAAGTAAAGTATCACTTCCGGTTTATCAATTTTAGTCAAAATATAATATGTTGTTCCCCTTGATATAAAAGTCAAATATTAAATTTGAAAATTTTTGGATTATATTTTAATAGTTTTTCATTAAAAACTGTTATAGGCTTCAAGTAAAGTACCACTTCCGGTTTATCAATTTTAGTCAAAATATAATATGTTGTTCCCCTTGATATAAAAATCTTAAATATTAAAATTGAAATTTTTTGGATTATATTTTAATATAGTTTTTCATTAAAAACTGTTATGGGCTTCAAGTAAAGTACCACTTCCGGTATATCAATTTTAGTCAAAATATAATATGTTGTTCCTCTTGATATAAAAGTCTTAAATATTAAATATGAAATTTTTTGGATTTTATTCTAATATAGTTCTTCAATAAAAACTGTTATGGGCTTCAAGTAAAGTACCACTTCCGGTATATCAATTTTAGTCAAAATATAATATGTTGTTCCCCTTAACATAAAAGTCTTAAATATTAAATTAGAAAATTTTTGGATTATATTTTAATATAATTTTTCATTAAAAACTGTTATAGGCTTCAAGTAAAGTACCACTTCCGGTTAACAATTTTAGTCAAAATATAATATGTTGTTCCCTTTGATATAAAAGTCTTAAATACTAAAATAGAAATTTTTTGGATATTTTAAGCTAGTTTTTCATTAAAAACTGTTATGGGCTTCAAGTAAAGTACCACTTCCGGTTTATCAATTTTACTCAAAATATAATATGTTGTTCACCTTGATATAAAAGTCTTAAATATTTAATTTAAAAATTTTTGGATTATATTCTAATATAGTTTTTTATTAAAAACTGTTATGGGCTTCAAGTAAAGTATCACTTCCGGTATATCAATTTTAGTCAAAATATAATATGTTGTTCCTCTTGATATAAAAGTCTTAAATATTAAATTTGAATTTTTTTGGATTATATTCTAATATAATTTTGCATTAAAAACTATTATGGGCTTCAAGTAAAGTATCACTTTTGGTTTATCAATTTTAGTCAAAATATAATATGTTGTTCCCCTTGATGTTAAAGTCCTATGTTCGGCTGTGCCGGTCACCACCCTATATATACATACGCACATATCATTGTGAAAATGTTAAAATTGGATTCTAGGGACCTTAAAACGTGGTCATTTATCAAAATCTCGTATAAGTTTAAATAAATCGACTTATTTTGTGCCCGAATTTTGTAATGTGTTTCAACTTTTATTCTTTTTATCATTATCAATTATTGATGCATCTTTTGCGGTGTTTATCGAATATCATCACGTATATTTAAATTTCGATCTAAATGGAGTTTAAGCTACCTTTATTACCTTCCGTCACCTCTAGGTAAGGAAGGTATTGTCTTTGGTCAAAAAATTCGGTGGTGAGTTTTCATTGAATAAGCACGTTTTAGGGTCTTTACAATACGATTTTACTATTTTTACGATGATGTCTGTATGTGTGTGTGTGTGTGTGTTCGTATGTGCGTGTGTGTGTGTGTGTATGTGCATGTGTGTGTGTATGTGACCGCTTTTTCGTGGACGATATCTCCAATACTAGAATTCCAAAAATTACAATTCTTGCGTATTCCTCTTCCTTACAACCATATGCAGACCTGTTTAGATTTTGGTTATAATTGGTCGGCCGGAAGTACCCTCATTTGAAGATTTTAACAGTTTTTCTTGAAAAAATCAGTTAAATGTTATTATAACTTAAAGAATATATTATTATCTATACGATTGATTGCATTTTATATTTGTTATTCAACAGATATAGAGTTAAAGAAGAATACAAATAATAAATTTCACATAAATTTCATAATTCAGCCAGCTATGCTAACTTAACCATGCAAACTGCTAATATTTTCAGGTAATTCAAATTGACAGATGTCAGTATCAATAAAATGTAAATCAATGAAAGAATAAGGGAAGTAACTCTAGTGTTAGAAGTTTCTAGATATATGAGAGACGATTACATTGGTTTGAACATGTCATGAGGAGAGATGAATATATTAATAGAAGGTGGAAGAAACATAGGAAGACCATATATAAGATGAAAAGACTGTATTGTAGAAGACTTGAGGGAAAAGGAACTGAATGAGGAATGACACGCAAAACAAAAATGAGTGGCAGAAGAAAATAAAAAATGGCGACCCCCTAACGAATGGGAAAAACTAAAGAAGAAGAAGAAAATGTCAGTGTCAAGTGCAATTTGCATAGTTTGTTAATGAAATAACTTTACTGGAAATATAAGATCTTTTGCAAGACAATTTATGTATGGGCGCGTGCAGTAACATTATTTTGAATTTGTACATAATACACAGGATTGACGGAAGGTATTGTGCTGGCCACATCAGATTTTTTTAAAAACTAATAGTATTTTACGTAATTTTATAAGGGTTTTAGATTATATTTTTCGTATTTTGATATTCTGGGAGTGAAAGTATAATATTAATTAAAATTATTTATTGTTTAAAAAAATTAAAGAGGAAAAGACCCAAGTTTGGGTGCCTAGAACTTTGTTATTGTTGCTACGCCACTGTGCATGCATATGCATTCTTTTATTTTAAATTTAAATAGAATTGAAAAGACAACAAAAGCAGAAATCATTGTTAACCCTTGATCTACAATAAACATGAATTAAACATCTATATTTAATAAAACTAAACAATATTTAACATTTAACACCTCGCTAATTAACAATCAATCGTTATTAGATAGCTATATTTAGGTGTTATATTACCATTTGTTTTTATTGTTGTTTCTCTTGAAATGTATGAACACTCTATGACAATGGAACATTAAGAAAATCATTCCATTCTATGGACTTTCGTGCATCACAAACTACATATTCAATTTTAAAATTTACGCTCTATACTCCAAATTAAGAAATTAGTACACTACTTTTAAAAAACAAACTATGCTCTTAATTCATATAGTGGATCGCAGCCAATTTTGAAACGTGATACGTGTTCTCTCCCATCTCGCTTTTGTAGCTTTACTACATGCGCGCGCCGCACGCGTCAGTAGGAGACGAACCCTACTAATGAATCGGCGTCTATTTCTTTGCTGCGAGGAAAATGCATTTTTTATGCGGAAAAACTTGGAAAACTGATGAAAACTTATGAAGAAAAGCAAGATAAAATGTTTATTAATCGTTTGAGATAATTTTTATGGGGACTTATCGTTTAGTTTGCGGAAATATTAATTAATAAAGTGCTCTGGTGATGATAAAATTATAAGTGGATTTTAGTTATTTATTTATTTAAATAGTTACAAATATACTTCAAACTACTGACAATAAAGTTTTTTGATAAATTCTAATCATTTTCTTGTGTATTTTGTATGGATTCGTGTATTTCAAGGTCTGAATATTTCATCGTCTATTTTGTTCACAAAATGGTGGAATTTACATGTGAAACATATAAAAATGTCTATATTTTACATTTAAATACATATATTTAATATAGTATTGACTATGGGTATAAATTCTAATTATTTTATTGTGTATTTTGTATGGATTCGTGTATTTAAAGATCTCAACATTTAATTGTCTGTTTTGTTCACAAAATGGTAGAATTTATATGTGAAACATATAAAAATGTCTATATTTTACGTTTAAATACATATAGTTCATATAGTATTGATTTTTTGTATAAATTCAAAGCTTTATTTCGCAAAACTCCGTCTGAAACTTGCACGTTCCATAAATTATTGCGAGCCCGCAATCTTCGAAAAAGTTCGTCCGGCTTCCATATACATCCGAATTGGTTTTAGAAAATTTATTTATTTATATTTTATAAATTTTATTTAAATAGGTGATAGTTAGATTCAAAAATAAAATATATATTTTTTTACTATTTAATTATTCATTTAGGTAATAGCGTAACAAATTAATTATCTAATAATCACGCCACTGCCTCTTCGCTAGTCTTAGCCATCGTTTTTATTTTATAGAAGTATCGTGAATATTTTAATTGTTTTAATAGTGAAATATTGTTGTATATTGTTGCAAATTACCAACAATCGTTAGTTTAAACTAGTTTAATTGTTCTAATAGTTATTTTTGTTGTTAACATGTTTTATTATTGAAATACTTGTATTTTAAAATAAATTATTTTTGTGTTCCAGAGTTCCAGCGAATGAAAACCGATTCGTATTTGGGGTTGCTGTCCAAGGAGCCATCTTGGGGTAGCTGCTTTGTCGGTTGCTGAGCCATGTTCATCAATGTAAGTCGTTATATTATGTGCCTCCTCTTCACTGTCGTTTTTTTGGTATTTTTTTTTTAACACAAAAGTAAATTCATTTTTCTTTTTGTTTATGTATATTAACAACAGGCGTCGTAACTCATTACAATATTGTAAATAATTCGGCGAAACTTTTTTTAAATTTTTGAGTTAGTTTAAATAAATATCCGTATATTTAGTGATAGGTTTTTTCCCCAAAAAAAATCTATTTGTTTAAATTAACATTTAAACAAGTATGGTTTACACCAGGGTTTCTCAACGTGGGCGGTACTACCCACTAGTGGGCGATTTCCGATTTTTAGTGGGCGGCAAAAATTATTAATATTTTTCTGTTAAATAGGAAATTGGAGAAGAACAAATCTTCGCTTTTTTTAAATGAACTGAAACCAAATTAAATGTTTTATCCACAGCCGATATCGTAAGGAAGCTATTTGGACGTTATTTGTAGGAACGTATGTTCATTTCATCCTCAAGGTATCGCTTTCTATTCACGATGGGACGTAAATAGCTAACTTACTTCTCTAAGCAGTTCCCTAACGTACTTATTTTATAAAATACCAAAAATTAGATATTTTAAACTTGTTAATATTTGCTCATTGTTATAATTTACGTTTTTGAATTATTTTTGAGCTTCATTGGTTGCAATAATTTTTACATTTTATTTCAAAATAAAGTGAATTAAAATGATCGCGAATTATGTAAGGGGGGGGGGGCGGTTAGCAAATTGCGTCACTATATGACCAAGTGGGCGGTATATAAAAAAAGGTTGAGAAACCCTGGTTTACACAATAGGTTCCAGCGAAGTTTCCAAGGAGTGTAAAGGCCGGTTTAAGCCTTTGATCAACAACAGGGCTTATCTAAAGCTTTATAGTCTTTAAGGACTTTAAGGTCAATGTACAACCACAAGAAGGCAGCGAATAGTTAGGAATATTTTAGTTATTAAAATTGCGATTAATTTTTTGCTAATATTACATTAACATTAAATGCATTTGTATTTTAAAGTTAGGATAAAATATATTTAAAGTTTCGCCGATACTTTTTCGGGTTCGAGTCTGTTTTCGCGATATTTAAGGACAGGGTAGCGTAGTTTTTATTTGGAGTGTCTACACTATTATTTAATTTAATACTACACATAATTAGTTGTTAAATAAATGGCTAGAAATGTAAAATACTAGGTTTAAATACAAAAGTATTCAATAGACTTACATTGTAATTATATAAAGACATGTACATATTTTAATATTTAAATTTATTTATTTTGGATTCAATAATTTTATTAATTTTGTTTTTGTAATAAAATAAAAGATAGACACTTCATTTAGAAACGAAACTATATTTATCAATGATCTATAGCACCCTGATCAGGTTGAATTATTTAACTAAAATGTAAATTCAATCTGAATAAATTTATTTATTTTATGTAACTCAAGAATAATACTTTAATACTGTTATGAATAGTAGCAGTAAATAGAAATATTGATTTATATTTGTTCTGGGTTTTCTAAACACCAAATTAAATTATTGCCTCTTTTTTCAAGCATCCTTCGGACGTCCTCTAATTTTTTTTTACGTATTCAAGTAGTTCACGAACAAGATTAATTTAATATAATAAATCTCAAAATGAGTTTTAAATTTAACATTTTTGTTTATAATTATTTTTTTATATTCTTGATATATTTGTAAACTAGGCTTAGGGGCTCACAAATCATGATATTTGGTATGATGGTATCGCTTCCGGTTTAATCGGAAGTAATATTAATTTTTTATTTTAAATGGGGCACTTATAAAGGTGTTCATTTTAAATGGGCCATCATTGCTACCTCGAAATCTATAAGAGCTACAAATACAGTTAAAGGGGCAAACAATTTCTATTTCACAAGACAAATTTAATAAAAAGAAAAATTATTTTTTCGACCAGTATGGTTCTCAAAATACAGCACATAACTTTTATATTTCAAATGAGAACATATATTTTTTATTTGCTCATTCGTTAGAGAATTTAATTCTGAATTCAGTGATTTATGTAATATTTTTATAGTCTTACATAATTATTTTTTTTAAGAAAAACGTATTTAAAATTTTATATTAATTGGGCTATAATAAGAAAGCCGGAAATGGAAAAAATGATTACGTACATAGAATTAGAATGCCATGACAGAAATATAGTCATACAAAAAAGTCTTCGTACGACAATAATTTCAATTTATTTTAGGAAAAATAGCAGTTTGAAACCCAATATATTTTTTTTTAATCCAAAATGATAAGCATAATATTAGGTTGTTAAATATGAAAATTAAACAAATATATTTATTTTATTATTTATTTTATGGGGTAAACATTGAAAGTATTCATAATTTCGTGACAAAAAATCTGATATGGTAACACAAGTACCCCCTGTTTAATTTAATTTTTCTTCATTTAAATATTTACCTAATGTTCCTATATATTTACTTATGCTGGTAACTGTATTAAGTTCCATTCCATATAATTATTGTTCTATTTACTATTTTCTTTTTAAAACGTTACTATTATTAATTTGAAATGGTTAGATTATACGAGCCCAACCCCAAATGTATTCGTACCCTCAGAAATAAATATATTAACAGCAATAAAAAATAAATTTTTAGGTTAAGACTATATTTGGGTATTTTTTTTTTTATTTTATGTATTAATAAAGTACACTGGATTTAAATACGTTATTAACTAAATTTGTCATTTAAACAATAATCTACGGGCAAATATATGATAAAAACTTATCAAAAATGGGAACATAATTATGTTGAACTACCCTATTGGTCACAGAGTTGTAAAAATGTCCAATTAGCCTTATAAAAACAAATGCACGTGCGGATTGTAGAGATCCTGTTGTGCCCTTACCACCGGTTTACCTTGAAACAGCTGAACCTCACACGACGCTTGGATGACGTCATAACGTAATAGCTAAACGAGCTTCCTCAAATAATTTATATATTATAAAATATATAATAAAATACTACGAGCCCAACCCCAAATGTATTCCTACCCTCTGAAATAAATATTTATACTGGATTTCAATACAATGTTATTAACTAAATTTCTCATTTAAACAATAATTTACGGGCAAATATTTGACAAAAGACAAGTCCCAAAATTTTTCGTCCCAACAATAAATATTACAATATTTATGTTAGTATTATCTATAAAACTGAGGGTAAAGGTAACTGACAATATAATCATTCAATTGCCATCTTAAATTTTATTACTTTAATAAAAATTATTTGCGAATTATTAAAGACGAAAACATTTGTCACATGCAGACAATGATTTATTTTCAAATAAATTATTATTAAACCTAAGAAATTTTATTATAAGTAATGTATTCAAGTTCTATACACTCTATTAATACACCATATCAAAATTTGTTGAATTTGAGTAATAATCATAGCATCCAGAAGTTTATTTATTCTTGTTTTTAATATAATTGTAGATGGTACTTTAATAAATAAATATCACTTTACTAAAAAAATAAAATTTAATATAGAAATTAATTGAATATATTGTCAGTTTCCTTTACCTTCAGTTTTATAAATAATGGAAGTAAAAAAAATCTGTTGTGGCCAGCACAATACCTTCCGTCAATCCTGTGTATAATGTTCCATACATAATTTTTCTTGCAAAAGATTCTAAATTTCCAGTAAAATTATTTTATAAAAAATCTGTTGTGTCCAGCACAATACCTCTCGCCATTTTCATTTTATGTTGCATAGGGCGCGAGCAGTTATTTAACTTTGGTGGCCTTGGCAAGCAGATATGGGGGCCCGTGTCAGAATGAGAGCTAGTAATATACATAGGTGTCCAGTATCATAAGTTTTCTTCCGAAACATTATGATTTTTCAAATCCATGTGAATTATTTTCCTCGACAATGGATGAAAAATAAACATCAGAATATTTTGTTATTTTGAATGAAAAATTGACATATGACAATTGTGACATGTATGTAAATAACTACTAGCCGTCATTCTTCTTGCAGAAAATAAACTACGCAGTGTATGCTGAAACAGATAAAACCCCAAAAGACACAAAACTAGGATCAAAAACACTTTATTGATAATACAAATCTTTATTATTTTTTTTGACGTATTAAAAATATATGAATTACATTACACTATTGATAACTTGATTATTTTTACTATATTACATTTTTCATAATCCAAGTTTACATGATTGAATCTCAACACTCCTCCTCAATCATACAAACCACATAATTTTCTTAAATAAATAAATCGTGATACTGACAATGGCTTGGTTAATAAATCTGCTACCATCAAATCTGTTGAACAATATCGGCATGAAATTATATTCTTTTCAACAAAGTCCTTCACAAATTTTTGACGAGTATCAATGTGTTTTGTACAATTGGATATTTTTTCTTCTTGGATTAATTTGAGACAACTTTGGTTATCTTCGAAAACAATTGTTGGTTTCTCGTACTGCTGTTGCATATCTTCCAGTAGTCGCTGTATCCATACTGCTTCCTTACATGCTTCTGATAATGCGACGAACTCTGCTTCCGTAGACGAAAGAGCAACACAACTTTGTTTTCTACAAGCCCAACTTACAATCGCACGATGTACTATAAAAACATAGCCACTATTTGATTTCCTGTCGAATCTGTCTTCGGCCCAATTAGCATCGGCATATCCATAAAAACCGTCCTTACAAAATTTATTATTTCCCAGTGACAATTTAAAATTTGACGTACCTTTCAAATATTTCAAAACTCGCTTTAATTCATTCCAATCTTGTTGTCTTGGTTTATTTACTCTTTGAGCAAGTATTGAAATGCTCGCTGTTATATCTGGGCGAGTATTGACGGAAATATATAATAAACATCCTATAAGTTTCTGAAAATTTATGTTTGACAGCAATACGTCATTTTCCGATTCGTTTGTTTTTCCATAGTTGACATTCATTGGAACATTTGAATTCTTTGCATTTTCGAGTTTGAATTCTCTAATTACCTTTGAAATATAGTTTGATTGACATATATGATATATGTCATCCGAATCTCTGTTAACTTCGATTCCTAGATAAAATTTGACATTCCCCAAATCTTCTATTTCATAATTAGAAGCGATATCATTTTTTTCTAAAGTTTCTTTTAAAGAATCTTGGACTTTATTTGAATTTTTCTGAAAACTATTTTCTTCTTTACCTGTATCCATAAAATAAACGTCACGGCTAATTATAAGTTTCTTCGTAATTGGATCATAACTTCTATATGCTTTGGAGTTTTCGTCATATCCAACGAAAATCATTTCTTGAGCAGTGTTATCCAATTTCCTTCGCTTTTCTGTAGACACATGGACGAAACATTTGCTTCCAAAAACTTTCAAATATTTCATATTTGGCTTCTTTCCATTCCAATATTCAAATGGTGTAATATTTGTAGATCTTGTAATTGTCCGAATAGTTAGCCGTCATGACTGCTTCTCCCCAAAAGTTGTTTGGTAATTTTCCTTCCGTAAGCATACAACGTGTCATTTCAATTAACGACCGATTTTTTCTTTCGGCTATTCCGTTTTGTTGTGGGGAATATGGAGCCGTAAATTGACATTGTATACCTTCAAACTTCATGAAATCAAAAACTTTCTTATTCATGTACTCTCCTCCTCGATCTGATCGAATCATTTTTGGTTTACTTCCAAACTTGGTTTTTACCATTTCAACATATATTTTTAATTTTTCCTCAACTTCT
Source organism: Harpalus rufipes (assembly GCA_951394225.1). Taxonomy (NCBI): domain Eukaryota; kingdom Metazoa; phylum Arthropoda; class Insecta; order Coleoptera; family Carabidae; genus Harpalus; species Harpalus rufipes. The sequence goes on along the minus strand of OX596288.1, from coordinate 8,786,433 downwards.
AATTTTTGTCTCAATAAAAATATAACTGTATAACGTGAGAAATCATCAATAAAAGTAACTAAATATCGAAATCCACTTGCTGTAGCTGTCTGCATGGGTCCATAGACGTCTGTATGTACTAAATCTAGTACTGATTTCGATTTACTTTCAGATTGTTTTGGGAATAGTAGACGTGTCAATTTTGCTTGAAGACACACCTCACATTGAACTTTAAGTTTACAATCTGTTATGTTCATTCCATTGACTAAATTCTTGTTAGACATTTCTTTAATTGCATTTGGATCACGATGGCCCAAAACTCGATGCCAGTAGTGAATGCAATTTTTATGTTCTACCGGAGAATTCAAAAGTTTAACATTATTTTTCTCACGTATTTTATAAAGATTCGATTGAGAGTCTGCAATACCTATTTGTCTGTCACCATACTTTATTTCACAAAAATTATTTATAAAGTTGACTGTAAATCCTTTGTCTAACAATCTCTTTACGGATATTAAATTCCCTTGAACCTCAGGTACATATAAAACATCTGTCAAAAGTACACTTACTGTTTCTCTATTTTCATTTATTAATTCTATTCTGCATGTTCCTTTTCCTTGCACAACTACATGTTCACCATTTGCCATATTTATGCTACTTCTATGTGATTTGTCTAAAGATGTTATAAGTTGTTTGTTGCTTGTGACATGACAGGTAGCTCCGGAGTCTATTATCCATCCATTTTCTTTCATTCCAACTGAAAAAAGAAAATCTGTATTACTTATAACTTTATTTACTTTTATTTCATTTTCTTTTCTCAATTTCCACTGTTTGTACTTCACGCAGTTCTTCTTGACGTGTCCAGCCTTCTTACAAAAGAAGCATGTTATACTTTTTACTTCTTTGCTCGCATTACGTCTTTCTTCTTGCGCCACTTTCAAAACAGTGCCAGAATTAATTTCTTGGCAGTTTCTTGCTTCTTTACGACGATGGTACTCATTTATTAGTTTCGACTGAACTAGTGACAATGTCAAATCTGCTTCTGGTCGAGTTTCTAATGCTGTCACAAGAGTGTCATAGCTTCTTGGCAAGCTACTTAACAGCATCGCAACAGTCCAACTATCTGATAGCTGTTTTTCTCCAAGATCAATTAACTTTTGAAATAGATCTGTGAGTTCTGCGATATGCTGCTCCATGTTTCCATCTTCATTTAGTTTTAAACTACAAATACGCCGCATTAAACTGACCTTATTACTAAGCGTACCTTTCTCATGATAATTTTTTTAAAGCAAGCCAAGTAGCTTTTGCTGTAGTCTCTTTCCGTATGTGACATAACTGGTTGTCTTCGACCGATAGACCTATCAAAGCTCTTGCTTTATCATCCATACTTTGTCAATCTTCAATTGCATTATCATTTGATCCATCTGGAAGTCCTGTTGGTTTTTCTTTATTTATTATGTCCCATAAATTTTCCTTTATCAATAACAGCTGCATTTTGTACTTCCATACGAAGTAATTTTCGTTATTTAATTTCGCAACCGAAATTCTTAGAAAATCACCCATATTGCCTGGGCCCATAACCTCTTGCAGAAAATAAACTACGCAGTGTATGCTGAAACAGATAAAACCCCAAAAGACACAAAACTAGGATCAAAAACACTTTATTGATAATACAAATCTTTATTATTTTTTTTGACGTATTAAAAATATATGAATTACATTACACTATTGATAACTTGATTATTTTTACTATATTACATTTTTCATAATCCAAGTTTACATGATTGAATCTCAACAATTCTGACACGGATCCTCATATCTGCTTGCTAAGGCCAACAAAGTCACTTGACTGCTCGCGCCCTATACGTAGCGAATTTAACATTTCTTGTATACACACAAATAATTGAAATTGTTACTCTTCTTTCGTTCTATGAGATATTTTATCCTACTATTCTAATATGTTCAAAATTCTTCAAATTCAATGACGGTACTAGCAGTATTTCTTAAGGATATATGTAATATTAACATACCTGTAATTTAAATACATATTAAATTAATAATACAATAATATTAAATGTACTCATACCTCCCAGAAAAATCTGACACTGACATTTTGCATTTATTTGTCAATTACAAAAATTTGGATATCGCAACTGTTTTTCGGGCAACGAGATTTATTACAACAGATTATTCTATATTATTATATAATATATCTCCAAACCAATACGAGATATAATAAAAAAATTAAATGTGTCAGATTGAGAATTTAATTATCTTTAATATTTGTAGTAACAAATTTTCAAAAAATAATATTTAGAATTTTTCTTTTTAGAAACTACCACTTCCGGTTGTCCAATTGTTACCAGAACCTATTCAACTCTTCCCATTACTGTTAGATTGAGGAATCCGTAGTTATACAGGTCTTTAGTCTTATAGAATTTGAGAAATCGTGTCTCCAATAACCTCACACACACACACATCCACACACACACACACACACACACATCATTGTAAAAATGTTAAAATCGGATTCTATGGACCTTAAATCGTGCTTATTCAATAAAATCTGGATATGCGATTTTTAGCATGAATCCAATACCTCTCTTAGCGAGAGGTAAAAAACCATTCAAATTGCACTTGACACTGACATCTTCGTCTTCTTTAACATTTCCCATTCGTTAGGGGTCGTTATTTTTGCGTGTCGTTATCATTCAGTTCCTTTTCTCTCAAGTCTTCCGCAATACAGTCCTTCCATCTTATCTTTGGTCTTCCTCTATTTCTTCAACATCCTATTACTAAACTATTCATTCTTGTTCCAATATAATTCTTCATTTCTCTTCATGACATTTTCAAACCAATGTAATCATATTTCTTACATTTTTCTAGAAACTTGTAATACTAGAGTTATTTTCTTACCGTATCTTTCTGTGTTTTCCCCAACATCTACTTCAACATCCTCATCTCTGCCACATTAATTTACTTTTTATTGATACTGACATCTGTCAATTTGAATAATATGAATATATTTGTAGTTTTCATGTTTAGCATAGCTGGCTGATTTATAAAATTTAATTTCTTTAAAATTGTTTAACTCTATATCTATTGAATATGAAGTATAAAATGTAATCAAATCGTATAGAGAATAATATATTCTTTAAGTTATAATAACGTTAAATGTCAATAAATCAAATTTAACTGTTAAGTCTTCAAATGAGGGTACTTCCGGTTCACCAATTATAACCAAAATCTAATCACTTGTTCTTCAGGATGTAAACTTGAGGAATACGAAAAAATTATAATTTTTGGAATCGTGGAATTGAAGTTATGGGATCCGGAACTTTTGTGATACACACACAGACACACATACATACAGACATCATCGTAAAAATGGTTAAATCGTATTATAGGGACCCTAAAACATGCTTATACACTAAAAACTCATCATTGATTTTTTTGATCAAAGACAATACCTTCCTTACCTAAAGGTGACGGAAGGTAAAAAAATTGCACGTGTCTGTTGTCATATATTTGCCCTTAGATTATTGTTAAAATGATAAATTTAAGTAATAACATTATATTTATTCAGTACAATTTATTAATAAATAAAATAAAAAATGCCCAAATATAGTCTTAATATTGTAAATCTAAAAAAAAATTTCTTCTTGCTGTTAATATATTTTTTTCAGAGAGTACGAATATATTTGAGGTTGGGCTCGTATATACACAAACATACATACACACATACAGGGTGGTGACCGGCACAGCCGAATATAGGACTTTAACATGCAAAATCAGGCTTTCCTAATTTCCTAATGCTCCCCTAATTATTTTAGGTAAAAAAGCTTCAAATAAAAGTTGTAGGGCATAAAATTCTGCATCTGAATCAATAAGCAAAATTAATTTTATATGCCTTGTAACGCCAGAAATTAGAAAATGTCGAAAATCACCTCAAAAATAGCAATAGCCATGGAATTGAGACAAAATAAATAACAAATGTCTAACGGTTTGTTTGTCATGTTAGGGTAATTTATTTTTATTAGGAATTATTTCTAATTTCTGTTCCAGTTAACAATTATCTGTTAATTTATTTTGATATTTGTTCACTTGAACATACATTACAAATAATAATAAAAATAAATAAATTAACCTAGCTTGACAGATAAATCGTTAACATTTGTTATTTATTTTGTCTCAATTCCATGGCTATTGCTATTTTTGAGGTGATTTTCGACATTTTCTAAATTCTGGCGTTACAAGGCATACAAAATTAATTTTGCTTATTGATTCAGATGCAGTATTTTATGCCCTACAATTCTTTTGAAACGTTTTTACTTTTATAAGTTAAAGTCTTATGTTCGGCTGTGCTGATCACTACCCTGTATATACATACGCACATATCATATCATTGTAAAAATGTTAATTGGATTCTAGGGATCTTAAAACATGGTCATTTATCAATATCTCGTAAGTTTAAATAAATCGATTTTAAGCCCTAATTTTGTAATGTGTTCCATTTAACTTTCATTCTTTTTATCATTATTAAATGTATTTATGTGGTTGGAACCGCTAATATTGTTCGTATTGCAACAATACTTTATAATCCAAGAGTCTTAAATACTAAAATTCAAAATTTTTTGATTATATTTTAATATAGTTATTCATTAAAAACTCTTATAGGCTTCAAGTAAAGTATCACTTCCGGTTTATCAGTTTTAGTCAAAATATAATATGTTGTTCCCCTTGATATAAAAGTCTTAAATATTAAATTTGAAAATTTTTGGATTATATTATATTATAGTTTTTCATTGAAAACTGTTATAGGCTTCAAGTAAAGTATCACTTCCGGTTTATCAGTTTTAGTCAAAATATAATATGTTGTTCCCCTTGATATAAAAGTCTTAAATATTAAATTTGAAACTTTTTGGATTATATTATATTAGTTTTTCATTAAAAACTGTTATAGGCTTCAAGTAAAGTATCACTTCCGGTTTATCAGTTTTAGTCAAAATATAATAAGGTGTTCCCCTTGATATAAAAGTCTTAAATATTAAATTTGAAATTTTTTGGATTATATTATAGTTTTTCATTATGAACTGTTATAGGCTTCAAGTAAAGTATCACTTCCGGTTTATCAGTTTTAGTCAAAATATAATAAGGTGTTCCCCTTGATATAAAAGTCTTAAATATTAAATTTGAAATTTTTTGGATTATATTATAGTTTTTCATTATGAACTGTTATAGGCTTCAAGTAAAGTATCACTTCCGGTTTATCAGTTTTAGTCAAAATATAATATGTTGTTCCCCTTGATATAAAAGTCTTAAATATTAAATTTGAAACTTTTTGGATTATATTATATTAGTTTTTCATTAAAAACTGTTATAGGCTTCAAGTAAAGTATCACTTCCGGTTTATCAGTTTTAGTCAAAATATAATAAGGTGTTCCCCTTGATATAAAAGTCTTAAATATTAAATTTGAAATTTTTTGGATTATATTATAGTTTTTCATTATGAACTGTTATAGGCTTCAAGTAAAGTATCACTTCCGGTTTATCAGTTTTAGTCAAAATATAATATGGTGTTCCCCTTAATATAAAAGTCTTAAATATTAAATTTGAAAATTTTTGGATTATATTTTAATATAGTTATTCATTAAAAACTGTTATAGGCTTCAAGTAAAGTACCACTTCCGGTTTATCAATTTTAGTCAAAATATAATATGTTGTTCCCCTTGATATAAAAGTCTTAAATATTAAATTTGAAAATTTTTGGATTATATTTTAATATAGTTATTCATTAAAAACTGTTATAGGCTTCAAGTAAAGTACCACTTCCGGTTTATCAGTTTTAGTCAAAATATAATATGTTGTTCCCCTTGATATAAAAGTCTTAAATATTAAATTTGAAATTTTTTTGATTATATTTTAATATAATTTTTTATTAAAAACTGTTATAGGCTTCAAGTAAAGTACCACTTCCGGTTTATCAGTTTTAGTCAAAATATACTATGTTGTTCCCCTTGATATAAAAGTCTTAAATATTAAATTTGAAAATTTTTTGATTATATTTTAATATAATTTTTTTATTAAAAACTGTTATAGGCTTCAAGTAAAGTACCACTTCCGGTTTATCAGTTTTAGTCAAAATGTACTATGTTGTTCCCCTTGATATAAAAGTCTTAAATATTAAATTTGAAAATTTTTGGATTATATTTTAATATAGTTAATCATTTAAAACTGTTATAGGCTTCAAGTAAAGTAGCATTTCCGGTTTATCAGTTTTAGTCAAAATATAATATGTTGTTCTCCTTGATATAAAAGTCTTAAATACTAAAATTGAAAATTTTTGGTTTATATTTGAATATAGTTTTTCATTAAAAACTGTTATGGGCTTCAAGTAAAGCACCACTTCCGGTTTATCAATTTTAGTCAAAATATAATATGTTGTTCCCCTTGATGTTAAAGTCCTATGTTCGGCTGTGCCGGTCACCACCCTATATATACATACACACATATCATTGTGAAAATGTTAAAATTGGATTCTAGGGACCTTAAAACGTGGCCATTTATCAAAATCTCGTATAAGTTTAAATATTTCGACTTATTTTGAGCCCGATTTTTGATATGTGTTTCATTTAACTTTTATTCTTTTTATCATTATTGAATGTATTTATTTATGTGGTTGGAACCGCTAATATTGTTGGTAATGCAACAATACTTTATAATCCAAGAGTCTTAAATACTAAAATTGAAAATTTTTTGATTATATTTTAATAAAGTTCTTCATTAAAAACTGTTATGGGCTTCAAGTAAAAATTTTGGACCGAAAACACTACGTACCTTAACACTATAACGACAACAATGTCACACAGATATGTACACACACGGACTTAACACTTTGTTTCCCAATAAAAATTACAGTAAAAAGAAGAGTTAATTAGAATGAAATAGTTATATATTTGTCTCTCTGTCTTACAAAAAATATTTTTTTGCGAGTGAGTGTTCCATCCTGTATTGTATTACTCTATGGTCACATAGATATGTACACGAACGGACTTAACACTTCGTTCCCCAACAAAAATTACAGTAAAAAGAAGAGTCCATTAGAATGAAATAGTTGTGTATTTCGCTCTCTGTCTTACAAAAATAAATATTTGCGAGGGAGTGTTCCATCCTGTCTTTGTTATTCTATGTCGTATTGTCTCTCTCTTACAATATATTTATCTTTGTCACACAAAAAGTAACTAATACAGTTTAAAGGTGACAGTATTTTTTTCATCAACAATACCTCCCGCTTATCACAAATAGTGATAATCACACATACATAAATATACATATAAACACTAAAGCAACAGTACCTCCCGCTAATTAATTGTGTCATTTATACCTATTAAGAAATCTGATGTGGCCAGCACAATACCTCCCGTCAAATCTGTGTATTTTATATACATACATACAAACACTAAAGCAACAGTACTTCTCGCTAATTAATTGTGTGATGTACACATATTAAGAAATCTGATGTGGCCAGCACAATACCTCCCGTCAAATCTGTGTATTTTATATACATACATACATACATACATACATACATACATACAAACACTAAAGCAACAGTACTTCCCAGTAATTAATTGTGTGATGTACACAGTACACATATTAAGAAATCTGATGTGGCCAGCACAATACCTCCCGTCAAATCTTTGTATTTTATATACATACATACATACATACAAACACTAAAGCAACAGTACTTCCCAGTAATTAATTGTGTGATGTACACATATTAAGAAATCTAATGTGGCCAGCACAATACCTCCCGTCAAATCTGTGTATTTTATATACATACATACAAACACTAAAGCAACAGTACTTCTCGCTAATTAATTGTGTGATGTACACATATTAAGAAATCTGATGTGGCCAGCACAATACCTCCCGTCAAATCTGTGTATTTTATATACATACATACATACATACATACATACATACAAACACTAAAGCAACAGTACTTCCCAGTAATTAATTGTGTGATGTACACAGTACACATATTAAGAAATCTGATGTGGCCAGCACAATACCTCCCGTCAAATCTTTGTATTTTATATACATACATACATACATACAAACACTAAAGCAACAGTACTTCCCAGTAATTAATTGTGTGATGTACACATATTAAGAAATCTAATGTGGCCAGCACAATACCTCCCGTCAAATCTGTGTATTTTATATACATACATACAAACACTAAAGCAACAGTACTTCCCGCTAATTAATTGTGTGATGTACACATATTAAGAAATCTAATGTGGCCAGCACAATACCTCCCGTCAAATCTGTGTATTTTATATACATACATACAAACACTAAAGCAACAGTACTTCTCGCTAATTAATTGTGTGATGTACACATATTAAGAAATCTGATGTGGCCAGCACAATACCTCCCGTCAAATCTGTGTATTTTATATACATACATACATACATACATACATACATACATACAAACACTAAAGCAACAGTACTTCCCAGTAATTAATTGTGTGATGTACACAGTACACATATTAAGAAATCTGATGTGGCCAGCACAATACCTCCCGTCAAATCTTTGTATTTTATATACATACATACATACATACAAACACTAAAGCAACAGTACTTCCCAGTAATTAATTGTGTGATGTACACATATTAAGAAATCTAATGTGGCCAGCACAATACCTCCCGTCAAATCTGTGTATTTTATATACATACATACAAACACTAAAGCAACAGTACTTCTCGCTAATTAATTGTGTGATGTACACATATTAAGAAATCTGATGTGGCCAGCACAATACCTCCCGTCAAATCTGTGTATTTTATATACATACATACATACATACATACATACATACATACAAACACTAAAGCAACAGTACTTCCCAGTAATTAATTGTGTGATGTACACAGTACACATATTAAGAAATCTGATGTGGCCAGCACAATACCTCCCGTCAAATCTTTGTATTTTATATACATACATACATACATACAAACACTAAAGCAACAGTACTTCCCAGTAATTAATTGTGTGATGTACACATATTAAGAAATCTAATGTGGCCAGCACAATACCTCCCGTCAAATCTGTGTATTTTATATACATACATACAAACACTAAAGCAACAGTACTTCCCGCTAATTAATTGTGTGATGTACACATATTAAGAAATCTAATGTGGCCAGCACAATACCTCCCGTCAAATCTGTGTATTTTATATACATACATACATACAAACACTAAAGCAACAGTATACTTCCCAGTAATTAATTGTGTGCTGTACACATATTAAGAAATCTAATGTGGCCAGCACAATACCTCCCGTCAAATCTGTGTATTTTATATACATACAAACATACAAACACTAAAGCAACAGTACTTCCCACTAATTAATTGTGTGATGTATACATATTAAGAAATCTAATGTGGCCAACACAATACCTCCCGTCAAATCTGTGTATTTTATATATATATATATATATATATATATATATATATATATATATATATATATATATATATACATACATACAAACACTAAAGCAACAGTACTTCCCGCTAATTAATTGTGTGATGTACATATATTAAGAAATCTGATGTGGCCAGCACAATACCTCCCGTCAAATCTGAGTATTTTATATACATACATACAAACACTAAAGCAATAGTATCTCCCGCTAATTAATTGTGTGATGTACACATATTAAGAAATCTGTTATGCCCAGCACAGTACCTCCCGTCAAATCTGTATGTTTTGTACACATTCTATACCTAAATTTTCTTGCAAAAGATTCTCAAAGTAACTTATTTCTATTTCAGATTGCATGTATGACCATGAGGGCTTCGGAAACATGGAAATGGGAGCAGAAAAGGGCAGAGCACCTTAAGGAGAAACAGGAGATATGTATAAGGTAAGAATCTTACTAGATTTCATACTATTTACAAATCTGTGGCTTTATGGCAAAAGCCATTTAACTTGTATTCTTTTTATCATTATTAAATGTATTTATTTTGTTGGCTAATATTGTTGGTAATGTAGCAATACTTTATAATCCAAGAGTCGAAACTTGGAATAAAAATGACCTAGTTCAAATCTAGTTACTAGTCAATAAAGACTACTTGAAACATGACATATGCCTAATTATTAACTTGTTCTCCTATTCAACCATGAGAAATATAAAATATTTTGTTCTCATACTCAACCATGAGAACTTATAGTCAAAGGATTATGACTATATGCCTAATTATTAACTTGTTCTCATATTCAACCATGAGAACTTAGCCAATGCAATATGACTATTATAAATGTCTAAATATTATATCTTGTACTCAAATTCGATTTTGAGAAGAAAGAAATATAACTTTCATGAATGTCTGTATAATATTCCAACAATTTAAAATTGAAATATTGACTATTTATCAATAAAATAAATATCTGGAAACATATGATTAGTATATATCTTTCAGGAATCGGACATCAAGAAGACTAGATTAATATAGTATAGGATTCTTTGCGTAAGAATAACATTGTGCACTGTAGAAAAAGTTAGTTTTCTAGTCGATGTCAGCACAGATTATAGAGCGAATTGAACGAAACATTATTGAACAATGCCATTCTTACGTGAAGAATAACATAGAATATAAGTTAGTTTTAAGCTCTTTGAAATGTATTTTCAGCTCTTAATTAAACTTTGGCTCATCGCGCCGTTGAGCAAACACGCGTTTTCTTTAAAAATTTAAAAATAAATTTATTTAACTTGAAGTGCCATTCCCTTACGAACATTCATCATAAAATCGTGCGTTTTGATTGCCCAGACGGCATCTAGGGAGAGTGAATGTGAAAAAAAAAATTGTATGAATTGGTGTGTCGGGGCATGCTTGCTGTCAAATGGTGAGAGAATCAGGAAGTAGGGGGTGTGAGATTCGAAACTTGTTTGTGGGTTCGGGTTTCCTTATTTCTTTTTTATTATTAAACATCACGGTTAGTGGGATAGTTAGGTAGGGTTCGTGCGCGATTTCCATAATTGAGTGGACTGATATGTATAGTAATTCACAACGCCATGTGAAACCTATATTCTGGTGGATCGCTTCACACTTGTGTGAATGTTTCTAGGGACAGTTTAATTCTTTTGTACCAGTGCTGACCATCGTTCGTACTGGCCGCTGCTCTAGATTGGACGCTTTAAAACCGCTAGACTCAAATGAGAAAAGTTTTAAACAAACCTGAATGCTTACACAGGAAGCCCAATTATGGCGTTATGTGCTCTCCTCATCCGGAGGCAACGTAATCATCGTTTAATTTTAATGGCAACGAATTATTAAAGACAAAATAAAAGTTTTTCTTTGATTTAACTTTGTTTGAGCACACGGGTTGATCGCGTTCGGTGTTAGGTGTTTCGGGAATGGCCGAGCGATGCCATCGGGAGTAGCTCTTTATTGCATCCAAGCCGAGGAATATCACTTAATTGCTTCCCTTGTCCTTAATTGGCTCGCGTTGTAGGCCGTACACCCTTGTGGTCGCGACTGGGGTCGGCTTAGCCCCCACGTAAACAACTGTGAGAATCACCCCGGCATTCTCACTTTTTGTCTTAGATCGTATATCTCTCTCTCACTTCAACTTAGCTTAACATAGTCTAGATATAAGATAGCTTGCGTAGACATAAGATAGCTTAGATATAAGATAGGCAGGGGTTGTTTTTGCTTTTTGAGAGAGAGAAAATTAACGTAACTTACCATTTTTAGATTTGCTTTTGTTTGAAAAAGATATTAACGTAAGGTAGGATTTTTTGTGCACTTCATAAACTTAATTTGGGGGAACTACAATAATTTAAGTTAGATTATAAGGTATTATTGTATACGGAATTGTATTTATTTAATAAATGGTATATATATAGGGAGCGTGGGTGGCATTGAGGGTGGTGTCTCCGTATATATACCATTTATTAAATAAAGCGTTTCATTTATAGTTTTAAGATAGTTATAAGTTAAAAGAATTCCCCACCGCCGCTGTTGCCGAAATTGCAGTGCCGATTGCAGTGCGTCTCCATGGCTTCCTCTGCATAACGACTTCTTTAAAATGTTTGTACAATAAAACAATCTTTTAATTTTGTTTATTTTTATTTAAACCCATCACATTAGTTTTAAAGTTAGGTAGTTTTAGTAAAAATTGTAATTATTATTAAGTATTTTGACGCGATCAGGACAAAGTTAGATTTTAAGTGTTTATTGTAAATGAAGCTTTATATTAATAAGTGTTATATATTTTGGTGAGTGGGTGGTTGAGGCGGTACCACCAAAAAAATATATAATATAATTAATATAAAGGTTCGCAAACTGTCTTAAACTGAATAAGAAATCTTGTATCTTTAACAATGAGAACAAGGACTCTTATTTGGGGATGCCAAGTTTTAGTTTGTTAAATTAGTCCATAAGTATTGTAAATGGAACTCTATTTAATATATTTTCTTTATTTTAAAAATATATAATATTAATTTAGAGTTTCGTATCAGCTATAAAATTAAAATGTTTGTTACCAAATAAAATTATTTTGGTTATATTATTTGTTGTTAATTATTTTGTATCTTTATTCTGTAAATAAAAGTTAAATCTTCCGGTTAAACTTTTATTTGCAGAATAAAGAAGCAAAATAATTAACAACAAATAATATAACCAGAATAATAACAATTTATAGGGTAACAAATGTTTTAGTTTTATAACTAAACCCTGTGTGACACTTTTATAAATTGTTAATAGATTTGTTAACAAATTAAGTAGAAAATAATTATGAACAGAATTTTTAAACAAAATCTTTTGCAATTCAATTGTTACATTTCTGTTCATAATTGTTACTAAGTTTGTTAACAAATCTATTAACAATTTATGACTGTCAAATAGTCCTTTGTAATAATGCCAATAAACTTTAATTTTTATAAGATAAAATCTTGTAATTTCTTACAATACAAATATATTTTTATATTAAAAAATGTAATTTCTTATAATACAAATATATTTTTATATTAGAAAATTGATTTTTTTTCCAAGTCCATACCCTGCACGTATGTAGTTTTTAAAACGGCCACCAGTGGGCAGCACCTGTCGAAAACTTCGAGTAAAACCGACTAAAAAATATATTTTTTGTGTACATAACGACGTACATACATAATTTTCAATAGCCTTTAGTGTTTAGACTAATTAAAAATGAGATGTTATGCCCATTATGAATTTTTTTTCTAAGTCCCTTGTACATATGTAGTTTTTAAAACGGCTATGTTGCAATTGTTCATACATAAAACTAACTGAAATTTGCCAAAATATAAAAAATAAGATTTCTTGCATTTGTTTTTATTCGTTTTTAACGTCTCACCAATGATTCCAAATTCACAAAAGGCCTTAATTAAAACGTTTACCGGAAGTAGGTGCTGCCTACTAACGGTCATTTTAGGAACTATTTAGAATCCTGTATGTACGTATGTATAAACACAGCAGAATTCATCCCCTAAGTAGAAGGAATAAAAAAAAATAAGCAAATTATATTTTAATTTATATTTTATTGTATAAAATATTGTAGATTAGGATAGTTTACATGAAATACAACAATGTAAGATACAAATAAACAATAAATACAAGTAAAATTTATACAAACTATTATTTAAACATCCCTATTTCTAATTTTTCAGAACAAGGGTAAGTATATTTATATATAAAATACAAAGAATAAGAATTAAAAATACAATTTAAGCTATGAACATAATAAAGACAACAATGTATTACAAATAAACAATAAATACAAGTAAAACTTATACTAACTATTATTTTAACATCCCTATTCGTCAGGACAAGGGTAAGTATATTTATATATAAAATACAAAGAATAAGAATTAAAAATACAATTTAAGCGATGAACATAATAAAGACAACAATGTATTACAAATAAACAATTAAAATTAGTTAAACTAATACAAGTTGTTATATAACAACCCCTTATTTATTCCAGAGGAAAATACCGCAACAAAGAGACAAGGAAGTATACAGTTGATTCCGTTTAAATGAGACAACCAGAGAAGTATGCATATTAATAAATGTTGTAAAATCTGTTCAACTTTTTTAAAAAACAAGCTGTCAAATTTCAATTAGGCGATTTTGAAACCCTTGGCCCTAGGCCCTTGAAACTTAAATATGTTGTTCTACGACCCCGACATTTCAAATGATGCTAAGGGAACGCGAAATTTCAAGGAAATCGCTGAAATCCTAGCCGTTTCCGAGATACGAGCCCTTAAAATTTTCCGAAGGGTTGTAGCCTATAATTTGTCTATTTGAAGGACTGATAGGGTGGAAAATAGCGTATCGGGGTATTTAAACACGCCCTTTCGTTTGGCCTGCGCAGAATTGTTGAAAACTCTTCAGTATACAACATTCTTAGCCCTAAAGTTTATGGCGAAGGCCATTCGCTAAATTCGTAATTAAAAGAGCTAGAAGGGCGGGACAAATTTTATTAGGCTAATTTCGAACCGTAGAACACGATTCCAAGATCAGTTTTTTCCTAAGGGCCGTTTTAAGCCGTTCGCCCTTTAAATACGCCCTTACGTAAAATTTGACTTCAGATTCATAATCTACGGGTCGAAATTAGTATAATAGAATTTGTTTCGCATTTCTAACCCTAATAGTTTCAGAGTTACAGTATATTTTTATTATTTAATGATTAAGCGTTTTGAATCGAAATCTTCCAATTAAAAGCTGTCAAATTTCAATTAGGCGATTTTTAAACCCTTGGCCCTAGGCCCTTGAAACTTAAATATGTTGTTCTACGACCCCGACATTTCAAGGGATGCTAAGGGAACGCGAAATTTCAAGGAAATCGCTGAAATCCTAGCCGTTTCCGAGATACGAGCCCTTAAAGTTTTCCGAAGGGTTGTAGCTATAATTTGTCTATTTGAAGGGCTAATGGGATGGAAAATAGCATATCTGGGGTATTTAAACACGCTCTTTCGATTGGCCTGCGCAGAATTGTGGAAAACCCTTCAGTATACAACATTCTTAGCCCTAAAGTTTATGGCAAAGGGAATTCGCTAACTTCGTTACTAAAAGAGCTAGAAGGGCGGGACAAATTTTATTAGGCTAATTTCAAACCGTAGAACACGATTCCAAGATCAGTTTTTTCCTAAGGGCCGTTTCAAGCCCTTTGCCCGCTAAATAAGCCTTTAGGTAAAATCTGACGTCATATTCATAATCTACGGGTCGAAATTGGTATAATAGAATTTGTTTCGCCCTTCTAGCCCTAATAGTTTCGTTGTTAGTCAATTTTTCTTATTTAAAAGTGAATAGAAATGATTGATTTTTTGCAAAGAACGAAGCTGTCAAATTTCAATTAGGCGATTTTTAAACCCTTGGCCCTTGAAACTTAAATATGTTGTTCTACGACCCTGACATTTCAAAGAATGCTGGGGGAACGCGAAATTTCAAGGAAATCGCTGAAAACCCAGCCGTTTCCGAGATACGCACCCTTAAAGTTTTCCGAAGGGTTTAACGCTTAAATTCGTTAATTAAAAGGGATTAAAGGGCGAAAAATAGCGTATCGGGGGGATTTGAACCCGCGCTTTCCATTGGTTTGCACAGAATTGATGAAAACCCTTTGGTTTATAACATATTTGCCCTTCAAGTTTGTGGCGAAGGGCCTGTGCTAATTCCTGTACTAAAAGGGCTAGAAAGACCGGACAAGTGTTGTAAAACTTACTTGGATCTGCAAAATTGAAATCCGTGGTCGAATTTTCCCTAAGGGCTCAAATAAGCCCTTAGCCCTTTATAAAAGGGCGGACTCCTATCGGATGGTTATTTTCGTACCTAGAGAACTTAATACTAAAAGATAGGATAGGAAAATTCGGAAAAAATCTTTAAATATTAGGATATTTCCCTGTCTCTTTTGTTATTACATAGGAAAGGTTAAAAAAAACGCATTTATTTATTTATTGTTATTAAAAAACATCTGTTTTCTTCATCCAGTGTTGTAGTTACCGTATCCTATCGCTGGGTGTAGTACGGCCCTTCGCGGAACCTGTAAACAATCATAAACATTGTTTATTTTGTGCGCCAAAGTATAAAAGATGTAATCAATTAACACTTAATTAGTGTTAGTTGTTACGTTATAATATTAATATTATATTTTTATAAGGGAGACTTCAGTTCCTTTCTGACTTCGGTGAAGTGAACATGGGGTGCTTGTGAATAATCGTGTATTGCGATAGTATAGTGTTTATAAGAACCGAAAACAGTAACTTTTATTACAATCACTCTCTTGTTTGATTTATAGTTCGCGATATAAATAAAAGCATTAATATTTACGGTAAAACTATATTTATTTGTTCATTATCAAAGTATATTTTAACTTTGTTTTATTAAAGTGCTATAATTTTTAATTTAATTGGTCCGAGTGTTGTGTAATGATTACTTGAGATTGTATTCTAATCTGTGTAAATCGCCGAAGAAAATACAGTTCAGTGATGAAGTACTAGCGGACGATATTTGCCTATCATTGCCATTATAAGTAAGTACTAAAGTTAAAAATATTGTTTGTAGCCGTTAAAAATCGCGTTTGTTGAAATCTGTTTCAGCCGACTGAAATATCTGTAACTATGTGTACAAAATCATACGTTAAATAAAAAGGAAGAGAATTTCATGCTGAATCCAAATTTTCATAGCCCGTTATTCTAACTTTAACCATGTAGAAGTGGTGCATGAAAATATGAGATCTGATGATGTAAAAAATCGCACCATTGTTAGGTGTTGCAGGTTACAATGTCGGGATTCCAAGTCGCGAAGTCTCCAACACCAGGATGTCGGCTTTTCACACGGCTGCATCTGAAACGAACATACATATAGTTAATAAAATGTAATAATAAAAAAAATTGTAGTATAGTTGTAATTAATTTTACTTATTCTAACTTGAAATGGTATTGGTTTGATAATAGATTGTAGAAGTACCTTTACTATCAGGCTTTCAGTATTCATTTTTTTTTCGTACGATGTGTACCTTGCACCTCCAAATATACAGGGTGTTTCCTTTCTAATTTTGAATATTATTTTTCTCGAAATATTTTTTATAATATCCTATACAATATTTATATTGTTGAAATTAGAAAAAAAATATAATTTTGTTCTACCGTCTGAGAACCACTAGTTGAATTTTCGGTTTGTTATTACTGATAAATTAGCTTCTTATTCTTGATCATTTTTTGTATATAACATTTTTCTTCAAAGTCATTAGTTCGCCAAAAAATCGCTGGTTATTTTAAAGAAACATCCTGTATACTTTAATATTGTACACATTATACAATGCAATCAGTACTTAACTCAGAAACTGATTGATACATAGATTACATGGTTGAAATTTTTTCAGCGATACAAATATTCTGAAATTATAAGTATACATTCAGAAAGTAAACTCCTAAATCCAAATTTGTAATGTACAAGTACACATCTTTAAACAAGCGTTAATGAACATTATTTCAGCAATCCATAAGTTCTGAAATTTAATATACATACACTTGTCCTGAAACAAGCATTGTTGAAATTTTGTTGAGGGATTCCAAAATTTTGAAAACATACAGATAGAAAATAACCCCTTGAATCCAAATTGGAAAGTATCAGTCATTATCTCTCTTCATTTTTAATTTATTTAAATTAGACTTGAAATAAGAATTGTATAATTGAGTTCAAATTTATTTTACATCCCTTGTGTATTCAAATTTTTTTTTCGCGCTATTTGTAAATTCAAAACACCTGAATTACCTATTACATAAGAAGCATTTGTTATTTTTAATAACTCATAATTAAATTGTTGATTTGTATTTCTTGGGGTAAATTATCTAACACCCTGACTATTACATGGATCAATTCTTTCAGTTTCTTTGTAGCATTACTAGTGCAAAGACGTGTGTGTGGTGTGCTGGTGTACTGTGACCACGAGGAAGACTTCCTGGGGCTTGGAGAGGACGTTAGGATACCTGCAGGACTTGGAGTTACATATATACATAGATTTCATTTATTCAAAGTGAGTTTTTTTTTAGTTTTATACTGCTTTATATAATATTCTTTATTCGATATATTAACCATTAATTCCGAGAGTTTATTCTAGTATAGACATAAACTATAATTAAATCATTTTTCGTATCATATTGAAAATAGTATGCATTAATTGATAATTATCTATTTAAAATATCTACCATATACAATCTTCTAACATTTTATTCTGTAAAACTCTATGTATAAAGCATCACATATAGTTTTACAGAACGGATAATATTTGAAAATAAAATGTTTTCCAATGTTAAATGCCTAAGTTACGAATTCTTGTGTTCACCGTTTACTCTGTATATTATTTAATATATCATATATCATTGTACATCGTATAATTTATAATTAATTGATTGAAACATTAATACATTCTTTTTAATATTGAATTTCTCGCACTTTCTTTCATATTAATATATATTTTTTAATAATAATTATGAATAATTGAAATAAAATAATATTTTCTATGACCATTAACCATATTCATATTTGTTGCTTTCGAGTATATTTTCTATTGCATAAAGATAAGCTGTATACTTCGACAGAACATTCTGCAAAAGTATCCGAGCGAATTGCAGTTCATGAATCTTGATTTCAGCGTTGGAGATTGTCACATTGTTGCAGAGCATCGCACCCAAAACAACTCCAACAATGATTTTGTACACCTCAAGTCGTTATTTATTAAATTTATGTAAACAAACAAATAAATAAATAAAACTTCATCTCATACCTACGATCTAACCATTTTTAATGTGAAAAATCATCTACTCCACTAACAAAAACTTTATGAACATATGTCCTAAGACACATATATATTTAAATAACAGAGAATAAAATCATGTCATTATATAATTACAATTCACATATTTTCGTTTTCATAATTATATTTCAACATCTCAGGCATAGGTTCACATCACATACATCACAAACACATATTATAGGTACATGCATATTATTTGAAGGGTACAAGATTCATACATTTGAAAATAAGTATACATATGTATACAAAATCCTCATACATCCAAATTTGAAAAGTACAAATGGCCATTTCTTTCAGTTTACGAGATACTAATTTTTAAAAGCGATTCATATATTCTAAAATTACGTCTACATATAGTAAATATATTCGTTAATATCATTTTTAAAAGTACAAGTTTTTATATATATTAAAATTTTCGTGATATTTACTTTTAAAGATTCTATTTTCATTAAACATACATATACACGTCTTGAAATAATCATTACTGAAAAAACTTTCAGCGATTTAAAGCTTTTGAAATTAAATATACATATAGAAAATTACTCTGTATATACAAATTTGAATAGTACAAGTCAGTATTTCTCTTAGTTTTCGTGATATTCATTTTCAAAATTGCTAAACATGTACACGTCTTGGAATAAATAATACTGAATTTTTTTCAGCGATTTAAACCATTTGAAATTAAGTATACATATAGGAAATTACTCCCAATATCCAAATATGAAAAGTATAAGTTGCTATTTTTCTTAGTTTTTATGTTATTCATACTCCAAGTTACTATTTTCAATAAACATGGAAATGTCTTGAAATAAACATTAATGAAAAAAAAAAACATTTCGAAATTAAGTAGGTATACATTAGAAAATGACTTCCTATATTCAAATTTGGATCATATAAGTATCTATTTATTTTAGTTTTCGTGATATTTATTATCAAATTCGCTATTTTCAATAAACATTTACACATGAATTACTGAAATACATATAGAAAATTTCTCTCCGAATTTTATTCTGAATAATTTCATTTAAAAATCAAATTTCTGCTATAAAATGAGATCTTGAAAAGTCTCCTTTTAAAATCCACGTAGAAATAATTATATTGTTTCACTTAAAAGAAACATAGGTACATACACTCTTACACTATTAATCATTACTTTATGTTTATACACTCAGGCAATTATTCATACATATTTCCATCATGGAAAAATTCTTATTTTCTATACGTTTTTGGTTACATAAGTTTAGGGCGCGAGCAGTTATGTGACATTGTTGGCTTTGACGAGCAGATATGGGGGTCCGTGTCAGAATGACAATTAGTAATTATGTACATAGATTTCAAATGTTAGAATTTTTCATTAAAAATTTCGAGATTTTCTAAATTCACGTAGTTAATTTGTCACCAGGAATGTGGAATTTACTTGGCGAGGAAAATAAACCACATGGAATTGGAAAATCACTAAATTTAGAATGAAAAATTATGATATTTGACATCTATGTACATAATTACTAGCCCCATATCTGCTTATAATGACTAACAAAGTGACATGACTGCTTGCGCCCTATTGTATTTAACATTTCTTGTATACCTACACTCTACACCAAAAATTCTACTTACATCTATTTTTACCTTCCGTCACCTATAGGTAAGGAAGGTATTGTCTTTGGTCAAAAAAATCGGTGGTGAGTTTCCATTGAATAAGCACGTTTTAGGGTCTTTACAATACGATTTTACTATTTTTACGATGATGTCTGTATGTGTGTGTGTGTGTTCGTATGTGCGTGTGTGTGTGTGTATGTGTGTGTGTGTGTGTATGTGACCGTTTTTTCCTGCACGATATCTCCAATACTAGAATTCCAAAAATTACAATTCTTGCGTATTCCTCTTCCTTACAACCATATGCAGACTTGACTAGATTTTGGTTATAATTGGTTAACCGGAAGTACCCTCATTTGAAGATTTTAATAGTTTTTCTTGAAAAACTCAGTTAAATGTTATTATAACTTAAAGAATATATTATTGTCTATACGATTTGATTGCATTTTATATTTCATATTTAACAGATATAGGATTAAAGAATAATAAAGATAAAAAAATTCATATAAATTTCATAATTCAGCCAGCTATGCTAACTTCACCATGGAAACTGCTAATACAAATTGACAGATGTCAGTATCAATAAAATGTAAATCAATAATAGAATAAGGGAAGTAACTCTAGTGTTAGAAGTTTCTGGATATAAGAAAGACGATTACATTGGTTTGAACATGTCATGAGAAGCGATGAATATATTAATAGAAGGTGGAAGAAACATAGGAAGACCAAATATAAGATGAAAAGATTGTATTGCAGAAGACTTGAGAGAAAAGGAACTGAATGAGGAAGACACGCAAAACAAAAATGAGTGGAAGAAGAAAATAAAAAATAGCGACCCCCTAACGAATGGGAAAAACTAAAGAAGAAGAAGTAGATGTCAGTGTCAAGTGCAATTTGCATAGTTTGTTTATGAAATAACTTTACTGGAAATATAGCATCTTTTGCAAAAAAAAAATATGTATAGGGCGCGTGCCTTTGGCAAGCAGATATGGGAACCCGTATCAAAATGACAGCAATTAATTATGTCTATAACTGACAAGTGTCATAATTTTTCATTCAAAATTTCATGATTTTCTTATTTCATGTGGTTTGTTTGTTATCAGGAGAATGGAATTCAGTTGCCGAGAAAGGGAATCATAAAATACCAAAAAATTAGAATCTTTTAGAAGAAAATTTATGTATGGAATTTGTACATAATACACAGGATTGACGGAAGGTATTGTGCTGGCCACAACAGATTTTTTACCTCTCGCTAAGAGAGGTATTGCATTCATGCTAAAAATCGCATATCCAGATTTTATTGAATAAGCACGTTTTAAGGTCCTTACAATCCGATTTTAACATTTTTACGATGATGTCTGTGTGTGTGTGTGTGTGTGTGGGATGTTGGAAGGACGGTTACTCAAAAACTATAAGACTTAAAATTTGTTTAACAACGTATTTCCCAATCGGACATTCATGGGAAGATCTGAAAAGGTTTTGGTAATAATTGGACAACCGGAAGTAGAAGATTCTTGAAAAAAAATCTTCTAAATATTATTTTTTGAAAATTTTTCGTGGTAATATTAAAGAAAATTAAATTCTCTATCTGATACATTTAAATATTTTATTATATATTCCATAGATTTAGAGATAAAAGAAGTATAATATATAAAATAATCTGTTGTAATAAATTTGACAGCCGAAAGAATGCCATGAAAAATAGTTGATAATTTAAATTATTTGTAACTGACAGATAAATGTCAGTGTCAGAAATAATGAGTAATGAATTAAAAATGTACTTGGAGAATCCCTTTAGTTCTTGATCTGTGACTATTATGGAGATGACAAGTCTAGGTTGAAGGACTTAAATTTGTTTCAAACATTATGGGACAATGTACACCAGTACTATAGACTAGAGTAACTTTGAATTGCGAAAAAGCTATCAAATTCTTCTCAAGTAAGTTGTAAATATTGACAAAATTACACATCGATATAAGAATAATCGGAGTGCAATCTATCCGTCACTTTATTAAAGGGAAATTAGTGTTATTTAGATATAACATGTATGAAAAAATAAAATGTAAAAGAAGATATGTAAGAATAGATGCACAATCCATATATACATTTTAGACCGCCCAAAATTAATGTTTTTACTAGAAGAATATGAAGAGAAAGTAAACAACGTTGTTCGAATTGAAAATTGCTGTTACCAGCCTAATATTTATATATAGTACTCTACTTTGTAATTTATTGTAACATAATTTATGGTAAAATATCTTCATGTTGAGACATGCTATTATTGAATAACAAAGAAGTTTATACGTCATAGATTTATATGAATATATTATTTGTATTTATAAAAATATTCTTTGCTTTATGCATACAGCCAGGTAAAATATACGGCGAGAGGTTATGTGCTGGCCACATCAGATTTTTATATTTAGATTTTATAATTTTAAATTCATTCTATGAAGAAATTTCGAAATGTTTCCAATTCATTGTCGGGATTAACAGTATTTTTGAAATATTTAACTATTGATACAATATGAAATAATATAATGTATGTACTTCCCAGAAAAAATCTTCAGTAATGTCTCTGGATTTTTGACACTGACATTTATCTGTCAGTTACAAGCATTTTAATATTTCAATTGGTTTCCATGACATTATTTGGGCTGTGAGATTTATTACAACAGATTATTATATACCTTATATTTCTTTATCTCAAAATCTGTAAAAGATATAAAAAGATATTTATATGTATCAGATAGAGAATTTACTCATCTTTAATTAGCAAGAACAAAAATTTTCAAAAAATAATATTTAGAAGAATTTTTTTTAAGAATCTGCTACTTCCGATTGTCCAATTATTACCAAAACCTTTTCAGCTCTTCCCAGTAATGTCCGATTGGGAAATACGTAGTTAAACAGATATTAAGTATTATAATTTTTGAGAAATCGCCCTTCCAACATCCCCACATACATACACGCACACATACATCCACAAACACACACAGACATCATCGTAAAAATATTAAAATTGGATTGTAGGGACCATAAAACGTTCTTAATCATTAAAATCTGGATATGCGATTTTTAGTATGAAGTTACTGTACACCTGTCCTGAAACAAGCATTGTGTATTTTTTTTTCAATTTTTTAAAACATATAGTAATAACTCCAAGACTTCAAATTTGGTTTTATCGTATACATATGTATATTTACAACCCTTGTGTACTCTAATTTTTTTGCGCTGTTTCTATATTCATAAAATTCAAAACGCCCTGAATAAATTATCTAATACATACGAAGCAATTATTATTTATGACTCATTATTATTTAATTGTTCACTCTACAGGCAAATTATCTAACACCCTGACTATTACATGGATTCTTTCATTTTGTTTGTTGCAGTGCTAGTGTAAAAACGTGTGTGTGGTGTGGTGGTGTACTGTGACCACGAGGACGACTTCCTGGTGCTTGGAGAGGACGTTAGGATACTTGCAGGACCTGGAGTTACATATATCATAGATTTCATTTATTTAAAGTGAGTTTTTTATTTACTTTTATACTACTTTATAGTAGTATTCTTTATTTGGTATGTTAATTCGAGAGATGTAGACATTAAGTTATATTTAAATCATTTTTCGTACTATATTGAAAATAGTTCACATTAATTGATAATTACCTAACCTATTTAATATTTCTAACATATACAATCTTCTAACATTTTATTCTGTAGAACTCTTATGTATAATGCAACGAATATGGTTTTACAGCACAGATTATATTTGAAAATAGAATGTTTTTCAATGTTAAACGCCTGTATTTTATTTAATATATCACATATCATTGTATGTCCTATATATGTCACTGCATACATTTTGTTTCATACGTAATGATGAATATGTACGATATTATGACTAATGGTGACATTTTTTTAATAATAATTATGAATAAATGAAACAATTCTTAATAATCTGCAAATAAAATCATATTATTTTCTATGACCATTAACCACTAATTCATATTTGTTACTTTCGAGTATATTTTCTATGTTGCAGAAAGATAAGCTGTACGATAGCCGATTCTGCATAAGCACCCGAGCGAATTGCAGTTCATGAATCCTGATTTCAGCGTTGGAGATGGTCACATTGTTGCAGAGCATCGCACCCCAAAACAACCCCAACATTGATTTTGTACACCTCAAATCGTTATTTATAAAATTTATGTAAATAAATAAATAAAACTTCACCTCACAACCTATAAAGTATATGATGTAACATATGTCTAAGACACACACATACTTGCATATAAGCGTATTTAAATAACAGAATAAAATTCTGGCATTATACAATTCACATATTTTCATTTTCATAATTTCAACATCTCAAAGCGTATTACGTTAGGTTCATATATCACATACGTCACAAACATACATATTTTTTGAAGAGTAGAAGAAACGAAAGAGCTAAATTCAAACATTACATTCTGAAAATAGTATACATATTCAAAATAACCTCCTACATCCAAAGTTGAAAAATACAAATAGCTATTTCTCTTAGTTTACGAGATATTAATTTTTAAACTTGCTTTTTTTAATGAAGCTATACACATCTTAAAATTCGATTACTGAAAATTTTTCAGCGATTCATACATTCTAAAATCAAGTCTATGCATAGTAAATAAATTCCTTAATATCATTTTGAAAATTACAAGTCGCTTTATCTCTTAATCTTCGTGACATTTATTTTCAAAATTTCTATTTTCAATAAGCGATTGGTCACCCAGCAATGGATAAAAATTCAACGATTTAAACCTTTTGAAATTTGTTGTATACATATAGAAATTTACTCCCTACATCCAAATTTGAATAGTAGAAGTCGCTATCTTTGTTAGTTTTCACGATATTCTTTTTCAATATCGCAATTTTCAACATTTCAGGCATGTATACATTTTGAAATACACATTACTGATTTTTTTTCAGCTATCTAAATCTTTTGAAATTAAGTACACATATAGTAAATTACTCCCTGCATTCAAATTTGAAAAGTACAAGTCTCCAATTCACTTAGTTTCCATGATATTCATTTTCAATGTTGCTATTTTCAATAAAGATGTACACATCTTAAAATAAACATTACTAGTTTTTTTTTTTTGCTGATTTAAACATTTTGAAAGTAAGTATACATGCAGAGAATTGCCGCCTATACCCAAATAAAAAAAAAAACGCGTTGCTATTTCTCTTAACTTTAGGGATATTTCTTTCACAGTTCCCATTTCCAATAAACATGTACATGTGTTGAAATAAACATTACTGAATTTTTTTTTCCAGCGATTTAAACCTTTCGAAATTAAGATGTATACATATAGAAAATTGCTCTCTATATTCAAATTTGGAAAGTACAGTTCCCAATTCAACTTTCGATGTTGTATAACTCTTTTAATATCAACGACATTGGGCCTAAATTTGGCTATTCATTAGGCCTTTGTCCCTAGTTTACATATACGAAATTTCAATAATTAAAAAAAAAATGTTTTTGCCGAACGAAATAAACTTTTTGCCCAAAGAAAACAAATAAGGCTATAGCCTTAGGTTTATTTTCGTTGGGCAAAAACATTTTTATTTTCAAAATATTGAAATTTCGTATATGTAAACTAGGAACAAAGGCCTAATGAATAGCCAAATTTAGGCTCTCTATATTCAAATTTGGAAAGTACAATTCCCAATTCTCAGTTTTCGAGATATTCATGATCATATTTGCCATTTTCAATAAACATATACATGTAAAAAAAACATTACTGAACTTTTTTTATTGATTCAAACCTTTTGAAATTAAGTATACATATAGAACATTACTCTCTATATCGTAATTTAAAAAGTACAAGTCGCTATTTTTCTTATTTTTTGTTATATTCACTTTAAAAGTTGCTATTTTCAATAAACATGTACACGTCTGGAAAAAAAGATTCCTGAAAAATTTTCAAGCGATTTAAACTAATAGTAAATTACCCTCTACATCCAAATTTGAAAAATACAAGTCGCTTTTTCCTTTAGATTTTCATATACTTATTTTTTAATTTGCTATTTTCAACAAGTATTCATGAACTGAAAATGTTTTCGGCGATTCCAAAGTACTGAAATTACGTTTTCATATAGAAAATAATCATGTAAATCCAAGTAAGATTAAGATAATTCGCTACCACTCTTAGTTCTTGGAGTATTTAATTTTAAAATTACGTAATATACATACATGGTATTTAAAACTTTAAAAATTCAGTATCTCGAAACTATATGAGTAATTGGGGCTTTTTTTATACCATCATTTGCATCCCTACGATTGAATACACACATGTAATCTAATACTTCGAGAATCTTTAATCATTCTAAATAAAAGATAGTTAAGGAAAAACCGTTTTATTTGTATTATGATATTTATTAATAACACATTTAACCATCTTCATACACCAGTTGAAAAACATTTCGTAATACATTCGCACTTAGCAAAATAATCATTTGTAGAGCGGAAAATGATCCTTTACGCTCATGACATACACGTACATTTTTCTACGTCCTTTTAAAAAGATGATAAAAACAGCAAGTTGTTCTGTCAACTTCAATTATTAATTGCTGTAAACTGACAGCTTGAAAAACATACTTTCTAAATGGACGTAGAAAAAAAATTGTTTCACTTAGAAAAAAAATCATATGTTATCGTTAAAGAAACATAGGTACATACAATCACACTATTTATCATTAGTATACTTTATACACTTAGGAAATTATTCATATACATACTTTTACTCTGTTATGCTTATATAGAATAATATCGTACAGAAAAACACATATTTCCTCACACTATACTACTATACAATCATTATACTGAATGCAAACACATAATAAATAAATGTAGGTGTAATATAGTTTATATTATTATTTATTCTACAGACTGTACATTGTATATTCACATACTCATACTATCTTTTTTCATCTTACGAACAAACGATATACTTTTACGCTGTTATACGTATGTAATGTATATAAGATAGTAAAATCATTTACAAAAGTGCATAAGTCATTGCATTGTTGATATTGATAATGTATTGTTGCACACACATTAAAAATATATATGATACACTTTACATTTCTACATTTTTCTAATTGTATATACTTCTCATATTATTGACCACACTATCTAGTTATGTACATATATAAATATCGCAAAACTGTATCATTAAAATGTACATCTTAATATGTTATGTAAACGCCACAATAAAACTTATTTCTAATAAAAATTGGACTACATATTCTATTATTATTTATGCATATATCTATAAGATAAACAATTATGTATAGTATCATTTTCAAAGTCAAATTTGACATAATCAGAGCACATATCATCATCTCTGTATTTGTGAAACTACGAATGTCTTATAATGTACCACAAATACACAGATCAAAAATTATTTATTCATTGTTAAAATAATCTATTTCATGTATTATGTATTGTAATATCATTATTATGTAACACTTCTCCGACAAATAAATCCTTGTTATAAATAAACTATTTCATTCCAATACACCGATCAAAAATCGCATTCCAAAGATCCAGATTCATATCCCGCTTGCTAGCAAGCATTTTGTTGGCCGCCAATCTGAAACCAGAACGGCGACCTACAAAATCTTGCAAAGCAAAGATCCAAGTTCGATTCCCGCCTACTAGCTACCTGCACCCAGCACCCAGCCGAGCATATTCACCCCATCCTAGCTAGCAACCAGCCGAGCATATTCACCCCACCCTAGCTAGCAACCAGCAAGCCACCAGCCCGTGCCTAGGGACGGATTCTGGTGGCCAGCTGGCCAGCTAGCTAGAAATCCAGTAAAAGCTTCTACATAGCTCGATTACGTAATTTCACGAAGCAGAGTGTCCGGTACGATTCCATCTCTCACGCTGAATGGCTGAAAATTCATCAAACAGCTGTATATAAGGCTGAAATCTGTGGTGGGAAGGCTAGGATTCATGAATCCACCACCAGGCGATTGAATTTTAAATTTTGTGAGGGAATGCCTTGCTATTATAGCCTTTCGATTCTACGATTTTTAAATTTTGATGATCAAACGTCTTGCTATAGCCAGTAAATTTGAATTTTGTGGGCACATGTCTCGCTATAGCCTTTCGATTCTGCGATTTTTAAAATTTGGTCATGGTAGAGCCAGCAAATTTTATTTTTGTCGAGTATATGCCTTGGGATCGGCTAAAAATCCACCAGAGAGCTCAAAAATGCTCGTAGCGGCAGTAAAGTGCTACTTTTCGGCCGCTACGGCTCTAAATCGTCGATTTTACACGATTTTTGAATTTTGTCGACCAGAAGCCTTGCTGGAGCGCTCGGCTCGGATTTTGCTAGGTAGGAATTTTGTCGTAGGCTACGTGCTTATGTAATCTGCTGTGTATTCGGTTGGAATTTTAGCGCATGCGCTCCTACGGATCTGTTTTTGATGGCTAGGAATCTTATGCTCTAATTTTGGTGGTTTGTAGGTTACTTACGTCACATCTTGGAGATCGTTCGTGCTCTCGTTCGTAGTTTGATGAATTGCAGGTTACCTGTATTACGTAATTTTAGGAATTCTATAGGAATGATAAATAATAGATTGTATTTGTTTCATTGGTATTTATTGTAGTGTAACATATTACATAATATTGGATTTAGCGGAATTAAAATAGATCGTTTTATAACATTTTTAAATGTATATTATATTGGGCGTTACAGAAAATTTTGTATGGTAATTTTGACATATATTATTTTCAATAATACATTGTTGTCGGAACTTTTTTCTAAATGCGTTATGCATATTAAATGGTTTTCTGTAAGGCCTCATATGTACGAGTTATATTATACCTATATTATACTTATATCTATCATGCTTTTATTATTTTAAATAGATGAAAGATATATTTATCTTCATGAAATGTTTTATTAATTATATTTATTGTAACAGTATATTGTAACATACAATAATGAGATATATGTGATTGTATACATATGACAAAACATGACTTTTAACAAATATATGTTAAGATAATTGAATTTTGCCATATGTATATCAATTTATAATAATTCATCTATGTCTGTCATCTACACGTATCATAAAATAAAATGATATGTGCTCTCTATATTATTAGTTTAAATTATACAACCTACTTCCTATGTATATGATCATTTTAAATTTAATACAGTACTTCTTATACATTTATAAATGCACCCCTTATTGGAAAATTAATATTTTAATGACCCCTACACATTGTTTATAAATGATTTAACGAGCTTAACTTAGACTAGAAAGAAAATGAAATAAACGCCTTTAAAAGATTAAGTTTATAATTCTTATCTACGGAAATTTAAATAAATATAATTGCTAAATGTAATATAAAAACTAATAAATATTCTGTCATGTCAATAATTATGCTTTTTATTTAATGTAAATCATTACTATTATTATGTGTACAGTAAAAATTTTGAAAGATGTCCGATCAATGTTGTCTACGAATTGTATGAATTCAGATTATTGCTCCGCCTATTCTGACAAATTCTGTAGTGTCGTTTACTTAGTTTTCATGAGGGTACGTAAGATACTACTGTTATTTTATTATTATAAAAGTACAAGTTACAATAAAAGCATTCAAAATTCAAAAATAAGTCAACTGGTAAGTTTATTAGCAAATGTAAAACCAAATATGTGTCAGTGAGACTGACAGAAAATAACGTTATTCGTACGGCTATGAATTAAGGTAATGTATCTGAATTAATAAATAAACTTACGTTACAGCGAAAGTATTATCAAAAACGAGCACCATTTTAAAGTGGAATGTTGTAACTTAGTCGAAGCAATATGAATTTTTGAAAGAGAAGCGTGTGATATCCATCCTTATCGTACACGCTTATAGCCTTTACAAAGAAAAGAGATAAATGTATGCCAATTCGTTAATGATACAGATGACCTTGATCGGACATCTTTTAAATTTTTTACTGTAAATCTTGTACAATTAGTGATCGTATTTACATTTTTATTTATTGCGGGGAATATTTCACGATTTTTTGAGTAAAAAAAATTAATTATATGAATTCTTCCACACTGTTTCCATTTATTATTCAATGAGCTGCTATTCTTTTCTTTTTTCTAGGTCATTAAACACGTTCAATGAATTATTGTTATTTTTTTATTATTTCATTTCCATAATTTCATTTTATTTAAAAAAATAATTAGTAGTTTCATACACTCATTATTGTTAGAATCGTTTAAATTATTCCATCGAATTATTCATGATTTATATATTTTTCCTAGTCGAAAAGTATGACAGCTCTTTAAAATAAGATGAAATGTATGGCAGAATTATTATCACCTAATAAATTAATTTTCAAAACCACTAGTATAAAAAGTACTGTGTATTAAATGTGTTCTGTTTATTTAAAAATAAATAATCCTTCTCTATAACTAAGTATTATTTGTTCAAATAATTAATGACATGTACGTATATGCACATGATAAAAGAAAATCATCACCATTGAAGCATTTAAATTCTAAGGAATTCTAAGAGCCTAAAAAATATAATAAGATTATATGAAAACAATCTACGAGTGAAGATCATGTCTTATAAATCATCTAAGTGTCATAAAATTTCGGATTTATAGTTTTGAATATATAATACATATAAGAACGGCAACGTAATGTATTTAGATTAAATATTTCGAGAGAAGGTGCCATCTATCCCTCCGTATACGAATTATTTCTGAGTTAGTTCAAAAAAATACATAATAGGTGGATGTTGCACAGTGTTGCCACGTAGCTAGAACAGCAAGTTAAGATTTTATAAAGGTTTTTAAGTTTGCTACTGTAAAACAAGTATACATGTACATTGAAGATTCAAAATATATTATCTGGTTATTATGAAACAATATTTTTGAATTATTGATTATTGAATACCTCTAACAAATAGTATCTGGCAATGCTGTCAGCACGATTTACCGTAGTTCATAGTTTTGTGGTAGGAGTCACTAGCTATCTATAATAATTTTGTGAATAAAAAGAGACAGATATAGTATCTTGCTAGGCCACATGAGTTGCCGTTCTTATATGTATTATATATTCAAAGTTTATAGCCAAAAATGAAACTAATATTAAAAAAAGGTATGGGTGAACAAGTATAAATACTAATATATTTTGACTCATACTCTGGGTCTCAGGGTCGTTAGTGTCCAGCAAGTATTTGATGAAAATGGATAAATTAATATAATTTTGTAATTATTTTTGAATTGTGTATTAAACTTAAGGGTAAATTTTTTGCCAGCTAAAGTTAAAAAAAAAATTCTTTATGTGATTTGCCATGAGGTTGAGAAGTTTTTGTGTGATGAATAAAATATTAGTTTCATTAAATAAAGTTATTTGTATCTTCTGTAATTACATATTACTATATCTCAAATATTTTGTAATTATTTTTGAATTGTGGATTAAATTTAAGGGTTTTGTATCATATATCTTATTTTATCAATGTATATCATATATTATATTTTTGCTATTATAATTTTTCTATGCTATATGTAAACCAACCACTATTGTATAAAGCTCAGGCTTTCAAGCAATAAATGTATTATTATTATTATTATTAATATAAGAAGATGCAGCTACCGTTTCGTGAAAAACACTTTTAGTTGAATAACTTTAAAACATAAAATGACATTTATACGTCGAACTGATCTAAGGGTCGAGATTGTTTTGCATGTGTTTCAAGAAAATGAATAAGATTATTAATAAATAAAAAAAGATCTAGCTGTCGTTCTTGTTTCGTGCAAAACACTTTAAAATGGCACTTATATCCCTTTGAATTTATATGCTTCATATATAAATTAAAAATATTTGTTTTATGACTTTTGACAAATATACATTATAATAATTGCATTTTGATTGCCATATGTACCCGTTTATATGAAAACACAAAAAATGATATTGTCGACTTTATGTATATATACAGTAAAGTTTTTGAAATTGTCCGATCAAGGTCGTCTACGAATTTTATGAACTCAGATTTTTGCTCTGCGCATTATAACAAATACAGTAGTGTCGTTTGCTTAGTTTTTATGAGGGTACATAAGATACTACTGTTATTTTATAATTATAAAAATATATGTTACAATAAAAGCATTCAAAATTTAAAAATAAGTCAACTGGTAAGTTTATTAGTAAATGTAAAACTAAATATGTGAAAAATAAGATACTGACACAATGTCAGTGACACTGACAGAAAATAACGTTATTCGTACGGCTATGAATTAAGGTAATGTATCTGAATTAATAAATAAACTTACGTTACAGCGAAAGTATTATCAACAATGAGCATTGTTTTAAAGTGGAATGTCCTAGCTTAGTCGAAACAATATGAATTTTTGAAAGACAAGCGTGTTATTTTTATCCTTATCGCACATGCTTATAGCCTTTGCAAAGGAAAGAGATAAATGTATGCCAATTTGTTAATTCGTTCATGATACAGATGACCTTGATCGGACATCTTTCAAAATTTTTACTGTACATCTAAAAATAAATAATTATATTTTTATTAGTACCCTATTTATTATTATTATTGTAAGACAACATATTGTTTAAAACGTTTGGTTTATATTGTATTTTACAATAATATACAAATTTGAAATAAATGGCTATTAGTTGTAATAATATATTACATTCGATGTAGGATATGTTTCATTACAACCGAGGGCTTATGTATATTACCGAGAGGCGAAACTCCCACCGAGGTATGTACCTATACTATTTTATTCACAATCATCCTCGTTTTAAATCAATAATTTTCAAAATAAATCAATGCATTATAACCTTTAATGTTACTCATATTGTTGACAGCTGTATTAAAATTTGTTTAGCCTACATTATTATAGGGACTAGTGCCGTGCGGTGGTATTTTGGCGCCCTAAGCAGGGCAGCTCTGGGGTACCTATATAGGGTATGGCCATGACGTAGCTTGCGTTTTGTCCGTCATTTGCGGGCCACTGTCATATTCGTTGTTGCGCAAATTATTATATATTTGTTTTATTTTAATGCAAAACACATTTAAATATACTTCTAATATTCATTTAAAGTGTAAGTAATACTTTTATTTTATTTATTTGTGAATTTTCTTGAGATACTGACTACGATGACTGGTAATATTGAAAACACATAAAAATTACCAATATTAAGCAAAAACATTTAAATTTTTAAAAGGTAAGTTTAGAATATATACTTATTATGTAAATAATAACTACAGTTATTAAATTAGATGTGATAATAACAATCTATATCCTATGCTCTACATAAACTCTAAATCTGTCATAATAATAATTGTGTATCTCTTAAATAAATGAATTTTTATTACCTTTATAAATTCATGGTGTGATTATTTAATATTCCTGTATAATATAAAATCACATTTCTTACAAATAAATAGGGAAATGAACTATCAGTATGCTTGACATTGGCCCGCTAATGGCGGCGATCTTGCCCTATGGCCATACCTTGTATATGGAGGTATCCTAGGCAGCTCCTTGTGGGTGGGCAGGTTGTGCCCCGCACAAAGGCGCCTGACCATGGGGGGCGTCATTTCATGACAGTAAATAATAGTCTTTTTTGCAAAACTACTCTTATTCGTAAAGAAAAAAATGCCTATACAACTTAAATAGATGATAGAAGTGAAGAATATTTTTTATTAATTTAAAACTGATATTTTTTTTAGCATTGTTATATTCAAATAATAATTGTGAAGCTGTTGATTACAACAATGAATATTATGGTTATAGCTCATTAATATTGATTACAAAAATGAATCTAAACAATGAATTTAGTAGAGATAAAAAATGAAATGAATATCCTGCTAAACGGATAATTTTCTGATGTTTTTATAACTGTAAAATTGTTGATTACAACAAACAATTTTGATTACAAGAATGAATCTAACAAATGATATTTCATTTTAAGTCTAGTATTTTTCGAAGAATCAAAAATATAGTTTAAAATTTAAAGAGTGTTAATTTGCAAATTATACATTATGGGGGGCGCTGAAATATAACTTTGCACAAAAGCGCCTTTTATATACCCACGGAGCGGCACTGGCCCTAAGAACAACATATATTTACAGTAAAAATTTTGAAAGATGTCCGATCAAGGTTTTCCACGAATTGTAGAAATTCAGATTTTTGCTCCGCCCATTCTGACAAATTCAGTAGTGTCGTTTGCTTAGTTTTCATGAGGGTATATAAGATACTACTATTATTTTATTATTACAAAAATATGTTACAATAACACCATTAAAAATTCAAAAATAAATCAACTGGTAAGTTTATTAGCAAATGTAAAACCAAAAATGTGAAAATTAAGATAATGACACAATGCCAGTGTCAGTACACTGACAGGAAATAACGTTATTCCTACGGCTATGAACCAAGGTAATGTATCTGAAGTAATATATAAACTTACGTTACAGCGAAAGTATTATCAACAACGAGCATCGTTTTAAAGTGGAATGTCCTAACTTAGTCGAAACAATATGAATTTTTGAAAGACAAGCGTGTTATATCCATCCTTATCACACACGCTTAAAGCCGTTGTAAATGAGGGGGATAAATGTATGCCAATTTGTTAATTCGTTCATGATACAGATGCCCTTGATCGGACATCTTTCAAAAATTTTACTGTATAAAAGTGTGAATTTTTCATTCATTTGGTTCAATACAGAAGAATATAGAACGAACTCGCTCTACAGCTGCTTAACCTGGTCATTATCAAGAGTGTATCAATCAGAATACATCTGTCATTTCAATTCTGTGTGCGCCCTTTGACAAAAGGCGCCTGGAGCGATTGCTCTTTTGCTCCATATCACCGCACGGCCCTGATAGGGATCTATAATAATGATGATAGGCAACCCCTACATAAACATTTCCAACCCGTGTCAAAGATTGTCATTACAGTTAGGAATGATCATATTCCAAATCCTAAAAGGTTAGGAATCGACATATTACTATAATAACGATTGTGAATAAAAATACAAATTTGTAAAAATAAATAAAATATTGTTTTCTTTAGTATTTAGCCTGATTTTAATATAATTTCATTTGCAAACATACATTCAGACCTTTAGATTTGATATTGTTCATTTTGTCTACTAATTTATGATAAATTCAGCACATGCAGTGACAGCTGATTTCATAATTTCATACATTTACTGTAAAATAGAATCATTTACCTTGGAAAATAACAGCTGGGCATTAAGTTCTACTGCTTCAAAATCATTTGACACCATTCGCAATAAATATAATGCACATAAAACTTTACCTAGCACAGAATAAACACGACACACTTACGTGTATATTAACCAAATCGCCATTTTATCAACTACGAGGTCAATGTACAATACTGCTTGTCTGTGATTGGTTAATTCAAATTATGAGTAAATTGCAACAATATTTAAATTTGAAATTAAACACATTTATTGTAAATCAATTATTGCCAAGTAAATGTGTTTTATATGTGTTTAATATGTATGAATTTAAATAAAATATTATATTTGTAAATGAAATATACCGTAAATCAGTTTTTAATATATGTATTCGTATGATGAAGATAAAAATGCAATATTATGTCTTTCAAGGTGTATGAAATAAATATTAAAAATATTATTAATAATAATAAACCGTATTGGTGATGATGATTATATTAATAAGTCTACCAGTATTTTATATATGAATGTAATTATTATTTATTTGTTATGTATATATGTATTATTTAACTTTAAAAATGATAATAATAATTAACAGTGTTGACTTTTAATGATGATGAAGATAATGGTGATTATAAACATATATGAATTCTAATATTATTTTATATACAAACGTAGTTATTATTTATTTGTTTGTATTGTTTTATAGGAGGAAAGGGATGCAAAAACATATAAGGGGTGAAGTAAGTCCGGGGCGGAGTTTCTCCTTGCGATGCAGGAATTCTTCGGCAAAACTCCAACGCTCAACTCAGGAATTAGGTCCTTTCATTACTCCATCAGCTACCCCAGGCTCCAGGACGCCTCCTCGTTCTTGAAATCTGCAACAATAGAAAATATAATCAACAATTAATAAAATAATCGTCAAATTATTTTAAATAAATAAAAAATGTTTGTTATATGAAATATTGTATATGTATAATTTGAATAAATATTTAAATATATCACTAACATAAAAATAATGTTCATTATGTAAAATATAGATTAGGGTTGTCATTAAGTGATACCTATTAAAAATAAAAATTTAATAATCTGATACATAATACAAATATGAGTAACATTTTTTTTAACTAAAACTAATAGAATTACTCCTTCACCTTAAAGTTATAATAAAAACCAAATTTTGGGAACTAAGTAGGACAAAACTAGGAACGCTAAACAGAGTATAGTT
The DNA here is from genome assembly GCA_951394225.1 of Harpalus rufipes. Lineage (NCBI taxonomy): Eukaryota > Metazoa > Arthropoda > Insecta > Coleoptera > Carabidae > Harpalus > Harpalus rufipes. The sequence continues at coordinate 8,749,530 of OX596288.1, read as the reverse complement.
AAGATTACTCAACATGTCAACCATGCCAGAGGTCCTAACAACTCTGAAAAAAATAGATTGACAAAATTTCCTTTGTCATACTGGTTTTTAAAGCAATGTTTTTTAAACGATTTATAAATCAAAAAGTGAAACATTAAAGTCCTAGAACATTAAAATATCATTTCAAAGTTCTAGGACTGAATCCTTTATACATACAGTGAAAGACGATTAAATAAACAAAGTTGGGCGATATTATACGACAAATTTAACGGTGGAAAATACAAAACAATTGAACATCAAATACGCGACTTATTCAACAAAATACATTTTTGTTAAATGGAATGCCATATTGAAAATGCTACCATTTAATAGTTATTTAACTATCAAGTGTGTTAATGAGGGCGATTAATGATCGAGACATTTTAACGCGTGAGCGTAGCGAACGCGTTAATTGTTGAGATCATTAATCGCTAATTAACACACGTGTTAGTTACAATATTTTTTCGTTGACCGTATCTTACTTAAATGGAAAATCTAATTTTATTCCATGACAAATTTTTTTAGGTTAGTAATGGTTGACCGAACGTCAAATTTTACGTCGGAAAATCAATATGTTTTGTCATCAATTGTTTTCAGTGGGTGCGTTCAGTTTACTTAATCCTACATGACACAAGCGTTTTTTTATGTTATTTGAGGAATTTTATTCTTTCAAATTCATTTTAAAGGTATGCTACGTGAATATATACCTAGCTAGTAAGTGTCAAAAGCATGATTTTTAATTCTGTCTACCTTTTTGCTACAACTTAGCATTAGCAATATATGCTGTGTTCCATGTGGTGAACGCACCCAATAAATCGTTTATTAATAAAAAATCATGCATTAATAGGGGTCATTAATGAATGATTTTCAATACATTAAGATAGTCTATTAATAAACGGTCGACGGAAAAAGATTTTTATTATCTGAATATAAAAGTTCATTATCACTATGCCTCTAAAATAAAATATTTAAATTTCAACTTGAAATAACTCTTATTTTTAATTTTAGACGCATAGTGACAATGAACTTTTATATTCAGATAATAAAAATCTTTTAAATGGTAACATTTTCAATATGGCATTCCATTTAAAAAAATGTTAATTTGTTGAATAAGTCGTAAATTTGATGTTCAATTGTTTTGTATTTTTCACCGTTAAATTTGTCGTATAATATCGCCCAACTTTGTCCATTTAATCGTCTTTCTATCTCTTCAAATAAGAAAGTTAGCAATGGTGGCCCGCTTACAGTGGACACACTGTACATATATGTGGCATTAAATTGTTCTTCATCTCAGCAGCTCCATCCAAAATATCTCGAGGAATGTATTTTTCATGAATTATAGCGAATATAGAATGTTAAAGAAACCAGAAAAATTCAATTTCAATTTGCCAATCTGTCAAAATTTTGCTAAGACTTTCGAGTAATTACGACTTACTTATACAAAATTAATACTGCTACAAATTGCTGCATATTTCTTTTAATAATTTAATTACTAGAAACCAGTATGACATAAAATTATGTATGTACCTCAAACGAAAAGTGTCCTTACGGTACTCACAAGTAATTACGAATGTACGGCTTAAAGATTCACTTTTCGTCCTAGATACATAAAACACTATTAAAGAACAAAACGATTTAGTATTGAATCCAAGTAGATATAGCTAAGTATTACGGTTTCGTGGTTAAAACCATCGATAAATTTAAAAATCACCAATCCATTTCTAATTTTACAATGTTAACACCATCTAATAAAAATAATAATAAATACGTAACGTTTCCAAATGTTTAAATAAAAAATTTAAAAATCAAAATATAACCTTAACTTACAACCCTTTGCAATTCCAATTTTTTGTTTTTAGAAAAATAAGTCCAATTTTTGTAGAATTTAGTGTTTTTAATGGTTTTTCAACTACATAAATAATGTGTGCTACTAACTAAAGTAAAAAGTATAGTCTTATTGCATGAATTGAAAAGCAAATTCTATGGCTACAATAATTAACTATTTTTGTAATTTATAGCCGTTTTAGGGGGCATCTACAATTTTTTTAACGACTCTAATGTGGAAGCTATGTATTACTAACAAGGATGAAAAACGTAACAATACCCGATAATGTTATAATAACGTTATGTAACGGTAACATAACAAATAACGTTTCAATATAACGTTATCCAATTTTCCAAATTTTACAAGATTTTTGCCGTTTGAAAGTATAATTTCCTGATAATTTATTTTGTATTTTATAATAAATAGATGTCACTAGTGGTCAAATACAAATGTTGAACACTTTATTTCATTTCTAGAATAAGATGTGTTTAAGTTTTTTTAATACATTGTTTTTAATTAAATTTTTCAATGAATTTTATTACAAACTGGCTATTGTAACGTTATAATAACAAACAAAAATAACGTTATTATTCGTTAACGTTACCCCATCCCTGATTGTAAATTATAAAGCTAAATAAAAATAATAATATTTGAACTTGAACTTACTATTAATAATTGATATCTCCAGGTTCGTCTCCAGGCCTCCATATGTCCAGACGTCTCTCCAAGCATCAGGAAGTTTTACTGTGAAGTTCTAAGTGTACTTACTCTAAAAGCAGTTATTTCTGGATCAAGTTACATAACATTCATATTTAAAATTTTGAATACCGTTATAATTTAACTATTTGTACTGAAATTATATGGTATTGTACATTTAAAGAACAATATGAGCAATGATTAAATTACATTAATATTTTTATTGTTTTATTAAATTCAACACGTGCTATATTCTACAAGTAGAAAAGTAATATAAAATAGTCAAATATGATCAAACCATGTTAAGGTGAAATAACCAAGTGAACTCCAGGTCCTGCAGGTGTCCAAAAATGCCTCCAAGCAGCAGGAAGTCATCCTGAAAGGCACAGTACACCAGCACACCATACACACGTCTTTACTCTAGCACCGAAATAAACAAAATGATCAAATAAATTCATGTAATAGTGGGGACGCAGTAATTACACGAATTAATTAAAAAATAATGAGATATAAAAATTAGTTTTGATTGTTGTTCACATAAATTGTTTTGTATGTATTACATAAGATTTTTTTAAATTTTCATATTGTTTTTCATATTTGAGTATGGCTGGCGCCAGGAATTTTAAAATTGCATATACAGGTGACACTGAAAAACGGTTCACTCAAAATGTTTTTTTTTATCATTATTTTTTAATTTCCTTGACATATTTGTAAACTAGGCTTAGGGGCTTTCAAATCATGGTATTTGGCGTGATGGTAGCATTTCCGGTTTAGCCGGAAGTGACATTAACTTTCATATTTCAAAAGGAATACCTATACATTTTTACCTCTCGCTAAGAGAGGTATTGGATTCATGTTAAAAATCGCATATCCAGATTTTATTGAATAAGCACGATTTAAGGTCCATAGAATCCGATTTTAACATTTTTATGATGATGTCTGTGTGTGTGTATGTGTGTATGTGGGATGTTGGAAGGACGATTACTCAAAAACTATAAGACTTTAAATTTGTTTAACAACGTATTTCCCAATCGGATATTCATGGGAAGATCTGAAAAGGTTTTGGTAACAATTGGACAACCGGAAGTAGAAGATTCTTGACAAAAAATCTTCTAAATATTATTTTTTGAAATTTTTTCTTGGTAATATTAAAGAAAATTAAATTCTCTATCTGATACATTTAAATATTTTATTATATATTCTATAGATTTATAGACAAAAGAAATATAATATATAAAATAATCTGTTGTAATAAATTTTACAGCCGAAAGAATGCCATGGAAAATAGTTGAAAATATAAATTGTTTGTAACTGACAGATAAATGTCAGTGTCAGAAATCCGGAGACATTACTGAAGACTTTTTCTAGGAAGTACATACACATTATATTATTTCTTAATGTATTAATAGTTAAATATTTAATATTATAGGTATATTACACATACATAGGACAAAATTTCTTCATAGAATGAATTTAAATTTAAAAAATCTAAATATATGGAATAAGTAGAATTTTTGGTGTAGAGTGTAGGTATACAAGAAATGTTAAATACATTAGGGCGCGAGCAGTCATGTGATTTTGTTGGCCTTGACAAGCAGATATGGGGGCCCATGTCAGAATGATAGCTAGTAATTATGTATATAGATGTCATATATCATAATTTCTCATTCTAAATTTAGTGATTTTCCAATTACATGTCGTTTATTTTCCTCGACAAGTAAATTCCACACTCCTGGTGACAAATTAACTATGTGAATTTAGAAAATCTTGAAATTTTTAATGAAAAATTCTGACATTTATGTAGATAATTACTAATTATCATTCTGAAACGGGCCCCCACATCTGCTTGTCAAGGCCAACAATGTAACATGACTCTTCGCGCCCTATACTTATGTAACCAAAAAAAGGAAAGGGGCAAGAGGTATTGTGCTGGCCACAACAGATTTTTTTACTGTATATCAGTTTTTGCATTGATGTTGTTGCAATCATCAATCATCCCTGATATGTAGCATTTCAATAAACATACATTTGGAGTAATAAATTTATTGAAAAATATAATAAAATTAAAATATAAACAATATATTGTCTAGTTATATAAATATAATATAAAATATAAAAATGCAAATAAAATAATTTGCAACCATGTTTATGGTGAAGCAGCTAATTCTTCTTCTTCTGCACGTGAAACGTTTAAATATCGAAGGAAAGAAAACATAGTTCTGTTTCCATGCATGTAGGCAACATCCATAGGTGTCTTGTTCAATTTGTCTCTGACGTTAAAATAAGCTCCATGTTGTATTAGCGCCTGAGCCATAGGGAAAAATCCTGTCATAGCTACCATATGCATTGCTGTGCGTCCTGACAATTTGTCCTGGATGTTGACGTTACATCCTTTGTTCATGAACGCTACAAGAATGTCATAGCGTCTCATATTGATGCACTGAAGCACGCCTTCTAAAATTTTGAACAAACCAAGAAATAATTTCAATCGCATATCGACGGGATAGCAAAGAGCTCGTGGGTTCTACATATAGTTCCAGTCAGGGTCCTTATTATTGAGCGTTCGTAATTACATTCGTATTCGTATTCGCTTTCATTTTCAAGTTAGTAGTGATAGTAGTGTGTTTCAAAAATAATATTATATATGTCAGTGTCAGTGTCAATTATATTGTCTCATTTATTCAGATCACTTACAAATTAAGAGTTCACTTTTATCATATATTTATTAACCATTCATAAATAATTTTTACCCTCCGTCACCTTTAGGTAAGGAAGGTATTGTCTTTGGTCAAAAAATTCAATGATGAGTTTTTAGTGTGTAAGCATGTTTTAGGGTCCCTATAATACAATTTTACCATTTTTACGATGATGTCTGTATGTATGTATGTGTGTGTGTGTGTCTGTGTGTGTGTGACAAAAGTTCTGGATCGCATAACTGCAATACTACGATTCCAAAAATTATAATTTTTTCGTATTCCTCAAGTTTACATCCAGAAGAACAAGTGATTAGATTTTAGTTATAATTGGTGAACCGGAAGTAGTTTCAATTGAAGATTTAACAGTTAAATTTGATTTATTGACATTTAACGTTATTATAACTTAAAGAATATATTATTCTATGTACGATTTGATTGCATTTTATACTTCATATTCAATAGATTCAGAGTTAAAGAATTTTAATGTGCTGGCCACATCAGATTTTTTAATTTACGTTTTTGGTTCCATGTCCCAAGTAAAAATACATATATTAAAAATGAATTTAGTATATGCGATTATTTCAAAAACTAAACGTCGAATAAATTGTCAAACCAGTGTCTCTTTCTGTCCAGCCGAGAACATAACAAACAATAGTGAACTATAGGGCATGTTTTGTCTAGTATATTTGTGGTCGTTGGAGTAGGTAGAGTTATTGTTAGTATTTTTTTAAATTGTACTGCAGAGTGTACTTTCCAAATAGTGAGCGCGCGATGTATAAACATTATAACGCTTCATACAGTAATATTTTTGAAAGATGTCCGATGAAGGTCATCTGTATCATGAACGAATTAACAAATTGGCATATATTAATCTCTTTCCTTTGCAAAGGCTATAAGCATATGCGATAAGTATAGATACAACACGCTTGTCTTTTAAAAATTCATATTGTTTCGACTAAGCTAGGACATTCCACTTTAAAACGATGCTCGTTGTTGATAATACTTTCGCTGTAACGTAAGTTTATTTATTAATTCAGATACATTACCTTAATTCATAGCCGTACGAATAACCTTATTTTGTGTCAGAATCACTGACACTGACAGTGTCGGTATCGGTATCTTATTTTTCACATATTTGGCTTTACATTTGCTAAACTTATTTTTGAATTTTGAATGCTCTTATTGTAACATATATTTTTATAATAATAAAATAACAGTAGTATCTTATGTACCCTCATAAAAACTAAGCAAACGACACTACTGAATTTGTCATGATGCGCGGAGCAAAATTCTGATTTCCTACAATTCGTAGACGACCTTGATCGGACATCTTTACCGCTAATGTAAATCAAGCCTTAAAAGCCACTCCATTTCTTTAAATTAAGTTTACTTTGTCACTAAAGCAGTAAATTTAAAAATATTGACATTAAAAAAATTCATATTTTAAACTTTATGACATACCAATAATAATAGGCATAGTTTTTCCATTATTCCTATCTAGATCAGCTCCATATTGAATTAACACATTCATATTTCTGTGAGATGGATTATCAAGAACAGCGAGAAACAATGGCGTTTTTCCAAAAATATTTTCATTGTCAACTTTTGCACCATTTACCAATAATATTTGCATAATAGATGAGTTCTTAAATTGTACAGCGATATGTAATGGAGAATTTCCACACTTGTTGAGTTTGTTAACATCAGCACTATATTTGATAAGACGACGAACTGCGATTTCAAAATTTCTGAAAAAAATTATAATACTATTGGGATTTAATTAAAGGAGCTATATCTATCTAAAATTCAATTCCCGAATTAAATTTTTGTTGACTTACAAAAATCAATATGACTTTATTGATCGGAATTCGTAATATAATTACAGTAGAACCCCGGTTAACCGAAATAAAGGGGGCGCAGCCGTTTCGGATAACGATTTTTTCGGTTAACCCATTATTATTAAATGAATTATTTTGAAACAATGTACTTTACATACTACACATATGTAGTTACAGTTTTTAGATACAGTACAGTATGTACATAAGTTTTCAACCTCTTTGATAGCAGCTACTTTATACGCAATAGAAATCACAACACGCTTCCGCTTGGAGCCGGACAGTAAGTGGTGCTACATAATCATTCGTGGAACTGATAATTATACGTGGAATTGTTTCGGTAAACCCGGGTTTCGGTTGACCCGAGTTCGGTTAACCGGGGTTCTACTGTAATTAGATACAATAATAACATATTTAATGGAATATTGTCGCACGGATTGAAGGCGACAGTATAAATCCGTCAACGAAAGAGTGTTTTTTTTTTGGCTAAAGTATAGAATAAGGTCCAAACTCAAAATGCGTTTAAATTACTATTTATCGGTACATTAGCATTCAATAAAAAAAAACAAAAGCGGAAGCAAGGTTTTGTGATGATGAATTTTTACCTCTCGCTAAGAGAGGTATTGGATTCATGCTAAAAATGTCATATCATGTCAGATTTTAATGATTACGTACGTTTTAAGGTTCCTACAAACCGATTTTAATATTTTTACGATGATGTCTGTGTGTGTATGTGTATGTGTGTGTGTGTGTGTGTGTGTGTGTGTGTGTGTGAGTAAGTGAGTGAGTGTGTGTGTATGTGTGTGTGTCAGTGTGTGTGTGTGTGAATGAGTGTGTGTGTGTGAGTGAGTGTGTGTGTGTATAAAGAAAATATAAGGTGTATAATAATCTGTTGTAATAAATTTCACAGCCCAAATAGTGGCATGGAAACCAATTGAAAAATAAAATATGCTTGTAACTGACAGAAAAATGTCAGACATTACTGAATATTTTTTCTGGGAAGTACATACATTATATTATTTCTTATTGTATTAATAGTTAAATATTTAAAATTATAGGTATATTACATATACCCTTCAAAAATACTGTCAATCCCGACAATGAATTGGAAGCATTTCGAAAAATTAGAAGAGGACAAAATTTCGTCATAAAATGAATTTAAAATTTAAAAATCTTAATATAAAGAATAGATGTAAGTAGAATTTTTGGTGTAGAGTGTAGGTATACAAGAAATGTTAAATACATATAATAGGGCGCGAGCAGTCATGTCACTTTGTTGGCTTTGACAAGCAGATATGCAGGCCCGTGTCAGAATGATAGTAATTATGTACATAGATGTCAAATATCATAATTTTTCATTCTAAATTTAATGATTTTCCAATTCCATTCCAAGATATCCGACGTTCGGATATTGAAGCGGATATCCGAAAAATTAATTCGAATTTGAATCCAGATTTGGGTCCGGATCCGGATTCGATATTTTGTTTACGAATCCGGATCTGGACTTGGATCCGGATTCGATGTTTTGTTTACAGATCCGGATCCAAATTTTAATTCTGGATCTGATTCTTCATTTTGAATGTGAAGGCTAACATCTGAAATTGATTTCAAATTCAAACTTCAAACCGTTAAAATGGGCTTGTTTATCTTTACAGCGGTCTGTAAACACTAGTAAACAAATAGTAATACATTTTATAGTACCCTTCTAAAACAGCTACATAGTTTATGCAATTGTAATGAAAAAAGGGATTTATACTTTCACAGAGTCCTATTTAGTAAATTGTGTTTAAAAAATTCAAATTTGTATTATTTTTATTACACATATAAAGTAACATATTAATATGACATTAATTTCATTAATTTATTATGTATTATGTGCTTTTGATGAGACTCGATGCTAATATTTGAATGTAAGGTTCAATACTGAGAATATTCGATTCCGAGAACCGATTCGGATACTGAAATTCCATATCTAAAATCCGATACTCATTTTCGGATCTATGATCCGATACTCAAATCCGTTTCCAAGATTCGATATTTGGATCCGGATTCAAGATCCGATATTAAGACTCGGATCCAAAAGCCGATGCTCACATCCGGATCCAAAATCCGATACCCAGATTCGGATCCAAAATCCGATACTCAGATCCGGATCCAAAATCCGATACTCAGATCCGGATCCAAAATCCGATACTGAGATTTGAATCCGAAATCCGGATAGTTCAACATTCAATTATCCGGATATCCGGATATTTTTTGATCCGAAACCGAAACTTTCCGGATCCGGAGACCACCACTATTAGATACTCTTTCGTGAATTGCGCGATTCTGTTTTTGAATATTCGGGATTTGAATGATTCTGTGCATGCATTTCTGGTTTTGAATATTCGGACGAGTACGCATCTGTGCTGGCTATAACAGACTTTTTTAAGCAAGATCTGCCTACCTCAAAGTGGCTAAATGCAAAGGAGTATCACCGTATTCATTCACTACATTGACTTTAGTTCTTGAATTATCTAATAATAAACATAACAAGCCAAAATATCTATAATCTGCTGCTATGTGTAAAGCAGTAACATAGTCCCCCATATGACAGTTAGGATCCATACCATATGTAAGAAATTTTGTAATGTAAGTTATATTGTCCTCCATTGCAGCTTGGATAAAATTTTCTACAGAGGGTGAAGTTGGTTCTACAAATAGAAAATAATAATTTTATTTTAGTTTTTTGATAAATCATTGTTCCAATAACTTTTTCGTATTTCTATTTCTAGCTTTTTGAGTTTTTGAAACATTTCCTGTGACCATCAAACAAATTTGTGAAAATAGGTTCATAGACTACTAAAATTAATTTTGGGATTTTGATTTTTTTGCCATATTACAACTAAAGAGCCTAAAAATCTGTTACCGCCAGCACACCGTCCGGTAATTACATTTTATTTTTTATAAGTATTGTATTTAACATTTCTTGCAAAAAGATTTGTATATAATTCAATTAAATAATATTTTTTCACCGTATTATACTTCTTATTTCCAGCAAAATTATATAACAGACATAATATAGAAACTACTCTTCATTTTTGACACTGACATTTATGAAAAACATTTGAATTTCTCAAATGATTTCCTTGGAAGTAATATGGATTGGGTGGCTGGGACTTTGACAATAGGCAGTGTATTGGCCATTCATTATATATAGTAACGTAAATAACGAAATAATATTTTTTTTGTCATAATAATACAGAAAAGGGCTACTTATTCTGTTTCAAAACGTTGTGAAAAATGTATTGAAGAAGCTGGGAGTCATTTTGAATATTTGTTGTAAAATCATTTTGTTGTTATTAAGTGTTCCTTATTCTTATTTTCTGTATTATTATGACAAAAAAAATATTATTTCGTTTAATAATAATAGTTACAATTGTTTTAGTTCATTGTTTTATTTCAAGCCACAGCCATGACTCACTATTCTCTTTTCGACTAGGTATATAAAAAAGTACCCGCCATTTTACTTTTTAATAATGTAACATATGGATTATTATACATGATTGTAAAGCAAATTTGATGTACTTTTCAAATTTGTAAAGAAATATAGTATGTTCCATTTGAAATTTCGAAGTTGATATTAATTACTAATAAACTGGAAGTGGTATCATGAATGTACATCCGTCATAAAGAAGCTTACATGTTTCTGTATAAATCATGTTATATGAATGAAATTACTAACTTAATAAATAAACGAGATATTTGCTGGGTCCATTAACATATAACATCCTGTATACAGGGTATGGCCATGGGCCAAGATCGCCGCCATTTGCGGGCCAATGTCAAACAGACAGTATTCATTTCCCTATTTATTTGTAAGAAATGTGATATTATATTATAACAGAATACTAAATATCATTTATTTAAGAGATACACAATTATTATTATGACATAGATTTAGAGGTTATATAGAGCATAGGATATAGGTTGTTATTATCACATCTAATTTAATAACTGTACTTATTATTTACATAATAAGTATATATTCTAAACTTACCTTTTAAAAATTTAAATGTTTGTGCTTAATATTGGTAATTTTTATGTGTTTTTAATATTGCCAGTCATCCTAGTCATTATCTTAAGAAAATACACAAATAAAATAAAAGTATTACTTACACTTTAAATAAATAATAGAAGTATATTTAAATGTATTTTGCATTAAAATAAAAAAAATAGCCACGAAAATATAGAATTTGCGCAACAACAACGAATTAGACAGTGGCCCGCAAATGGCGGACGAAACGCGAGCCACGTCATGGCCATACCCTTGAGTATGTAGGTACCCTAATAAAATGAACTCGTAGCTGCCTGGTGGCAAAATTATGAACTTGTCTAAAGACGCTTCAAATCAATTTACATTTAAATATATATAAACTTTATTTATTTCCTTTTCTCACACTGTACAAGTTCTGACAATTACTCGTTGCGACGGCCATTTTGTAAAGTCTGTGCTGCCTCTATCGGTCATTTTCGTTGCCAATAGGGCACGAGCCATTGACCTCTAAATACATGACTGGCGACTCCTATCTTTACAATGGCAGGGGCTATATCCATGATAGGATCGCTATCTCTTTCTAACAGTGACAAGTACGCATGAGTCAGCTAGTATCAGTTCGACAAATGACGATGAAAAAAAAAATTACATCCTATTAAGCATCATCTTGGCTTGACATTATTTGTCATTTCCATTTGTGCAACGTGCTCAGTGATTCAATTTTATGCCCATTCGATTTATGTTTAAATATATTTTCGCATTAGATACATGGATAAAGTGTGATCAAATGTTAGAGAGAGACAGAGATCCTACCAGTCAGGCGGGTTGAATTTTTGGTGGATACACGCAACTTATTCAAGATGTAACAGGGCGAAGAAATAATCCTACTGCCTGTTGCCCAGATGTAACAAATCGGGAATAATTTAGGCCGGCTTTCTCAAAGTAGCCTAGGTGAAGGGGATTATTATAACCTGTTCCGTGGTTAGCGAAGGGTTGAGGAACCACCTATTGCGTTGCGAGCAGGTTGGACCGAAAATGGGAGCAGGCGAAATGTGGAGTAAGGGTACTTACCCCGTACCAGACGTACGTCACGGAACTGCTGGGCTAAACGGCTGGAACCTTGTGGATTCCACTTCACAGGGTTTTTAGGTTTAATTTAAAATATACCAACGCCGATTATTTTAAATTAATTAATATATTAAAGTAAAATATGGATAATGTGAACACAAAAATAATAATAATAATTTCTTTATTAATGGCATCCAAAAAATACACATCATTAAGGGCGAGATTCAGCTAAAAGCTGTTCTACCACCTAACCCAATTTACACGGAAAATATATACCTACATGAAAATAATATTAATAGTATGAAAACAGTATGAAAAAGTAGAAACTAGATACACTAATGATTTGAAAGATTATATATAATTTGAAATTTCTGTTTGAAAGTATTGACAGGTAAGACTTTCAAATCTGAAGTTAAGTTATTATATAGATGGGGGGCTAAATACGAAAATGAACCTTGGAATTTACTTTTCTTAAATGAAGGAACTTTAAACAAAGAAGAACTACGCAGGGAGTATGTAAAATCTTTTTTCTGTTAGCTTGGACGATAAATATAAAGGTGTACCAGTTTTAATCATTTTATGAACTAAACATAGATACAATGACTTGATACGATCTTCAATAAAAGGAAGTCTTGCTTTATGTCTATAGTTAGAAATATGTTCATACTTACGTACACCAAATACGTATCGAAAACAAGCATTTTGAAAAAGTGTTATACGTTGCCTATCTTTTTTAAATAGATTTGGAACATAAACACATCCGCAATAATCAAACAGAGGGAAGATTAAGGACTTGACAATTTTGAATTTCGTAGCAGAGGACAGAACGTTTTTAAATTGATATAAATGTCTAAGTCTAGCTGCTTGAAGTTTTTTTACGAGATGAGACCTAAAGTTCAAATCTTTATCTATGGTAAGTTCTAAGCTTGTAATGACTTCGCTACATTGAAGTGGAACACCGTCCAATAAAATAGGTGTAGTAATTTGGTGATTACCTACACTAAGCATGGTAGATTTTTCTGTATTTATTTTTAGACCATTATTTCTGACCCACATTGACAGATTTAGTAAATCTTGATTAAGTTGACTTAGTTGTAGCGTTTCATTTTGTTTATAAAATATAAATAATGCTTATAACAAATACGTGCGTAGCTTAAACGCGGGGTGAATATGACATAGATAAGCGTAGTAATTCGTTTAACTACTGCCTACTAACTCTAAACGCGCGAATTTATTCGCGTAAGCGTGACACTGTGCGTGTCAATTCATTTCGACAGATTTCATCTGACTGACTCATCCTATCATCGGTACAGAACTTCTAGCTACGCATTTCTGCTAACTTAGCAAAATTTAGCCGTCTGTCCCGTCTGGTCTATATTCAAATGCATCATGCTATAGAAACTACGCATTATGCGATGTCACAAAGACGCCGGTCCATTTTGTATACAGGGTCACAGACGCAATATATATTGCGTCTGTGACTTGGGTAACAAACTTTAAGGGTATATAGTATTGGACGCACTGATAATGAATCAAAAAGAATTTTGTTGAAATTCGTAAAATTAACAGTAGTTTGCAAAACAATATCATTTTGGGTACCACTGGTTGTCACATTTAAATATTAATAGTTATTTAACTATCAAGTGTGTTAATGAGGGCGTTTAATGATCGAGACATCTCAACATTTCGCTACGCTCACGCATTAATTGTTGAGATCATTAATCGCCAATTAACACACGTGTTAGTTACAATATTTTTTCGTTGACCGTATCTTACTTAAATGGAAAATCTAATTTTATTCCATGACAAATTTTTTTAGGTTAGTAATGGTTGACCAAACGTCAAATTTTACGTCAGAAAATCAATGGCCCGTACTACGATCACGGTTTTAACTACAACGTTGTTTTAAAAAATGTCAAATTCAAATTTCAACATTTAATTTTACACGTATGTTTGAAGATCGATTTTTTTAAAAAATATTTGTTTGAATACAAACTGTTCTGCTTTTAAATCTTATTTTGATAAATTCGATATTATTTATTATTGTTATTAAATAATGATATCTGACACTTCTTAAAACAGCGTTTTAGTTAAAACCGTGATCGTAGTACGGGCCAATAAGTTTTGTCATCAATTGTTTTCAGTGGGTGCGTTCAGTTTACTTCATGCTAGACAACACATGCGGTTTTTTATGTTATTTGAGGAAATTTATTCTTTCAAATTCATTTTAAAGGTATGCTACGTGAATATACCTAGCTAGTAAGTGTCAAAAGCATGACTTTTAATTCTGTCTACCTTTTTGCTACAACTTAGCGGTAAGTAATACATGTTGTTTTTCATGTGGTGAACGCACCCAATAAATCGTTTATTAATAAAAATCATGCATTAATAGGGGTCATTAATGAATGATTTTCTATACATTAAGATAGCCTATTAATAAACGGTCGACGGAAAAAAAGTAAAAATTGTTCAAGAAGGAATCGTCGGGCTACATATTTGATTAACAACTGCTGATACAACACATTGTTTATTAATTAATACAAAGTACTAATAAAATCAACAAATAACTAACAAAGTTAACATAAATAAATTAACAGAATTTAAAATTAAGTACTTGTCCTTTTCTTAAGTCCTATCCAAAAACCATTTGTTGGGATTAGATTAAATAAGCCATTTTGAAATTTCAAGGGCACTTCACTTTTATTTGTCAAAACCAAAGAAAACTTCGACAACAAATGCACAAACGTTACTTTGGCCTCCATTAAGGCAAATCTTGATCCTGTAACAAAAAATTATTAATACATATTGTTACAACGTTTGTTCGAAAAAAATTCCAGAGAGCAAATTTTAAAATCATCGCTTCGGTTAGGAGTAGTGGTGATTCTGAATTTATTTAGATATTTTAGTAATGAATGAAGTATTCTACCGACTTTTTAATATTTTTTTCTAATAATATATAAAAAATATATGAATATTGGTAAGAACGCGATATTAATATTCGAATTATACTTCATGGCGCTTGAGAACCGACCGTTTTTACATACATTAAATAAATAATTTAAATTCGTGAAACCAAACTTTGTCAATAATAAATATTTTTATCTGTAACAATGTACACGTCCTGAATATTAAATATTACAACAAAACATGGTAAAACATCACTGAATTCTGACAGGGGATATTTTTTTCGTTTTTGTAAACTAGGTTTGCATTCTGGCCCAAAATTCATATCCCTATCTGCATCAACGCTATTTTTTTTTTTTTTAGTATCTGCAGTGGAATCGCGCCATATAGAATTATAGTAAAGTAGCGACTCGTTGCTACGGAGATGATATTTGTAGACAATAAACTACAAATCAGTATCGCGCCAAGAAAAAAAAATCTGTTGTGGCAAGCACAATACCTCTCGCCACTTCCGTTTTTGGTTACATAATTATTGTATTTAACATTTTTTGTATACATACACTCTACACCAAAAATTTTACTTATATCTGTTTTTATATTTAGATTTTTCAATTTTAAATTCATTCTATGAAGAAATTTTGTCCCACTCTTCTAATTTTTCGAGATATTTCCAATTCATTATCGGGATTGACAGTATTTATAACAGGTATATTGTAATATACCTATAATTTTTAATATTTAACTATACAATAAGAAATAATATATGTATGTACTTCCCAAAAAAAGTCTTCAGAATTTTTTCCGGATTTTTGACATTGACATTTATCTGTCAATTACAAACATTTATATTTTTTAATTGGTTTCCATGGCATGGGCTGTGAGATTTATTGCAACAGACCAACAGATTATTTTATATATTATATTTTTTTATCTCTAAATCAATAAAAGATATTATAAAATATTTAAATGTATCATATAGAGAATTCAAGCTTCTTTAATACTTAGAAAAACAAAAATTTTCAAAAAATAATTTTTAGAAGATTTTTTTTTAAAATCTGCTACTTCTGGTTGTCCAATTGTTACCAAAACCTTTTCAACTCTTCCCAGTAACGTCCGATTGAGGAATAAATATAATGATTGAAATTTAGTATTTTTTGCAATGTTATATAGAATACCCCATTATAAAAATTGGAACACAATCGTATTTTCAGTACCTACTGTAAAGATAATGTAAAAAAATCATATTCAGTAATTTGTGATATTATTTTAGGAACATATTAAATTTAAAAAAAAAAACGTCCGACCTTCACTGATAAAGATCTACATACCAATACAATTCCTGGGTCCAACTCCGAAGGGCATGTAAGTCATGGGGTCAATGTTGCCCTTATTTTCATCGCTGAAACGTTCCGGGTTAAATAGTTCTGGGTCTGGGTAGTATTGTGGGTCGCGATGAATTGGGTAGCAAGGGAACCATACAATGTCTCCTTTTTCAATTTTCACTGGGAGCTCTCCTGGTTGTTCGGGTTCAATAGTATATGTATCGTTACACACACGGTCTAGAGCTGCAAGAGGGGGCCATTTTCGCAAAGTTTCTAAAAAATAGAAATATATAATTATTCTATTGTAAGAGTTTACTTACAACCACGCCTAGGCAACGTCGTAATGGGGTCATTTATAAAATCGTGAAATCCGTCTCATTTAATAAATATAGTAATATAAAATAACATGAAATATGCGACTTTTCATTCATAAATTTGCTAATAAACTTTCGCAGCTGTAAAATTCGTGACGTCACGGCTTGTTACTCACACAAAGACATTCCTCTAACACACACACAACGGTCCACGTGGTATCCGTTTACTGCTGTAAACAAGCTAACCTAAAATTGTAACAGGTGACAGCAGAGTTAAAAGTAAAGGTATGTAAATAAAACATTTATTAAAATAAAAACCAAAAGTTGTATGAAATATGTTTTTCGTTAACAATATGTTGCTGTCACAAAATCAAACTGACAAGTGATAACTCAAACAATCATAGTTCCAAACACAACCGGTAGATAGCTGCTGCCGCATTCGACAAGCCGTGACGTATAACCGTGACGTCAACGTCCAAATATTTGAAATTAAAAACAACTTTTAAAAAATCATATCTCTGATTCTAAAGACTTGTAAACTGTAAAACATACACCTACATATTTAATTTGGCCTATTCTTTCAAGAAAAAAATAAATTAGAAAATGTGAAATGACCCCCATTCTCCCTGTACTTACAAATGGCTACGATTTGTAGTGAGAGTGAAATAGAGAACTGTATAGAGAGAGAGGGGGGTAACAGGCGATCATTCTGTATTTTGCTATCCGTTATACCTGTGTCCAGGCTGTTGAATTTAGTGTTTCCTAGGAGCGTAGCCAGGATTAATGTTCAGGAGGACGGGCAATGTAGTTCAACGACGGGGGAGGGGGGTGAAATATGGTACGGAGTAGGGCTGTTCGATCTTCAAAATTTATAATCATTTTGATCCTTGATCGATTAAATGTAGTCTGTGATCATTTTGATGCGTACACATGCTTTGACATATTGTTATTGGACTGATCAGATCAATTTATTGTTGAATTGATCTGTTGATCACATTGTTATATATAAACTTGAAGTCACTAAACAAATTTAATTTTGTATGCATTGTAATGGCACTAATTAAGTATGAAAATGTCGAAAATCACCCCAAAAATAACAACAGCCATAGAATTGAAACATAAAATTAACAATTGTTAACGATTTATTTATCAAGCTGGGTTAATTTATTTTCATTATTATTTGTAATTTCTGTTCAAGTGAACAAATATCAATTTAAACTAATACAGAATTTCTTGTATTATTTTATAAATTCTCTTGGAGGTACATTTTATATTTTTATTTAATAATTCCACTTGATGACCACATTTATGGAGTGTGTTAAATAAGAAGAAAAGCTTATGCTATGGCCTGAATTTTTTACAATAAAGAATAAAACATTAATTACATTTTATTTCTTCTAACTAATAATACGTTTTCAAGCAAATCTTCCTTTATGTTAGTTTTCTTATATAAGTACTTAAGATAACTAATAAGACGAATACCGACAGTGTGTTCAAATGAAAATTATCGCAGTCAGTGTTCAATAGATGAAACTATGAGTATACCGTTTAACCTTAACCTAACACGTAAACAGGGTTAGCTACTGGAGAGTTACTTTGAAAGTTTGCGTGTCTGCGATTCAAATATCTGAAAATTCAATAATATTTGCCTGTAAATAAAATAAAATATGAAATAAAACATCGGCTTTGAATATAATAATATAATACAAGAACGGCAACGTAATGTATTTAGATTAAATATTTGGAGAGAAGGTGCCATCTATTCCTCCGTATACGAATTATTTCTGAGTTAGTTCAAAAAATACATAATAGGTGGATGTTGCACAGTGTTGCCACGTAGCTAGACCAACAAGATAAGATTTTAAAAAGGTTTTTAAGTTTGCTACTGTAAAACAAGTATACATGTATATTGAAGATTCAAAATATATTATCTGGTTATTTTGAAACAATATTTTTAAATTATTGATTATTGAATACCTCTAACAAATATTATTTGGCAATGCTGTCAGCACGATTTATCGTAGTTCACAGTTTTGTGGTAGGAGTCACTATAGCTATCTATAATAATTTTGTGAATAAAAAGAGACAGATATAGTATCTTGCTCGGCCATATGCGTTGTCGTTCTTATATGTATTATATATTCAAAGACATCGGTTAAAACCGGTAACCGATATTAATTATTTTGTTTTCAATCATGAACGAAAAAAATATGTTGCGTTTTCGTTTCCGTCTTCGTTCTTATAAAAATTTCGGTTTATTTCGTTATTTCTTTTTCGTTCTCATTTCGATTTTAGTTCCTGATAATATGTGATACTGTACTTATAGTCGGTCTCTCTCTAGTCACAGTTCATAGCCACATTTGAGTACGCGTGTCCCCCTATTTATATTACTTTGTACTTACAACAAAGTTAATTAAAACCAACCTCTTTATAAATATTCTACTTACCGCTAAGTACCATGTCGAGGTAATTGAGCTTCATGACAAGTTCGTAAGTAACTTTTCCCTTATTGGATTGAAGAGCCTCGTCTATTTCTTTCTGCAGGCGCTCCTGAATGTCTGGGTGCTGCGCTAACTCGTACCCCATGTTGCACATAGCCGTTGATATCGTATCAAATCCAGCCAGGAAGAAAATTAGGGCTTGAGCAGTTATTTCGTCGTCGCTTAATTCTAAACACAAAAGTACAAGATCTTCGCTGGTGAATAGACTCGTCTAAGTTTTTTACCTCCCGCTACACTTGGTAAGGGAGGTATAGGGATCGTGCCAAAAATCACATATCGAGATTTTGATAAATGACTACGTTTTAAGGGCCCTAGAATCCAATTTTAATATTTTCACGATGATGTCTGTGGATGTGTATATGTGTGTGTGTGTGTGGATCTTCTGGGCGTTCTAACTCAAATACTATCATTCAGAAACTTTTGAAACCATGTATTTGTATGTTATTCTTGTATGGAAAAAGCCATTAGATTTTGGTGTCAATCGGATAACCGGAAATGGCAGTTTACTTGATGCTCAAAATAGTTTTTCTTCAAAAAATACCTTTAAATGTACTTTCGCAATTTGTTATTACAAAAATTAAAGATTATTCCATTTTCTACATGTATGCATTAATACTGTTTCTATATATTTTATGGATAAATTTATAAAGTAATATAAAAATTATATCTAGCCTTAAACACAATTTTTTACTTACACAGTTCATATTTCAAATGTATGTAACTGACAGATAAATGTCACTGTCAAAAAAATAATGATTTCAAATTAATAAGAGTAACGTCTTAAAAAGAACATTGTAAATAGAACAATAGTTATATGGAAAGGAACTTAATATACATAATTTCAAATTAATAATAACGTTTTAAAAAGAAAATTGTAAATAGAACAATAGTTATATGAGGAATTTAATATACATAATTTCTAGCATTAATAAATATGCAGGTATGTATTTAAATATATATTATCACAGCATATTACCCATTGCTGAGTGTGATACTCTGCTTTGTACACAGATTTCGGTAATGATAGTGACATATTTATATTGTGCGGGCGTTTACCAAGTGTCACTTCATGTGGTCAAGCCCCACGAGCCCCCCTTCCCCCATTGAGTGGGCCCTTGTGTTTAGATGCAGTTTTTAATTCTTAACATTTGTTGTATTTACACTTTCGCTCTAAAATTAATAGGGCAGTAATTACAGTCATATGAAAATTTTACCATTATACATCATTTTTATGGTCCATTAAAAAAGAGATCCGCTATGTATTGAGAGCGGCCGCAGTCATGAACTTTGGCCTATGGCGTAAAGAAGTACTAATATGGGCCTGATCAACTGTAATGTTTTCTTCAATACAACATTGAGAGTCTGCGAGGCGACGCTTTGTCATCACCCTTAACGGTACAGACATATCATTATCGAAATCTGTAGTTATATCGTGAAACCATTTTACCCAGAGTTAATTGAAATTTTAAGTACATCTCAACTGAAGTATAATCTACCTGTCTCCAAGTTTTAAAACAATTGACCACGCGGTACCTGAAATATTTGCAATTAAATTTGGCCTTTTTAACACGTGAAGAATAGGAAATGGCAAATAAAACACACCATACGGATTTTATTTTATTGCCTCTAGAAAATTATAATCTGAAGATACGATAAATAGGTAGAATTATACTTGACAACCATGTACAAGCGTTCCAGTTGGAGTATCAGTTAAGTTAACAACGCCCGTTTGGTATTAGCGAATAAGAGGTGATCTTTGGTTAAAGGAATTTCAGACGTACATTCGAAGGAAATATTTTTAAATTGGTATTTTACGTGAAAAGCATGAAAAGTTTAAACAGTATAATACTACTTTTGTAATTTTAAGAAAGAAATATATTAATTTGTTTTGTAGTTTCCATTTGTAGTTTAGAATTAGTATTATATCTCAAAATATCTTATTACTTTTATACCCGAATGTACCAATAAATGCCTAGGTGCCACGTTGCCACAGTTATTCTTCAACTTTCATATTGTAGCGTGATAATGAAATACGACACTTGTATGTGTTAGTGCGAGTGGTACAGTTTAAAAAAAACTTTTCTACGGAAAAATAAAGAAAATTCATCTGTTAGGCAGTGGTCACACTGGACAAGTGGGCTCGACTAACGCCGATTGATTGCGATCGATTAAAAATTAAACTAACACTAGCTTATGGGAATGGTCACACTGCATGCATCCACTATGGTCGAACGATGTCGAACGTCGACGAACGGTTTGATATATCAAACATGTTTGATTTTCTAGTCGATCACCAGCGATTGATGTATTTACGCATGCTCAGTGTTGTCATATTTTTCATGCCAACTTAACTGTTTTGACATTTGTGTACAGGTTAAAAAGAATATTGTTAGAATATTACAGCCATATTACTAGTATCATGACGGAAATGTGGAGAATTAATGAAATAGACCATAGTTGAAAAACTGTGTAAGAAATAATGTACAATTTTATGATCACAGCACACCAGGATACAGTAATAATTGTAAGACAAAGGAAAAATGATGGATGCAAATTTCTCTAATATTAAAAACAAAAACTCATAAGGTTTGTCATTTATTTAAATATTCCTGAAAACATATATTTGCGGCGTTACAGTGCAAGAAAAAAATAATTTTCTTTCAATTTAAGTTGGTATCATTTTTGTGGAAATATTTACGTTGATTCATGCAGTGTGACATATCCCCTAAAATTTCGGTCGGTTGCTATTAATCTACGGCAGTTGATCTTGGTTGATCGATTGCATTCTACTCAATGTGACCACTGCCTTACAGTGTTTGATATTAGCTTTTAACTATTTTGATGCAATCTGTGTATATAATATAATATTTATTTTGAACATAGAACAAGTTTTTGAATAGGTACACCCGAGTGACAACTACCTTAATATCCTTACCTTTCATAGCTTTCTTCATATCAGTCCCGACATCAAATTCGTCAACAGTAGCGAACCCTGCATCTTCATCTCTTCCTTTGTAAACTTCATTGTTCAATTTCCCTTTCCTAGCTTCCATAAGCAGATGAATCATATCTGGTCTGACAATACCTTCTTTCTCTCTCGCTTGAATAGTTGATATGATGATATTTTTGAAGAATTGGCCTAACTCTTTTCTAAACACTGTGAATTTGAATAGTCTACACACAGGCTTGCACATAGTGAGAGCAAAAATTTTCAAAGCACGAGTACCACTGAAATCTGTAATGTCTTTCCCCATGAGATAGAAGTCATTGTCTTTGTCCTTAAGGGAGTTGCATTGGATGCCGAAAGCAGTCGTGGCGATGACATCGTTGGCGAGTCGGGTGAAGGTGTCTTTGAGCTCTATGTCGTAGGGCGCATCTCCAGCGAGGGTCTCATAGTGCTCCGCAAGTTGTTTGGCGCATTCGGAGATCAGGACAAACATTGCTTTCATCTTGCTGCTTGTAAATGCTGGAGAAAGAGTTGCTCGCATTTCGCGCCATTTTTGACCTATAATAGGCGTTTTCGTTAATTGCCGCGGCGAACTCTATAGGATCATAAGCTTTCGTTTATTATCTCTAAATGGATGGGTTATGCTCTTTGAATTTTTTGTACAATGTTTTAATAAGATAAATGAACGTTTTGTACGAATGTATTTTGTGTACATGAATTGTAATAATTTGTAAGATCTTACTGTGCGATAATGTCCATGTTATTTTTTTTTATTATATATATTATATATAGGGTGTAACACCAAAACCGACCACCGCCATTATTATTTTTATTATTATAATTACAAAAAAATACTATAGAACAAAATTGTAGGAGACCAAGGGAGACATCTCATTAGAGATGAATTTTTTTTTTAAACCAGTGGTTCTCAAGTTACAACATAAAGTTATATTTTTTCAAATGGGATTATACATATTTTTTATGCCTATTCGATAAAACTTTTTTTTTCTGGATTCAACCATGAGATTATTTTATATCCTTACATAACAAAAATATTGCGAAAAATTCAATTGAAATTTATATAAATTTTATTTTTATAATTTTTTTTCAGTAGGCTATGAATGAAAAACAATTGAGCTTAAATTAAAATAAAACAAATATTTGTTAAAAACGTTATAAACAGTGTTCTATTTGATTTCTATCTTAAATAATTCAAATTGAAAAATAGTAGTTTTTGTTTTTCATACATAGCCTACTGAAAAATGACTAGAAAAATCAAATTTACTTAAATTTCAATCGCATTTTTTCCCATATTTTTATTATGTAAGGGTATAAAACTAATACATGGTTGAATTCAGGACAATATACAATTTCGAATAGGCATAAACAATACGTATAATCCCATTTGACAAAATATAACTTTGTGTTGCAAATTGAGAACCACTGGTTTAAAAAAATATTTTCTTCTTAAATGAGATGTCCCCCCTTGGTCTCCTACAGTTTTCTTCTATAGTATTTTTTACTTCCTTGTACGTAAGTAAAGGAAGTATTGTAATCGCGAAAAATTTCGGTTTCCAGATTTCAGCGGAAATATCCATTTTGATCATCCCTGAATCCATTTTGACTAATTTCGTCGTGACGTCTGTACGTACGTACGTACGTATCTCGCATAACTCAAAAACGGTAAGCCGTAGAAAGTTGAAATTTTGTATTTAGGACTCCTATAACATCTAGTTGTGCACCTCCCTTTCTGGTTATTACACAATTTCCAGAAGTGGCACTTTACATGAAGCCTATAATAGATTTTAATGAAAAACTGTTTTAAAATATAATCCAAAACTTTTCAAATTTGGTATACAAGACTTTTATGTCAATCGAAATAACATAATACATTTTGGTTAAAATAGGCAAACCGGAAATGGTACATTACTTGACGTTGTTAACAGTTTTTCTTGAATAAAATGATTTTATTTTGATTTTAGAAATAAATGCTTCAAATAAAAGTTTTAGAGAATTAATTTCTGCGTCTAGCACATGAAGTATTAATAAATTAGCCCTTTGTATAAGCGAGATATGTAAATTTAAAAATTATATACTTTTTTGTTTTTGTAATAAAGCTTGCTATGGATTAAGACAAAAACATAAAAAAAATGTTCATGTCAAATTATGTTAAATACATGCAATTTTATGATTCGTACAATAACAAATATTATATTTTTATTGTGAAATTAGTCATATTCATTGTTGTAATCAAATATTTCTTTGTTGTAATCAAAACTCTTTTTAAAAACTCCCTTTATGGTCGAAATATATCTTACTGTATTGAAGTTAAAAAAAATATTTTGTAATTTATTTATTAAAAAAATATGTACAGTTTAATAATCGTACAAGGAAGTCGTGTGGTGTCCACATCAGATTTTTTATAACTATAATAATAAATAAAATAATGGCAGTGGTCGGTTTTGGTGTTACATCCTGTATATATATTCATTTTTGTTGTATAATAATTGTTGTAGACCCTGAAGATGGTGCAAGGTGCACCGAAACGTTGGTAGATTAAGAAATAAATGCTATTTGACTGAACTTTCGAGTAATTGTCAAGACTTTAATGATTTAAATAAGGTATAAAAAATATATTTTTTTTTGTTAGGGTGTAACAGAAATAAGTACATTAAATTTAACCAGTGATAGAACTCGTCGAGTGCAATAATATTTCTTAATAACTTGGACGCAATGGATATTAGAAATACAAAAGCTTTAAAATTATTGAAATTTCCATAAAATTAAAAACATTATAATTACTGAGTATCCAAGATCACAAATTTGTGATTTTCGTAATTACATGTTTTGAAACAATTAAAATACGATGTAAAAAACTGTTTTTTGTAAAAATAAATAGATAATAGCAGTAGGTACATAATTAATGGTATTTTTTATTTTCCAAATTGCTATTTTCCTGCCCAGTAACATAGTACGCGAAATTGGTAATTGATGTCATCTTATAATTAAGGAAATAGATATTTATTAAAGTGTAAGTTGCTGCAGTTATGAAAAAAAAAGAACCGTACAGATGATCAGTTAATTTTAAAATTAGATAATTGTGTAGTGTTTATTTCGCCAAAACCCCAAAAATTGGCATAGAATGATAAAACATTTTTATACAGTATGTCCCTGGATTGAGTTTACAACAGGGAAAAATCTTCATTTTTGATTTTACAAAAAAATGTTAAAGAAAGAACTTTTTTTGCTTGACATGAAACATGAAACACTTCTGTCATTGACACCTTTAATTAATAATATTTTAGTTAGATTTTTTATTATTTCCATTCTCGAAATTAGGAAAGTGCCTTCGACACATGGCTTGCTTAACTCACTTGTCAAGTGTCATTTATGTAATGCCCGTTGCTACACTTAACGAACTTAAAAACAGAATAAGACAAGCTGTTGTTGAATTAAATACAAATAATGTAAAACAAAATTTATATAAAAGGCTTTATTTATGTGTACGGAAAACGGTGGCAATTTTTTGTAGTTCGATAACATTTATTTTTTATTTATCTATGAGCTACTATGATAATAAAATAATTGTTTATTTTGTACATTATTTTTAATACTAATTTTGTTTACAACGCACGCTTTATTTTGAGAAGATACATTTAAATATTTTCATTAATATCTCAAAAACTATCAAGTTTAGAAGGTAAGAACCCTTAAACTTTTTTAAAGAAAATTATTTTCTATTAATGAGTACAATAATATACAAGGTATTCCATTTAAAAAAGTACAAATATGGCAATATCTACGAAAATTAAACTATTTTACCAAATTTATACAGATTTAGTTAGTTTGTTAAAAATACTAATAACTTTATTTAAATAATTTTTCGGTATCTATAATAACTTCCGAGAAAAAAAGTGTTTCCAATTTCGCATATTTTTTAAGTGGTCTGTTTTTTGCCGATCGGTGTATAATATAATACAAAAAATGTACCTAAAGTATGTAGGTATATGAAATACGTAACAACCAATGTTTACGAGAATGTAATATTTACCTGATAAAGAGAATAAGTTGTTTCCAAAAAGAGGATCAATATCTGGATCAATCAACCGTCTGTGATCTACAAAGTGATCAAAATCTTTTATGCCAAGCTGCTTAATTAAATTCGGATCCTTTAGTATTAATACTGGTGTATTGAAAAAATACATTCCCAACATTCTGAAAGAAGCGACAAAATATTTTTCTTCCGCAAATTAAATTGTACTTTGTTAACATATTATAATACCGTGAGTATTTATTAACATGAAACATGGGATTAGTCATATCCATGGTTACGACTTGACATTTGATTGACAGCAATGTATTTGCCTGTCTCATTTAAAATGAAACATAGGGGATGAATTTTACAAGTATTATTTAAATATTGAGCAGTAATATTCTCGTTAATAAAAAATGGCCCAATAATGTGGGTTCCTATTATGCCACCCCAAACGTTAACTTTCTCGGGTCATTGAGTCCTCGTACTATGATACAAATGTAGATTTTCCCTGGACCAATACCGACAATTTTGTGAATTTACCTCGCCATGAAAATAAAAAGTTGCTTCGTCCATAAAAAGTATATTTTGCAGCAAATATGGATTGTTATTAACGTTTTCAAACATTCTTTCACAAAAAATTATTCTTCGTTTCGTATCGTCCATAACTAACTCCTGGTGATTTTGAAAATGGTATGATCTGTAATGATCCTTTTTAAATAGTCTGTGTACAGTAGCTTTGTTTACAGAAGTAGCTTGCCCAATCTCTCTTAATGTTAATCTGTTCTTATTTTGTATTAAAGTCAGAATTTCATGTTTTTTTCTGCGCAGTTAATATTTTACAGGATCTATTCCTACTGTTATGTGCAGGCTCGAAGCAACCATTTCCTCTAAAGGTATTCACTATTCTTAAAATTTTTGCTGCACTTGGTGTAGGCCTGTCAGGAAATGAAGCGCGGAACAAGTCCGACACTTGCCTTAAACTTGGACTAAAATTCGAATAATACCACTTTATAATCTGTACCTTCTCTTCCACAGTATAAACCATTGTATTTCAAATTGGTTTTTTGACACTGACAGAGTACAAATAGACAAATGTCAAAATTATCCCCTATGTTTTATTTTAAATGAGACAGGCAAATACATTGCTGTCAATTAAATCGTAACCATGGATATGACATCCCATGTTTCATGTTAAAAAATACTCACGGTATAACAATGAATGTAGCAAAATAATGCGATTGATTTTTTATATTTACAAGTCTGTCTTTATACATTAATTCATATTGTATTGTACGTACATACCTTCCATCATGCTGATCATACAATCTCTGCACACAATGATGTAGGGTTTCTAATCTTGCAGTAAGCCGCAACAAATTTCCAACTACAGGCAAAGGAGATGTGTGTGGTACATTTAATTTTTTCCAGTATTGATGTGGTTTAATTATTAAATAATACGTAATAAACCCAGCCAAAATAGCCAATACTATCGGCCACATTTTGTACTACCATAAAAAACTGTTTACAAACTTTGTTACACTACGTATACTGAGTTGCTCAGCATTCGTTCTACTATTATTTATATAATGCGTCGTTAGATTGTTAAATAGATGATCCATGTCCTTGATTTGTTGACAAGTCATGGTCTAGTCTAAATACTTGATTGTTTTGATTAAGAGATAAACACAACAAAAATGATTTTGTTTATCATTTTGTTTGCTGATAATACGAACTAAATTTATAGGAATAATTAATAATTGCTATTTATTATCAAATGCTGTATCATTGATTACTTAAATAATGATGCATTTTTAAGTTAAACAAGTGATTTCAGAGAATTTGTAAATTTTATCTTGTTTGTACCTAAATGACCGATAAGCCAACAATATAACCCGGTAATTTGGCATTACATCCACGAGGGTGGATCGAAAAGTTTCCGGCCTTGGTTTTTCGAAAACAATCTTGTTGTTGTTTTGTTTAACTCTTCATATCAACTGTCAAGAAATTTCAGTACAATCTATCAGCCTAATTGTGAAAAGCGTCTGTGTCGATCTACCTAGCGTTAAATCGATAATGAAAAAAATGAAGTTCGTGCGGTGATGATTTTTTTTACCTTCCGTCACCTTTAGGTAAGGAAGGTATTGTCTTTGGTCAAAAAATTCAATGATGAGTTTTTAGTGAATATGCATGTTTTAGGGTCCCTATAATACGATTTTACCATTTTTACGATGATGTCTGTATGTATGTGTGTCTGTGTGTGTGACAAAAGTTTCGGACCGTATAACTTCAATACCACGATTCCAAAAATTATAATTTTTTCGTATTCCTCAAGTTTACATCCAGAAGAACAAGTGATTAGATTTTGGTTGTAATTGGTGAACCGGAAGTACTCTCATTTGAAGATTTTAACAGTTAAATATGATTTATTTACATTTAACGTTATTATAACTTAAAGAATATATTATTCTCTATACGATTTGATTGCATTTTATACTTCATATTCAATAGATACATGCAGAGTTAAAGAATTTTAAAGAAATTAAATTTTATAATTCAGCCAGCTATGCTAAACATGGAAACTACTAATATATTCATATAATTCAAATTGACAGATGTCAGTATCAATAAAAAGTAAATTAATGTGGCAGAGATGAGAATGATGAAGTAGATGTTGGGAAAGACACGGAAAGATACGGTAAGAAAATAACTCTAGTGTTACAAGCTTCTAGAAAGATACAAGAAAGACGATTACATTGGTTTGAACATGTCATGAGGAGAAATGAAGAATTGTATTGGAACAAGAATAATAGTTTAGTAATAGGAGGTTGAAGAAACAGAGGAAGACCAAAGATAAGATGGAAGGACTGTATTGCGGTAGACTTGAGAGAAAAGGAACTGAATGAGAACGACACGCAAAAATAGCGGCCCCTAACGAATGGGAAAAGCTAAAGAAGAAGAAGATGTCAGTGTCAAGTGCAATTTGAATAGTTTGTTTATGAAATAATTTTACTGGAAATTTAGAATCTTTTGCAAGAAAAAATATGTATGGAATTTATACATTATATACAGGATTGACGGAAGGTATTGTGTTGGCCACAACAGATTTCTTTATTTGGAAGGAAAGACAACAACGGAGATCAAGACCAAGTTGGATGCTGTCCTTGGGAATGCTTCACCTTCGTTTTCCACGGTGAGTTTCTGGGTATTGGAATTTAAGCGTGGCCGAACATACACTACCTGTGACGAGTCACAATAAGGTCGCCCAAAATCAGCTACCACACCGGAAATTGTGGATAAAGTCCATGATATGTTCTGGAAGATCGCCGAATGAAAGTTCGTGAGATCGAGGAAGCCATAGGGATTTCTTATGAACGTGTAGTTCATATTTTACTTAATGAGCTGACCATGAAAAAAATTTACGCCAGGTGATTGCCGCATTGGCTTAAGTTCAGAGCAAAAGCGCATTCGGGCACGAACTTCAGCCAAAAATTCGGAGTTGTTTAAGAAAAATCCAGTCGATTTTAAAAGACGTTTCATAACCATGGATGAAACTTGGATACACCACTACACTCCAGAGACGAAAATTCAGTCGAAAGCGTGGATTGGACATGGTGAGTCTACCCCGAAGAAAGCAAAGTCAGTTCAAACGGCAGAAACGGTGAGGGCATTAGACGTCAAAGGCATTCTGCCAATTAATTATCTTGATAAAGGAAAAACTGTAACTGGACAATACTACGCCACTTTTAAACAAGCTGAAAGCAGCAATTCTAGAAAAACGCCCGGAAATGGCAAAGAAAAAGATCTTGTTTCACCAGAACAATGCGCCAGCTCATTTATTTGACCGAACTGAGGTTTGAAATTATCCCCCATCCGCTGTACTTGCCCGATTTGGCTCCCTCGAACTTCCATCTTTTCCCGAAACTCAAACGTTCCTCCCTGGAAAGAGATTTTGATCCAACGAAGAAACCATCGAAGCAGTAAATTTTTATTTTCAGGACCTCAAAGAACACCATTATCGGGAGGGAATCAAAAAGTTAGAAAAACGTTGGACCAAGTGTGTTAAATATATATTCATGAATTCATGTCATTCCGGAAACTTTTCTATCCACCCTCATATTTATTAATTAATTTTTTCGCGAGATTTTTAAATTATAATTTATATACCCTATTCCACCTTATATGCAATGTCAAGTATCATTTTTCTCCGATTTGGAATGTGGGTAGATAATACTTTATATTTCACACTTACTGATTAAATTATACAAAGTTTCGATGGCATTATGATACCTTTTTAATATTTTAGTAAAATGCCAAATGACAGCTATTTTTTAATTTCGTCTGTTTGAAAGTGGCGTTGATGTGAACGCCATCTACTGAATTAGTAAGTGAAAGATAGTATAAAACGACGCAGAATCCAAATCTACGTAGAATTCATTTTCGCTAAAAATATAAAATACGTAAATATGAGATATTGTTATACTTCATTTCACGGAATAAAATAGAGTTGGTTTAGATAGATATATGAATTTTGCCCTTGATTAGTCAGAATACAAAAACGCAGTCAGTTGTCATTATGATATTTATCAAATAAAATCTACAGAATTAAGTATTGTTGTGAAAACTGGCCTATTGTGATTTTATATTAGTAATTTAATAATTATGTAGTTATCATTGAAAAACAAAAATTGACAAAAAATGAATGACAAGTATGTTTATATTGGAATAAATTACATTCTTGTCGAATGTATTTCAATTAAATAAATTATTTTGTTAACCCATAAGGGTGGTGCATTATTTATTTCACCAGCAGGTCAGCAGTATAATTGTATATAAGGTGACGCCTTTTGCGGGTAGCTTAGGTTCCGATCACCACAGTTGTATTACGATGATAGGAAAATAAAAAATCTGATATAGAAGAAACACTCTTTTATTATGAATACTCTTTCTCTAGTCACATATCAAATACAACTATTCCTTTGTTCTATGAGGAGTTTTGTCCTACTCTTCTAATATGGTCAAAATTCTTCATATTCATTGACGGTATTAGCGGTATTTCTTAATAATATATATATACAGGGTGATCACGCGAGAATGAACCAGCAATTATCTCCGTTATTAAGCGAGATAGTGATTATCTTCAAATAAACAAATTTACTATAGGCAATATGGGCAATAAGATGTCGTATCAAGAAGCGTTCTGTTACTTCCGGCTCCGGAGTATGTGATACCAACTTTGAAATTTCAAATGGCATATACGATATTTTTTAAAAGTTCACAAAGCAACTAAAAGCACGTGGAAGCTTATGGGCTGAGTATTCAATGTTAAACAGCACAATTTTTCTTTATGAATCAATTGATATTTCAAAATTTGGTATTCTTATTGCTTATCTTAAAAGAAAAAATGTTGGCTATAGACCAAAGAAATCTAGTATTTTCACTAAGGAAGACATGACAAACATTTTGAATGAAGCACCAGACTAGGAATTTTTAATTCATAAGGTATGTATAGATCACTTGTAAAATGTAGGCAATTATTATATTATTTTTTGTGTATTTTTAGGTAGGAATGATATTAGGAGTATCCGGTGCATGTAGGAGAGAATATGACTATCAAAGCTATAGAAGAACGTGAAGGATTCATTATTGTAAAAATACCAAATACAAAAACTAATATTCAACGGACATTTACAAACAAGATGAAAAATACACTACTTAGACATTTTTCGTAAATATATCAAACTTCGACCAAACAACGTGAAATCGGATAATTTATTTTTGAACTATCGCAGAGGAAAATGTACTGTTCAAAATTGCGAAATATCTTAATTTGCAAAATCCGGATAGTTACACTGGCCACTCGTTTCGGCGCAACACTTTTAGCTAATAAAGGAGTGGATGTTCTTGGGTTAAAAAGACATGGTGGGTGGCGCTCTTCCACAGTAGCGGAAAGCTACGTAAATTCTCGTCAGAACAAAATAGAATTCGCCGAAAAAATTCTACAAGACGACGGTGGAGTAGCAGTGCAAAAAGATTAATTCTTTCACTTCCGAAACATTTTCTGTGAATAATGCTAATAACGCGCAAACCAGTGTCATTAGTATTAATAATTGTTCTAATTGTACATTTACTATTAACATACATAAATAATATTTGTAAAATAATTGTAATTATTGTAAAACCAAATATGTGAAAAATAAAATACTGACACTGTGTGTATTTATTGTAATCAAGCATTTCTTTGTTGTAATCAAGCATTTATTTGATGTAATCAAACCCCCTTTGAATGCCGGTCGAACTATTATTATTAAAATAAATTTATAAATTATTAAATTTATATACTTTACTTACCGTCGGGTTATTCCTAGTGTAACACGGGGAGGGGACTCGCTCTGACGATGTTGGTCTTGTACTTTTCCCACGATGACCACTTCTTCTCTAACTGGTGGGCGCTGATGTTCGACCACCGCTTGAATATATACAGGACGGAACACAGACACTATTTCACTTAACACTTTGATGGCTGATGAACACACTTTCAATTATGGACACAGACAATTATTAATATTACAAACTAACTAACTTTATTTACATGGCTATTATTATTTACACTTACACTTATTATTATTGATTATACTAAACTTAACTAAGCACATAAACTAAATGGTTACATTTTACATAGTAACTCTGCGCGTCTACTACGCGCTCAAACTAACTCAAAACATCTCGACAATACGAGTATCTAACACCGACTCCATGTCTTGTCAACACAAGAATCTAAAACCAACTCCATGTCTCGACAATACAAGACTCTAAAACCAACTCTCTGTCTCGACATCACAAGACTCTAAAACCAACTCCATGTCTCGACAATACAAGACTCTAAAACCAACTCCATGTCTCGACAATACAAGACTCTAAAACCAACTCCATGTCTCGACAATACAAGACTCTAAAACCAACTCCATGTCTCGACAATACAAGACTCTAAAACCAACTCCCTTAAACAAAGAGTTACTTTCGTGAGAGGCCTTATCTCTGAGGGGTTGAAGGGGTTAACATATGGCATCCATATCAAAACATCAGCCCTGCACGTAGGCTCGCAATAACTTCTAAACTTAATTGTCAACAAATAACTGTCTAATATTTCTGACAGCTAGACTAAACAGTCCATTAGTAAAAGATGATAACTATTTCTAAACAGAATTTTGACTAACAAAGATAACAAGTTGAGATATTATTTCTGAAAGTATAATTTAGAAAAGATTATAAAAAGTTACTTATTTGTTATTGCTCACCTTGTTACACTAGCAACCAGTAAACATAACGTACTGTCGTGGAAACAGGCATGGTAAGTTGATAAAAAGATCAATCGCACAAAAAATAGTATATTATTCAATGAGCATGTTTCCTTTACGGCGCGCTAGACTTTAGCCCAGTCAGGTATTGGATAATATATCCCCGATTTACGGTAATTTTTTTGGTAATTTACCCGGCACTTTACACATGTATTTGTTGACATAACAAACAACATCATGGTATTGACAAGTGATATGATATAAATTTATCACCATCGTGATATGAAGTTACAGATGCGAATCGGGTCCCTAATCAGATATAATTCCATTTA
This sequence comes from Harpalus rufipes, assembly GCA_951394225.1. NCBI lineage: Eukaryota > Metazoa > Arthropoda > Insecta > Coleoptera > Carabidae > Harpalus > Harpalus rufipes. Next base: position 8,715,705 of record OX596288.1, on the reverse strand, counting down.
ACACGAAACTAATACATGATGATCACTTTACACCAGTTGCCAGTTGATCTTGTTTCTACATAAGATTTATCAAAATCACACTCTTCTTTGTGACTCTTTCGTGAAGTGTTTTATTTCTTTTTAATTTTTTTACATGTTTACAAACATATTTTAATGGTTTTATAATTGTGAAATATATTTATTTACATTTATAAGAGATTATTATTTATTTTAATATGTACATATATAGCTTCTTTAGTGCATACAAATAGTTTCCAACAAATAAGAATAAACAAGAGATAAGATATCACTGACCGTATACATAAAGAGGTCAAAATCATAAATGTAAGACAGAAAGTAGTTGTATACAAATGATTCAAGATGATAGAACTATTAATAATATGTGGTGTTATTTCACTATATGTTTTTCTACATAACGTGAACAGTTTTTGGAAAAGAAAACAAGTTCCTAGTTTAAATCCTAGTCTAATTGTTGGAAATATAGGAGAATTTATTTTTGGAAAGCTATCTCTTGCAGAACTTATTCAGAAGTTTTATAATTCATACCCGGAGAGCCGGTAAGTAATATTTCTTATTTCTGCGTCTTTATGTCGAAAGCAGATATCTCACTTGTTGAAATATTTATAATTAGGTTGTAATGAAATTTAAATAGTTATTTTTCATGAGTTTTTACACAAGTAAGGGCCGTTTTCACCAAAATAAGGATAAATGTTAGGTTAGCTAACCAAGGAATAAATTAACCCCACGTTTTACCAACCAAATTTTGAATATCAAATTAATAATGTTTTAAAACGAAAATTGTAAATAGAACAATAGTTATATGATAAGGAACTTAAGATACATAATTTCTAGTATTAGTAAATATACAGTATGTATTTAAATTTAAATAAGTAAATAAATAAATATATTATCTCGGTATATTACCCATTGTTGGGTGTGCTAATCTGCTTTGTACACAGATTTCGGTAATGGTAATGACATATTTGTATCGTGCGGGCGTTTACCATGCGTTACCTCACGGGTACTCATTTTTGGCGTGGAGAGAGCATCACAGGGGTTAGTTTTGTGCCATTTAAAATTCGAAATATGGTAGGAATTGAATCCGGTTCCCCAGATTCGCGACCAGACATTCAGGCACGCGGCCATGAGACCCCATAGGTATATGTAAACGGAGTAACATCATAGTTTTCGGAAAAAAATGAATGAACGTTAATGTGGTTTAAGGAAAGTACAATGAATCTGCTTATTACTACAATAATTAACACAGCTTGAGATTTAACGTTCATATTATTTAAAAAGTTATAACTTATAACTGGAGCTCTACTGCAAACAATTTTTTAAAAAATACTCTTCATTGTATCACCTTACTGTGTAAATTATAAAGTATTTTTTTCTTTACGAATAAGAGCATTTTATTATTATTTACGTCTTGAAATGGCAGGGACGTAAGTACGGGGAGGCCTGGGTGGGCCATGGACAGCCGAGAAGACAGTCTGTTATATAGAAGCAACGAGCAATGAACAGTGGGTGATAAAAATAAACAGTTTACGAGTGGTGAACATAAATAAATGTAGTTATATAAATATTTGTTAATCGATAGTGTTAGTTATTATTATTATCTTTTTAATATTTATTCTAATTATTTATCGTTTAATAAACGTATTATTTTTTGTGCAACCGGCCGCGAAATAGGCATTTCGCAGCCGCAATATAGGCCACGAAATTGAATTTCGCGGTTGTTGTTATGGCAACGGCCGCGAAATGAATTTCGCGGCCGTTGTCATGGTAGCAGCCGCGAAATTGAGTAAACAATCACTATGATTTTTTCAAAACTAATTGTTTTGTTTATCAAATGTCAATTCCATAGCTACCTTGAAAGCCAACTTTCAATTTACAGTACTGTTTAAAATTAATAAAATTTGTAATTACATATTTTTTACTGTTGCACAAAAATATTGTGTACACCTTGTCCGCGAAATCCTTTAGCGTCCTCGAAATTATCTTGCCTCGGCCGCAAGCGGCCTCGGCGACAATTTTTCTCTCGGTACGCTAAAGAGTGATTTCGCGGCCTTGATATACAAATAACTACCTATTAATTAATAATATTCTGATTTTTACACTTCATCCAAATAAATAAACGTTACAATATTCTTCTTTCCTGCAGATTTTGAATTTTCCTGATTTACTATTATTATTAAGACTTGATGGAAAAAAAGTGCCAAACGGATAATTTTCTGGCATTGTTATGTTGCAAACTATAACTGTAAAATTGTTGATTACAACAAACGATTTTTTATAACCTAGTAATATTGATTACAAGAATGAATCTAATAAAGGATATTTCATCAATATTTTAAATCTAGTATTTTTCAAAGAAACATAGTTACGTACATATAGTTTAAACTTTAATGCTTGTCTTAATATGTAAAGTATACTTTATGGGGGGCGCTGAAATATAATTTTGCACAAAGGCGCCTTATATCCACGGAGTGGCATTGAAAGTGACATATCTGCTTCCGCTACAACGACAGATTAATTAATTTGGATATACAAAATTGTTTTTTTTTTTTAGATTTGTTGGGGTACATTCATTTTTGGAACCAGTGTTAATAATAAATGATGTTGATCTCATTAAGCAAATAGCTATAAAAGATTTTGATCATTTTGTTGATCGAAGGACTTTTGTCTCAGAAGAAACTGATCCATTGTTTGGCAAAAGTTTGTTTTCTTTAAGAGGTAATCATTTTTTATATTAGCTATATATGGATCATGGATATAGAATATGTCCAGAATAATGTATTCAGTAATACCCCAACTCAGGCCGAGAACTACAAATTTTATTGTCTATATTTAACTAAAATTAGTTTTAAGTGATTTGATAAAGTTTTGTCTGATTTATCGTGCGGTACGATCCTAGCGATCAATTTAATGCATGTAAAAACGGGCGGTTCTTAAGGTAGTGTTCACTTGAGTGTACCTATTCAAAAACTTGTTCTATGTTAAAAATAAAAATTAAGCTAATGCAGATTATATTTGCAATAACTTATAATTTTTAACATTATATTATATACACAAATTGTATCAAAATAGTTAAAAGCTAATATCAAACACTGTAACAGATGAATTTTCTTTATTTTTTCGTAGGAATTTTTTTTTTTTGAACTGTACCATTCGCACTAACACATACACAAGTGTCGTATTTCAATGTTGAAGAATAACTGTGACAACGTCGTACCTAGACATTTATTGGTACATTCGGGTATAAATGTAATAAGATATTTTGAGATATAATACTAATTCTAAACTGCAAAATAAATTAACATATTTCTTTCTTAAAATTACAAAAGTAGTATTATACTGTTTAAAGTTTTCATGCTTTAACCAAAGATCACCTGTTATTCGCTAATACCAAACGGGCGTTGTTAACTTAACTGATAGTCCATATGAAACGCTTGTACACTGGCTTGCAAAAAAATCGCGTACACCTTAAAAACCAAGTCACCGAGTTTTTACTTTTTTTTTTAGCTATGTAAATACGATTTTTTAAAAATAGGTTAATACCAACTGTCAATGAAGTTGTCACTGTCATGTCATTATTTTAGGTATCGTGGAGCAAGTTCTTCATTGTGCTAAGTTACTACTAAATTACAAATATATTCTAGAAAAATTAAAGAACAACCAAGTATTTATTTTAAATGGATTATAAATAAGTAAAAATTATGACTAAAACAAATTATGGACGAAGTAACATTAGTAATTTATCATCGCTTCATCAGCGTTCAGTTTTTTATTTAATCTTAATGTTCTGCTATTGATCTGATTGACCACCCCTCTTCTAACTTAGAAAATATTACAACTTTCTCGTTTTCTGATAATTTTGGCATCTTAATTGACACTAATGACACTGACTTGTGACACTGACAAGTTAACAATCGAGACCGACTCAATACAGCAAAAAACAGGTGTACGCGATTTTTTTGCAAGCCAGTGTACATGGTTGTCAAGTATAATTCTACCTATTTATCGTATCTTCAGATTATAATTTTCTAGAGGCAATAAAATTAAATCTCGGTGGTAAATAATTTTCAAATTTTTACATAAAATCCGTTAATTAGTTTTCTATAACATACTAGTTTTTCGATTAAATGTCGGTATGGATATAAAAGTTATAATTTAAAATGTTGTGTTTATTTTGCCATTTCCTATTCTTCACGTGTTAAAATGGCCAAATTTAATTGCAAATATCTCAGGTACCGCGTGGTCAATTGTTTTAAAACTTGGAGAGCAGGTAGATTATACTTCAATTGAGATGTACTTAAAATTTCAATTAATTCTGGGTACAATGGTTTCACGATATAACTACCTCTGTTATTTTCTTACGTGAAACGAAGTATAGATAAACAGAGGTGTTGAAAAATAGATAAAATTGTTTTTTATAATATCTTTTAGGGCAAAAATGGAAAAACATGCGCTCGACTTTATCTCCTTCCTTCAGTAGCAGCAAAATGCGCCTTCTATTCACTTTAATGTCAGACATGGGTGACCAATATATCAACCATTTAACCAGAAGAATCGGTACTAGCAACATCGTTACCTTAGAAATGAAAGACCTGTTTACCCGATTTGCTAACGATGTTATTGCCACTAGTGCTTTTGGAATCGAATGCGATTCTTTGAAAGACAGAAACAATGAATTCTACACGATGGGACAACGAACTATTTTCGATGGATTTTTGGATAGTTTGAAGATGTTTGGGTATACTTTAAGCCCAGCTTTAATGAAATTATTATCGATTAAATTGTTTAACAACGAAGTATCGAATTTCTTCAGACATATTGTTTTGTCTACAATAAAAGTTAGAAAAGAAAAGGGAATTATACGACCAGATATGATTCATTTAATGATGGAGGCAAGAAAAGGAGCGGTAAATGAAAATGGAGAATCTACAACAGGTAATATTTTAAAACTTTATATCTACTTATACAGCAAACGCCAACAGGGACTAAAAACGAAATGAGAACGAAAACGAAATAACGAAATAAACAGAAATTTTTAAAAGAACGGAAACGAAAACGCTATATATTTTTTTCGTTCAAGATTGAAAACAAAATAATTAATATCGGTTACCAGTTTTAACCGTTATTTTATTTAATATTTTATTTTTTTACAGCAAATATTTTACATGCAACTATTATTGAATTTTTAGATATTTGAGTTGCAAACAAGCAAACTTTCAAAGTAACTCTCCCGTAGCTAACCCTGTTACGTGTTAGGTTAAACGATATACTCGTAGTTTCATCTATTGAACACTGACTGCGATAATTTTCATTTGCACACCTGGCGGTATTCGTATATGTAAGAGAACTAACATAAAGGAAGATTTGCTTGAAAACGTACTATTAGTTATGTGAAATAAAATGTAATTAATGTTTTATTCTTTATTGTAAAAAAATTAGGCCATAGCACAAGCTTTTCTTCTTATTTTTATATATGTATTATCTTTCCTTTATATGTAAGTTTTATTTTCATGTTTAATAAGAAAAAAAACTTATTATTTTTCTATATTTTCATCAATTGTTATTCATTAATACTTATAACCGGTATTTAACTATTGTGAACGAAAACGAAAATATTTAGGTGGGAACATTAAGAACGGAAACGAAATTTTTCGGTTTCGTTCGGATAAGAACTGAACGAAATATTTTTCGTTTTTAGTCTCTGTAGACTGGTCGTCAGAATTTCTTTCTGAACCTAGCTTTGCGCTTGGTATACATACAAAGCGCTCACAAAATAAAAACTAAATATCTGTGTAATATTTTCTCTTTAAAATAAGTTTTAGTGTAAAATGCAGATAAATAAAAAATACTTAATTTTTTTATCTCTGGGTGTTTGAAAAACATCTTGAACACTATGACGCTACGCCACTGCTATAGAGCCTTGTTTAAATTGTTTCAGATATTACAGATGAGGACATAGCATCCCAAGCAATATTTTTCTTTTTTGCTGGTTTTGAAACAACATCAACTTTACTATGTCATATGGCTAATGAACTTGCTTTGAACGCCGAAATCCAAAAAAAACTACAGCGAGAAATTGATGAAGTTATTGAAAAACATGGCCCGAAAATTTCTTACGAAACATTACTAGAAATGAAATATTTAGACATGGTCATAAATGGTAAAAAATGTGATTTTTATATTTAAATAACACATAATCAATATTTTTTTTTAGAAACACTTCGAAAATGGCCTACAGTACCAGTAGTAGACAGAAAATGCGTAAACACATATAGTATTGATCCAATAAACACCGTAGAAAATCCCGTAACACTTGAAATTGGTGATAATGTGTGGTTCCCAATTTTCGGACTACATAGAGACCCAAAATATTTCCCGGATCCAGAAAAATTTGATCCTGAACGATTCAACAATGAAAATAAGAAAAATATCAAACAATTTTCTTATTTACCGTTTGGTTTAGGTCCAAGAAACTGTATAGGTAATATAAACAATTATTTTTGGAAATAATTTCTATATTTTTTTGTTTTTAGGTGCAAGATTTGCATTATTGGAAACGAAAATCGTATTCTTCCACATACTCTCTAAGTTTGATTTAATGGTAGTACAAAAAACACAAATACCATTGAAAATAAAAAAGTTTCAATTTAATATTCACGCCGAAAAAGGATTTTGGATAGGTTTTAAGCGAAGAACAAATGTTTAGAATAAAAAATGTGATTTTAGATTTATTGTAAATATGTATGTATGCTGTTTTGTATGATATAATAATAAGACTACAGTTATAATTATTGTAAAAAATAAGTTTTATTTGTTTATTTTTGTATACCTATTCATATACACACTGGCAAAATTAGGAGAATACAAAGAATTCACATTTTTGTGATATTTTATGATTTATTTGACTGAATTTGGTAGCGGTAAACTCACATTGAAAAAAATAATTTAAAAACTAAATTTTCATTATTTATAAATTGTTAATTACATTACCGTAAGGTCTGCTTATTACGAATCCGGTTATAGCGAACTTTCGGATAAGAGGAACTCATTTAAAAGTACCAACTGTATAAGAACAGTGCTATTAAATTATTAAAAAATCTTTCAGAACTCATAATACATACAATTAAAATTATACAACCTTTTAGTTCATGTTCTGTATATTTATTAAACACCAACGTTTCGGCAGCATAAATTGATGCCTTCTTCATGGAAAATACTATTACATACTATTTATTTATTTTCCCTGAAGAAGGCAGAAGTTTATGCTGCCGAAACGGTGGTATTTAATAAATATACAGAACATAAACTAAAAGGTTGTATAATTTTAACAGTCCTATTGTTTTCGTTTATAACGTACCGTTTTTGCCGGTCCCGTGGAGTTCGTTATAACCGAACATTACTGTACTATAAATTATCTACATCTATTTCGGGCTTATATACATGCTGCTTACTCTTTTCCAACCGTACTCACCGAGCCGCAGTGTTTTACCATGGCCCTACTACCGGTTGGATTAAAACACAAAAACATAGATGTGACATAAACTATGGAATAATAATTATTTGAATTAACGTCAACATCACTGGGTAAACATCTGCACAGAGGGCAGTATAGTAGACAATGGGGTCATTTATGCAACTTTTCATTCATAAATTTGCTAATAAACTTTCGCGGCTGTAAAATTCGTGACGTCACGGTTTGTTACACAAAGACATTCCTTTCTCACACACACACACAACGGTGCACGTGGTTTCCGTTTGCTGTTGTAAACAAACTAACCTAAAATTGTGACTAGTGACAGCAGAGTTAAGAGTAAAGGTATGTAAATGAAACATTTATTAAAATAAAAACCAAAAGTTGTATGAAATATGTTTTTAGTTAACAATGTGTTGCTGTTACAAAATCAAACTGACAAGTGATAACCTAAACAATCATAGTTCCAAACACAACCGGTAGAGCGCTACTACTGCATCCGCCATGCTGTGACGTATGCCGTGACGTCAGCGTCCAAATATTTGGAATTAAGGACATTTAAAAAATAATATCTCTGATTCTAAAGACTTGTAAGGTGTAAAACATACACCTACATATTTAATTTGACCTATTCTTTCAAGAAAAAAATAAATTAGAAAATGTGAAATGACCCCATTAGATTTCTGTAACTCTACGACATACATCATTATTATTTTTGTAGTGTATTAGAAAGTAATGTCACCATTTGCGTATACCTATCACACAAGATAAATTACATGGATATACGTCAAACAATCTGTCTCTTTCTAACATGATTTTTTTAAAGATACTGCTGTATAACGTGTTGTGTATTCTTTCTTTGAACAAGTGACCTTGAATAGTCATCTATAGTGAATTCAACTAATCACACTATACATATACAAATGTGTTTACGACAAACGCCACCAAGTGACAACTGATTGCACGTGGTAAAGAAATTTATTATATTTTCAGATTTTATAGTTAATATAAGTAAAATATAATGATGAAGAAAGTTAAAAGAAGCGCTGAGAAAATAAGCACTGACGAACCTGTCGCTAAAGTTAAGAAAACTGTAAAATTAGAAGGTAACCTCAAACATTCAGGTGCAGTAAAGAAGGTTAAGAAACAAAAGAGCTTCGAAAAAGCTACAGACAAAAACAAAAGCCCTCCGAAAGGACCTCAAAAGGACAAACCAAGTAAACCCTTTAATAAAAATTTCAAAAACAAGCAACCAGGAAAGCCTTTTAACAAAAAGTTCCAAAAACCGGATGAATCGAAACCTCCAAATTGGAATGAATTTAAAAAGGAAAAGAAAGAAGTACAGCTTAAAAGGAAAAAAAGTAAGAATGCCTATGATGTAGTAGTTCAAGTAAAGAAAATTGGAGAAAATTTGAGGCGTAAAACACTAAACGGTGGCGAAGAAGAAAGAAAAAGAATGACTGCAGAAATTCACAACATTTTGAAAGGAAAAGAACATTATTCTAAGTTAGTTATGACTCATGATATGGCTAGAATAATTCAATATTTATTGAAATATGGTACAGAAGAAATTCAAAACGAAATTGCCGAGGTGAGATTTTTTTATACATTACTTAAACATAAACTTTACGCAGTAATAGCTCCATAAAATAGTACTCTTTTTGGGAAACAACGGCCTTAAATTAGCATCTTACACCTACAAAATAATATATATCATACCTTTAGCTACAATTTGAAATATCCGAAATTCCCTCATTTCTAACCGAACCCAGTACTTTCGCCTCATCCACATTCATACAAGATAAAACAAATTTATAAACATTTTTAATTTCTTACATATTTCTCTTAAAAATCTGTTTTATATTACTTATTTCACCTTACCCTCGACAGAATGGAGAGAATGACCGTTTGTAAAGCGTATACAGGCTGTAACAGCTAAACGAGGTACCTAAAATAATTTTTATATTAGATACAATGGAATACTAAAAGACAATCTTATAGAAGACAAAGGGGGACATCCGATTAAACAACAAAAGAATTTGTTTTTAAACCGGTGGTTCTCAAGTACAACTCAAAGTTATATATTTTTTTTAAATGGGATGGCATATTTTTTAGGCTTACACGATAGAGTATTTTTTTTCTGAATTCAAACATGTAATTATTTTAAATCTTTACATAACAAAAATATTAAGAAAAATTCAATTGAAATTTAAATAAATTTTATTTTTATATTTATCGTACAGTAGGCTATGTATGAAAAACAATCGAGTTTAAATTAAGACGAAAAAAATAGTGTTCTATTTGATTTCCATCCTAAATAATTCAAATTGACAGATAACAGTTTTTGTTTAAATTTCAATTCAATTTTGCTCAATAATTTTGCTATGTACGGATATAAAATAATTACAGATTACAATAAAAAAAATAGATCTCTAAATTTGATCCAATGGGCGGAGGTAAACATCTTAATTCATACAATTCGTAAATGAGCTTGATCGGACATCTTTAAAAAAAAATACTGTACACGGTTGAATTAAGGAAAAAATATTCTATCGAATGGGCTTAAAAATATATTTGCCATGCCCTCCCATTTAGAAAAATATAACTTTGTTGTAACATCAAAACCACTGGTTTAAAAAAATATTTTCTTCTCTAATCGAATGTCCCCCTTGGTCTTCTATAAGATTGTCTTATAATATTTTATTGTACAGTATGTTAAATAAAAAACCTAACTCGGAGTAGGCTATGAACAGAGAGACGTATATCTGATCATTATTCAATTCAAAAGTCAAGTTGTCAAAATTGACCTTGAAATGTAATTTTAAGGAGAAAAGGTAATTAAGGAGGATACAGTATATTGCGATTCGCCGTTTTCTAATTTGTTCCCATTTCTAAAATAGGATTCAAGAAGAAAAGCTTTGATTTCTTTAAATAACATTTTTGACAATATCTCGTGTCAAATTGACATTTAATTAAATATTTATAAATTGACATATGTTTCTTTGTTCATAGCCTGCTCCGAGTTAGGATTTTTTTAACACCCTGTATTAAAAAGTGCATAATAATAAATAAATAATAATATTGATGTATTTCGGAAATGATCAGTATACCCATATATAATTTTTTAACACACTATTTTTAATAATATAGAAATTATTCGGGGTAGCTCGTTTAGCTGTTACATCCTGTATATGTTGGTGAAGTTGAGGATGTTCGATTGCGTGGCCGTCCAGTGTGTAAGTAGATGGATATTGTTGGTAGTGTGCTAAAAGAAAGTTTCCGAGTGGAATGAGAAGAAGGGCATGTATGAATGTAGCCGAGGCGAAAGAAGTGTGCTTGGACAGGAATGTGTGGCGAAGGATGATTGTTATGGATTTTGCTCCCGAAAATCGGTAAGGAGTGAGTATATTGCGTGAGTAACTATTATTGTGGTCCGGATGCGGTATTTCGCTACCGAAAATAGGTCACTTTATGTACAATGGGGTAGTTACCATAATATGTTAAAATTTAATGAAATTCTTATTTGTTTACAATATATGACTCATAATAATATATGTACTGTAATAAAATTCGCCATTTATTATGTAAATATTTCAAAAAAGTTATTTAAAATATTACATGATTCAAATCGACCTCTCCTCTGTGACGTCGCTCTTACATACTTAAAGTCACAAATGTCGCTAGTGTCGTTGTTTTACAGCGATGGGATGTGTCAAGTCAAAGTGACAGTTGAAGGTAATACTGACGCCGTGGACATAACCTTGTTTCTATTTATCAATTGTAATACAAAATGTTACAAACTAGCTCAAACAAAAATAAATAAGTAAAAATGCGTGCTAACTTGACAGCAATCTAACCTAACAAACAAGTTCCCCTTACCCCGCAAGACATACGTCGCAAAATATCATTGTCATACTTCGAGCAACACGTCGGAACTAAGTTGCAACGGAAGCGGCAAGGGTAACGTCACAGTGGCGGGAATAGATATGTCTGGTATTTTCAGTAATTTTTTTCTCATTTAAAAACAAAAATTGTGCAAAATAAAAAAAAATATGGAAAATTTAAATTTAAAAATACTTGCTCCTAATAAAAAAAAATCAAAAATGGCGAAACTATCCCATTAGTAAGAATGTTGTTAAAAGAGTGGTGTGGGTCATGCGTAATTTTTATATATGTATTTCACATTTCAGGAATTAAAATCGGTGGTAGTAGAAATGCTGCAATCAAAATACGCAAAATACTGCGTAAAACACATGCTAAAAAACGGCAAAGCCAAAATACATTCAGAAATAGTCCAAGCTTGCTATGGCAATGTCGTAAAATTAGCAAGCCACTCAGTTTCTGCCCCAATTTTCAACGATGCGTACTCAACATACGCTACCCCACTTCAAAAACAACATCTAGTCCAAGAGTTCTATGGTGACATGTACAAACAATCGAAAGAAGATTCAGTAAAACATCTGAGAGACGTTTACGAAAAGTCATCTGATATGAAAACAGCTGTACTGGGTGCGACAAAAGCGAATCTGCAGAGAATTATGAATAAACAACTGCTGGATTCACAATTAGTGCAGACAATAGTGATGCAATTTTTGCAAGAATGCACTAAGGAGGATAGATCAGAAATGATTTCGCAGTTAGCGTCTCATGTTGTCATTTTATCAAATTCGAAGGATGGTGTTAGAGCTGTGATGAATTGTATATGGCACGGCACGAATAAAGATAGAAAGGTAAAAAAAGCAAAATTAATTTAAAAAATCTGATGTGACCAACACAGTACCTCCCGCCATTTACCTATGTATATAATTTTTATATTACTTTATAAATTCATCCATACAATATATAGAAAAAATATTAAAGCAAACTTGTAGAAAATGAAATAATCTTTAATTTTTATAATTTAAAGGTATTTTTTGAAGAAAAACTATCTTGAGCTTCAAGTAAACTGCCATTTCCGGTTATCCGATTGCCACAAAAATCTAATCAGATATTTTCATATTAGAATAAGGTAGAAATACATGGTTTCAAATCTTTCTGAATGATAGTATTTGAGATAGAGGAACAGGATCCACACACACACACATTCATACACACAGACATCATCGTGAAAATGTTAAAAATGGATTCTAGGGACCTTAATACGTGGTTATTTACCAAAATCTCGATATGCGATTTTTAGCACGATCCCTATACCTCTCTTACCAAGGGTAGCGGGAGGTAAAAATATGATGTGCACAGCACATTACTTTCCGAATCCGTCAATTATATACAAATTCCATACATAAATTTTCTTGCAAAAGATCCTATATCTCTAGTAAAATTATTTCATAAACAAACTGTGCAAATTGTACTTGACACTGACATCTTCTTTAGCTTTTCCCATTCGTTAGGGGTCGCTATTTTTTATTTTCTTTTTCCACTCATTTCTGTTTTGCATGTCGTCCTTATTCAGTCCCTTTTCTCTCAAGTCTTCCGCAATATAGTCCTTCCATCTTATCTTTGGTCTTCCTCTGTTTCTTCTACATTCTACTACTAAGCTATTCATTTTTCATCCAATATATTCATCTCTCCTCATGACACGTTCAAACCAATGTAATCGTCTCTCCTGTATCTTTCTAGAAACTTTTATCACTCGAGCCATTTCCCTTATTCTTTAATTCCTTTATCTTTCCGTGTCTTCCCCAACATCTATTTCAACATCCTCATCTCTGCCACATTCATTTTCGTTTCATTGATACTGACCTCTGTCAATTTGAATTATCTGAATATATTTCCATGGTTAGCATAGCTGGTAGAATTATGAAATTTAATATCTTTATAATTCTTTAACTCTATATCTAATGAATATGAATTATAAAATGCAATCAAATCGCATAGAGAATAATATATTCTTTAAAATTTATAATAACACTAAATGTCAATATAACTGCTTTTTTTCAAGAAAAACTGTTAAAAGTAGCAAATGAGGGTACTTCCGGTGGACCAGTTATAACCAAAATCTAATCATTTCTGCATATGGATTAAAACTTGAGGAATGCGAAAAAAATATAATTTTTGGAATCGTGGTATTGGAGTTATGCGATCCGAAAGGATCGTCACTTGCACACACATACATATATCATCGTAAAAATAGTAAATTCGTATTCTAGAGAACCCCAAAACGTGCTTATTCATTGGAAACTCACTATCAATTTTTTTGAGCAAAGACAATACCTTCCTTACTAAAGATGATGGAAAGTAAAAATTTGATGTGGTCAGCACAATACCTTCCGTCAGCTCTATGTATCTTATACAAATTCCATTCTTGTAAAAGATTCTATATTATTTCCAATAAAATTATAACACAAACATACTACAGTGTATTAAAAAAAACCTAACTTGGAATAGACTATGAACAAAGAAACGTACAACAAATTGGCAAAGACTACAAACGTGTGCGATAAGGATATAACACGCTTGTCTTTCAAAAAATCATATTGTTTCGACTAAGTTAATATATTCCATTTTAAAACGATGCTCGTTATTGACAATACTTTCGCTGTAATGTAAGTTTATTTATTAAATTAGATAAAAAGAAAACTTAATATCTTCAATTGAGGGTACTTCCGGTTGATCAATTATAACCAAAATCTAATCAGGTCTACACAAGGATGTAAAAATAAAGAATACGAAAGAATTATAATTTTTAGAATTTTCGTGTTACCGTTATCATCTATGAAAGAATGGGGTATTCCAATAATCTTTTTTTATTTTTTTTTCTGAAACTTCAATAAATTTGAAATACAAATGTGAAAAATTTGAGTTTTTTATTGTGGCATTTCCGCAAGATATGAATTTTTGAATTATGCTTAAAAATTTGAATTATACGGTATGACGTCAATTCGCTTTATGACGTAGACTACAGCTGTTAGTCGCTTGGCTTGGAGCGAATAAGAGGAAGGGGATTTGGTTTGTTCACAGTGTCAGATGCTATTTTGTTTTGGATGACTTTCATTTGTTTTATTTTTGTTATTCGTGGATTTAATTGTAACTATATTAAAGTATTATTAGTTAAGAATTTGGTTGCTGCCATTCTTACAGCAAAATATCAAAACTAGCAAGAAACACAAACAAAGATCAGCTGAGAAACGAGAAAGCATCAATGGTGAACGCACTGCTTCTTCTGTTTCCACAAGCAGACAACTACGTTATTACATACGTCATAGAACGAATGGACGTCATACATCACGTGTAATCTTTTCCGCGCTAAAATAAAACACATGGAAAATCATATTAAATAAAACAATTTTGAGTTTATTTTTCAGAATTCGGTCGTTTTTTAACCTAGTTAATAACATTATAATATTTTTTCTTTTAAATTTTACTACACTGGAATACCCCATCGGAACCCTAAAACCTGTTTGTCCACTAAAAACTCACCATCGAATTTTTTGACCAAAGACAATACCTTCCTCACCTAAAAGTGACGGAAGGTAAAAATATTGCAACATATTTCGTTAAAATAAAGTCTAATTTTAGGTAATCATAAAAACATTAAAGGAACATGTAATACCTTTATCAAAACATGAACATGGATATTGTTCATTAATAACATTAATAGATTCAACAGACGACACTTTACTAATTAACAAAGCAATTTTAACGGAAATTGTCAAAAATGCTACTGAACTAGTTGCCGATGAATGGGGTCGAAAGGTAAATACACCAAATTATTTTTAATACAAAATTTAATTATAATTTTCCAGGTATTATTATGGCTCGTAGCTCCTCAAAACACAATATATTTCCACCCCATTTTCATAAATGAACTAAAAGTGGGTAGAGAAAACTGCGGTAGCAAAAAAGACGCAGACATTCGATACAAAGAAATATTAAACTATGTTATAACCCCTCTTTTAAAACAAATTTCGGAAGAACCACAAAAGTGGTTTGCAAATGGTGGTGTAGCCGTTGCTACAGCAGCAATTTTAAAAGCTGGAACTGGTGAGGAATTAGAAAAAGCTTTCGAAGCTTTAGCAATTTTAATTACTGACGAATCTTGGAGGATAAAAGAAGGAGATAAAGAAAGTATAGGAATTGAAAATGCTGGATTCCATATGGTTTTGAAAAAAATCATACAGAATGATAAATCAGAGGATGATAAACCGAAATTTGGTGCTGCGTTAGTGAAACATTTAAGTGATGAAGTGGTATGTATAATATAAAATTTTCTTTATTTTTTTACTGACATTTTATATGTATTTAGATCAAAAATTGGATACAATATAATAGAGGATGTTTTCTTTTGATAAATACAATAGAATCTAATTCCGAAGAGGTGCAAGATGAAATTAAGAAATTAGTAAAATCAAATAAAAAGTTGTTAAAGAAATATGATTCGGCCGGAAGTAAATTACTTAAGAAAAAATTGTAATATGTATATTAATTGTTACAAATAAATTTCTATTTCAATACGTTTTGTTTTTCTTGATTCTGCTCTAGTCTACATTTTTTTTTATGAATTCATCTAAACCAGTGGTTCATAAAGTTTCAGACCAGCGGGCCTTTTTCTAATTTGTGGGCGCCACACGGTTAAAACGCATGTTCATTAGGACATAATTTTTCTACCTCGGAATAATAACGACCTCTGGCGGAAAATTGCGAAAATAACCGGACAAGCATAATAAAACATTTTTTTCTGCAGAAATAGTAATATTGTTCATTTTTTTTTTCATTAATATTAATTTTTCGGTACGAGTTACAAAGTAAACATTCGCGGGCCACACTTTGTTAATCCCTGATTTAAACTGAAAACGATTTGTACAAAATATGTGACGTAGATATAGAGATGATTTTGTGGACATCGCTAATAATTGGAGTCACATAATTGATATTTTTTAGCCATTGCCACCATGAAATTATTATTCAAGATAATGAATTATCGCATCACGTAACAGACGTTGAATAGGAAATAATTACAAACGAACTAAAAAAGAATTAAATAAAAAATAATTTTGAAAAAATCATTTTGATTGAGAATCAGCACATCGAAATGTATACACCTACAATCTTTTTTATCCTTTTTTAACACCTTAATAATATACATTATAAGTCACATATATTGATCTTTTCAGCACTTTTCTCATTTTCAAAGCGTTCTAACAAAAACATAAAAACAGTATTTCACAAAGTCATTTCGCGTTTTTTTATATCAATTCCAAAAAGTCATAGTTGATATTTGGAAGAGGAATGTCCCGAATATTCAAAAACAGAATAGCATTTCGCCTGAATCCTTCAAAAATCGAATACGTGAGCGAGGCAGAGCGAAGATCATTTTAGAATAGTGTATGATCTGTGCTTCAGGTTAGGTGATTCTGTCGATGCGCTTTCATTCAATGCGCTATTCTGTATTTGAATATTCGAAATTTGAATGATTCTGCGCATGCATATTCTGGTTTTGAATATTCGGGCGTTGAGTATGCACTCCCTTGAAGTGCGTGGCATATTACTTTGACTAGAACAATGTTTTGACTTATTTAGAACTGTTAAAACAGTTATTATTTTCAGACACTTGAAATTAAAAATAATAATTTTTAACAGTTCAAAATTAACATAAATCAAAACATTGGTCTTGTTAAAGTGACACGCGCACACAAATCCGCTCATTCCAAGCACCAACACTTCAAGGTTGCTCGACTCACGTGTCTGCTCGCGACCAATAGACGGATTACTTATGGCATTGATTTTTTATACTCAGATTCGCCAGTTATACGAGTTTCATTGGCAGAAAGAATATAGTTCCCACATTGCCGAAACTGTCTCTACTAACCACAAAATCAATAATTTCGGCGCGTTGTTGGAGATGGAATTTGACCTCCGTACTTCATTCTAACACTTGGACTTGACATGATTTGGTTTTGCTTTGTTTCGCAATTTATGTCTAGGCATATTAACCAGTGTATATTTTATTCTAAAACGTTTACAATTATTTTAAATCTTAAAATAAATCACTAAATTTTGATAAAAATAACTTACCTTCTTAAATATAAAATTGAAAGAACGCTTACGCGAGTTAGAATGAAGTACGCAAGTTCTGCCATCTATTGACGGATGATGACCTAGTTCTGCCATCTCTTAGTGGCACGGCTGGTAGCGTTGCCATATTTGATCCTTGAGCAATCTGATTACGATAGTATATTATAATCAAAGCTATGGTTAACCGCGCAGTAAGCTCAGTAACTTTGCAAATAAAACTTGTCCGGTTACTACAAACGTTTCTGGTCAAATTAATCAATTGACAGTTGTCATAAAAATCACAAAATAAAAACATAAATATACGACGATGTTTTGTAATGACCAAATGACATTGACATATGTTTAATATAAGCTGTCAATAACACAAAAAAACACTTACATTTTTATTAAACTTGTAGTTAATAATAAAATTAGCCAGCACCTACGGACATTAATAATAATAATTTACTGGTTTATTCTTTTGTTACTGTTTACTGTTTGAATTCTTATTCGTATCCCCACCTACTGGTTATTTCTGCGCACTAGTCATTCGCGCTCTTTTACCACTCTACCAAGTCCAGCCAGATTCCAGGAAGATTTTAATGCCGGTTAATTTTGCTGTTGTTGCAAGTTTCTGTTTATTTACATTTAATTGTGTTTAGTTTAATATTCACAATGGTAGACACATACGATATCATTAAAGTTTTGCTCAAAAGCAAGAAAATTAACACCGATAATAATATATTTCAACTACATTATAAATTCACCGTTGTGATTCTACTCTTGTTTTCACTTCTTGTAACGTCTAAACAATATTTTGGTGATCCTATAGATTGTGACACTGGCACGAAAGACAAATATATAATGGATACGTATTGTTGGATTTACAGTACATTTACAGTGAAACGACATTTGAATGGTTTGCGTTTGAATGTTTATTTTCTGTGATGAATATACCAATTTTCATATTTGTAGGAGAACTGGGGAAAACGCATGTTTTTCCTGGAATTGGACCATCTGAACCGCTTTTAGCCATTAATTATACAGAACAAATAATTTCGCACAAATATTATCAATGGGTTTGTATAGTTTTGTTCATTCAGGCTGCATTCTTCTATATTCCAAGATATTTATGGAAGATTTGGGAAGCTGGACGATTGCAATTACTGGTCAAAGATTTTGGTAAGTTAAGCGACCCCTAGAAGTTCAATATTATTGTGCAGTAATATTATTATTAACCCTCAAAAAAACATATAACTTTTGAGACACGCATTACAATATGAGTCACATAAGACCCCATAATAAGTAGAAAAATAATTTTATTTTCAATACATTCTATTCTGATTTAGAATATGCAACCATAATTTAACGAAAATAATTACAATATTGGCTTTTAATGCATCTGTGCCGACCTTTCCTATCGCGGGATCTCGGACAAATGGCACAACGTTTATTTGATGTTTTAAATGAAGGCCTAGACGTTGTTTCTGTTTCATAACTCAAAATTTCCATAATTGATGCGATTAAAATATGGAAACGATCTTCCAAAAACTCTCTTCTCAATTCCGTAATATCAAGTTGTTAGCTTTATAGATGACAAAAGCGTTTATCGCTGCACAATCTAACATTACGTCGTCTTCATCCATTTCGCCCTCCTTCCCATTTTTATCTATTTCACTTGTCTCGGACTCCAGTCCTGTGTTCGTTACCCGTTTCTTCCGATTCATAAGCTCTTATAATGTCGTCTAGCCCTTTTTCGGATAAATAACCTCAAGACGAAGCCATTTGTAGATAATACATAAGCAACAACATGGGTCATATACGATAAATACTACCTACCAAATGCGGCAGGTAAATGGGAGCACGTTGTGTTTAAAAACTAGTACAAAATTTATATGTGACGGGGTCATATAGACTCCATGTTGTTGTTTAAGGGTTAATATGAGAATATTGCCAAATAATATAATAATAAGAACCATAAATATAATCCCATATTTTACTATTTAATAGGGTATCTAACTCGAACCAAAATCGGATCCAAACCGTAACATTTTAGCGAACCCAAACCCAGAACCGAATCTCAGATATATTTTCAATTGAACCCGAACCGGGTATTAAAATTCGGGTTCCGAGTTCATTTTGGTTGGAAACGAAAGAGAAATCGTAATAAATCTGACATGTTCAATCCAATGTAATTGTCTCTTTTGTATCTTTCTAGAAACTTCTATCACTCGAACCATTTCCCTTATCCTCTATTCCTTACCCTATTTTTCCGTGTCTTCCCCAACATCCTCGTCTTTGCCATATTCATTTTCTTTTCATTGATACTGACCTTTGTCAATTTGAATTATCTGAATATAGTAGCAATTTCATGGTTAGCATAGCTGGCTGATTTATGAAATTTAATATCTTTATAATACTTTAACTCATATCTATCGAGTATGAAGTATAAAATGTAATCAAATCGTATAGAGAATAATATATTCTTGAAAATTTATAATAACATTAAATGTCAATAAATGATATTTGACTGCGTTTTTCAAGATAAATTGTTAAAAGTTGCAAATGAGGGTACTTCCGGTGGACTAATAACCAAAATCTAATCACGCCTGCATATGGATCTAGACTCGAGAAATACGAAAAAAATATTTTTGGAATGGGGTATTCCAGTAATTATTTTTTTTCTGAAACTTCCATAAATTTGAAATACAAATGTGAAAATTTGAGTTTTTTATTGTGTCATTTCCGCGAGATATGAATTTTTGAATTATACTTAAAAATTTGAATTATATGGTATGATGTCTATTCGCTTCATCACGTGATCTGTGGAAAGACTACAGCTGTTAGTCGCTTGGCTTGGAGCGAGTAAGGGGAGGGGAATTGGTTTGTTCACAGTGTTAGATGCTATTTTGTTTTGGATGACTTTCATTTGTTTTATTTGTTTTGTTATCCGTGGATTTTAGTTGTAATTATATTAAAGTATTATTAGTTAAGAATTTGGTTGCTGTCATATCAAAACTAGCAAGAAACACAAACAAAGATCAGCTGAGAAACGAGAAAGCATCAATGGTGAACGCACTGCTTTTTCTTTTTCTACAAGCAGACAAGTACGTCATTACATACGTTATAGAGCGAATGAACGTCATCATCACGTGAATCTTTTCCGCGCTAAAATAAAACACATGCAAAATCATATTAAATAAAACAATTTTGAGTTTATTTTTCAGAATTCGGTCGTTTTTCAACCTAATTAATAACATTATAATGTTTTTTCTTTTAAATTTTACTACACTGGAATACCCCGAAACGATCGTCACATACACACACACGTACATATAAACATCGTAAAAATAGTAAATTCGTATTCTAGGGACCCCAAAATGTGGCTGTTCATTAAAGATTCAATATTGAATTTTTTGACCAAAGACAATACCTTTGAATATATAATACAATACAAGAACGGCAACGTAATGTATTTAAATTAAATATTTCGAGAGAAGGTGCCCTCTATTCCTCCGTATACGAATTATTTCTGAGTTAGTTAAAAAAATACATAATAGGTGGATGTTGCACAGTGTTGCCACGTAGCTAGAACAGCAAGTTAAGATTTTATAAAGGTTTTTAAGTTTGCTACTGTAAAACAAGTATACATGTACATTGAAGATTCAAAATATATTATCTGGTTATTATGAAACAATATTTTTGAATTATTGATTATTGAATACCTCTAACAAATAGTATCTGGCAATGCTGTCAGCACGATTTACCGTAGTTCATAGTTTTGTGGTAGGAGTCACTAGCTATCTATAATAATTTTGTGAATAAAAAGAGACAGATATAGTATCTTGCTTGGCCATATGCGTTGCCGTTCTTATATGTATTATATATTCAAAGACAATACCTTCTTTATCTAAAGGTGACGAAAGGTAATAATGAACGGGACCCCAAAATAATGTTATGCCTTGGGGGGCGGTCTGCTTTTCGGCGCACCAGTCAAAATTTATACCACATTTACCAATAATATTTATTGCTCAATATCATCATGCGCAAAATATTGAACCTCTAGGGTCCGTTTTATTTTATAGGCTCACCTGTTGTGCAGTCAACTTGGAATCAAAGTTATAAAGATTATCTTACAAAATATATGATGACGAATAGTTACGCTCACAATATGTATGTGATTAGATATGCTATGTGTGAAATTCTAAATTTTTTAAATGTGGTATGTATAATATGAAACTAACATTTTAAATTAAATAAACAATATATTTTTTGTTAGATTGCCCAAATTTTCCTGATGGACTGGTTCCTAAACGGTCAGTTCACCGGCTTTGGGGTCGCACTAGCTGCATTCTCCTTCTCTGCTAATCCACATGAATCTAGCCCAATGTCTCACGTTTTTCCAAAACTAGCTAAATGTAATTATCATAATTTTGGTCCAAGTGGAACCATGCAAAATTACGATGCCTTATGCGTACTTCCTTTAAACGTAGTAAACGAAAAGATCTATATTGTTTTGTGGATTTGGTTCTACTTTCTAGCTATTTTGTCGTTACTTGCTATAATTTTTCGATTAGTTACTTTCACAAGTTCGAATGTTAGGAGCTATTTGTTATTAGGACAAGTTAGACATTTAAATAAAAAGATTGCCTTTGGTATTGTTAATACGATTAGCTTTGGAGACTGGTTTATGTTGACTCAAATCGGGAAAAATGTGAATCCGCTTATATTCAATGAATTTGTGAACCATTTTGGACACAAAATTATGGATAAGAAATATGCTAATGCTAATAATCGTGTTTAAGTTTTTATGTTCCTTTTTTATAGAATTATTGTTTTGTTGATTATTTTATTAGAATATGACTTTATTTGTTAGAAAATTATAACAAATAAAAAAATAACCTTTTTTCTTTATAGATTTACGTATAGTTGAAAATTCGTACAAAACAGGAATGTTTTACTCAGAAAAATGAGAATTTATTTTCATTTTCCATTATAATCATATGAAAAAATACTCATTCATTTTTTTTGATGATTTGGTGTTTATTTAGTATATTAAAATAATTTTCAAATAGAATTTAGGAATCATATTCATAGTTTTATTATAAATTTGTTATCTGTAGTTATTTGATGTAACTAAAAGACTGACTAAAATGTGTTCTGAAATATGAAATGTATGTACCTGAATGGTAGTTTATTTTGTAATAAAATATTCAATTTATTTCTATTACATTTATTTCAATAAAAATAATTACATTTTTAAAAGGTAAATATTAAATTAATTCTATAATAAGTCTATCCTGAACATCCTCTGCATCCACAGTGGACACATTCTACGATTCGTCCCTGTAAAAATTGTAAAAGAAATTCAGCTATGAAAATTTAGATTAAATAAAGGACTAGGACTAGAGTATCTGCATATAAAATATTGTGAATTTATTAGTATGGTGGTAGCAAATAATAAATGCGTTTTTTTTATGAAACTTCATAACAAAAGCAGTGTTCCTTCGGGCTGTGATTCACAATCTAAATCATCAAAGTGATCATGATTAATAATAAGTATGTTTTTGTGCAACTGGCCGCGAAATAGGCATTTCGCAGCCGCAATATAGGCCACGAAATTGAATTTCGCGGTTGTTGTTATGGCAACGGCCGCGAAATCCATCAATCACTATGATTTTTTCAAAACTAATGGTTTTGTTTATCAAATGTCAATTTCATAGCTACCTTGAAAGCCAACTTTCAATTTACAGTGAAACTGTTTAAAATGAATAAAATTTGTAATTACATATTTTTTACGGTTGCACAAAAAATATTGTGTACACCTTGTCCGCGAAATCCTTCCTAGACGCGACAGGCCGCGGCGACCAGTCGCGCGACACCTCTGCTTATAGGCAAATTATAAGAAGTGGTTTCCTCGGCGCGATCGCGACTTCGCGGCAGATCGTCTGCCGCGGCGACAAACGAATGACTGGTATAGGGAGGAGTACTCCGCGACAGTCGCCGGCGACCGGATGGCGAAATCAGCATTTTCAGCCGCAGATGATGAGAAATTAATTGAAGAAGTTCGAGAAAAAATGTTTTATATGATAGTAGCAATGATAAGTATAAAGATGTAATATATAAAGACAAAATATGGAAGGAGGTTGCAGAGAAAATAAGAAAATCAGGAGAATGTAAATGAAATCATATAAAAAAATGAAGGCTGCTATAAATTGAAATTTACATTTGGAAAATATAATTATTTTGTAAAATAATTCGCTTCATTTCGAACTGCAGTTGTCGCGTCTAGGAAAACAGTAGTGCTCTGCGACTACCGATCGGAGTAAAGTCGCGGCGACCGACCGCCGCGGCTTGTCGCGTCTAGGAAACCGTACCTTTAGCGTCCTCGAGATTGTCTTGCCTCGGCCGCAAGCGGCCTCGGCGACAATTTTTCTCTCGGTACGCTAAAGAGTGATTTCGCGGCCTTGATATACAAATAACTATTATTCGTTATCCCCACTTTCTCATTTTATGATCACTAGACAACCTTTCCCGTTTGAATCATCCTTTTTGAGTCACACAGATTCATTTCAGAGCAAATTTAAAAATGGCTAATGAAAATAGGTTTTCAAGTGTAGAAATTTATCAATGTGGGGTTTGTTGCATCAAAGGAAATATAATTCTCCTACAAAAGCATGTAATGACCCACCATACTTTTGAAAACAAAGAAAATATGTTACATAACAGATTTGTTTTAAGTAGATTATTTATAAAAGAAAATAAATTAGTTTGCATTGGTCTGCATATAATATTTGATGCTAGATGTTGTTTATATTGTTTAAGTCGTTTTCTTGATATAATTTTTATATCATGATCCAAAAGGTTCATGATTAAACTAAACAGGATTTACAAAATCACAGTCCAAAGAAACACGACTTTTATTGTGTTCAATATAGTGCTGCCCCCATTGGGATCTCGAGAACTATAAGAGATATGTCAGTTATATAAATGGAACTTATTGTGCACCTAAAGGGTGCGAGCAGACACGTGACTCGAGCGTCCTTGAAGTGCTTGAAATCAGCTGATTTGTATGCACACTGACAAGAACAATGTTTTAATTTATTTTGATTTAGAATTGCTAAAAAGTTATTTTAAATTTCATGAATTACCTGAAAAATGTAAAATAATAACTTTTTAAGCCGTCCAAAATGAAAATAAGTCAAAATATTTTTGTCAAAGCTGTCAAAATTACAAGCGCACACAAATCAGCTGTTTTCAAGCACTTCAAGGTCGCTCAAGTCACGTGTCTGCTCGCACTCTATAGGGGCCATCTCAGATATGCTTTTGATTTTTTCTTTTTCAAATAACTTCTAAACTATTAGTAATCGAGAAAAATGTTTAGTATTTTAATTTATGCGTCAATTTATAGAGTAATCTCAACAAAATATTTTGTGATTATTTTTTGTTTTAGATAATTCATAAGTCATGAAACTTATATGAGATTTATTAAAGTAAATTTGAACTTACTTCTTCCAGTTTTCCCTTAGGTACTCGGCAAATGCAATTCGTTCCAAAATTTGTATCTCTGGTTTGAATGCATCGCAAGCAGCACAAATTTTCATATCCTACTTTCTTCCACTTGGCAATCAAATTTTTATCAGCTATGTTTTCTACTAAACAGTAGTCATATAGTTCTCTGCTTATAGCTTTTCGTCTGTAGAATAAGTCGTAAATGTACCGCGATTTTTGGTGATGTATTTTAAAAATTGGCCAGAGGGCTTCTTGTTTTCTTTTACCCTCGTGTGGTTCAGTTTCAGCTGTAAGGTTCGTTTTAAATATTAAAACGATAAAAATTGTTTATGATTTGATAATAGGGTGATTCACGACATCGTGTATTAATTGTAATGGTATATACAGGTGTTCATTTTAAATGGGCCACCATTACTATCTAGAGGACTATAAGAGCTATAAAGACGGTTAAATGGGCAAACAATTTCTATTTCACAAGATAAACATAAAGAAAAGAATTTTTTTTCGATCAGTGGCTCTCAAAATACGGGGCCGAACTTTTTTATTTTTAATGAGAACATATTTTTTATTTTTCATTCGTTAGAGAAATTAATTCTAAAATCAGTGGTATAATATTTTTTATATCATTACATAACGATTTTTTTTTGAGAATTTTTTTTTTATATTAATTTGATTAAAATATGGCTATAATAAGAGTGCCATTCAAAATAAAAAGTTAGGTCCCATATTTTGAGAAGCACTAATCGAAAAAAAAAACCATTTGTCTTGTGAAATAGAAAATGTTTGCCCATTTAACCGTCTTTGTAACTTTTATAGTTCTCGTGGTAGCAATGGTGGTCAGTTTAAACTGAACACCCTGTATACTCCGTTCGCTTAAACGAGAGAATGTGGAACAAATTCGTGAACAAAGACAAGTCAAATTGGGCAAAAGTGGATAATTTTGGAGCCGAATTAATTGGGCTATTTCACTATGTAGAGATGGCGTTATGTACTAACATCAAACCTACGACAAGGGAGCACTTTTGTTTAACTTCCTTAAGCGTATCATTGCTATCAGTAGATTGTCTTTGATATTTCTTGTATTTTGATTTTTCTTTCAGTGTTTAATATTTTGGGTAAAGTATATTTTCTTGTTTCCTATTTTATTAAGTTGTAGCAGTAGATTAAATATTATATTTCATTTTAAATACTTTAGTTAGTAGTTGTTAGGTTATTTTCGCCGTTTAGTTTTTTCTTAGGGCCAGATTTACAATAAATATTAGAAAGTAAGAGTTTAATTAATTGTAAATATTAGTTCTATTATCTATTTTCCACTATATGAACCGCCATGTAAAAACATACGAATGAAACAAAATTGCTCCCTTGTTTTTAGTTCCAAATTTTGCCACCAGGTTCGCATTCTTAATGAAATATTCCAATAGAATGACTTGTTTCTGTTCAAGAATTAGTTCCACATTCTCTCGTTTCAGCGAACGAAGTATAGTACTGACCAGAATGAGTAAAAAAGCTTAATCAACAATAGGTCTGTGCTGGGATTTTGCCGTATCGGCTGACGATCGCATGACGTCACTCTAATATTTCGGTATTGCCTGTCGTATCGCTTGGCAATCACATGTCGTCAATTTTATGTTATGTGAGTCCCAGCACTGATCTTCAACTGTTTTCGAAAAAGGGGCCACTTTGTATTGTATTTCGTTTCACGTAAGAAAATAGTAGATGGCGCTTGAGGGCCGACCGTCTTTACATGCATTAAATAAATAATTTAAGTTCGTGAAACCAAACTTTGTTAATAATAAATATTTTATCTGTAAATATGTACAAGACCTGAATATTAAAAATTACAGCAAAACATGGGTAAACATTACTTAATTCTGTAGATTTTATTTGATAACTGATAGGTGATATTTTATCGTTTTTGTAAAGTAGGTTTGCATTCTGGCCAATCAAAGGGCAGAATTATATCCATATCTAAACCAACGCTATTTTATTACGTGAAATGAAGTATAGAATCGAAGAAAAACTGACACACAAAAAATAGATTAAAATTTAATAACATTTATAAAAAGTTATTCGAAAATTAAATATTGGTCAAAGTCGCCACAACATTTTACTAAGGACCGTTTTCATAATAAACTTTATCTTCAGTTTAAGTTAAAATTAAAGTTGTGTTAGTTTTCGTAATACAACTTTGGCACTTTAACGAGCACTGCAGCATTACTTTAAATTAAAGATAGTCTTACGTTTTCGAGATATCCTTAAAAATAATGCACGAAATCGTGAATCACCCTATAAAAATATAGGATAATACCTTCGCGCATTTTTTGTTCCAATTCTTCTAAAGTTGGTTCTATCAGCTCCCATCCTTCTGGGGGTGGTTTCTTACTTCGTCGCACTTTTGGCATATTATTTTATTTGTATTTATTTACTTTTGGAAACAAGAAGCAAATTATTCTAGAATGTCAGACTAAACGATGCTGTACAAAGAGGTTATGTTTTAAAACAGACGTCAAAAATATAACTGTGATGTTGGCAAAACGGTAAAATATTATTTCGTTGGTACGAGAAAAATCCCCAAATCTATCATGGTGAATCGTGTGTGACACCGGAGATCTATAGAAAATTTATTGTTATAGCTATAAAATTTTATAGTACCTTGTATATAGATAATAAATCAGCCTAATACAATGCCAAGAGGTAAGACAAATATATTACTTGCTCATTATACCTCAAATACACTTTTTGACGAAATATTGTTAAAAATATGCACATGTATTGACCATCTTAACCCATAAACAACATATTTCATCATTCTCAATAAATTTACAGGGAAATTTACGAACCATAAGGGCCGCAACCGTAGGTTTACGAACCCTGAAGAATTAGAAGAGCAAAGAAGGAAAGAAGAACAAGAAAAAAGATGGAGAAAAAATAGAGGTGATGAATCGTCCGAAAGTGAAGAGGAGGAAGAAAGTGGTCCTTCAACCACTAAGAAAAATCAAGATAGTAGTGCCTCAGGAAGTGGTTCAGATGACAGCAGTAGTAGTGATGGAGAAGTAAGACAAATTGTAAAATAATATGTTTATAGTATTAATAAATCAATATTACAGGAAGCTAAAGCTAAAGGCGTTTCAAAATTAATAGAAATAGAAAATCCAAATCGTGTTCAAAAGAAAACGAAAAAAGTATCCCAACTGAATTCTAACCTGGCCTCTTCGAAGCCCGAACTCTCTCGCCGTGAGCGAGAAGAAATCGAGAAACAAAGAGCCCAGGCCCATTATCAAAAACTCCACGCGGAGGGCAAAACGGAGCAAGCTAGGGCTGATTTAGCCAGACTCGCTATCATCAAGCAGCAGAGAGAAGAGGCGCAAA
The DNA here is from genome assembly GCA_951394225.1 of Harpalus rufipes. Classification (NCBI taxonomy): domain Eukaryota; kingdom Metazoa; phylum Arthropoda; class Insecta; order Coleoptera; family Carabidae; genus Harpalus; species Harpalus rufipes. The sequence goes on along the minus strand of OX596288.1, from coordinate 8,687,342 downwards.
GAAGGCGAGAAATAGAGAAAAAAGGTAGGCGGCACTAATTAATTCCCAATTTGTTATGGTCAATGACCATTGTTTTTCAATTTATGTACGATTTAGAATGAACAAGATAAAATTAATTTGAAAATTGAGTCACACAATACGTAATAATCCTATATATAGTTTATAAATCATATTGGTCTTATAATTAAATCATTATTTTAATATTATTTTTTATACGAAAACACTTTGCATATCAAAGTCCGTCTGACTGAATTTTTTATGGTATGGTGAAAATGATTAGGCAGAAGACGCACGTCATCAACCTGAAAAAAATCTTATAAAATGAAACATAACTTGTAGAAATTATTAGTTATTATTTATTTTTTAAAAAAGAAATATATACTAGTAAAAGAAACGTATACAGGCTGTAACACCAAAACCGACCATTGCCATTATATTCTTTATTATTATAGTTATAAAAAATACTATAGAATAAAGTTATAGGAATAGAGAAGAAAATATTTTTTTAAACAAGCGATTCTCAAGTTACAACACAAAGTTATATTTTTTTAAATGGGATGATTTATATTTTTTGACCTATTCCATAGAGTATTTTTTCCTGAATTTAACTGTATGATTTTTTATATCATTACATAACAAAAATATTGAGAAATATTCAATTGAAATTTAAATAATTTTTATTTTTTATAGTTATTTTTCAGTAGGCTATGAATGAAAAACAATTGAGCTTAAATTAAAATGAAACAAATATTTGTTAACAACGTTATAAACAGTGTTCTATTTGATATTTCTATCCTAAATAATTCAAATTTACAAATAGCAGTTTTTGGTTTTCATACTAGCCTACTGAAAAATTACTATTAATCAATTTATTTAATTTTTAATTGCATTTTTTTCAATATTCTTATTATGTAAGGATATAAAAGTAATACGCTATCGAATAAGGATAAAAAATATATGTAATCCCATTTGAAAAAATATATCTTTGTGTTGCAACTTGAGAACCATTGGTTTAAAAAATTTTTTTTTTCTTTAATGGGATGCTTAGTCGCCTATAACTTTGTTCTATAATATTTTTTTCCAACTATAATAATAAAGAAAATAATGACTGTGGTCGGTTTTGGTGTTATACCCTGTATATTAATGAATTTACAATTATTTCTAAGTCAATCCTTATTCCTTTTATGGAATATAAAATTATTTGATACAACATGGTCATTCTCAGCAGGGCCGCTCCGTGCGGGTAGTGCTCCGTACAAAGGCGCCTGGCCGTAAGGGTCGTCATTTCAAGATAGTAAATAATAGTATTATATAAAATGCTCAAATTAATAAAGAAAAAAATATTTTACAACTTACACAGTAAGGTGATAGAAGTGAACAATATTTTTTAAAATTTATTTGCATTAGAGCTCTAGTTATATGTTATAAGTAAAATAACTTCCTACCAAACGAATATTTTTCTAGCATTGTTATATTGAAATAATAACTGTGACGATGTTAATTACAACAAAGAATATTTTGATTATAGTTCAAGAATATTGATTACAAGAATGAATCCAACAATAAATCCAAAATTTAAATACTAGCGTTGGCTTTAATTACAACTTTTTCAGTAGCCTAGGTAATAGGCATTGATTTTATTAAATTAGAAGATATGGAAGGTGTAATTTTTGTGCATTCTTTAGTTAGATTCATCCATGCGTAGTTGCTAAATAATGGATATTATATTTGGCGGGGTTGCCTATCTAGTTCCGACCATAAATTCTCAATAGGGTTGAAATCAGTAGACTGAGGAGGTGTTTTAAGTTGTTTCGGTATACAGGATGTTTCAGGACTAGTGTAACAAACTTTAACAGCTTATTCCTGAGGTCATTTTGAGCCAAAATTACCATATGAACATAGATCCTATTCCTTCTAGTTACCAAAATACAAGAGGTTGAAGTTGTATAAATAACACGAAATTTTCTAATTTTTGTAATCAAGGTACTTTCGGAAAACAAGAGTTATTATTGAGTTGAGGAATATTTAAATAGAAAGTACGTCTTGGTGAAATGTCCAACAACGTCGGAATTTTTTACAATTCTCATTACAAGTTGTTTAAAGTAAAATTTTGACATTAAACTGTAGTTTTAATTCAAAAGTTACTAAAAATAGTAAAAAATGGTTTTAGTATAAACCAGTGATACCAAAAATGTGTTAAAAGTTTGAAATATTTCTGCTGTAAATAGAACGTTTTAGAGTGTAAAATTCATTGTAATATTAATAAATGTACATGATTTAATGTATTTGATATAAATGTTGAATCGTATGTTTTGTTGTCCAAATCGTATTCGTTAATATTAATAAATAAAATTAATTAATACAAATAAGGTATGACTTCAATAATAACTCTTGTTTTCCGAAAGTACCTTGATTACAAAAATTAGAAAATTTCGTGTTATTTATAGAACTTCAACCTCTTGTATTTTGGTAACTAGAATGTTCATAAGACATTTTTGGCTCAAAATGACCTCAGGAATAAGCTGTTAAAGTTTGTTACACTAGTCCTGAAACACCCTGTATAATTAAAGTGTATGAATAATTATGTGAGCCAATGTATGTAATAGTCCAACTTGTTTGAATGTAAATAACGAAAATTAAATATTGTAAGAGCGAATTACAAGTTTATGGCAACCTATTTTATGAAAAATGACCTAATTATTTTGCTTCAATTGATAAATATGTATAGTAAATTTTTTGAAAGATGTCCGATCAAGGTCATCTACAAATTGTATAAATTCAGATTTTTGCCCCGCCCATTCTGACAAATTCCGTAGTGTCGTTTGCTTAGTTTTTATGTGGGTACATAAGATACTACTGTTATTTTATTATTATAAAAATATATGTTACAATAAAAGCATTCAAAATTCAAAAATAAGTCAACTGGTAAGTTTATTAACAAATGTAAAACCAAATATGTGAAAAATAAGATACTGACACAATGTCAGTGTCAGTGACACTAACAGAAAATAACGTTATTGGTACGGCTATGAATTAAGGTAATGGATCTGAATTAATAAAAAAACTTACGTTACAGCGAAAGTATTATGAACAACGAGCATCGTTTTAAAGTGGAATGTCTTAACTTAGTTGAAGCAATATGATTTTTTGAAAGACAAGCGTGTTATATCCATCCTTATCGCACACGTTTATAGCCTTTGCAAAGGAAAGAGATAAATGTATGCCAATTTGTTAATTCGTTCATGATACAGATAACCTTGATCGGACATCTTTAAAAAAAATACTGTATGTATATATAAAATAAATTTCAGTTTTTTATTATTTGTAAACTTTGTAAGGAAATTCAAATAATTATTTTTACGTAAATCTTCACAATTTGATTTCTTTAACTTTGATTTCTTATTTGCAGAAAAAGAAGAAGCAGCGAAACAGAAAACAGCTCAGACTCAAAAAGCCCTTGGAAAAAAAACATAAACGTGGATAATTATCTAAGTGTTGCAATAATAAAATTTTAATTATGAAATCGTATATTGTATGATAATTAGTTTTTTAATATTTGTGTTTGTTTATTCACAATATTTAATATAATTCACGAAACTCAAGTGATTTTTTTTCTAACTAAAATTCTTATTAGAGTCATATGAACAGTTATGAGAGAGTGAAACAGCTACAGTTAATTTATCTACTTGTTATGTAACTTTTGTAATTTTATGACCTAATAAAGACCACAAGACATTATAATTACACTGTTTTAGTATGACTTTTATACTTTTTTATGTTTCCCAAAGGATTTTTTTTTACATGTACCATATTGAACTTAAAGGGTAAGTACATTTTTAAATATGCATTATTTTATTAAACTTTTAGTACGTGCACCCGATCTCAGGGACCAACGATAGTTAATTTTTTTATTATTTCTGTAAAGTGTGTATTAATAATTTATATAAACTAAAGTAGAATCCAATAATATATTGAGTTCATATAATTTTCACATCCAATAAAGTAAATGTCAGACCGTATAATTTAAACATAAAAGAAAGTTAAAAAATCTGATGTGGTCAGCACATAAATCTTCCGCCAATTCCATGTTTAAAATAGTATAGAGCTTTAAGTAAAATATGACTACCGGTTGACCGTTTGTAAACAAAATTTAATTTTTTGTTCCAATTAAATAGAAAAGTCTGTAATACGATTTTTTTGATTATATTTGATTCAAGTATGTCCTCGAAAATTTATTTATTTTTTCAAGAAAATGTGTTCAATTAAAGTACCACTTCCGGTTTATCAATTTTCGCCAAAATCTAATATGTTGTTCCCATTTATATAAAAGTCTTAAATACTTAAATTGAAAAGTTTTGGAATATATTTTCATTAAAAACTGTTATGATCTTGAAGTAAAGAACCACTTCCGGTTGTTCAATTTTACCCAAAATCTAATCAACTCTTTATATGAATGCAGAAAGCTTAATACGCAAAATAGAAATTTTTGGACGTTTGATAAGAGTTATCAAGAAGCAAAAAATTGATATATACATAGACAGCATCATTGTAAAAAAAATCTAATGTGGCTAGCACATGACTTCTCGCCAATTCCATGTTTAAGATAGCAATTGTTTTAAGTATAGCTACCAGTTGATGGTTTGTAAATAAAATCTAATTTGTTGTTTCAATAAATAGAAAAATTTGTAATACAAAATTTTGGATTACCTATATTTTATATGTTTTTCTTGGAAAATCTGTTAAGAATTCCAAGTTAAATGGAACATCCGGTTTATCATATACAGAGTGGTGACTGTCACATATAAAATCAGATTTTCGTAATTTCCTGTTTCCCTAATTATTTTAGGTAAAAAAGCTTCAAATAAAATTCTGCAACTGAATCGATAAGCAAAATTAATTTTGTATTCCTTATAACGGCAGAAATTAGGTATGAAAATGTCGAAAATAACCTGTAAAATAGTAATAGCCATGGAATTGAGAAAAAAATAAATAACAAATGTCTAACGGTTTATCTGTCATATTAGGGTAATTTATTTTTATTAAGTATTGTTTCTAATTTCTGTTTTAGTTAACAATTATCTATTAATTTAAATTGATATTTGTTCACTAAGACAAAAATTACAAATAATAATAAAAATAAATTAACCTAGCTTGACAGATAAATCGTTAATATTTGTTAATTTTTTGTTTCAATTCCATGGCTATATTTTTGGGGTGATTTTCGACATTTTCATGCCTCATTTCTGCCGTTATAAGGCACCAAAAGTAATTTTGTTTATTGATTCAGATGCAGAATATTATGCCTCAACTTTTATTTGAAGCTTTTTTAGCTAAAATAATTAGGGAAGCAGGAAATTACGAAGGTCTGATTTTACATGTTAAAGTCCTATGTTCGGCCTTGCCGGTCACCAGACTGTATAGTCAAAATCTAATACGTTGTTTCCAATCATATAAGAGTTTAAAATACCAAATTTGAGAAGTTTTGGATCATATTTTAATATATTTTTCAAGAAACTCTGTTCAGAGCTTCCAGTAAAGTACACATCCGGTTGTTCAATTTTACTTAAAATCTAATCAACTCTTTATATGAATGCAGAAAGCTTAAGGTAGTTGTCACTCGAGTGTACCTATTCAAAAACTTGTTCTATGTTCAAAATAAAAATTAAGCTAATGCAGTTTATATTTGCAATAACTTATATTTTTTAACATTATATTATATACACAGATTGCATCAAAATAGTCAAAAGCTAATATCAAATACTGTAACAGATAAATTATCTTTATTTTTCCGTAGAAAAGTTTTTTTTTTGAACTGTACCACTTGCACTAACATACACAAGTGTCGTATTTCAATGTGGAAGAATAACTGTGCCAACGTCGCACCTAGATATTTATTGGTACATTCGGGTATAAAAGTAATAAGATATTTTGAGATATAATACTAATTCTAAACTACAAATGGAAACTGCAAAACAAATTGATATATTTGTTTCTTAAAATTACAAAAGTAGTATTATACTGTTTAAAGTTTTCATGCTTTTCACGTAAAATACCAATTTAAAAAATATTTCCTTCGAATGTACGTCTAAAATTCCTTTAACCAAAGATCACCTCTTATTCGCTAATACCAAGCGGGCGTTGTTAACTTAACTGACACTCCATCTAGAACGTTTGTGCATGGTTGTCAAGTATAATTCTACCTAATTATAATATCTTCAGATTATAATTTTCTAGAGGTAATAAAATTAAATCTGGATGGTAAATAATTTTCAAATTTTTACATAAAATTCGTTAATTATTTTTCTATAACATACTAGTTTTTAGATTAAATGTTGGTATGGATATAAAAGTTATAATTTAAAATGTTGTTTATTTTGCCATTTCCTATTCTTTACGTGTTAAAAAGGCCAAATTTAATTGTAAATATCTCAGGTACCGCGTGGTCAATTGTTTTAAAACTTGGAGAGCAGGTAGATTATACTTCAGTTGAGATGTACTTAAAATTTCAATTAATTCTGGGTAAAATGGTTTCACGATATAGCTACCTTAAATACGGAAAATGAAATTTTTGGAAGTTTGATAAGAGTTATTGTGGAGGGAAAAATCATCACACGCACACAGACAGTAAATAGTAAAAACATGTTGTAGGGATCCTTGCTTATACACTGAAAATTAACTATCGAATTTTTGGACCGAAAACATTACCTCCCTTATCTATGAATGTAGGTTGGCGGGAGCTGAAAACACTTATCGAGATTATTAATTTTTTCAAGATATAAAACACCTCTCATTTATAATTGTAGATAAAAACGTAAATGAAGATATAGGTACACGTGTAAATTAAAATTCCTACCTTTAATGTTGATCCGGCTGTTTTTGGAACCTACAAACAAAAAACAAATATTAAATTCATGTTAGTAAATTTTACTCAAAGAAATATAAGAACATTAATAACAACTACTATCTTAGTAATGGCATTAACATCGTAAATATTTGAGTAGGTATAAGATTTTATAATACATTTACATACAAATAATTAATTATTACGTTTAATTTCACTTAAAATATTTTATATACACACCAAGATGTCTTGCAGTCCTCCACCAAATCTGCCTGCTATGCTACATCCTCTGAATATATTTGCAAAAGTTCACATCACTTAACATTAACAAACAATTTGTTTATTATTTACACCCTTTTTGTCACTTAAATATATAAATTCTTCACTTTACGTTACATTTTTTGTACGTAAAATACTTAATCACACCATCTACAACGGCGAACTTGCGTAAACTGCAGTCATTCGAATCTGAATAGACTTGTCGCTCAAAGAAAATTAATAAACAAGTATAAAGTATAAAAGAATATACAAAATACTATCTAATATGAAAATATTGAACTATTTTATTATTTATTAAATAAAAAGTTATAAATTTGTTTTAAAGAGAAACACAGCACGCTGTTCAAAATGTTTGAAAAGTAAAGCTGCGTCCACACCGTGTAATCTTTAAGAACGTTTTACAACTACAACCTTTCTAATTGTATTTCAAAATGCATCATTTGTTCAGTGCGTGTATGTAATGAACCGGTTTCACATTTTTACCTCTCGCTAAGAGAGGTATTGGATTCATGCTAAATATCGCATATCCAGATTTTATTGAATAAGCACGTTTTAAGGTCCCTACAATCCGATTTTAACATTTTTACGATGTGTGTGTGTGTGTGTGTGTGTGTATGTATGTATGTATGTATGTATGTGGGATGTTGGAAGGACGATTACTCAAAAACTATAATACTTTATATTTGTTTAACTACGTATTTCCCAATCGGACATTCATGGGAAGATCTGAAAAGGTTTTGGTAACAATTGGACAACCGGAAGTAGAAGATTCTTGAAAAAAAATCTTCTAAATATTATTTTTTAAATTTTTTTTTTGCTAATATTAAAGATAATTAAATTCTCTATCTGATACATTTAAATATTTTATTATATATTTTATAGATTTAGAGATAAAAGAAATATAATATATAAAATAATCTGTTGTAATAAATTTTACAATCGAAAGAAAGCCATGGAAAATAGTTCAAAATTTAAATTGTTTGTAACTGACAGATAAATCTCAGTGTCAGAAATCCGGAGACATTACTGAAGACTTTTTCTGGGAAGTACATAGATTATATTACTTCTTAATGTATTAATAGTTAAATATACCCTTCAGAAATACTGTTACTCCCGACAATGAATTGGAAACATCTCGAAAAATTAGAAGAGTAGGACAAAATTTCTTCATAGAATAAATTTAAATTTAAAAAATCTAAATATAACGAATAGATATAAGTAGAATTTTTAGTGTAGAGTGTAGGTATACAAGAAATGTTAAATTGGCCTTGACAAACAGATATGGGGGCCCATGTCAGAACGATAGCTAGTAATTATGTATATAGATGTCAAATATCATAATTTCTCATTCTAAATTTAGTGATTTTCCAATTCCATGTGGTTCATTTTCCTCGTCAAGTAAATTCCACACTCCTGGTGACAAATTAACTTTTAGAAAATCTTGAAATATTTAATGAAAAATTCTGACATTTGACATCTATGTACATAATTACTAATTATCATTCTGAAACATCTGCTTGTTAAGGCCAACAATGTAACATGACTGTTCGCGCCCTATACTTATGGAACCAAAAAAAGGAAGTGACGAGAGGTATTGTGCTGGTCACAACAGATTTTTTTTATTATTAACCTACCCCAATTTATTATTGTAATTTCAATTGCAGATTAGTTTCTTTAAAGTCAAGCAAAAAAAAGTTCTTCCTATAACTTTTACTTCCTTGTACGTAAGTAAAGGAAGTATTGAAATCGCGAAAAATTTCGGTTTTCAGATTTCAGCGGAAATATCCATTTTGATCATCCCTGAATCCATTTTGACTAATTTCGTCGTGACGTCTGTACGTACGTATCTCGCATAACTCAAAAACGGTAAGCCGTAGAAAGTTGAAATTTTTATTTAGGACTCCTATAACATCTAGTTGTGCACCTCCTTTTCTGGTTATTATACAATTTCCAGAAGTGGCACTTTACATGAAGCCTATAATAGATTTTAATGAAAAACTGTTTTAAAATATAATCCAAAGCTTTTCAAATTTGGTATACAAGACTTTTATGTCAATCGAAATAACATAATAGATTTTGATTAAAATAGGCTAACCGGGAGTGGTACATTACTTGAAGTTGTTAACAGTTTTTCTTGAATAAAATGATTTTATTTTGATTTTAGAAATAAATGCTTCAAATAAAAGTTTTAAAGAATTAATTTCTGCGTCTAGCACATCAAGTATTATTAAATTAGCCCTTTGTATAAGCGAGATATGTAAATTTAAAAATTATATACTTTTTTTTGTTTTTGTAATAAAGCTTGCTATGGCTATGGATTAGGACAAAAAAATAAAAAAAATGTTCATGCCAAATTACGTTAAATACGTGCAATTTTATGATTCGTACAATAACAAATATTATATTTTTATTGTGAAATTAGTCATATTCATTGTTGTAATCAAATATTTCTTTGTTGTAATCAAAACTCTCTTTAAAAAGAACTGGGTTAGATTATGGTCGCTATATATCTTACTGTTTTGAAGTTAAAATTTATATTTTGTAATTTAATTATTAAAAAAATATGTATAGTTTAATAATCGTACAAGGAAGTCGTGTGGTGTCCACATCAGATTTTTTTTTATAAAATCAAAAATAAGAATTTTTTCCCTCTTGTAAACTCGATTCGGGGACAAACTGAATAATAAATATATAAATTATATATGAATTTTCTTTGAATTGAATTGGGACGTTAGTTTATTTTCACCTCGAGTCGCACGCTTGCAGACGAATATTATGAGACACGCATGATATCAAATTTTCGCTTCGTGGTGAAAAGCGAAAACAAATACCTCATTGGATAGAATTCTAAAGTGCGTTATTTTACTACTGGAGAACTGGAGTAGTAAATGGCTTCATGAGAACTAAGATAGGGCCATCATGCTACAGTAGAACTTTAAAGTCAATCAATCCACATCTTTAAAATATTTTATCTATGACGTCGCTATGACGTTCTTATCTGTGTGACGTCATTATTCCTTATCTATGACGTCATTATTCCTTATCTATGACGTCATCAATCCTTATCTTTAAAATCCCTTATCTATGACGTCAATCTTAGGTCGTTATCTGCGCTAGCATCCCCCTAACTTCCCTACTCGCAGTGACAAAAGTGAGTACCGCTTAAAACCATCAACTAATTAATAATAAATAATAACAATTTATTTTCATAAATCTTATTGTATTTCTACGTAAACAAACATTTTTGTTTTTCTTTCCCAACATTTTTCGATTTTTCGATTCACTTTTATTTTTCACACCCCCACTAAGTCCAGACGCATGCTATATTGCATAGCGTCGTTGTCATGGTTACGAAACGACGCCAAAGGAGGGGATAGACGCTTCTAACACAATTTAAAGTCAGTCTGTGCGCGGACGTCGTGTACAGAGGGTGTATATGTTTGTTTCATCCCCAAGCTCGTGTTTTGACGTTTTACAAGTAAAGTAAGACTCTAGTTATTTGTGAAGTGTAAGCTGACTTTTTGTGACATTTTGGGGTTGGCAGAAGCTAATTGAAGATAAGGTAAGCTTTATTTATTTCATAAAGCCTTAAATTGTGTATTTTATTTTGCTTCTAACCTTTACATTTGAGCAACAAATTAAGTACTCAATAGATCCACTTTGTCGTTTTGAACATTTTTCTTCTTTAAACTTTTGTTCTAAAGTTAATAGGTAAAAAAATATCGCCAAACCATAATTTTAATAATGAATTTCGTATGATTGAAAAATCTCTTGTGGCTAGCACAATATCTTCCGTCAAACCTGTGTAATATGTATAAATTCCATACATAAATTTTCTTGCAAAAGATTCTAAATTTCCAGTAAAATTATTTCAAATGCAATTTCACTTGACACTAACATCTTCTTCTTCTTTAGCTTTCCCTATTCGTTAGGGGTCGCTATTTTTTATTTTCTTCTTCCACTCATTTCTGTTTTACGTGTCGTTCTCATTCAGTTCCTTTTCTCTCACGTCTTCCGCAATACAGTTCTTCCATCTTATTTTTGGTCTTCCTCTGTTCCTTCAATCTTCTATTACTATGCTATTCATTCTTCTTCCAATATACTCTCATTTCACCTCATGACATTTTCAAACCAATGTAATCATCTCTCTTGTATCTTTCTACAAACTTGTAACACTAGAGTTATTTCCTTACCTATCTTTCCGTGTCTTCCCCAACATCTTCTTCAACATCCTCATCTCTGCCACATTAATTTACTTTTATTGATACTGACATCAGTCAATCTGAATATATTAACAATTTTCATAGTTAGCATAGCTGGCTGAATTCTAATATTTAATTTCTTTATAATTCTATAACTCTATATTTATTGAATATGAAGTATAAAATGCAATCAAATCGTATAGAGAATAATATATTAAGTTATAATAAATGTTAAATATCAATAAATCAAATTTAACTGTTAAATCTTCAAATGAGGCTACTCCCGGTTCACCAATTATAACCAAAATCTAATCAGTTGTTCTTCTGGATGTAAACTTGAGGAATACGAAAAAAATATAATTTTTGGAATCGTGAAGTTATGCGATCCGAAACTTTCGTCACACACACACATACATACATACAGACATTATCGTAAAAATGGTAAAATCGTATTATAGGGACCCTAAAACATGCTTATTCACTAAAAACTCATCATTGATTTTTTTGATCAAAGACAATACCTTCCTTACCTAAAGGTGACGGAAGGTAAAAAGTAGATAGTAGACACCGGTTATACCGTAGCCCAGTGTTTCTCAAAAGGCGTGTCGCGGCAGAAAAATGTGCCGCGAAAATCTTTAAGTGTGCCGCGAAATCTTACAAAACTTAGAATTTTCAACATTGAATTCTCACTAACATGAAAAGTCTGGAAATAAGTAAATTTCTGGATTGCAGTCAATTTTTTTTTTAATTTTCGGCCTCAACTGGTTTCGGCATCCCTTATTCTTTCTTTAGAATGTACAAATTGTTACAAAATTTTGAAAAAACCTTTTAAATACATCGTTTGTTTAACTAACATTAAAATAATAACAAAAAATCTGATGTGGCCCACACGTTACCTTCCGTCAATTTAGTGTATTATGTACAAATTTCATATATAAATTTTCTTGCAAAAGATTATATATTTCTAGTAAAATTATTGCATAAACAGACTATGTAAAATGCACTTGACACTGACCCCTTCTTCTTCTTTAGCTTTTCCCACTGGTTAACTGGTCGTTATTTTTGAATTTCTTCATCCACTCATTTCTATTTTGTTTGTTGTCCTCATTCAGTTTCTTTTCTCTTAAGCCCTTCGCAATACAGCATTTCCATCTTAAAACAACTATGTAAAAATATCAAAATTATAAATTCAATAAATTCATTAATTTACGCGCAATCAAAATGCATGAACCGTATGATCATTTTAAACAAGATACAATTTCATATTTGATTTAAAAATATAGCCCTGCATTGCCTTAAGCGCTAAAATTTCATTTCAATTGATTATTTTCATTTAAGTGTTTGCAGAAATTCAACACATGCTTTTTTGTACCAATAAAAAATATAACAGGGAATATTAAAGTGGAAGTAAATATTTATTTAGTAGTGACAAATATTTATACAGGCTTTTACACCAAACATCAACTGGTAAAATATAATTTGATATAACTGATTCAATTAGAAAAATATTTTTTTCGTAATTCGCAAAAATAAATGCATAAATGAGGTGTATTCAGGATGTAACAACTAACCGAGCTACCTCAAATACTTTATAAATTATTAAAGATACAATAAAATACTATAATACAATTTTATATACGACAGTGCGCTAATATGTAATTAGTACACCAATTTGAATGTCATTATCAGTGCTATAATGAAACTCATAATGACACTCAGTGCCATTAAATCACCCATTCGTATTAATAACGTAGGCTATGAATGAGCATTTCAATGTTTCTCATTATGACAAAAATTAAATGAAAAATGTATTTTAAGATTAATTTAAATTGTCGTAGATAAAATATTGAAGGATACACATTTGATATAGCCTAATGAAACTTGTATCCTTAATATCTATTATAGAAGACCGATTAGAGAAGAAAATATTTTTTTTAAACCAGTGGTTCCCAAATTACAAAACAATGTTATATTTTTACCTCTCTCAATGTTATATTTTTACCTCTCGCTAAGAGGCCCACCCTGCAAAAACTCTATATATATTTCACTTCCACCCCGCGGGTTGGAAATGTTTATGTAGGGGTTGCCTAGCAAAATTGTCATAGATCCGTATAATAAAGGATGTTTTTACTTTAATTTATGAGTAAGTACATATTAAATTATATGTATAAGTATTATTTTTATTTTTTAAACACAGTTTTACAGAAACGGGTTCATTTATTTATCGAATTTCAAAATGCCAAAAAGAAAGTGTGTTTATAAAGAAGACGAATATAAAAAAGAAATGGGAAAAACATGCAGCTTCACAACCCTTGAAAAATTGTAACTTTCAATTATAAGGCATTTTACCTTGAATGAAAAAAATATTTCACCTGCGGCGCTTATTTTTCTAGATACCTCGCATCACCAAAGTTTTGATACACAAGCCGCAACTGGTTTTACAATCCTTTAAAAAATGTCCCGGTTTTGCAATTTATAAATCTGGTCACCCTAAGTACAAAACTTTTCTTAATGGTCCACCCTACAAAAATATCCTGGCTACGTCCCTGAAAATAATCCACATGGATTTGGAAAATCATAATGTTTTGAATACTCGCACCCTATGCAACATAAAATGAAAATGGCAAGAGGTATTGTGCTGGCCACAACAGATTTTTTATTATTCTATCGATAAAAGTTAAAAATGAAAAGTCGTGCATGACCTCATTGGGCCCTATACTTTACTTCTGTCATAATTTCGACATCAGATATAGGTATCGAGTTTTACTCCCGGTGACGAACAAATGGAAATTTATATTTATAAAAATAACAAGTTCTGAAATCTGTTAGTGATATAGCTCTTCTTTTATATCTTTCATGTGTTATTTATTTGGAAACTATTTTTATTATAAGTTGTTGAAGTGTGCTCGTAAAATATTGGTTTTAAAGTTAATCTCATGCCATATAGTAAAACCTCTTTCACATTTCTATTCATTTGCTGAAGCTAAGAAGTAAAAACAAAACGCTGAAAAAGAGCTTACGTACGTTGGGCTTTACAATATGAAATATTTCATGAAAGCCACTTCTAGAATATGTTTTCATTCCTTTTCTGATTGTATTGCAAGCCGAGTGAAGTTTATTTCAGTCTTTACACACATGAAATCTGATTAAGCGCTTACTCTAAGCTCGTTTTATTTACTTTTATTCCGTTGCTACATATGCGTGAGTAAATATTACTTCAGAAGATGACAACCATGTATCCTCTTTCTTATTTATTTGAGAAAGATTTTTATTATGCTTGCATATGAAATAATTGAAAAATATTTTCTATATTTTTTGGTACTTTATATATATATATATATATATATATATATATATATATATATATATATATATATATATATATATATATATATATATATATATATATATATATATATAGTGATCACGCGAGAATGAACTGGCAATTATCTCCCTTATTAAGCAAGATAGCGATTATCTTTAAATAGAAAAATTTACTATAGGCAATATAGGCAATAAGATATATCAAGAAGCGTTCTGTTACTACTATTTTTGATATCAACTTTCAAATTTCAAATGGAACATACTATATTTTTTATATTTTAGAAAAGTACATAAATTTTTCCTTACAATGGTAGTAAATTAGTAGTACATTGTATTATTAAAAAATAAAATGGCGGACGTTTGATATATCTTACAAAATACGTCAAGGAAGTGTGGGATTTTGTTTTATTGGATTTGTTACCTAGGTTACATCATATAAATGAATTTATCTCAAAAAATATTATCATCTATGAACCAAAAATAATAAAATTTCACACAATTTAGGAGGAAAATTTTGAAAAATATTTTAGTCGGTTAAATTTATTATTGCTCTTTTTAGCTTTTATCGCCCACGTACTGCCCTTCAATGCCCTTCTGTTAACCCTAAGGCCACCTTCGCCCCCTTGGATCTATCCAGCGCCCAAAATGGGGCGATAAAGCCCACTTTGGGAATCACTGGTCTACACTACTAATAATAAACAACTTTTTCTTCAAGTGTACAATAATATTCATATTATGCTACTATACACACACTATAGAAGATATAACAATGTTGCTCATTATTGTACTAGTAAAAAAATGTTAGCTTCTTAGTTCACCGCTGGCGGCAGCAGTCGTCACAGCAACACAGATCATATTGAATAATTGTTATTTGACAGTTGTATCGTTTGTGTTTTGTAGTGTACACAGCCAACTATGGCTGAAATTGCTAACGCTATAATAAAACAATTCTGGACAACTATAAAAAATCGCCAGTTTTCTTTGAAACACTTAAAGAAAAAATAGTATATGTTATTCGGAGCAGAGCGCCCTTTTTGTGTTTTACCCAGTTTGCCTGGCCTCGGCTAACGCCTCGGCCGCAATTGCATTTTCAACGAATATATTCTAGGTACATATTAATAAACTCAGAAATGCTTCAGATTTAGATTTAAGTAATGTATCAGTCTGTGTCTTTCGCAGAGCTTTGACTTCAATTCCATTCATACAAACACAATTTCCCTGAAATCTAGGTACAAAACATCCCGGTCATAAATAACATACATCAGCATCCGGCATACGCTTTCATTCCGCACGAATATTTTATAAATCAAATTTATATCAATTTCCCGCGCACATCAATCTATTGGAAATGGCTGCGGCGTTTGCTGTTTACACGTAGGAAATACATGCACGTTACATACATGCGATATATCACACCGGTCTGCCTTAGATGGCACTGCGCTCGCGACGAGTGTCATTCCGCGATAATGGAATATTACATGTGAAATATTGCTTTGTTCTCCGATTCGAGAGATTGATGTGGAATAGTAAGATATGATATGAATGGAAAATGCTGTTTTGTCAATTTCAAATTCTATTTATAGATGGAATTCTCTTTTACATTACGAGGTTTGTTCAAATAAAAGGTGGCTTTTCAAATTTCGCGGGCTACGTATATTAGAATCTAGATTTTGTTTTGTTTGTTACGTTGGTACATATGTTCCCAACATATTGTGCCAGCGCGGGTAATTCTATTTTAAATGTTATCACTACGTTACCCACGCCAGCACAGATGCATTCATTTTCTTATTTCAAATGTTATATTTATAATTTATTATTTTGTAAAGCAACCTTGTATGTTTCATTGTTGTTATTTTTACCTTCCGTCACCTCTAGGTAAGGAAGGTATTGTCTTTGGTCAAAAAATTCAATGATGAGTTTTTACTGAATAAGCATGTTTTAGGGTCCCTATAATACGATTTTACCATTTTTACGATGATGTCTGTATGTATGTATGTGTGTGTGTGTCTGTGTGTGTGTGACAAAAGTTCCGGATCTCATAACTTCAATACCACGATTCCAAAAATTATATTTTTTTCGTATTCCTCTAGTTTACATTCAGAAGAACAAGAGATTAGATTTTGGTTATAATTGGTGAACCGAAAGTAGCCTCATTTGAAGATTTAACAGTTAAATTTGATTTATTGACATTTAATATTATTATAACTTAAAGAATATATTATTCTCTATACGATTTGATTACATTTTATACTTCATATTCAATAGATACAGAGTTAAAGAATTTTTAAAAAATTTAATTTTATAATTCAGCCAGCTATGCTAAACATGGAAACTGCTAATATATTCATATAAATCAAATTGACAGATGTCAGTATAAGTAAAAAGTAAATTAATGTGGCAGAGATGATGATGTTGAAGTAGATGTTGGGGTACACACGGAAAGATACGGTAATAAAATAACTCTAGTGTTACAATTTTCTAGAAAGATACAAGAAAGACGATTACATTGGTTTGAACATGTCATGAGGAGAAATGAATAATTATATTTGAACAAGAATGAGTAGTTTAGTAATGGGAGGTTGAAGAAGCAAAGGAAGACCAAAGATAAGATGGAAGGACTGTATTGCAAAAGACTTGAGAGAAAAGGAACTGAATGATAACGACACGCAAAAATATCAACCCCTAACGAATAGGATAAGCTAAAGAGGAAGATGTCAGTGTCAAGTGCAATTTGAATAGTTTGTTTATGAAATAATTTTACTGGAAATTTAGAATCTTTTGCAAGAAAAATTATGTATGGAATTTATACATTATACACAGGATTGACGGAAGGTATTGTGCTGGCCACAACAGATTTTTGTTTGTTACGTTGGTACATATGTTCCCAACATATTGTGCCAGCGCGGGTAATTCAATTTTAAATGTTATTACTACGTTACCCACGCCAGCACAGATGCATTCATTTTCTTATTTCAAATGTTATATTTATTATATATTATTTTGTAAAGCAACCCATATATTTTTATGTTTTTTGGTTGTCATGTTCTTGTTTATTGATTTTCATAGTTCAGTTGTTGTAATTGCTCTGACTTGAGTACATATAATAAATTTGGCTCCTCCATTTAAGAGTTTATTTATTACCTTCGCCCACTTTTGAGTTTCAGCCCTTATCTTCTAATGTGCACCGATAAACTGTTGCACAATATGTTGACATGATCAGCCATTTTGCATTTGTAGTTTGTTTTTGACAGATATAAAGGTTAGACGTATTTTGGTGTGCTTGGCGATTTTTTGCAATCGAAAAAAATGGATCAAAGAATATTACTTGCTTATTTATTTATTAATTTATTTGTATATTTGTTATTAATTTTCACATAGCCACCTAAAATATTTGAATAAAAATGATTTCACATATATCTCAATTATCTTATTTTTCTCGATTCTCGATAAAATGCGTTAATAAATATATCGTTGAAAAGACAAAATATGGCGAATATCATGTTGAACTAAATTTATATGTTAGTTGAAATAATTTTTTGAACATAGTCAAATTGTTTGAGACAAACTTGGTCAAATTGGTCATATTGTTCCAATTATTATCTATTCAACTAATCTCGGTGAGACAATATGTTAACTGATAAATTATAGAATAAAATGAGATAAATGTTGAACCAACCCAATTCTATCAGTCCAATTTGGCCAACAGAGGCATCGCAGATCTCAGCATCTCAGGAAATCACCTGCCACTGCCACTAGGAACGTTTATTGGGCGAAAATTTCAGTTAGTCCACTGAAAACCATCACACATTAAAAATTCATATGACGAAAGTTAGTTTGTTACTAAAATAAACAAATATACACTATTTTTTTCACGAGAATTGTATTTACAACGAGCAGAAGACGTTCTAATTCGTAGGTAACAAATACACTGACAAAAGACTGCAATAATAAATAACAAACACCGGTCTTAGTCTTAATATTAGCTCGAACTTGTCTGTTAAAAGCCGATCTGTAGTTTCCCTGGTCGACACGAAATTTAAATAAAAATGGTAATGAATTATTTATTCACTTAGCTAGTGTAGAATAAGAAATAAATTATTATTATTATTATTATTATTATTGAAAAATTTAAAAATTCTGTCAGCCAGTGGCACTAAAAGTAGAACCTTTAAGAACCAAGCCTTTAATTTTATGAATTTTAAAATAATTGTCTGACTTATGTTCAATATCATTAAGCATATATACTATTTAATTTTTACCTTCCCTCATTTCGAAGGTATTATTTTTAGTCAAAAAAAATCGATATGGCACTTTACTTGAAGTTCTAAATAATTTTTATCCTTAAGAAATACTGCTAATACCGTCAGTGAATTTGAATTTTTTTTAACATATTAGAAGAGTAGGACAAAATACTTCATAGACGAAAGAAGAGATAAAATTTCAATTATTTATGTGTACAAGAAATGTTAAATTTGTTACTTATAGGGCGCGAGCAATCATGTGACATTGTTGGCCTTGGCAAGCAGATGAGGATCTGTGTCAGAATGACGACTAGTAGTTATTTACAAAGATGTCACAATTGTCATAATGCCATAATTTTTCATTCAAAATTTCAAAATATTATGATGGATATGATGTTTTGAATGAAAAATTATGATACTTGACACCTTTGTACATTATTACTACCTGTCATTCTGACACGGGCCCCCATATCTGCTTGCCAAGGCCAACAAAGTCACATGACTACTTGCGCTGTATGCAATATAAAATGAAAATGTCGAGAGGTATTGTGCAACAGATTTTTATAAAATGATTGGATATCTGAACCAAGATAATAAATTTGTTTGTTTGATACATTATCGAAATACAAAAAAATTATGAATGCTAACCACGTTCTATAACCATATAAACCACACAGATCTTATTTAAAAAACCGCCTATATTTCACTTTTCACTTATACAATAATATTGCTTACGTAAGGGATACATCTTCATATCTTATTTTTTATTCGAAATAAAAGTTTTACGCTTGCGAGTCATGTTGCGCACATAAGCCTACAAATATGTAAATATAATAGGCCTTTTACTGCAGGGGGAGTAAACTGCACTATTCCCTACGACAAAATTCACGTAATTTATGGCTGGCAATATTCCTGATATATGCACAACCCCTCCCATTTGAAATTTGTTACTAGATTTACCAAGATGCTATCGAGAAGAGTTTTTCTACAGTTAGGGGTAGAAATGAAGTAAGGGTTGCTTGATATGTGGAGGGTAAATTGTATGGAAAATGTACTTTTTGTATGTGAACTTTCATACGAGTAGAATTAAGTATAGTCATTTGAGTTTAGTAGGAGTTTGAAATTTAAATTTTAAAACTGTGTCGTTAAATCTCGGAAATTTGTAATTTGAAAACAAAATAAATTATATAGGCTGTTAATTAAAAAGTGGGCCATAGGCGTTTAACATGGAAAATCAGTTTTTCATTGCGCAAAAATTCCGTATTAATTGTAGACAAAACTATTTGAAATACAAGTTGCAGATAATTAAATTCTATATCCAAGTCATTAAATATATTTTATTTTGCATGTTTGGTAACTTGTTTAATTCATTTTCTAATTTTATATACAGGCTGGTGACCGCGACCCCTTAACATAGGACTGTAACAAATAAAATCATACTTTCTTAATTTCCTGCTTCCCTAATAATTTTAGGTAAAATGCTTCATTAGCATAATATTTCGCATCTGAACATTAATTTTGTATACCTTGTAACGGCAGAAATTAGGTATGAAAATGTTGAAAATCACCTCAAAAATAGCAATAACCATGGAATTGAGACAAAAATAATAACAAATGTCTAACGGTTTATCTGTCACGTGTCACGTTAGGGTAATTTATTTTTATTGGATATTATTTCTAATTTCTGTTTCAATTAAGAATTATTTGTTAATTAAATTGATATTTGTTCACTTGAACAGATTTTATAAATAATAATGAAACTAACTAAACCTACCTAGACAGATAAATCGTTATCATTTGTTAATTTTTTGTTTCAATTCCATGACTACAGCTATTTTTGCAGTGATTTTCGACGTTTTTATACCTAATTTTTGACCTTACAATGCATACAAAATTAATTTTGCTTAATGATTCAGATGAAGAAATTGTATGCCCTACAATTTTAATTTGAAGCTTTTTTCCTAAAATAATTAGGGAAGCAGAAAATTACAAAAATCTGATTTTACATGTCCTATGTTCCGGGGTCGCGGTCACCACCCTGTATATATATATATATACAGGATGTATCAAGATAATGGAACAGTACCATTTATTCGTGAATATGAGAAGTTACACAAAAAATCTGATGTGGCCAGCACATAACCTCTCGCCGTATATTTTACCTGGCTGTATGCATAAAGCAAAGATTATTTTTATAAATACAAATAATATATTCATATAAATCTATGACGTATAAACTTCTTTATTATTCAATAATAGCATGTCTCAACATGAAGATATTTTACCATAAATTATGTTACAATAAATTACAAAGTAGAGTTTACCATATATAAATATTAGGCTGGTAACAGCAATTTTCAATTCGAACAACTTTGTTTACTTTCTCTTCATATTCTTCTAGTAAAAACATTAATTTTGGGCGGTCTAAAATGTATATATCTGGATTGTGCATCTATTCTTATATATCTTCTTTTACATTTTATTTTTTCATACTTGTTATATCTAAATAACCTTAATTCCCTTTAATAAAGTGACGGATAGATTGCACTCCGATTTTGTCAATATTTACAACTTACTTGAGAAGAATTTGATAGCTTTTTCGCAATTCAAAGTTACTCTAGTCTACAGTACTGGTGTACATTGTCCCATAATGTTTGAAACAAATTTAAGTCCTTCAACCTAGACTTGTCATCTCCATAATAGTCACAGATCAAGAACTAAGGGATTCTCCAAGTACATTTTTAATTCATTACTCATTATTTCTGACACTGACATTTATCTGTCAGTTACAAATAATTTAAATTATCAACTATTTTTCATGGCATTCTTTCGGCTGTCAAATTTATTACAACAGATTATTTTATATATTATACTTCTTTTATCTCTAAATCTATGGAATATATAATAAAATATTTAAATGTATCAGATAGAGAATTTAATTTTCTTTAATATTACCACGAAAAATTTTCAAAAAATAATATTTAGAAGATTTTTTTTCAAGAATCTTCTACTTCCGGTTGTCCAATTATTACCAAAACCTTTTCAGATCTTCCCATGAATGTCCGATTGGGAAATACGTTGTTAAACAAATTTTAAGTCTTATAGTTTTTGAGTAACCGTCCTTCCAACATCCCACACACACACACACACACACACACACACACACACACACACACATCCACACACACACACACACACACAGACATCATCGTAAAAATGTTAAAATCGGATTGTAGGAACCTTAAAACATGCTTATTCAATAAAATCTGGATATGCGATTTTTAGCATGAATGCAATACCTCTCTTAGCGAGAGGTAAAAAGTGATATTTTGTAAAGCATAGAGGTGGACACATTTTGACATACCCATTATTATTTTAAAGCCAGTGGTACTCAACTTACGAATCAATATTACATTTTTTTAAATGCATTATATATTTTTTATTAACTAATTAAATAGAGAATTTTCTTCTGAATTCAACGATATAATAATATCATACCCTTACATTACGAAAAATTTGATAAAAATTAATTCAAAGTTTCTCATTTCTATTTAATTTTTTTTAAGTAGATTGCGTAAACATTTAATCATTAAAACAAAACCTGATTTTATTTATTGATGCAAGACCCAGCAAAATGCATTCCTAACATGCAATTTAATTGCAAAAATTTATCCTAATTTCGTAAGACTAACTAGTCTTTACGCGAAATAAAAAAAATCTGATGTGGACACCACACGACTTCCTTGTACGATTATTTAACTATACATATTTTTTTAATAAATAAATTACAAAATATTAATTTTAACTTCAAAACAGTAAGATATATAGCGACCATAATGTAACCCGGTTCTTTTTAAAGAGAGTTTTGATTACAACAAAGAAATATTTGATTACAACAATGAATATGACTAATTTCACAATAAAAATATAATATTTGTTATTGTACGAATCATAAAATTGCACGTATTTAAAGTAATTTGACATGAACATTTTTTTTTGTCTTAATCCATAGCTAGCTTTGTTACAAAAACAAAAAAGTATATAATATTTAAATTTACATATCTCGCTTATACAAAGGGCTAATTTAATAATACTTGATGTGCTAGACGCAGAAATTAATTCTCTAAAACTTATAGTTGAAGCATTTATTTCTAAAATCAAAATAAAATCATTTTATTCAAGAAAAACTATTAACAACTTCAAGTAATGTACCACTTCCGGTTAGCCTATTTTAACCAAAATCTATTATGTTATTTCGATTGACATAAAAGTCTTGTATACCAAATTTTAAAACTTTTGGATTATATTTTAAAACAGTTTTTCATTAAAATCTATTATAGGCTTCATGTAAAGTGCCACTTCTGGAAATTGTGTAATAACCAGAAAGGGAGGTGCACAACTAGATGTTATAGGAGTCCTAAATACAAAATTTCAACTTTCTACGGCTTACCATTTTTGAGTTATGCGAGATACGTACGTACGTACGTACGGACGTACGTACGTACGGACGTACGTACGTACGGACGTACGTACGTACGTACAGACGTCACGACGAAATTAGTCAAAATGGATTCAGGGATGATCAAAATGGATATTTCCGCTGAAATCTGAAAACCGAAATTTTTCGCGATTACAATACTTCCTTTACTTACGTACAAGGAAGTAAAAAGAATAACGAAATTTGGAACATTTCGAAAAAATAATATAATACATAACAAAGACATACAAAAATGACAGAAAATTTTCTTTTGTTTTAATAGTTAAACATTTGCTTGGCCTACTTAAAAAAAAAAATACTAACTTTGAATTAACTTTTATCAAATTTTTCGCAATGTAAGGGTATAATATAATTATATTGTTGAATTCAGAAGAAAATTCGCTATTTAATGAGTTAATAAAAAATATATGATACCATTTAAAAAAGTATAACATTGATCCATAAGTTGAGTACCACTGGCTCTAAAATAATAATAGTTATATCAAAATGTGTCCCCCTCTATGCTTTATAAAATATCGTATTCACTTTTTTGTGTAACTTTTCGTATTCACGAATAAATGGCACTGTTCCATTATCTTGATAACCCTGTATACAGGATGTATTACGGAAAGTGAAACATAGGCGTTTAACATGGGAAATCAGTTTTTCCGTGCGCATTGCAAAAAATTACACCCGAATCATTAAAAAAAAATCATTTTGGCTACTTCATTACTGCAAAAATAAAATTTGAAAATTTACGGAATTACAATTTAATAGTATTAGCCATGGAATTAGAAACAAGAGCCGAACAAAAGCGTAACGTTTTATTACGTCAGTGTCAGAATAATTATTGTCAAAATAAATACTAATAATTTGACTTAATAACCACAAAACACGCACCAGTTCCACAGATCGTAATATTCGATATGTATTGTGCTGCCCACACAAGATTTTTTAATTTATTGTTCATTGCTGTGAAAATTCAATAATTTTCCAGAATTTGATTCGGTGATATTCCTAAGACCATCTTCTGCATATAACAGCAAAGATTCCGTAATCTCATAAAGTTCCCCGTCTCCATCTCCCCTTGTTCATTTTCCGCAATAATGAACTTAATAACCAGAGCAAACGTACAAATAATTCGTACGAAGTGCAAATAATATAATGAAACGTAAGTAAGTAAATTTACTTCCTCCAAAAATTTAGCTCTTTCCAGCCGGCTGCGTTTAGACAATTACCTCGGCTGCAATGCTGACTTCGCTGTCTGGGGTGCGTTCATATAGTCACGGAGCAGGATTAGCGAATTATATGCAGGAATTTGGGGGAGGTTCAGATGAATTATGAGAATGTAATGAGAGGGTGAAATATTGATTATTATAATTTTATTTCATTAATTTTTACCTTCCGTCACCTATAGGTAAGGAAGGTATTGTGTTTGGTCCCTATAATACGATTTTACCATTTTTACGATGATGTCTGTATGTATGTATGTATGTATGTATGTGTGTGTGTGTGTGTGTGTTTGTGTGTGTGTATGTGTGTGTGTGTTTGTGTTTGTGTGTGTGTGACGAAAGTTTCGAATCGCATATCTTCAATACCACGATTCCAAAAATTATATTTTTTTCGTATTCCTCAGGTTTACATCCAGAAGAACAAGTGATTAGATTTTAGTTATAATTGGTCAACCGGAAGTACCCTCATTTGAAGATTTTAACAGTTAAATACGATTTATTGGCACATAACGTTATTATACGTAAAGAATATATTATTCTGTATACGATTTGATTCCATTTTATACTTCATATTCAGTAGATATAGAGTTAAAGAATTATAAAGATATTAAATTTCATAAATCACCCAGCTATACTAACCATGAAAATTACTAATATATTCAGATAATTCAAATTCACAGATGTCAGTATCAATAAAAAGTAAATGGCAGAGATGAGGATGTTGAAATAGATGTTGGGGAAGACACGGAAAGATACGGTAAGGAAATAACTCTAGTGTTACAAGTTTATAGAAAGATACAAGAGAGACGATTACATTGGTTTGAACATGTCATGAGGAGAGATGAAGAATATATTGGAAGAATGAATAGCTTAGTATTAGAAGGTTGAAGAAACATAAGAAGAACAAAGATAACATGGAAGGACTGTATTGCGGAAAACTTGAGTGAAAAGGAACTGAATGAGAACGACACGCAAAATAGAAATGAGTGGAAGAACAAAATAAAAAAGCGACCCCTAACGAATGGGAAAAGCTAAAGAAGAAGAAGAAGAAGATGTCAGTGTCAAATGCAATTTGCATAGTTTGTATATGAAATAATTTATTAGAAATTTAGAATCTTTTGCAAGAAAATTTCTGTATGGAATTTATACATAATATACAGGATTGACGGAAGGTATTGTGCTGGCTACATCAGATTTTTTTTTAATGTATATAGTTTTTATTTTCCCAAAATTTTAAAATTAGGGGAAAGTTTTAATTTTATTATCACTTAAAAACGATTTTCTATTATTTTCATAAAGAAAATATAGCCCCCAATTTGTGTATGAAGCAATTATACTCCAGATTCTCGCTTGTTTTCAATTTGAACATCCTTTCGTAATCCTTACTCCCGTTCTGGTTTCCTGCTGTTCGCGGTCGGTTTCTATGGGCACTACCCTGTCCTGCTGAGTTATGGCGGATGTATATTTTTACCGGCCCCTGCGGTATCTCTGGCGGGATTCGAACCCGGGTCCAAAACGGCACATTAGTGCCGACTAATTGATTTATACGCAGGCGCGCAACTAATGAAGATTAAAAGCAGCTTCGAGTTTAGAGCTTAGGGATTTTTATTATACCGGCAAACACTGAACACTGAACCCTAGGATTTTAAGCAGGATTATTTACTTTATGATTATTAAATGTGGTTGAGTATTGTAAATCTCTGCTTAAACTTATTTTAATGCAGGAGTTTGAATTTGAATTTAATAAAGGGGTGAACTGAATAGCACGGAAACTGGAAGAGGAAACTCATGAAATACATATTTTAAATTTTAACCAACTTTTCCGGGTATTATTTGAATAGGTTAGGAGGACACATTTAAATATTTAACGTTTTGTTTGATATTTTGCAATAAAGTTTACTTTTGGATTGGGGTCATTTCACATCTTCTAATTTTTTTATCTTCCGTCACCTTTAGGTAAGGAAGATATTGTCTTTGGTCAAAAAATTCAATTAAGTTTTTCGTGAATAAGCACGTTTTATGGTCCCTACAATATGATTTTATCATTTTTACGATGATGGTCTGTATGTGTGAGTGTGTGTGTTTGTGTGTGTGTGTGTGTGTGTGTGTGTGTGTGCGTGTGTGTGTGTGTGTGTGACGAATGTTTGGATTGCATAACTCCAATACCACGATTCCAAAAGTTATAATTCTTTCGTATTCCTCAAGTTTTTGGTTATAATTGGTCAACTGGAAGTACCCCTTTTGAAGATTTTAACAGTTTTTCTTGAAAAAACGCTGTTACATATCATTTTTTGACACTATGTTATTATAATTATTAAAGAACATACTATTATTTACACGATTTAAATGAATTTTATACTACATATTGAATGGATACAGATTTAAAGAATTATAAAGGAATTAAATTTCATAAATCAGCCAGCTAGGCTATAACCATGGAAACAGCTACTATATTAAGAAAATTCTAATTGACAGATGTCATACAATATTTATGTATTATTTATAAAACTGATGGTAAAGGGAACTGACAATATATTCAATTAATTGCTATATTAAATTTTATTTTTTTAGTAAAATTATTTGCAAAGTGATAATTATTTATTGAATTACCATCTATAATTATATTAAAAACAAGAATAACTAAACTTCTGTAGCTATGATTATTACTCCAATTCAACAAATTTTGATATGGTGTATTAATAGAATGTATAGAACTTGAATACATTTTTTATAATAAAATTTCTTAGGTTTAATAATAATTTATTTGTAAATAAACCATTGTCTGCATGTGACAAATGTTTTTGTCTTTAATAATTCGCAAATATTTTTTGTTAAAGTAATACAATTTAAAATGGCAATCAATTGAGTATATTGCAGTTAACATTTTATTAATACATAAAATAAGAAAATGCCCAAATATAGACTTAACTATTGTAACCTAAAAATTTATTTTTTATTGCTGTTAATATATTTATTTCAGAGGGTACGAATTCATTTGGGGTTGGGCTCATACTTGCACATAACATTTCGTAGGCATAGAACTGCAACATGAAATACATTTTATCTGAAAAATAAGTACTTTATTTCAAAATTTCTAATATGAAATGTTGCGAAGCTACTGGCTATACGAATATAAAGTGCTTGTATTTTCCTTTGACCTTGAATAGTCATCTTTCGTGATACAAAGTCAAAAATCTGTTTAGAAATATTTATATATTTTTTTTGTAACTCTGTTTAGTCTAAGTGTCAGCGGTCTAGACATTTATAATGTTAACAATTATGTCTATAAGTTATTGCAACGTTGATATTTGGTTATGAATGTCATATGATACCCTACACCCTGCACCTTGCACTCTTCAAGATATTCTCTGTCGAAGATGATAACGTTTTACTTTTTAGTTAGTATATGTGTTTGTGACTCAGGTCGGTTAGACATTGAGAAGCAATATTTGTTTAAAACAACTAAATTTAAGAGAAAAGTGAATAAATTCATCACCTGTATCACATTTCGATAATAAACCTTCCCTTCTTTCAATTCGGAGAAATCACACATGTTAGAAATCGTTGGAATCGAAGGCACATTTGCTGTAATTCAATTCAGAGAAGAAATCCTGCTGAAAGACGCTTCGTGCCACGTCACTATTAGTTAACTCAGGCTGCGAGCTTTAAAGTTCCAGAGTTTCGCTGAGCTTCCCGTTCTCTGAGCTTTGCAAATGTTGCGTAAGCGTGTGCGTGTGCGTGTGAACGAATTTGCGAGAGGAGACGTGATAGGAACATTAAAGGCCTATATTTGCTTTATACGATCGGTTTTATTGATGTTACGAAACAGTTAAGAGTTAATTTAAAGTTTTATTAGACTCGCTAAGGTTTTTCTCTATGGTAATCATGTTCTCAAAGATGTTTATTGATTTTGTTCTCTCTAAAGTCTAAACTGTGAGATGTTTACGGTTCTTGGAAATTTATATGCTAATAAAGGATCATAATTTCATTTTACCTTATTGCATTGTATTGTCTTTAGTCACAAAATTCAATGGTGAGTTTATAATGAATTTTGGGGTCCCTGAATACGAATTTAGTATTATTATGATGAAGTCTGGCCATAAGCGTTTAACATGGGATATCAGTTTTTCCTTGCCCAAAAGTTCCCAAATTGTTTTAGACAAAAGTACTTCAAATAAATGTAGAGAATTAAATCCTGCACCAGAGCTAGTAATAAGATTTTATTTTTGACATTTAATAACAGAGGAAATCAATTTTAAAGTTTTTTGAAGATTTCTGATTTATAGCGATAGCCATGCAACTCAAACAAAATTTGTCCACCATTTTATAATCTGAAGCTGTTCTTCATGAGAAAACTGTTCTATACTTTCAAAGAAATATGTTATTGAACGAAAATCACAAAACACAATCTTTTTTTGACAATTAAGATGGCATACAATTGTTCGTAATTTTGTTTGAGTTCCATGGGTATTATAAATCAATAAAAAAAAATCACTTTGGCTACTTCATAAATGCAGAAATGAAATTTGAAAATTCACGGAATTACAATTGAATAGTATTAGCCATGGAATTAGAAACAAGAGAAGCACAAAAGTGTTATATCCTGCAATAGGTGGTCGAATAAGATACAGTTTATAACAAAATATTTATTAATTCATAAATCATTTACAATATAATTTATATTATGACAGTTGTGTATTTTTATTTCTTGTTGTTATATTCATTGTTTTTTAATTTTATAAATATATATCAAGTCGCCAACATCTCCCCTTTTAAAAAATGACGTAGTCATGACGAAGACGGATGGGAAGATTCCTGTTTCTTCTTGGACGTTCATATATTATGTTAGTTGGTAATTGTTGCTGCGAAATCTGATCATTTGAATCATTTTCATGAGTAAAAGTCTCATATATAGATTCGTCAATAACATCTTCATCAACAGCCGGATTATCTTCATTTAATGTAATATTAAATTCTCCCAATAACATATCCAAACTTAATTGTGGATTAGGATTTTCGTTTGAATTGTCATATCGTTTTATTAATTGGTTTGCATGGGAACGAATAAGATGATTCTTTGTTGCTGAATCTAGAAAAACATTATAAATTGTGTTTCCGAGTTTTTCCAGTATTGTTCCAGCGGACCACTCCCAAGAATTGTTCAAATAAACTTTAGCATACACTTTATCACCTTTATTAAAAGATCTTTCAATTGCTC
Organism: Harpalus rufipes; assembly: GCA_951394225.1. Classification (NCBI taxonomy): domain Eukaryota; kingdom Metazoa; phylum Arthropoda; class Insecta; order Coleoptera; family Carabidae; genus Harpalus; species Harpalus rufipes. The sequence goes on along the minus strand of OX596288.1, from coordinate 8,657,528 downwards.
CATGTTTCTTGTTAAACTGAATGTTCTGTTTAAGGTTGATAATTTTTCTTTTCGATTCAGATGGAAGTAATAAATCTAAAGTTGTGCGAATTTTCCGTCCAAGCATTAATTCAGCAGGCGATTTATTATTTATGTACTTGTTAGGCGTATAACGATATGTTGCTAAAAATATATTTAAAGATTGTTCCAATCCTTCCTCCTCTTTTAATTTTGATATTGCTCTCTTGAAAATATCAACAAATATTTCCGCTTGTCCGTTTGATTGAGGATGGTAAGGTGGTGTTCTAAAATGTTCTATACCATTCTTCTTACAAAATTCTTCGAATATATGGCTGGTAAATTGTGTACCATTATCCGAAACAATGATTTTGGGTAACCCAAATCTACTGAAAACTTGCTGTAATAATTTGATTGTGATTAAAGCTGTAGTAGTTTTAGTCATAAAAATTTCTGGCCATTTACTATGAGCATCTACCACGACTAAAAAGTAATAATCTCCAATTGGACCTGCATAGTCTATATGAATTCTTTCCATTGGTTGTTCTGAAACAGACCAAGAATAAAGAATAGATTTAATTGGAGATTTCCTGGCTTTAGCACATTTAGCACATTCTTTGACATAATTTTCAATTTCTTCGTCAATTTTTGGCCAAAATACGTAGCTTCTTGCCATGGATTTCATTCTTTCAATACCCGGATGACCCTTATGTAGTTCTTTTAGGATTTGTTTTCTGTATTTTTCTGGAATAACAATTCTTTCATTAAACATCAAACAATCTTTTACCACTAAAAGTGTATGTCTCCTTGAAAAATATGGTTGAATGCTATCATCTATGTCCTTTTTATTTGTGGGCCAACCATTATTCATATATTCAATTACTTTTTGTAATATTGCATTCTTCCCAGTTTCATTTTGAATTTCTTGAAATTTAATTGGTATTTTATCGAAAGATTCTTTTTGTATTTGATTAATAGATGTTTCCCAATATACTAATGCAATAATAAATTCTTCATCTTGTTGATTTTTTGAATTTATTAAACGTGATAAAACATCCGCGTAACCAAACGAATCAGTTGAAATGTATCGTATTTCAAAATCATATCTCATTAATGTTAAAGCCCAACGTTGTAATCTATTAGCTGTATAAATAGGAATACCTTTTTTGTTTCCAAAAATGTGAAGCAGTGGTTTATGGTCTGTTTCCAACACGAATTTGCGAGATAACAACATTTTGTGGAATTTCGTGACTGCAAATACCAAACCTAGTGCTTCTTTTTCAATTTGGCTATATTTTTGTTCAGCTTTTGTCAGCGTTCTAGATGAGTGGAAAATTGCTTTTCTCCGACCATCTGGAAATTCATGGAAGATAACTGCACCAATTCCACGATTGCTTGCATCTGCTGCTACAATAATTGGTAACATTGGGTTAAAATGTGTTAACAACAGATCAGTTTGTAAAATATTTTTGATTTTGTTAAATGCTTCATTACAAGCCTTTGACCATTTAAATTCAACATTTTTGTGTAACAATTGATCTAGTGGATTTCTGATTTGTTGCAATTTATGAACAAATTTACCATAATAATTGACTGCTCCCAAGAATGCACGAACTTCTGAAATATTTGATGGAACAGGTATATCTTTTATTACTTGGATTTTTTGCTGGATCTGGTGCTAGGCCACTTGATGATACGATATGACCTAACAATTTTACTTCATGCATGAAATATTGACATTTCTCCGATTTTAGGACGAACCCATAGTCAGATATTCGCTGAAATAAAATTTTTAAATGGTTAAAGTGTTCAATTTCATCCGTGCTAGCCACTATTAAATCATCCAGATATGCACTAACAAATGGAAGATCTGCAATCATTGCGTCAATGATTTTTTGAAATTCGCCTGGTGCAGATTTTACACCAAATGGGAGACGCAAATATTTATATAATCCACGATGAGTAGTTACTACTAATAATTCTTGTGATTTTTCTTCTACTTCGAGTTGAAAATATGCATCAGAAAAATCAATGCAAGAGAATAACGATTTACCTGACATTTTTGCAAATATATCGTCTGGTAATGGAATCGGGTGTTGATTTGATTCCAAAGCATTATTAAGGCCTGTTGAATAATCAGCGCAAATCCGAATTTTACCATTTGGTTTGCTGACTACTACAATTGGTGCTGCCCAAGATGAAAAATCTACAGGTGCAATAATTCCTAGATTTTCTAATCTTTGTAATTCACCATCTATTTTTGGTAATGCGGCATATGATACTGGTCGTTTCTTCATATAAACTGGCTTTGCGTCAGGTTTCAAATGTAATTTTACTTTAGTTTTTGTACATAGGCCCAATGTTTCGCTGAAAATTTTAGGAAATTTTGTTATTAGTTGCTGTGTATATTCGTTTGCTAATGACGATGATGATGTGACTGAATTACAAATGGAATTTAGTGGAATTGACCACAAATTAAATAAATTAAACCATTTTATTCCGAATAAATTCAAATTTGGAATTTTTGTAACGTAACAAGTTCCTTGTTTCGTAACTCCATTCAATTTGATGTCACATTGGAATTCGTCCGTAATTTCCAAACGATGACCTGTAGCACTATTAGCTGTAAAATCTGTTGGTGTTTTAATTAGTTTACCAATTTGTTCCCACGTTTCTTCAGTGATAATTGTTATGTCACTTGCTGTGTCAAGTTGCAGTTGTATTAGGTGATTGTTGATTTCTACATTTACAAATTTTCGATCATCAACGTAATTTACCTTGTTAACTGAAATTACAACTTGTGATTTAGCATTATAGTCATTTCTTTTTACCTGGTTGTTATATGTTTTGCGTTTGTTTGCTTTTACTCTTGATGCGCTTGTACAATACCCTTCTTTATGTCCAACTTGATTACATTCCTTGCATTTATTATTTCGAAAATTGCATTCTTTTGCAAAATGCATTTGCCCACAATACCAACATGGATATTTAGGCTTGTTCTCTCTTTTTACTTCATTGGATTTCTTTTTCTGATATTGCTTTTGATGATATTGTACTTTGTTAACATTTGGTTTCGATGAATTTTCAACTAACGCTGTATCCATTTTAATTGAAACTAAACGTTGACATTCACTAATAAGTGTGTTTAACGTTACTGGACTATTTTCGTTAGATTTTTCCAACATTTGTAGCAATCTAGTGCGTGCTTCAAAATCTTTTGGTGATTTCAAACCGCAGATAAAAATTAAACATTTGAAATGTTCTATTGATAATTTACCAAATTCAAATTCTTCACATGCACGATTGACAACACCAGCATATGTAATATAATCATCATATTCTTTCTTTTTAATTTGTAAGCAATTAAATCTTTTATTGAAAATTGTTGTTTGTGGACATAAAGTTTGTTTAAGACATTCTACCGTTGTTTTCAAATTATTTTCTTTTGGTGTTTTCGGTAAAATGTAATTTACATATTTAGTGTGTGACTTTTGATCTAACTTTCGTAATAACAACCGTACTTTAGCTGCATCATCTAAATTATTTGTTTCTGAATTAATAACATCTTCGTACCGTTCATACCATTTATCGAATGTTAATCCATTATCTGGATCATATATAAACTGTTGCATGCTATTTGCTAGAGATTCGATTATAAATTCTACATTATTAACTGTAGGACTTTTATTCGGTTTTTCATCATCATGTCTTTTAGATATGGTAGTTATTAATTCTGCAAATAATTAGTGTTGCTGTTTCTGATTTTCCTGCATTTGCAGTAAAACTTTTTCTAAAATTTGTTCTGTCATAATTATTGCAATTTGTTATTTTACCAATATCCTCGTCGCCAATTTGTTATATCCTGCAATAGGTGGTCGAATAAGATACAGTTTATAACAAAATATTTATTAATTCATAAATCATTTACAATATAATTTATATTATGACAGTTGTGTATTTTTATTTCTTGTTGTTATATTCATTGTTTTTTAATTTTATAAATATATATCAAGTCGCCAACAAAAAGCATAACGTTTTATTACGTCAGTGTCAGAATAATGATTGTAAAAATAAATATTTTACGTAGTAAATATTGATTTTCTAAATAGAAATTTAATAATAATACGCTTTTGTTCGTCTCTTGTTTCTAATTCCATGGCTAATACTATTACAATGTAATTCAGTGAATTTTCAAATTTTATTTCTGCAGTTATGAAGTAGCCAAAATGAATTTGGATGTAGAATTTTTTGCTTTACAACATCCATTTGAAACTTTTTGTCTAAAATAATTAGGGGAGCAATGCGCACGGAAAAACTGATTTCTCATGTTAAACGCCTATATTTCACTTTCCGTGATATACCTTGTAAGAAAATTATACTTATTATTAATATTCCTTCCTATTATTTGTACTTTGCAGCTATAATTCTTTCTTTTAAACACAAGAAAACTGAATTGGTCATATTATGTCAGACGTCAAATTTCAGGTGTGCTATGTGGTGCCAACATACTTCAAAAGTATAAATGTGTTCTGTTTAATTAAAAAATATGGTATATTTTCTTGTATTTTCACCCTACCGAATTTATTTTTTGTATAGTAAATAAAGCTGATGATTGATTGCAGTACTTTAATAGATGTTATATTTCTTTTCTTATAATTCGTCAGATATATAAATTTAATAATAAAAATACTGTACAAACTACAATTGCGACACTTGGTGAACTGCTCTAAATAATATTTAAATTACACTTGGCACGTTTCACAAAATTTCAGTCACTGAATCAACCTCTCGGTCATTTATCAGAGACTGGCCCACTCAACCAGAACCACAGACTCGTTTCGCTCTTATTGAAGCTCTTCAGTGTGGTGAACTGACGCCTCTTGGGAGGCACTGAGACCGGTTGAGCGGACGGATGATAAACATTCCACAAAGATATTAAGCCTGCAGAGCCATCTATTTAAATTACACTTGGTACGTTTCACAAAAATTCCGCTTAACCGGTCTCAGTGCCTCGCAAGAGGCGTCAATACACCACATTGAAGAGCTTCAATAAAAGCGAAACGCGTCTGTGGTTGTTGAGTGGGCCAGTCTCTGATAAATGACCGAGAGGTTGATTCAGAGACTGAAATTTTGTGAAACGTGCCAAGTGTAATTTATATATTATATAAATTTAAATAATGGCGGAACGCGCCTAAACATGACCGATATACTTCCAGCCAATCACAACTTGCCGCGTTGTGTCCAGATTCTTATTTTAGTGTCTCTATGTCAAATCAAGAAACAACGACATCTTTTTGAAAACTCCGCACTAGCATAGACAAAGTCCGACTCTGTTTTTATCCTTCTATCCATTATTTTCATCCCCTTGCTAGCCTTCGATTAAAATCACTGTCCTGAAGTTTTCTCCTTGTTCGTGTAGTGTGCATCATCAGTGTGGTCAGCTTAAAAGCTTAAGAAGGCCTGAAGGCCCAGATTCGCTCCAGGTCAACCGGAACCTAAACTAGAGTCGTGTAGATTCAATGGCATGGAAAGGAAGATGGCCCTGAGTTACCAGGAAGATACTTAACATGTTTCCCATAAGTTTTCAGAAATAATTTGAATTAGGGAATGTAATACCGGTCGAAAAATTGAATATTGGTTGTTTGGTATTTTTATTTTTAAAACCGGAATAACGGTATTAATACCGGTATTGTAAAATGATTAGAAATTGAACAAAATTGAAACTAATTTATAGTAGGGTACGTTGTATGATTAAGTTTTATCCAGAAGAAGAGATGATTAGATTTTGGTTATAATTTGTCAACCGGAAGTACCCTCATTTGAAGATTTTAACAGTTTTTCTTGAAGAAACGCAGTCAAATATTATTTATTGACATTTAACGTTATTATACCTTAAAGACTACATAATCCTCTATACGATTTGATTGCATTTTATACTTCATATTCAATAGACATAGAATTAAAGAATTATAAAGATATTAAATTATATAAATCAACCAGCTATGCTAACCATCGAAACTGCTAATATATTCAGATAATTCAAATTGACAGATGTCACTATCAATGAAAAGTAAACTGATGTGGCAGAAATAGGGATGTTGTGATAGATGTTAGGGAAGACACGGAAAGATAGTGTTAAAAGTTTCTAGAAAGATACAAGAGAGACCATTACATTGGTTTGAACATGTCATGAAGAGAGATGAAGAATATATTGGAAGAAGAATAAATAGAGGTGTGTATGTGTGGATCCTTTTTACGCTCTAACTCAAATACTATCGTTCAAAAATTTTTGAAATCTTGTATTTCTACTTTATTCTAATATAGAAAGAAGTCATTAGATTTTGGTGTCAATCGGATATCCGGAAATGGTAGTTTACTTGCAGCTCAAAATAGTTTTTCTTCAAAAAATATCTTTAAATGTTATTTTTTCGCAATTTGTTATTACAGAACTTAAAGATTATTTCATTTCCCACAGGATAAATTTATAAACACAACTCCATGGTTACACAGTTCGGCTCAAATGTTTGTAACTGACAGATAAATATCATTGTCAAAAAAAAAATAATCATTTCAAATTAATAACAGTACTAAAAGAAAATTGTAAATAGAACAATAGTTACATGAAAAGGAACTTAATATACATAATTTCAAATTAATAATAATAACGTTTTAAAACGAAAATTGTAAATAGAACAATAGTTATATGGAAAGGAACTTAAGATACATAATTTCTAGTATTAGTAAATATGCAGGTATGTATTTAAATAACAAAATAAATAAATATATTATCACGGCATATTATCCATTGCTGGGTGTGCTAATCTGCTTTGTACACAGATTTCGGTAATGATGAAGACATATTTGTATCGTGTTGGCGTTTACCATGCGTCACCTCACGGGTACTCATTTTTGGCGTGGAGAGTGTATCACAGGGCTCAGTTTTGTGCCATTGTGCCGAAATATTTGATGGTAGGAATTGAATCCGGTTCCCCAGATTCGCGACCAGACATTCAGGCACGCGGCCATGAGACCCCATAGGTATATGTATTTAAAATAATAAAAATTAAATGGCGGGAGGTTTTGTGTTGGTCACACCAGATTTTTGTATGTTATAGTTTTGCTGAATTTATGATAAAGATTTATTTATTACAACGAAAATAAACAACTGCTAGATAAATACAAGAAAACATCCTTACGAAAAGAGTAAAAATCTAGAGAAAAAACAAACAAATCTTGTATAATTTATCTAAGTCATCGTTCATCCTCCGTTTGTCAGTGGTGTCGGTGGCTGGAGAGTAAAAGATATTTCCGGAACGATTTAAAACACTCAGGCCATTGCGCTATATCGCTTCGTATCAGCCTGAAAATTGCGCTGACGTCTTCACAGACACGGGTTGCTGAATCCTGCTACAGGAGGCCCTACGTCATTTATAACAAGATCGACGAATTCCATAAACGGGGAGGAGTTCTTTTCCGGAAGGAAATATAAGTATACGAGTAGAAATTATATAATAACGGGGGTTATTTGCATTCCAAAATTTGTGATAATTTCGATATGCTTGTGTACAAATAAATAATAAATAAATGTAAGCCAATTCTTTTGGTGCAAAGTACATATATGTTTATGACATATTTATTAAAATTCTGATGTGACCAACTCAATACCTCCCGCCATTTAATTTTTATTAATTGTGGTCTCGTTGCCCCGATCAACGCCAAATAATTCGAATTTTAAATGGCATAAAATTAACCATTATGGTAAACGCCCGCACAATACAAATATGTCATCATCATTACCGAAATGTGTGTATAAATCAGATTAGCACACCCATCAATAGATAATATGCCATGATAATATATTTATTTATTTCTTTATTTAAATACATACCTGCATGCTAATGCTAGAAATTATGTACGAGTATATTAAGCTCCTTCTCATAAAACTATTGTTCTATTTAAAATTTTCCTTTTAAAACGTTACTATTATTAATTTGAAATGATTATTTTTTTGACAGTGATATTTATCTGTCAGTTACATACATTTGAGCTGAACTGTGTAACCATGGAGTTGTGTTTAAAGCATAAGCTCCGAGATATAATTTTTATATTACTTTATAAATTTATCCAAAAAAATATATAGAAAAAGTATTAAGGCAAACCTGTAGAAAATGGAATAATCTTTAATTTTTATAATAACAAATTGCGAAAAAAATACATTTAAAGGTATTTTTTTAAAAATATCTTCAGCTTCAAGTAAACTGTCATTTTCGGTTATCCGATTGCCACCAAAATCTAATGGCTTCTTTCCATATTAGAATAAGGTAGAAATATATGGTTATATAACTTTCTGAATGATAGTATCGATCCGTATACCTCCCTTACCAAGGGTAGCGGGAGGTAAAAAGTATAAATAATCGAATTGTAGGATTTAAAATTTGGTGATTTCATTGGTAAACGATGACCTAATACATTCAATATTTCATATTAGCAATAAATGTATGGCTAGAATTTATTGAGATAGTAAAAAATAAATTTAAAATACTATAGGTTAAAAAAGAAACTCCACCCAGAAAGTTTCTTGCAAACGATTCTATATCTGTAGTACAATCATTTCACGAAGATATTATGTAAATTTTTTTTTGGAGTCCACAGAATACGAATTTACTTGTTTGTGTGTGTGTGCGCGCCTGTGTGTGTATGTGACGCTCGTTTCGGGTCGCATAACTCCAATACCACGATTCCAAAAATTATAATAAACAGACATGATTAAATTTTGGTCCACCGGAAGTACCCCTGTTTGCAACTTTTAACAGTTTTTCTTGAAAAAGGGAGTTAAATATGATTTATTGACATTTAACGTTATTATAACTTAAAGAATATATTATTCTCTATACGATTTGATTGCATTTTATACTTCATATTCAATAGATATAGAGTTAAAGAATTATAAAGATATTAAATTTCATAAATCAGCCAGCTATGCTAATCATGAAAATTACTAATATATTCATATAATTCAAATTGACAGATGTCAGTATCAATAAAAAGTAAATGAATTTGGCAGAAATGATGATTTTGAAGTAGATGTTGGGGAAGACACGGAAAGATACGGTAAGTAAATAATTCTAGTTTCTAAAAAGGTGAACAGCTTAGTAATAGAAGGTTGAAGAAACAGAGGAAGACCAACGATAAGATGGAAGGACTGTATTGCGGAAGACTTGAGGGATCTAAATGAGAACGACACGCAAAACAGAAATGAGTGGAAGAAGAAAATAAAAAATAGCGACCCTTAACGAATGGGAAAAGCTAAAGAAGAAGATGTTGTGACAAGTGCAATTTGTATAGTTTATTTATGAAATAATTATACTGGAAATTTAGAACCCTTTTGCAAGAATATTTATATATGGAATTTGTACATAATACACAGGATTGACGGAAGGTATTGTGCTGGCCACATCAGATTTTTTTTAATTGTTATTAAATTTTAAATATATTGTGACATGTGGTTTTTGTATCCGGGATAGCTTTGACAGCTTATGAGGTAACGCCAGGTAAGCGACATTTCTGTACTGTACAGATACCTATATTAATATTACCGAAATCCGTGAATAAAAATTCTTTTGACACACCCAGTAATGGGTAACAAACCTTGATGATATATGTATTTATACTTGGATTAAAGTTCTCTCAATGTCGGCACTTAGGATACAAAATTGTGTTAAGCAAAAATAAATAAATGTTCATATTTTATAAGTTGTTAATCTGATCTATTAAAATGCAAGTGTCAAGGATGTCCTTTCCTCGGAAGAGAAGCTGTGGGCAGTGTTAATCTATTTAATGCTGCTTTGATAATACTAATTAGCTAATTGATTCTCGACGGTTATATGTAGATAGGAGGATTAATATTCTAATTGTATCTGATCAAATCATATTATACAATATTTGGTATTCTAACCAATAAATTCAGTCAATTTACAGAATGTCTTGTTAATTTTTCTACCTGAGTAAGATAAAAACTAAGAGAATTTATCAAATACCTACGTAGGTGTGAAACGATAAAATGAATCTGTTTAGTGAAAAATTCATCAATCATTTCAAATGTGGGTCACCAAATGGTTGGCACTGACATGTTGTCATTGTGCAGGGTTTGAAAACATAATTGATATTGATAAAAAAAAATGATTATCGCTGTATTCATGCCAAGGGGGAACGTATTCACAATATCATTTTATATTTTAATATTTATTGCGAACAAAATTAAAAAATCTGGCCAGCACATTACCTTCCGTCAATCCTGTGTATTATGTACAAATTCCATACATAAATTTTCTTGTAAAAGATCCTATATTTCCAGTAAAATTATTTCATAAACATACTATGCAAATTGCACTTGACACTGACATCTTCTTCTTTAGCTTCTCCCATTTGTTAGGGATCGCTATTTTTTATTTTCTTCTTCTACTCATTTCTGTTTTGCGTATCGTCCTCATTCAGTTCCTTTTCTCTCAAATCTTCCGCAATACAGTCCTTCCATCTTATCTTTGGTCTTCCTCTCTTTCTTCTACCGTCTACTACTAAGCTATTCATTTTTCTTCCATAATATTCTTTATCTCGCCTCATGACATGTTCAAACCAATGTAATCGTCTCTCTTGTAATTCCTTACCTTATCTTCCCGTGTCTTTCTCAATATCTGTCTCAACATCCTCATCTCTGCCACATTCATTTTCTTTTCACCGATATTAACATCTGTCAATTTGAATTATCGGAATATATTAGCAGTTTCGATGGTTAGCATAGCTGGCTGATTTATGAAATTTAATATCTTTATAATTCTTTAACTCTATATCTATTGAATATGATGTATAAAATGCAATCCTATCGTATAGAGAATAATACATTCTTTAATTTATAGTAACATTAAATGTCAATAAATGATTTTTAACTGCTTTTTTTCAAGAATAACTCTTAAAAGTTGCAAATGAGGGTATTTTCGGTGGACCAATTATAACCAAAATCTAATCATGTCTGCATATGGATCTAAACTCGAGGAATACGAATTTATTATAATTTTTGGAATTGTGGTATTGGAGTTACGCGATCCGAAACGATCGTCACATGCACACACACACACGTGCATACAGACATCATCGTAAAAATAGTAAACACTGGATAGCATCTAGTTAGAAATGCTCGAAGTAGACAAAATATATTTCTATTTCTAGTTGTCTCTTTCTGGCCAGCCGAAATCAAAACATTCAGTGAGGAGGGATAAGGATTGTTTGGTCTAGTTTCGTCGAATTTGTTGTATTGTTTGACATTTATCCATAAATCATAATTTTGATACTTTGAATCGCTGTTGCTTGACATCTTGGCAACTTTATCGGCCCTCGGGCAATAAAAGCCAAATTGCGCTCGCTTTTAAGGGCGAGGAAACTAGTTTATGATTTCATAATAGAATACTTTATTTTACAATTTTTTCGTTCTGGCGTATATTAAGGTAGTTGTCACTGGAGTGTACCTATTCAAAAACTTGTTCTATGTTCAAAATAAAAATTAAGCTAATGCAGTTTATATTTGCAATAACTTATATTTTTTAACATTATATTATATACACAGATTGCATCAAAATAGTTAAAAGCTAATATCAAACACTGTAACAGATGAATTTTCTTTATTTTTCCGTAATAAAGTTTTTTTTTTGAACTGTACCACTCGCACTAACACATACACAAGTGTCGTATTTCAATATACTCACACTGCAGTATGAATGTTGAAGAATAACTGTGGCAACGTAGCACCTAGACGTTTATTGGTACATTCGGGTATAAAAGTAATAAGATATTTTGAAATACAATAAAATTAAATCTGGATGGTAAATAATTTTCAAATTTTTACATAAAATCCGTTAGTCTTCTATAACATACTAGTTTTTCGATTAAATGTCGGTATGGGTATAAAAATTATAATTTAAAATGTTGTGTTTATTTTGCCATTTCCTATTCTTCACGTGTTAAAAAGGCCAAATTTAATTGCAAATATCTCAGGTACCGCGTGGTCAATTGTATTAAAACTTGGAGAACTGGTACATTATTCTTCAGTTGAGATGTAATTTCAATTAATTCTGGATATATTGGTTTTACGATATAACTACCTTAAGGTAAGGCTTCGACGATTACAAATACAAAAGATGTTAACAACAGTCATCATCAGTAAATAATTCGTTTAATACACTTTAATAATCTGTTACATTTTTATAATTAACGAGACATTTTATTGTTTTAAAATTTCATTCACGGATTACTGAAATCTTACGTCTATTTTACAAATTGTAAATCGATAAACTTTTCTTGGAAAATCTTTGCACGCCACTGACTTCATTCTCGGCTGATCCCGCCTACGTTTTTGTGCTGATGACCACGCGGTAAAGCTGGGAAAAACCCTTAAACTAATTTTCCGGGTTTTCACAACATTTCAACGCACGGGGAAATGTCAAACTCAGCCTATCGGCTCGCATCGACCACTGCGGAAATCGATTTATAAAGTGCGCCCGAGAAAGACACGCGTTACCACGCTCTTCAAGAAAGAACGAAAAAGAAGGAGAAATTTGGAGAGGAGAAAATGTTTTGGATTCATATTATTATTTGAAGTTTAGTCAATACGACCTATCACATTAAATGTAAATGATTAAAATCCTTCCTAACCTAACCATTTTCCCAGAATGGGATATGAGACTATATTCGAATGTCATAAAATAAATATAAAAACTAACCACTATAGTTTCTCATTATAATAATAAAAACTAAACATTAGTTTGTAATAATATTGTTATTAGCAATTTAATTGTTTTGGAGAAGGGATATATGAGGTGAGCATGGTAGGATCGTCTAAGAAGACAGATAGACAGGGAGGGAAAGAGATAGTTACAGATCAACGGGACGTTGATTATTAAAATAATAATAAAAATTATTAAAAATTTGATGACGGGATATGTATACCTATACCACAACATAATCGTCCCGATTATGTTGTGGTATAGGTAATGGCATGTGGCATGGCGACAGCTGGCTATAACTATCTCTTTCCCACTCAGTCCCAATCTATCGATTTTCTTCCACGATTGTACCATGGTCACGTCACATATCCCGTCATCAAATTTTTAATAATTATTTTCTCGTAAAATACGAATAATTAATCGATTTAAAAAAAATCTGATGTGGCCAGCACAATACCTTCCGTCAATCCTGTGTATTATGTACAAATTCCATACATAAATTTTCTTGCAAAAGATTCTAAATTTTTGGTATTATGTGATTCCCTTTCTCGGCAACTGAATTCCATACTCCTGATAACAAATAAACCACATGAAATAAGAAAATTATGAAATTTTGAATGAAAAATTATAACATTTGTCAGTTATGGACATAATTAATTGCTGTCATTTTGACACGGGTATCCATATCTGCTTGCAAAAGTCAGCAATGTCATGACACTGCACACGCCCTATACATAAATTTTCTTGCAAAAGATCCTATATTTCCAGTAAAGTTATTTCATAAACAAACTATGCAAATTGCACTTGACACTGACATCTTCTTCTTCTTTAGTTTTTCCCATTCGTTAGGGGGTCGCTATTTTTTATTTTCTTCTTCCACTCATTTTTGTTTTGCGTGTCATCTTCATTCAGTTCCTTTTCTCTCAAGTCTTCTACAATACAGTCTTTTTATCTAATATATGGTCTTCCTGTTTCTTCCACCTTCTATTAATATATTCATCTCTCCTCATGACATGTTCAAACCAATGTAATCGTCTCTCATATATCTAGAAACTTCTAACACTAGAGTTACTTCCCTTATTCTTTCATTGATTTACATTTTATTGATACTGACATCTGTCAATTTGAATTACCTGAATATATTAGCAGTTTCCATGGTTAAGTTAGCATAGCTGGCTGAATTATGAAATTTATATGATTTTTTTTATCTATATTATTCTTTAACTCTATATCTGTTGAATATCAAATATAAAATGCAATCAAATCGTATAGACAATAATATATTCTTTAAGTTATAACAACATTTAACTGATTTTTTCAAGAAAAACTGTTAAAATCTTCAAATGAGGGTACTTCCGGTTGACCAATTATAACCAAAATCTAATCAAGTCTGCATATGGTTGTAAGGAAGAGGAATACGCAAGAATTGTAATTTTTGGAATTCTAGTATTGGAGATATCGTCCACGAAAAAGCGGTCACATACACACACACACACACACACACACACACACACACATACACACACACACGCACATACGAACACACACACACACATACAGACATCATCGTGAAAATAGTAATATCGTATTGTAAAGACCCTAAAACGTGCTTATTCAATGAAAACTCACCACCGAATTTTTTGACCAAAGACAATACCTTCCTTACCTAGAGGTGACGGAAGGTAAAAATCTGATGTGGACACCACACGACTTGTACGATTATTAAACTATACATATTTTTTTAATAAATAAATTACAAAATATTAATTTTAACTTCGAAACAGGAAAATATATAACGACCATAAAGGAAGTTTTTAAAGAGAGTTTTGATTACAACAAAGAAATATTTGATTACAACAATGAATATGACTAATTTCACAATAAAAATATAATATTTATTATTGTACGAATCATGAAATTGCACGTATTTAACGTAATTTGACATAAACATTTTTTTTATTTTTTTGTCCTAATCCATAGCTAGCTTTGTTATAAAAACAAAAAAGTATATAATTTTTAAATTTACATATCTCGCTTATACAAAGGGTTAATTAAATAATTCTCTAAAACTTTTATTTGAAGCATTTATTTCTAAAATCAAAATAAAATCATTTTATTCAAGAAAAACTGTTAACAACTTCAAGTAATGTACCAGTTCCTGTTAGAAAGGGAGGTGCACAACTAGATGTTATAGGAGTCCTAAATACAAAATTTCAACTTTTTGCGGCTTACCGTTTTTGAGTTATGCGAGATACGTACGGACGTACGTACAGACGTCACGACGAAATTAGTCAAAATGGATTCAGGGATGATCAAAATGGATATTTCCGCTGAAATCTGAAAACCGAAATTTTTCGCGATTACAATACTTCCTTTACTTACGTACAAGGAAGTAAAAATAATATTTAGAAGATTTTTTTAAAGATATTATTACTTCCGGTTGTCCAATTGTTACCAAAATGTATTCAACTCTTCTCATTAATGTTAGATTGAGGAACCCGTAGTAAAACAGTATTATAAAATTTGAGAAATCGTGCCTTCAACATCCGCATACACACATATCCACACACACACACACACACACACACATACATACACACACACACACAGACATCATCGTAAAAATGTTAAACTCGGATTCGAGGGATCTTAAAACGTACTTATTCACTAAAATCTGGATATGCGATTTTTAGAATGAATCCAATATCTCTCTTAGCGCGAGGTAAAAAATGGTCACATCCCATTGTCTCTTGAAAGTGTTTGCCCCTATCGTACTCTCTCGGAGTCTAAGACGTCGGCCGTCGAAAAGAAAATGGAGTATGTGTCACAGTGACACTCTTGCCAACACAGGATAAAATATTTTCCCAGGTTATTTATGTTTTGTTACACTTGAAACCGGTGTCCTCTGAGATTTACAAAGAATTACGTTTTTCATGCTTTGTTTTCTTTGATGCACAGGCTGCTAGATATGGAGTGTATGACAAGGTTCATGTTACAAAGTTATCAAAATGTTGTTTTGGTTTTGTTATAAACAACGAGAATTTTGTTATCAGGTTTAAAGAAAAGAAAAGACAGGATTGTTCTTGTTCAGGGAAAATAAGTCTGTCAACGCTGTTTATGGACAGCTGTCGGAAAATGAAATACGTATATGGTATATTACATATTTTCTTTGAAAAATATATCCATTTCAAAAGGAATATTCATATAGAAACAGAATATTTCAACACAATAATATTATAAATATTGTTTCATTTTTACCTCCCGCTACCCTTGGTAAGGGAGGTATAGGGATCGTGCTAAAAATCGCATATCGAAATTTTGGTAAATGACTACGTTTTAAGGCCCCTACAATCCAATTTTAACATTTTCACGATGATGTCTGTGTGTATTTGTGTGTGGATCCTCTTTACGTTCTAACTCAAATACTATAGTTCAGAAAATTTTGAAACCTTGTATTTCTACCTTACTCTTATATGTAAAGATGCCATTAGATTTTGGAGTAAATCAAATAACCAAAAATGGCACTTTACTGGAAACTCAAAATAGTTTTTCTTCGAAAAATACCTTACAATGTTATTTTTTCGAGATTTATGTTATATAAAAATTACATCGAATTTTAATGACACAGAATTGACCCCTGTAGCGCACTCTCCACGCCAGCAATGAGTGCCCGTGAGGTGACGCCTGGTAAGCGCCCACACGGTAAAAATATTCCATCATTACCGATATCTGTGTACGAAGCAGATTGGCACACCCAGCAATGAGTAATATGCCGTGATGAAATATTTATTTATTTATTTAAAAATTAAAGATTATTAAATTTTCTACAGGTTTACATTAATACTTTTTCTGTATATTTTACGGATAAATTTATAAAACTATCTATAATTTTAATCCCGGACCCTACGTTTTAAACATAACTCATACACATGGTTACACAATTCAGATCTCAAATGTTTGTCACTGACAGATATATGTCGCTGTCAACGAACTAATCATTTCAAATAATAACATTAACGTTTTATAAAGAAAATGATGAATGGAACAATATTTATATGGAAAGGGACTTAATACAGTTTCCAGCATAAGTAAATATGTAAAAATATAGGTAAGGTAATAAAAACACATATCATCACGGCATATTACCCATTGTTGGGTGAGTCAATCTGCTTTGTACGCAGATGTCGGTAATAATGATGACATTAGTTCCGTGCAGACGTTTACCAGGCGTCACTTCACGCGAATCTTGGGAACGGGTTTGATTCCTACCAACGCCAAATATTTTAGAATTTGAAATGGCACAAAATTGACACCTGTGGTGCACTCTCCACGCCAGTAATGAATATAGGTAACTACATAAAATATATCATCACGGCATATTATCCATTACTGGGTCTGCCACAGGGGTCATTTTTGTGCCATTTTAAATTCGAAATATTTGGCGTCGGTCGGGATCGAACTCGGTATTTATATTTAATTTGATTTTACGTATTTACATGAATAAAAATCTGATGTGGCCAGCACATAACCTCTCGCCGTATATTTTACCTGGCTGTATGCATAAAGCAAAGATTATTTTTATAAATACAAATAATATATTCATATAAATTTATGACGTATAAACTTCTTCATTATTCAATAATAGCATGTCTCAACATGAAGATATTTTACCATAAATTATGTTACAATAAATTACAAAGTAGAGTTTACCATATATAAACAACTTTGTTTACTTTCTCTTCATATTCTTCTAGTAAAAACATTAATTTTGGGCGGTCTAAAATGTATATATCTGGATTGTGCATCTATTCTTATATATCTTCTTTTACATTTTATCTTTTCATACTTGTTATATCTAAATAACCTTAATTCCCTTTAATAAAGTGACGGATAGATTGCACTCCGATTTTGTCAATATTTACAACTTACTTGAGAAGAATTTGATAGCTTTTTCGCAATTCAAAGTTACTCTAGTCTACAGTACTGGTGTACATTGTCCCATAATGTTTGAAACAAATTTAAGTCCTTCAACCTAGACTTGTCATCTCCATAATAGTCACAGATCAAGAACTAAGGGATTCTCCAAGTACATTTTTAATTCATTACTCATTATTTCTGACACTGACATTTATCTGTCAGTTACAAATAATTTAAATTATCAACTATTTTTCATGGCATTCTTTCGGCTGTCAAATTTATTACAACAGATTATTTTATATATTATACTTTTTTTATCTCTAAATCTATGGAATATATAATAAAATATTTAAATGTATCAGATAGAGAATTTAATTTTCTTTAATATTACCACGAAAAATTTTCAAAAAATAATATTTAGAAGATTTTTTTTCAAGAATCTTCTACTTCCGGTTGTCCAATTATTACCAAAACCTTTTCAGATCTTCCCATGAATGTCCGATTGGGAAATACGTTGTTAAACAAATTTTAAGTCTTATAGTTTTTGAGTAACCGTCCTTCCAACATCCCACACACACACATCCACACACACACACACACACACACACACACACACACACACACACACACACACACACAGACATCATCGTAAAAATGTTAAAATCGGATTGTAGGGACCTTAAAACGTGCTTATTCAATAAAATCTGGATATGCGATTTTTAGCATGAATGCAATACCTCTCTTAGCGAGAGGTAAAAATTAAATTAAACAGGAGGTATTGTGTTGGCCATATGAGATTTTTAAAACTAAAATAATGTGTGTTAACTTGAACAATGTACTTTTACTTTTAAGAATCGTATTTGAATGTAATGAAACATACTGCAATTCTTATGCACATACATACAATATATGCATCTTTAATATTGAAAACTAAGCAAAACGACTGTCAACGTACATATGTTTGCTTTTCAAATATTTTCTTTGTAACTATCTAGATATTCGTTTGTCATAAAGAAATGTCTTGAAAATGTGCAGTAATGCATCAGTCAGAGAAAAATTCATATTTATAATAGTAGTTTTCAGATAATGTAAAACTATTTCTAAAAACAATAGTAGGTATATTGAAAGACAAGTATTACAATGATCCCTATTGTAATCAGAGCTGTGACCAGTACTCAAAAAAAGTATTTAAGTACTAAATACTAAATACTCACAAGAAAAGTATTATGTACTAAGTAAAGTAATACTTTAAGTACATTTTTTTACCTACTTACAGTACCAGTACTAAGTATTTTTTAATGAAATCAGTTAAAATAATACGACGAACAATGATCAAATTTAAGTACATATTCGATTCATATATCACTCTCATCCAATAAGACAGTTAAAGTAGCCTACTAATTTTAAATTATTAAATTATTAAAAAAATAGCATATACAATGTTTTAAAATAAACTCCATAAGATATGCATTGCATTTTATGCATCGCTATTAAAAGTCACACTTCACGTACTGTGATTAATGTCTGTAGCTACTACTTCACGCCTTGGAGTAGAAAAATTGTTTACTTATTTAGTATTGATATTGATGAGCACGTAGAAATTACCTTTAATAAATAAGTTGTTCAAAATTAAGTCTTGATTTATTTTTATTTACGTCTTCAACTATTCGATTAAAACTGTAGATAGCGAAAACTTTAATAACTACTAATAATTGCTCAAACCGTGTTGACAGTAATGCACAAATCACACAGCAATCTGTTCTTGTGCATGTGTGAAGTATTTAGTATTAAGTATTTTAAGTTACTTTAAATACTTTTGGATACTTTAAGTACTAAAATGTATTTGAAGTACTTTTTATGAAAAAAAAAGTATTTTAAGTACAGTACTAAGTACTAATTTTCAAAAGTATTTTAAGTAAAGTATTGTAAATACTGGATGTATTTAAAGTAATACTTCCAGTACTTTTACTTTAAGTAGTTCCCAGCTCTGATTGTAATATATCTCATCACATAACTTACCTAAGTATACAAGGTACTCATTTTAAAGGGGCCACCATTGCTATTTCGAGAATTATAATAGCTACAGAGACGGTTAAATGTACACAAGACAACTTTAATGAAAAGAAAATTTTCTTTTTGCGACCAGTGGTTCTCAAAATACGAAACCAAACTTTTTACCTTCCGTCACCTTTAGGTAAGGAAGGTATTGGTCAAAAAATTCACTGACGCGTTTTTAGTGAATAAGCACGTTTTAGGGTCCCTGTAATACGATTTTACTATTTTTACGATGATGTCTGTATGTAAGTTTCGGATCGCATAACATCAATACGGCGATTCCAAAAATTATATTTTTTTCGTATTCGTCAAGTTTACATCCAGAAGAACAACTGATGAGATTTTGGTTATAATTGGTGAACCGGAAGTAGCCTCATTTGAAGATTTAACAGTTAAATTTGATTTATTGACATTTAACGTTATTATAACTTAAAGAATATATTATTCTCTATACGATTTGATTACATTTTATACTTCATATTCAATAGATACAGAGTTAAAGAATTTTAAAGAAATTAAATTTTATAATTCAGCCAGCTATGCTAAACATGGAAACTACTTATATATTCATATAATTCAAATTGACAGATGTATAAATAAAAAGTAAATTAATGTGGCAGAGATGAGGATGTTGAAGTAGATGTTGGGGAAGACACGGAAAGATAGGTAAGGAAATAACTCTAGTGTTACAAGTTTCTAGAAAGATACAAGCGAGATGATTACATTGGTTTGAAAATGTCATGAGGAGAAATGAAGAATATATTAGATGAAGAATGAATAGCTTAGTAATAGAAGGTTGAAGAAACAGAGGAAGACCAAAGATAAGATGGAAGGACTGTATTGCGGAAGACTTAAGAGAAAAGGAACTGAATGAGAACGACACGTAAAATAGAAATGAGTGGAAGAAGAAAATAAAAAATAGCGACCCCTAACGAATGGGAAAAGCCAAAGAAGTAGAAGAACATGTTAGTGTCAAGTGAAATTTGCATAGTTTGTTTATGTAATCATTTTACTGGGAATTTAGAATCTTTTGTAAGAAAATTTATGTATATGTAAAATTTATACATATTACACAGGGTTGACGGAATGTATTGTGGTGGCCACAACAGACTTTTTACATTATTATATATTTGAAATATATGAAGAACTAGTAATCAGGACAAAAATATATTTTCTATCAAATACGTAGCTTTTTATAACATTACACAGTAAAAAACATCTCGTATATCCATTTTCTATATTGTATTAATTACATATTTGTTTTTAATTTTCTTTTTATATAAACAATCTGCATCTATATATTGAATGTAGTAATTAAACCACGTTTCCGTTCTTCTTTTCGAGCTCATGGCGTATTTCATTTTAGTGTAATTTGTGCAGCTCAAAGAATATTCATTTTCAAAACCCTTTCAGAATATTAGAGCAGCGGTAGTTCAGTATTTAATATTCGCTTATGAACGCATCCAAAGCAGAATTTTTTTACCCAGATAGAAACTAGTTTCGAGCTAGACACCACAGGGAAATGAAACTTAATAAAATAGCAAATAGCACAGTAACCTACATGATATTTTATTTCGAGATTTCCGTGCAACTTGCGCGTGATGGTTTCAATTAAGTGCAGTAAATTACAAACTGCACTTAGGTACTCACAATATTTTTATTTTAGTTGTTATTGTTGCTCGTTTCATTAGATTTATCCATCATAAATTATATACGTCATACCTGTTTCATTTTTATGATTAAAGCAAAACTTTTACAATTTTTTTAATGCCAATAAAAGTATTGCATTCATTTAAGCTAAGTTTTATGGCATATTAAATATGCATTTTTAAATTACAAATATCTTGTAATTCATATTTACACAAGAAAATAAAATAAAAAATCTGTTGTGACCAACACAAAACCTCCCGCCATTTAATTTTTATTAATTTAAATACATATACCTATGGGGTCTCATGGCCGCGTGCCTGAGTGTCTGGTCGCGAATCTGGGGAACCAGATTCAATTCCTACTATGAAATATTTCGAATTTTAAATGGCACAAAACTGACCCCTGTGATGCACTCTCCACGCCAAAAATGAGTACCCGTGAGGTGACGCATGGTAAACGACTGCACGATACAAATATGTCATCATCATTGCCGAAATGTGTGTATAAATCAGATTAGCACACCCAGCAATGGATAATATGCCGTAATAATATATTTATTTATTTTCTTATTTAAATACATACCTGCATATTTACTAATACTAGAAATTATGTATCTTAAGTTCATTTCCATATAACTATTGTTCTATTTACAATTTTCGTTTTAAAACGTTATTATTATTAATTTGAAATTATGTATAATAAGTTCCTTTTCATGTAACTATTGTTCTATTTACTATTTTCTTTTGAATATGTTATTGTTATTAATTTGAAATGATTATTTTTTTGACAATGACATTTATTTGTCAGTTATACGAGGGTCATTCAATAAGCAAAGAGACAAATGGCTATAGCTCAAAAACGGTTTATTTCAATCTTTCAAAATTAAGGCTATTTTTCAACATAATCACCCCCCACAGTTATGCACTTGTCCCATCTTTCTTGCAGCTTCCTAATTCCCTTGGCGAAGAATTCTTTCGATTTACCCCGAAGCCATTTTTGCACCGCTTCCTTAACTTCCTCATTGTTAACAAATCTTTTTCCACGTAGGGCGTCTTTGAGTGGTCCAAACAAGTAAAAATCAGATGGGGCGAGGTCGGGACTATAGGAAGGATGAGGTAAGACCTCCCAACCCAATTCTTGAAGCTTATCACGGATAGCTGGTCTAACTTTGTGTTCTAGCATCTCAGAGTAGTATTGGCTATTGATAGTTCGCTGATCTTCAAGGAAATCGCAATAGACTGGACCCTGTGAGTCCCAAAAGATGGTCAGCATCACTGGACGTCCACATCGGGGTTCATCACCTACACTTGTTCGGCCACTCTTAAACCGATCAACCCACTTGTAAAAGTTCGCACGGTTCATACAACTTTTACCGTACTGTATTAACATTCTAGAAAAAAATTCACTTGGTTTTACACCTTCTGCGAGTAAAAATCTAATGACTGAGCGCTGCTCTTCTAAGGTGCAATCTTCTAGTGAACTTGCCAGGGTGAACTGAAAATTTTGAGGTTATGTTGACATAAAATGATGAAACAGCTAATCAGAGCATATCCCAAGGTTGCCAACTAACACCCCTGAAAAGATTGTACACATTCATTGAATAGTTTTAAAATTATAGAATTTGTCTCTTTACTTATTGAATGACCCTCGTATATATTTGAGCTGAAGTGTGTAACCATAGAGTTGTGTGCATAAGCTCCGAGATATAATTTTTATATTATTTTATAAATTTATCCATAAAATATATATAAAAGGTATTAATACAAACCTGTAGAAAATGAAATAATCTTTAAATTTTATAATAACAAATTGCAAAAAATAACATTTAAAGGTATTTTTTGAAGAAAAACTATTTTGAGCTTGAAGTAAACTACCATTTCCGGTTATCCGATGGACACCAAAATCTAATGGCTTCTTTCCATATTAGAATAAGGAAGATATACAAGATTTCAAAATTAATTATTGGAGATAGTTCGTTTAGCTATTACACCGTATATATCTTCAAAGACAACTCAGCACATTTTCACTCAACTACTCAACAACAAAAAAATAAAGCTTATAACGTTTTCAGAGGTTTAATCAACGGTAATCTAAGAGACAATCAGAAAATTATCCATTCTTAATTCATCATTTGTTCTAGTCCCCTAAATAAAATTTCAAATGCATAGGCGTCTTTTTTGAGACATTGTGTACACACCACTTACCCTATATGATCGCTATTTAATATTTAAGTTCTCTTCAAATTTGAACATTATGAATACGCAATCCTATTCCAAGTTTATCGTTGCAGCACGATTCAGCCATAATGAATAGCCTCTAATATTCCACAATAATTCAATTATGCAGTCCCCATCTTGTAGGCGAGTTACAAAAGAAGATTAATAACAAAGTCTGTGCGCAATCATTCACAATTTAGAAGGGTGGGTGCAGTTCGCCGCATTAACCAGGGTAGGGCTGGGGCAGGAAGGACTATGAACTCCAAACGAAGCTCCCTGTCCCAGCCGCAAATATGCAATTATCAGGCCACACGACATGTTACCCCTTCAATCTAGATGAAGCCAAAAATTGCATCAAATGTACAGACACGCAATGAAATTCGATTATGATTATAACGACCCTATCCAATCAAAAACAAGTACGATGTGATGTGATATATTATAAATATATAAATAACAAAACAACAGATTTTAATAGTAAAGTTAAATTTCTCTAATAGTGACATTCCAATGTGATGACGTCATTTAGTTAATTTATATGAGAGGTCTAGTAGACGGAGTAAGAATTTGACTAAACTTAAAAATAAAACGAAATACAATTGATTACAACAATTAATACATTAATTAATTACAACAATTGATACATTAATTGATTACAACAATTAATATATAAGAAAACAGCTAAAATTGTTTATGAAATGGCCTTAAAAAGCAATTTACTTTCACTATGACAGCTAGTAATAATGTACATAGGTGGCAAGTATCATAATTTTTCATTCAAACATCATGATTTTCCAAATCCATGTGTATTATTTTCCTCGACAAGTATATTCCATACTATTGATGACAAATAAACATCAGAAAATTTTGAAATTTTGAATGAAAAATTATGACATATGACAAATATGACATCTATGTAAATAACTACTAGCCATCATTCTGACACGGATCCTCATTTGCTTGCCAAGACCAACAAAGTCACATGACTGTTCGCGCCCTATAAGTAACGAATTTAACATTTCTTGTACACACAAATAATTGAAATTATATTTCTTCTTTCGTTCTATGAGAAATTTTGCCATACTATTCTAATATGTTCAAAATTCTTCAAATTCATTGACAGTATTAGCGGTATTTCTTAAAAATATATGTAATATTAATACACCTATAATGTAAATACATATTTTATTAATAATACAATAATGTATATTAAATATACTCGTACCTTCCAGAAAAATCTGAGTTTTGACACCGACATTTTGCATTTATCTGTCAATTACAAACATTTAAATATCTCAACTGTTTTTTTGGCAACGAGATTTATTACAACAGATTATTCTATATTATTATATACTATATCTCCAAACCTATACGAGATATAATACAAATTTCAAAAAATAATATTTCGAAAATTTTTTTTCAAGAATCTGCTACTTCCGGTTGTCCAATTGTTACCAAAACCTTTTCAGTTCTTCCCATTAATGTCCGATTGGGAAATACGTAATTAAACAAATATTAAGTCTTATAGTTTTTGAGTAATCGTCCTCCAACCTGCCACACACATACACACACATACATCCACACACACACACGACACACACACATCATCGTAATTATTCATTAAAATCTGGATATGCGATTTTTAGCATTAATCCAATACAATCCAATAAAAAAATTGTCTGTTCATGCAGTCTCGGACAAAAATAAGAAACCTGATTTTTATCGTGCGTGAATGAGAGCCTTTATCTCTGAAATGTAACTTTGCACAAAGGTGCCTTTTACCCATGGAGCGGCGAGTACGAGTCCATATTTTTTGAAATAAGACTGATTCGTCATATTAAAAAAAATATCCCGTCGTTCTTTCTAGCCTAATGGTATCAAAGCATTTACTCAATGTACAAATTAGGTAGATCTTATTAAAAAATATATCAATCGTGCATTGAAAGAAATAATAATAAAAACAATAAATATAATTTATTACACATAACAATAAATATCCAGAGTAAAATACAGAACAGTAAAACAATTTCCACGATTCTGGCCCAATCTTAAATCAAAGCACGAAAAGCTTTCGTGTTAATCACAGCTGTCACCACCACCCGTCCATAAAACAAAACACAATCAATCATCCACTCTCATAAGAAAGCGAGAAGTCAATGGCCATAAGTACCTAGTTAGGAAGTATTTTAAGAATGTATCCAACTTGAAAAATGGGCTAAAAACTTTCCTAACTAATTTCACTCTCTGTTGTGCTTTATCCAATTCATGTAGAAGTTCAAGAAACTTCAACTTTTTACGTCAGTCAACCGCTTGTTCGTTACAGATTTCGTAAAAGAAAAATGAAAGTGGTTGATAATTGTATCAATTACTAATAACGTATGTCTCATAACTTTTGGCACATATTACAACATTTTTTTTTGTAAAAAAAATATATTTACTGCCAGTTTTGTATTCTTTCATACACCTAGTATTAGATTTTGCATTATTTATTAAAAAAAATCTGATGTGGCCAGCACAATACCTTCCGTCCATATTGTGTATTATGTATAAATTCCATACATACATTTTCTTGCAAAAAAATTTAAATTTGCAGTAAAATTATTTCGTAAGCAAACTATGAAAATTGCATTTGACACTGACATCTTCTTCTTCTTTAGCTTCTCCCATTGGTTAGGGGTTGCTATTTTTTATTTTGTTCTTCCACTCATTTGTTTTGGGTGTTGTTCTCATTCAATTCCTTTTCTCTCAAATCATCCGCAATACAGTCCTTCCATCTTTTCTTTGGTATTCGTCTCTTTCTACAACCTTCTATTACTAAGCTATTCATTATTCTTCCAATATATTCATCTCTCCTCATGACATGTTCAAACTAATGTTATCGTCTCGTATCTTTCTTAAATATTGTAACACTAGAGTTATTTTCCTTATTCTTTCATTTCTTACCCTAATTTTCCGTGTCTTCCCCAACATCTATCTCAACATCCTCATTTCTGCCACATTCATTTACTTTTCATTGATACTGACATCTGTCAATTTGAATTACTGAATATTAGCAGTTTCCATAGTTAGCATAGCTGGCTGATTTAAGAAAATTAATATCTTTATAATTCTTTAACTCTATATCTCTTGAATATGAAGTATAATATGCAATCAAATCGTATAGAGAATAATATATTCTTTAAGTTATAATAATATTTAACTGAGTTTTTGTTAAAATCTTCAAATGAAAGTACTTCCGGTTGACCAATTATAACCATCTAATCACTTCTTCTTTTGGATGTAAACTTGAGGAATAGGAAAAAAAATATATTTTTTGGAATCGTGGTATTGGGTTATGCGAGCCGAAACTTTCGTCACACACACACACACACACACACACACACACACACACACACACACACACACACACAAACACACACACACACACACACACACACACAGACACACATACATACCAGACATCACCGTAAAAATTGTAAAATCGTATTGTATGGACCCTAAAACGTGCTTATTCACTAAAAACTCATCATTGAATTTTTTGACCAAAGACAATACCTTCCTTACGTAAAGGTGACGGAAGGTAAAAAGTTGAAATTTGTGCCAAAACTTATGAGAAATACGTTATTACTGGGAGGAGGGAGGTTCACTATAAACATTTTTCTTTCAAATCTAGACGGCCGCCTCTACCATTCCAGCTATCAGGGAAATTTTGATTCAGGATATTTATCTTTGGTATTTCATAATTTGCTGTTGGACCATCATATTGGAACTAACAATTTAATCTAGCTGCTAATTAAATTTCATCGAGTAATGACAGTGGTAAATTTTAATTTAAAAATTGAAGAACGATTCAAAAATATTTAACATCGTCACGCTGTTATTCATTTTTTTCCATTATAATTTAATTCGTTACAATTTTTTCTCAACTTTATTACTTCTAACGAGATTGCTCAAATTACATAAAATTGTTACAACTAAACTTTTACGGACAGACTAAAATTTAAATTGGAAAAATATGAAATTTAATGAGGTAAAACGAGCACAAAACCGCCCATCGCGCTCTGGGGCCCCACTGAGGTATGGGAGCAAATTGTCGTTCATTCTTGTGTACAAAATGCCTCATCTACGTGCCCAATTTATTCCCGATATAAAAATAAAATCTAATAATCCCAGGGAAATAAGTTCCGTGATCACTGGGCCTTTGCGCAACCATTACAGAAGCAGACAAAGTGGAAGAGAATACAAAGAAAAAGAAGAAATATGGTTAACGAATTGTCATTTCAGGTTTTGTTCATATTTCTTTATTAACGAATACTACTATTCAGTAACAAATATGTATAATAATGTACCTTACATAATGGGTTCGATATACAAGTCAACAGTTTATAAATAAGGTAACTGGGAGAGGGTAAATAACAGTAAATAATATTGTATATATTTATGTTAGTATTGTTTATAGAACTAATGGTAAAGG
Organism: Harpalus rufipes; assembly: GCA_951394225.1. Classification (NCBI taxonomy): domain Eukaryota; kingdom Metazoa; phylum Arthropoda; class Insecta; order Coleoptera; family Carabidae; genus Harpalus; species Harpalus rufipes. The sequence goes on along the minus strand of OX596288.1, from coordinate 8,629,446 downwards.
AAACTGAAAATATATTCATACGTAATATAACAAGTGATATGATTATCATCGATGATATTCTCGAGTGAAACCGAGCTGCAGATTTCACGAGTCCGAAGGACGAGTTGAAATGTGCTGTTTCGGTTTCACGAGCAATATCTTCGATTATTAATCATATCACGAGCTTATATTTATTGAGAGAATATAATGAATTTTTGCAATCTAACCTAACCTAACTTTTGATATACATATTCATATTATATTAAAACATGGTACTTACGAGTTTTATTTGATATTTCGGAGTTTGAATTATTGTTATTATTTATTTTTATACTTAAAATTAACTGTCAATGTCATAAATAAAGAAAACAAATCCCTTAGTAACGACTATAAATACGGTGATAATTTACTTGTTTTTTATCATCGCTGTGATAAACGCGTAGCTAGGGAGATTCTGAATGTTGATTGGCGGAAAACATGTCACGTGACTAAGGAATTATATTCTCAATTAATTACTATACTAAATTTTATTTTTTTAGTAAAATGATTTGCAAATGATATTTATTTATTAAAGTACCACCTACAATTATATTAAAAACAAACATAAATAAACTTCTGGATGCTATGATTATTACTCCAATTCAACAAATTTTGATATGGTGTATAGAACTTGAATACATTACTTATAATAAAATTTCTTCGGTTTAATTGTCTGCATACGACAAACGTTTTCGTTTTTAATAATTCGCAAATATTTTTTATTATAGTACTAAAATTTAAGATGACAATTAATTGAGTATATTGTCAGTTACCTTTACCCTCAGTTTTATAGATAATACTAACATATATATTGTATTATTTCCTGTTGGAACGAAAAAAAATTGGACTTGTCTTTTGTCATATATTTGCCCGTAGATTATTGTTTAAATGAGAAATTTAGTTAATAACATTGGTCGCTAGTATGAACAGTGATTAAGGGTGATTAGCGAGCATTTGATCAGCATTGTTTTATCTCTGTCAATCGTTTATAAATTATTTTAGAGAAAAATACTTCAAATAAAAGTTATAGACAAATTAATTCTATGCATTTTTTATTTGAACTATTTTTCTCTAAAATAATCCATAAACGATTGATAGAGATAAAACAATGCTAATCAAATGCTCGCTAATCACCCTTAATCACATGTTCATACTAGCGGCCATTGTATTTAAATCCAGTACACTTTATTAATTTATAAAATAAAAAAATGCCCAAATATAGTCTTAACTATTGTAACCTAAAAATTTATTTTTTATTGCTGTTAATATATTTATTTCAGAGAGTACCTACGAATACATTTGGGGTTGGACTCGTACATACGTAAAATTAATTATCCTATAACTAAATTGTACAGCGGTTGGGGAAGACGTTAATGTAGTAAATTAGGAATAGAGCAATAGGTATGACGTAGATGTTAAGGGCATTAAAAACTCGCATATTTAAAAATATTTTTTATGTCTCACTAAAGTATTATGCACTGTTTATTGCTAGGATACGGTGTATATAAATATATCCATAACAACCGGGGCATAATAGGAGGAAATAATAAACTCATTATGCCCTCCCATTATGCCCGGGTTGTCTTGGATATGTTTATATACACCGTACCCGATCATAGTTAACACAAAAAAATAAATAAACGTTGATAATAAATAAAACAATTAAACAACATCCTTAGCAACGTCAAAATTTGAGCATTATTGTAATCAAAATTATTATCAATTAAAACTTGTTTCAGATATTCTAGTGAGACATAAAATATTGTATGCACCACGAGCGTTACCAGATGATAATGCCCATTGGACGACATCTATCCCTCGGGCTAGATCCTCGTCGCCCTCCTGGCATTATGATCATAGTAACGCCCTTGGTACATAAAATACTATTTTAAACTTTGATTTTGATAACATTTCTATTCAAGCACAACATTTGTCTCATCCATATTTATAATTGCATTCATACGTGACCTTCTATTTCTTGCTACGGAAACTTTTTCTTCCGTTTAGTAAAAAGTTGAGATGTGGAAAAAACATGTCAAGTTTAATTCGTATACATACATCTTCTAAATTTCCCTAGTGGTACACTTTCAATTTCTTTATGCGATATGACCTAGTAACCTAAAAGCCTAACCATAAAATATTCTTCAAAAATTTATATCTAAAATAGTTACCCAGCAAAAATATGAATAAATAATATAATGTAATCAGTGCGCACTAGCTGTGAATAATAGTAGATTGATGTATTCTGAGATTACAATCAACATTTTTCAAACTATTCTTTTTTGTTTTACGTATGAATTAGTATAGAAAAAGTCTTTTCACACAAATATCTAGTTACACGGCAACACGGCCGCACGGCTTGTTACATGCATAGATAGTACGGCTACAAAACAGTCACCAATCGGACCCTGTGCGGCTGTGTTGTTGCCGTATATAAAAATTTATTCTTTTTTACTCGGGAATTAAAGATGCCTAATAATTCGCAAGACTTTGTTCCTTGAATATATGTTTTACATCTGCATCTGTTTATTTATTCGGTGGTACTTTAGATATATTATTTCTCGGTGCAGTTGTGGACCTTTCAAAGATGTCTCACGGACTCCTTGGGGTTCGCGGACCACACTATTATTTAATATTTTCATATTTAATACAAAACAACAATGATATTTAACTCTATTTGTTCAAGAAAAATTGTTAAAGTCCAAGTGAGGCAGTTCCGGATGACCAATTATGTATATACAAAGTCTTTACTTGGATGTAAAAACGAGAAATATGAAAAAAAATGTAATTTTTACCTCTCGTTAAGAGAGGTATTTTATGTGTGTATGTAGGGATGTTGGAAGATCGATTTTTCAAAAACTTTAATACTAACTACGTATTTCTCAATCGGACATTAGTGGGAAGAGCTGAAAAGGTTATGGTAAACCACATGGAATAGAATAATCACTAAATTTAGAATGGAAAATTTTGATATTTGACATCTATGTATATAACTACTGGGTATCATTCTGATACGGGCCCCCATATCTGCTTGTCAAGGCCAACAAAGTGACATGATTGCTCGTGCCTTATTGTATTTACCATATCTTGTATACCTACACTCTACACCAAAAAATCTACTTACTCAATTTTAATTCATTCTATGAAGAAATTTTGTCCTACTCTTCTAATTTTTCGAGATGTTTCTAATTCATTGTGGGGATTGACAATATTTTTGAAGGGTATATCTATAATTTTAAATATTTAACTATGAATACAATAAGAAATAACATAATGCATGTACTTCCCAGAAAAAAATCTTCAGTAAAGTCTCTGATTTTTGACACTAACATTTATCTGTCAGTTACAAACATTTTCATTTATCAATTGGTTTCCATGACTTTATTTGGGCTGTGAGATTTATTACAATATATTATTATATATATTATATTTCTTTATCTCTAAATCTATAAAAGATATAATAGAATATTTATATGTATCAGAGAGAGAAATTACTCTTCTTTAATACTAGCAAAAAAATTTTTTTCAAAAAATAATATTTAGAATTGTTTTCAGAATCTGCTACTTCCAGTTATTCAATTATTACCAAAACCCTTTCAGCTCTTCCCAGTAATGTCCGATTGAGAAATACGTAGTTAAACAGATATTAAGTATTATAGTTTCTGAGAAATCGTCCTTTCAACATCCACACACATACATCTACCCACACACACACACACACACACACACACACACACACACACCACACACACACACACACACACGCGCACACACAGACATCATCGTAAAAATATTAAAATCGGATTGTAGGGACCCTAAAACGTGCTTAATCATTAAAATCTGGATATGCGATTAGCATTAATCCAATACCTTCTCTTAGCGAGAGGTAAAAATGTTGAAATTTGTGCTAAAACTTTTAGGACATAGATACGTTAGTAAAATCGTATTGTGACGTGCGCCCCGGAGAGAAAAGTATACGTGCGCCGCTGAAAGAATGTACTAGAGCGATGACGCAATCCCGGAATTTCCCAGATGTTGAAATCCCCGCGATGCGCCGGCTAGAGGTAAAGATAATAAAAGTAACTAAAAGAATACGTTTATTAAACGATAATTAATTTAGTTACTTTTATTATCTTTTAATATTTAATCCTTAATTATAAAGAAAAATATAATAAAAACAACTAACACTATGATTAAATAATTATAAACACTAAGAATATTATTAAATACTTAAACACTACAATTATTTATCTATACAATATTTGTATCACTACACTTATTTATATAACTACATTTATTTATGTTAATAACTGTATATTTATATCACCAAGTTCATCGCTCGTTGCTTATATTATACCAGACTATCTCTTCGCTTTCTTTCGGCCGGTATTTATACAGCTTACATCATTCCAGACCTGTATACAAAAGAAGTGGGTCACGGCGTTGTTAACCTCTAGCCTGCGCGTCGCGGGGATTTCAACATCTGGGAAATTCCGGAATTACGTCATCGCTCTAGTACATTCTTTCAGCGGCGCACGTATACTTTTCTTTCCGGGGCGCACGTCACAGTATTCTACGGACTCTAAAACATTACTTATTCATTAAAAACTTATCATCGAAATTTTTAACAAAATACAATTATTCTTTCCTTACCTGTAGGTGACGGAAGGCGTAAATAACAATATAATTTTGTTTAACCCAATTTAGTATTCCACGTGTCTGCTGTATTATACAATTACACTAAACGTGCTTTTATCTTCGCCTAAATTTCCAGTACAAATTAAATATTCCCGTTTAATCACCATTAGCTTAACAAAATTTATAACAATTACTTCATCCAACGCTTCTGTCTTCCGTATTTTCATACAGAGTTTTCATTCTTCCGACACATAGTCGCTAATTTCTTTCCTTGATTCCATTAACCAATTACTGAAGTCGCGTATCTTGGAGTAAATTCCTACTAATTTCCAGTGTGTTGTGTGCCATTCATATTTGCCATTAGACAGGAAAATGAAGAGACAGGAGGAAGGAGAAATGGAACAGGCAGGAGGAGTAGGACATACACGCTCACACAATGTACGTTTTAATCGACACGCAAGCAGGAAGCAAGAGCAAGATGAGACAGGCTTGAATCAGGAAGCACCAGGGGTGTATGGTGTATCACAAATATGTTTTAGAGATCATGGTACATAATGTGTTTCAATTAATGCGTCAAATATTATATTTTGGCCATATGTATGAGATACATAATGGGATTCTGCATGAAACATAGCCTACAGATCAAAGAGAATAGGGCTATTTCATAAATTTAAAATAAGTATAGGGCGCGAGCAGTCACGTGACATTGTTAGCCCTGTCAAGCAGATATGGGGCCCGTGTCAGAATGATACTATTATTATTAAACGAAATAATATTTTTTTATAGTTACAATTGTTTTAGTTCATTGTTTTATTTCAAGCCACAGTCATGGCTTACTATTCTCTTTTTGACTATGTGTATAAAAAAGTTCCCGCCATTTTACTTTTTTAATAATGTAACATATGGATTATTTTACATGATTGTAAAGCAAATTTGATGTACTTTTCAAATATGTAAAAAAATATAGTATGTTCCATTTGAAATTTCAAAGTTGATATTAATTACTAATAAACCGGAAGTGGTATCATGAATGTACATCCGTCATCAAGTAGCTTACATGTTGCTGTATAAATCATGTTATATGAAAAAAATTACTAACTTAGTAAATAAGCGAGATATTTGTTGGGTCCATTAAAATATAACAACCTGTATACGGCGCGAGCAGTTATGTGTCATTGTTTACCTTAACAAACAGATATGGTGGCCCGTGTCAGAATGACAATTACCAATTATGTACATAGATGTCAAATGTCAGACTTTTCATTAAAAATTTCAAGATTTTCTAAATTCATGTAGTTATTTGTCACCAGGAGTGTGGAATTTACTTGTGGAGGAAAATAAACCATATGGAATTGGAAGTCACTAAATTTAGAATGAAAAATTATATTTGACATCTATATACATAATTACTAGCTATCATTCTGACTCGGGCCCCCATATCTGCATGTCAAGGCCAACAAAGTCGCATGACTGCTCGCGCTCTATTGTATTTAACATATCTTGTATATCTACACTCTTACAAAAAAAAATCTACTAATATCTATTCTTTATATTTATATATTAGATATTCTTCTAATTTTTCGAGATGTTTCCAATTCATTGGCGGGACTGACAGTATTTTTGAAGGGTATGTGTAATATACCTATCATTTTAAATATTTAACTATTAATACAATAAGAAATAATAGAATGTAAGTACTTCCCAGAAAAAGTCTTCAGTAATATCTTCGGATTTCTGACACTGACATTTATTTGTCACTTACAAACATTTTAAATTTTGGAGATTTATTACAACAGATTATTATATATACCTTATATATTTTAATCTTTAAATCTATAAAAGATATAGGTCGCGAATTTGGGGACCCGGGTTCGATCCCGACCGACGCCAAAAATTACATCGAATTTTAATGGCACAAAATTGACCCCTGTGGCGCACTCTCCACGCCAGCAATGAGTGCCCGTGAGCTGACGCCTGATAAGCGCACGCACGGTACAAATATTCCATCATTACCGATATCTGTGTACACAGCAGATTGGCACACCCAGCAATGGGTAATATGCCGTGATGAAATATTTATTTATTTATTTTATTTATATATTTGCGCGTCGTTCTCATTCAGTTCCTTTTCTCTCAAGTCTTCCGCAATACAGTTCTTCATCTTATCTTTGGTCTTCCTCTATTTCTTCAACCTTCTATTACTAAGCTATTATTTTTCCAGTATATTCTTCATCTCTCCTCATAACAAGTTCAAACCAATGTAATCATCTCTCTTGTATCTTTCTAAAAACTTGTAACACTAGAGTTATTTCTCTTATTCTTCATTCCTTACCGTATCTTTCCGTGTCTTCCCCAACATCTACTTCAACATCCTCATTTCTGTCGCATTCATTTACTTTTCATTGATACTGACATCTGTCAATTTGAATTATCTGAAAATATTAGCAGTTTTCATGGTTAGCATAGCTGGCTGAATTATGAAATTTAATATCTTTGTAGTTCTTGATCATGTCGTTAACTTAATCACATGTTAGTTAACAACGGAATTAACAACGTTTTATGCAATCGGGCCTATATCTACTGAATATGAAGTATAAAGTGCAATCAAATCGTATAGAGAAACATATTCTTTAAGTTATAATAACGTTAAATGTCAATAAATTATATTTAACTGTTAAAATCTTCAAATGAGGCTACTTCCGGTTGATCAATTATAACCAAAATCTAATCGGATACGAAAAAAATTTTTTTTTGGAATTGTGGTATTGAAGTTATGCGATCCGAAACTTTCGTCACACACACACACACACACACACACACACACACACACATACATACATACAGACATCATCGTAAAAATGGTAAAATCGTATTATAGTGACCATAAAACATGCTTATTCACTAAAAACTCATCATTGAATTTTTTGACCAAAGACAATAACTTCCTTACCTAAAGGTGACGGAAGGTAAAATTAATAAATGAAACGTTATTATAACGTTATCAAGTATCGTTATGATACGATTTCCATCCCTGTTTTCAACTGACAAAATAAAAAGTATCTTATGTTAGTAAAATCCATTTAATACTGATAAAGAGATTTATAAATCTGCAGTATAAAATTCTTTATTTATATTATATTGTCAAGCACAAGATTTACACTAAGAAGCTTTAAATTAATGTAATTAATTATCCTTGGGAATTACAGCTTCGAAATCCGGTTTATACCCCTTAATACGGCCCTGAGTAGTAAACGGCACGGATCTGCTTGGCAAGAGATAAGCTTTATGTGTGAAATGAATTTTGTGTTTTGTAATATGTTTTAAATTAAATGTTCAAGATGACATGTATTAAATGAAAGCAAGAACATGTTTCTGCTTTTGGTTTTATATTTTCTGTGACAAAGATATATTGTTATGATAATACACTGGTTATTACGTTTTGCTTTTCAGATGAAATAAATAAGAATCATATTTCAAATAAATAACATTCTTATTTTCTTTTCGATTTATATGGAGGTGAAAATAACGTAAGAAACAAGAACAAGATTTGATATTTACTAAATGAATAAAAAACAAATTAATCATCACGGCATATCCCATTGATGGGTTTGCGTAATCGAACCGTAGGCGAGTTACGCAAAGTACGATCATTGTAATACTTGTCTTTCAATATATACTTTGGTTCACGAAAGATGACTATTCATGGTCACTTGTCCGAAGAAAGAATACACAGCACTTTATACAGCAGTAGCTTAGCAACATTTCATGTTAGAAAGAGAAAGATTATTTGATGTATGTCTATATAGTTTATGTTGTCTGACAGATATACGTAAATGGTGACATTACTTTCTAACACATTACAAATAATAATGACGTATGTCGTAGAATTACAGATATCTAATTATCTACTGCACTGACCTCTGTCCTAATAGTTACCCAGTGACGTTGACAATTAAATCGAATTATTATTCCATGGTTTTTGTCAAATCTTATGTGTTTGGATTTTGCAAATACATAGGTGAAGAGCATAAATCTTTGAGGAAGGCATTATTTAAAAAGAAACATAATTTTCAAATAAATTACACTTATTTTTTTCAGTTAAAATGTATCCATAAATATTTCATGTCACACGTCCATGTGTACGAAATGCAGTGAAGTTATCTGCTAGTAATATTATACCATACGGTTACTAAATGACCTTGAATTGTCATCTTTCGTGAACCAAACTATACTATTGTTAGCTGATGCTGGTGCTAGAATATAATACTTTATGCTAATGAAATTTATATTTAATCATCTAGGCTTTTTCAATTGGAAATGATATTCTTCTTTTAAAGAGAACGTTTTTATATTGTCCTACTAAGTAAATGGACTCCCCTTATTAGCCTTTTAAATGTATTTGTCTTATTCTTTCCTGCGTGAAAAAACTCAATTATCAAGTATAAACACTTTTCCCCCTAATAAGCACTGTGTGTATTCCTGCATCCAGTACCAGAGCATCCTGTAAGCTCCTGTTTTGGGAGGGTCCGTTCGGCTCGATAAAGCGCGTTGCTGTTCCGCAGGAGTCACTTACACTCCTGCTAATCTACTTGTTTCCTGCAGACAGCCTCTTACTTTTATTACATCCGCCTCCCTCCATTTCCGGGTAATGTCTCCTGCTAACGACCATTCCTGCATCTCCTGCGGCAAGAGCAAAAGATAGTGCGAATGGAGAATGTCTTTTTGCTTTTCCATGGTCGTGATAATTATGACACCGGAGACTTCAATCTATTCTTTATTGAATTTTTTTTAATATGCTCGTGGTTAATATAATTTACTGTACGATCAAGGTCATTCTTATGTCCTTTATTTCAGCTGTCCTTTAATTTAATTTAAGGTTTACATTAGATAGGTATACAGTTTTGGTTATTTATTGAATATTATGAGGAAAAAATAAAAATTAATAGACACTTACAGAATTGACGTCACACGCAAGAGGGAGATAAAAGATCTTGATCCAAACAACCCCCCCCCCTTGATATCTTACGTCCCTCTCCATAACTATTCTCCTATCATTTTGTTTGTATTTGTCTTTCAGTGTTATAACCTAATTTTCAATTTTGATTTGTTTTGTGCGTAATCCATATTTACATTTCATATTTCAAATTAAAACAATAATTAATTCTGTAAGCAACATAATGAATCGTTAACGTTATATCGTTATGGTAATAACGAAAATCGTTTAGTAGGCTTATTCTGTAAACGGTCGCTATGATATTATGCATTGTTAAATCGTTATTATAACGATAATCGTTAAAGTGGTATTCTGTAAATAATAATTTAATTTTACATAACGAAAAAAATATAACGATATCGTTATTTTTTAACGACTGGAAAAATCATTCGTTATCTAAAAGTTTTGTCAATAATTCAGTATTTTTATTCGTGTCAAAATAAAATTGATATTATGTTGAATAGTGATCTCAAAAACCCGTCACATTATAGTTTTTTACAAGGTAATATTAAAATAATTTAATAAGTTTTTATTCCTAGCGCCTAACGCAAGCTTCCCAATTTGTCTACAGATGGTACTAATAGTTCTAGGATAGCCCACAACAAGAAGAAGAACGAGTCTGACAGCTGACAGGTTTACAGCTGACTCCCACCAGAACTAATCTAACCTAGAAGTTTTGTGAGTGATATTGAATTATTTTAGATATTTCATTTAAAATTAAATTTGATTTTAGGAAATAAAGTTTTAACTTGATCCCAAGATTATTATTTTTTAAAATGGGTTACAGAATACGGATACAAAGATAACGATTATCGTTATGATAACGATTTGTTAAGCGAATATTTTACAGAATAGGCCCTGTAAAACTATAATAATTATCAAATTACGTTTGACGTTTATGATGTTTACATCTTTGATATTTGTACTACAAATGGCTGATGACAGTTCTTTGTTTGTAAGATCGTAACCATGGCAACTTTTTAGTTCTATGATGTGTCGCTAGAAGCGCTTGTGCAAATTGCAGTTGTATAAGTGTCCATTGGAATCCAACCAAACACCAGTAGAGAGAATTCGTCGGTTCTATGCCATCCACAATTTGCCAGTTCAATTTTTTTTAATTTTTTATATATTAAGAATATAAAAATAGAATTTTGTTGTTTTCTTGAAATTTTGCTTAATAACGGCTAAAATGGTTATACACTTATTCCGTAACCCTATACAATTTCGTTGAAATCAGAAAAACATTCTCTATCTAATAACTAAAATATTATATTGGGTACCATATAAAAATATATAATTTTGCTCTGTCGTTCCAGAACCACTGGTTGAATTTTCGGTTTGTTATTACTGATAAATTATCCCCTTATTCTTGTTATTTTTTTGTATATATCATTTTTCTCTAAAGTCATTAGTTTGTCTAATGGTTGTTAAAATAAACAATCTGTATACATACACACGCGGACATCATTGTAAAAATGTTATAATCGGATTCTACGTACAGTAAATTTTTTAAAGACGTCTGATCAAGGTCATCTGTATCATGAACGAATTAACAAATTTGCATACATTTATCTCTCACCTTTGGAAAGGCTATAAACGGGTGCGATAAGAATGGATATAACACGCTTATCTTTCAAAAATTCATATTGTTTCGACTAAGTTAGGACATTTCCTATTTCCAGATTAGGTATTCCCAGAATATCTCTTAACCCTGTGTTAAAATGACGTTTATGGAGAGTTTATTCTAGAGTTAAGTCTTATTCTATGTTTATTATTGTAAATTTGTGGGTTAAGCTCGTGTTAAACTAGGAATAGCTATCCCTGTGTTAAAATGAAGTTATTCTAAATTTAACCCTTATTTATTATTACCGCAGTAATCATCATAAAACGTATCTTGTATTAATTTACTAAACTACACACAAATTTGAGTAGTACCGGATGTTTTGGTATGCAGAATACATAATTAGAAAATAGAGAGAAATCCTATTCTGGCAAGAAATTTTCGTCTCTATATTTTTATAGGATTAGCTTAAAGTTTAAATAAGTTTATCTGCGAACAGTATGGATTCAAATCGAGGTCTCCGTACTCAATTTGCAAGTACAATTAGTAGTAATAAATCTCTGGACCAGATAGTGTCCTACTGCTACAATAAGAACAGAATAATCTACAAAATTTAATTACAACAAGACGTGGAATTATTTAATACAAATTTAAATTCCTAATAGCCGGTATTTAACCATTTTGTGCGGTAAATTTAACAGCGTCATTAACGCAAACCCGCAATATCTTTAATTACTGTCTCACTGTAAATAGCTCCTATATCACGGTAATGTCATTATGTACCAGTAGAACCGACAATAAAATCTTATAATTGCCCAAGTTTCAGGTATCAAACTTTTACTACTCTGCAATAAATCCACTGAGCTAAAGTGCAGCGATTAACACAAAAACCGAGTGAAGAAAAACAAAAAGACAGCAGGCAGACAAGCACTCCTACTGAGTCACTCCCGGCGGACTACAGGTAGACAGATTAGTAGGATACATTACCAGGAAATGCTAGAAACTAATTATCTTATTGTAAAAACGAATAGGAACTAATTATTGGGTCAGTGAGATATTTTGGTAGTTGTCAACACAAATTTTGTTGGTTGTTTTTCCGTAAGAGCCGGTGTTTCCATCTCCGGATAAAGTTTCGGATAGCTATCCACCAGATAAATTTATCTGACACTTTATCCGAAGGATACATTTTTTCTGTGTTTTAAAAATTTACCTGACGTATAATTATTTGACGCAGTGGCGTATGCAGGACTAAGGGCGTGGGGGAGGGCTATCATATACCTATTACTTATATAGGTATACTGCTCATTGTCTATTTGCACATGTAAATTATACTTTCAAAGAATTCTAAATTGAAAATAAAGATGGTTAACTGCAAAATATTAATCTGCTAACATAATAAAACCAAATAAAAGATGACAGTTTGTTCATTCTTTGTTAATAAAAAACATCACAGTGAACATAGCAACATGTATTTTAAATTAGTACGCACCACGTACCGATCACGGTCAACTATATCATGAACGAATTTACAAATTGGCATACATCATACATTATCTCTTTCCTTTACAAAGGCTATAAGCGTGTGCGATAAGGATATATATATATATATATATATATATATATATATATATATATATATATATATATATATATATATATATATATATATATATACAGGGTGTTCCACGACTCGACCGACAAACTTTTATCATATATTCCAGGGGTCATTACGATCAAAAAATGTTATATGACCTATAGTTGAATTCCACTTTGTTTCGGAGATATCGAAGAAATTAAGAAACAAAATGATAAAAGAAAATTTATTCATCAATGGATAGCTAATTAACACAAAATTACAACTGTTCAAAATGAGAACCGCCATTTTCTAAACATACAGCTATCCTTCGAGTCATAGAATGTTGCCAGTTAATTACTGCCAATTCATTCTTTAGAGAATTAGTAGCTTCAACTATACGGTCAATCAACTCTTGGCGTGTATCTGGTTTACCATTATTATACACACGAGATTTGAGGCAACCCCACAGAAAAAAATCTAAAGGCGACAAGTCAGGTGACCGAGCTGGCCAATGTACAGGACCACCTCGTCCTATCCATCTTTCCGAAAAATTTTCATTAAGAAACACCGTCACTTGTCTCCCAAAATGTGGTGGTGCCCCATCTTGCTGGAATCACATGCCACGACGAGTTTCCAGAGGAATATCTTCCATGTGATTCGGCAATCATTCAGCATTAACTACGATAGTAAACACGTCCTTAAACTGTTTTTTTTTTTGTTAAACAAATCCGTCAAGGCTAACTCAATTATCTTTTTTTTTTAATTTCTTCGATATCTCCGAAACAAAGAGGAATTCAACTATAGGTCATATAACATTTTTTGATCGTAATGACCCCTGGAATATATGGTAAAAGTTTGTCGGTCGAGTCGTGGAACACCCTGTATAACACGATTGTCTTTCAAAAATTCATATTGTACTCGACCGATTTGGTTTCCTCCGATTTCCCAAAACTCACAATGTTCAACGATGGAAAGATATTACGATCCAACGAAGAAGGCATCGATGCTTATTTTCAGGACTTCAAAGAAATCCATTTTCGGGAGGGAATCGAAAAGTAGGAAAACGCTGGACTAAGTTAGTTGAAATCAGAGGAGACTATGTAGAAAAATAAAATGTAGCCCATGTTAAATAATTTTTTTCGTTTCATTCTGGAAATTTTTCAATCCACCCTCGTATGTAGTAATTTGTTACTGTTGCCACGAGCGGACTGGAGCTTTTACTTTTACCGGACATCATAACTATGATGTCATTAGTAACTAGCTCCAATCTTACCGGCTACATAAAATAGAATCACTATATTTTAAGTTTTGATTGCAACAATGAAATTACAATAAAGAAAATTGATGATAATAATGACTAATCTTACAAAGAACAATTAATTAATTAATAACCATCTGAATATATCTCCCTCATTAAAAGAAAATTTTGATTGCAACAATAAAATTAATTACAATTAAGAAAGTTATAATAATTATTATAATATACTGTAAAAATAAAAATATTAGGATTATCTGAGATGTGTATTCCTATATTCTAAACTATCTCTGAAAAACAATTTAAGGCCACTTATCATAATTTTGACGAGATCTAATTTAACAGCGTTATAAAATTCAAATCATATAAATTCACATTATTTACGAATTACTGACAGTTATAATTCTCAAAATTTATTCAGTTTATTAATTTGTTTCTGTCAGATAACAT